>CM058240.1:32760737-33960737 GCA_030180135.1 Orychophragmus violaceus
CCTTTTTCCCTAAAGCCCTTTTCGCTTCCTATCCGATTCAACCAAGCCGCCAAAATTTCTCATGATTGTTTTGTAATCTCGCCTCTATTCCCGAGACTATCAAAGGAACATATTATAAGGAGCTTTTCAATAGAAGAATAACCATGGCAGGACTCAAATCTCATCACCGAATTGGTAATTGTTTTAATTGAATCAAAATTTGAATGCTTTTTGTTATTTGACATAATCAGAAACAATGTCTTTGACCAATTGCGATTGTATCTTCAGCTTTGGGAGTTTCAGGTGAGCCTGATAGCCTGGCGCTTTGTGTTTTAACTGCAAAATGGAAAAATGAAGGATTAAGTGGTGTTAAGAAGACAGATGGTTTCATCGATGGACTTGTTTCTGGAGTTGTGGATCATGGATTGTGACAAGAGAGTAAAGATGAAGCTGATCTTGTCTGCTCCAGAGTTTCTGAAATGGGTATGTTTTCTGTAGAAAGTATAAACATTTTCAATATGTAATTTTAGGCTTTTTTAGTAACTTGGGGGAATTTTATAGAATCAGATGTGAGATTGCTCGTTGTGATTGGGTTAATGGTAAACCGAAACAAAGTCACTTGCAAGAAGCAGGTCATGAAATGAAGTTATATTCATTGATTTGAATCATCATCACATGTTAAACTCGTTGTTAATGCGATTTTGCATCTTTTTAGGTATCAAATGATTTTGAAGGTTGTATAACGTATCTCAGCTCTTCAACAGCTAGTTTATCCTTATGGAAAGGTAAATGAATTTGACTTATTTATCAGGTGGTTGAAATTAACAAATATAGTAAGGTGAAGTGCGAGCTAGACAAGAACAATGGCCTTATTAAGGTCTAGTGTATTTAACTGATTGACTGTGGATACATATTATGTTCCCTCATATTCGTGTTTAATTCTACGGTTATTTGCATAGGTATTCCTTGCTGGATTTATTACAAGTCAGTGTTTATGTATCCCAACTAAAGATGCTTCTTTATAAGATTAGAAAAGAAGAATAAATCTGATCAGTGATGTTGTTTTTACTTTCTCGGTTGACCGTGTTCTGTACTCATCCATTGTGTACCCCTACAATAACGGTTTCGTTCCTCAACCCATTTGTGAAGACAGTGATCCGATTGATGTCCTCCTACAAATGCATGTGCTTTTCTATCGCCTCTTCCTTGAGTCAATTTTTCATGAAAACTTGACATAGACATAAGTGAAATAATCAACTTGAGATGATTGATAACTACTGCACATGAGCCTCTGCTAACTGGATCGTTCCTCCCTTCCCGTTCTATTGGCTTAATGCACATGATTGATCCAAAAGAAAACTAGATGGTGTTGTTGTAGATATTCATGTGCAATGCGTATGTGGGCTTAAGTTGACTTGTCTTAGTCTATTGAAATTTCCCGATCATTGATAAATCAATTGACTTACTCTTTTTATGTTTGTAGCTAATTTCTTAGTTTTTTTTATATACAAGGGTTTGAATCTTCTCTTGTAAAGAAAGAGAACTATCTTAAAGATTTGGAGAAGGATGTAAGTCAATCGAAGGAGGTTAGTAATCATCAATGTAGTGAAATAGAACTTCTCAATTAGAAACTAGTTTATGAGGTAAGGTTCTCAAATCTTCAAAGACCTTATTTTCTCTAGCATGTCTTCTTCCGAGCCTGGTTATTTTTTGTTAGTTTGGTTGTGTCTTTGGTTCTAGAATGATGTGTCGTGATCTTAATGTCATTCCAGAGAATGAGAAGAGTTTTGAAACAAGCATTACACCTCAACCTTGATTGTTTTGTGAGATATGATGACAATGTTGTCTTTGTTGATGTTAGGTACTGTCTTTGTTGATGTTAGGTACTGAACTTGATCATAAGGGACTTGTTCGAAGGACATCCCATCAGTCAAAGAAAGCTAAAAGAAACTGACAGAGATCTTTGTGTTTGTATAAGTGAGTGATAAGATGGATCTAAAAGAGCTAGTGAAGTTGATTGAGATCTTGAATGTTGACAACAAGCCTTGAAGGATCACGATTATCACAAGAATGGGAGCATAGAGTATGAGAGTGAAGCTTCCTCATTTGATCAGAGCTGTGCCGCGCGCCGGACTGATTGTGACTTGGGTTTGTGATAGAAAAGTGACTTAAGTATATGTTTGCCTATGTTTTGACAATTTAACTCATGTTTGCATATGTGTAACTTATCTTTCAAGTATTTAATCCTTGTAAAAATGTATTTATTTTTCATGGGTTTAATTTTTTAGTTTGATTTAGTATTATAACACAAAGCATTTTTGAGTTCGTCCACACAAAAAAACTTATTGTTTTACTCTAAGAGCATAAAATTGAAAAGTATAACATAATTTATAATATATATTTTTTAAAAACAGTTTTTAAACATTTAATTTAGAGTTTAAGGCATTATAGTATAGGTTTAGGGTTTAGGGTATTGAAATATATGTTTAGGGTTTAGGGTTTATTTGTCATTTAGTATAAAAAATACAATAAACTTATTGTTTTACTCTAAGAACATAAATATTTGATTTAGAGTTTAGGTTATTGAAGGGTAAGAGTTTAAGATTCACACTTGTAATAACAAGTTTAAGATTTAGGATTTTTTTTTGTAACAAGAGATTTAGGGTATTGAAGAGTAAGAGTTTAAGATTTAGGATTTAGGGTATTGAAGGATAAGAGTTTAAGAGTTACTAAGTCTTGCAAAGTTTCTAATCCCTAAACCCTAAATTCCAATTAAATATGAATCCCTAAATTATAAAACAAAATATAATTACTATAACATACTAAAACTAAAATTCAACACTTATAAAATAATTGTTATTTTCCACATCTAATATTTATAAACATTAACCTCAAACTTAAGTCTAAACCCTAACTCATACTCCAAAACTCCAAACCCTAAATTTGAAACCTTGGACCAAAAAAATATAGCATTTATAAAATATGTCAAAAATATTCAAACAATCCAAAAAGAGTTATTAAGTCATTATTTAAAAATGATTTAACTATTATATATACCCACAAATAAAATTTAATGCCTTTAAAATAAAAAATAATGTAAAAAAAAAAATTAAAATCAAATTTAATCATTTTAGTCATTATTCATACTCATTTTTTATTGTTATAGACTAAATATATCTTAAAAACATCTTATTGGTTAATTGGTACACTATGCGGATCACTAACAAGAACCATTGATTAAAATATATCAACGATTCAGATTGTTTTGCAGCAGAACCATTAGATCTATCTCATATCCAATCATGACCATTGATATTCTAAACCTAATTAATTGTCTCTTCCCTCACTCAGACACTCACGAGATAGCCGCCAACCTTCTTCACTTTTTTTCTGTATCCAAAAGCAGAAGGAAGAAATCTAAATAATCTTTTTCCCGGCCTCCACCTTCGATACAGTTTTGTCTCTGCTCTCTTTCACCTCAAATCTTCACTTCATGTCAAAACCTTCGATCTCCCTTGCTTCCCAGCCACCACCTTCGATTTTCCTCCCTTCTCCACCACTCTCGTCGAACCACCAGTCGTCACCACTCTCTGCCGTTTCTCCACTCTTGCTCCGCCACTGTTTCCGTGTAAGGTGTTGCGCCGCTGCCTTCACCACGAGATTCGACAAAAGTGATAGAGAGAAGACGAAGACAGTGGTGAGAGAGAATACGAAGCGGATTCATTCCTTCACATGCTTCAATTTGTTTTAATTTAATCGATTTTGTCTGATTTTGTATATATGGTTTCAGAGAGATTTTTAGCATCTTGCGGTGGTGCCATGGTGGTGCAGCGATGGAGGTTGTTCGTCGGAGGTCATTCGTCGGAGGTCGTAGTCGGTGGTTTTGTTATGTAATTTAGTTACTTTTCGATATGTAATTGAGTTTGTAATTTATTTATTTAGCTACTGTAAATTGTTTTATTAAATATTCTATCAAATGCATCTTACTGTAAATTGTTTTATTAAGATTTCTTTGTTATTTAACATATGGGTTATTATAATTTTTTTAGATTTTATTTAATATAAATCTAATTGATACAATATCTTGATAAAAAATGATAATAATAATAATAATAATAATAATAATAATAATAATAATAATAATAATATGGCTCGGTTCGTCTATATAACATTAACATTTTCAACAACAGCGTATAAAAAACGATATGAAAAATTACATCTTAGCGTTTTAAGTAAGCTATGATACAAATAATAATAGCATCGAAAGTAAATGCTATTATAAACGAAGACTCTACCATAGCAAACAAAACATATCGCTATCGTATATAGCATATACTATAGCAATCATAATAAACGCTATAATATCGGACCACCCTAAGATAGCTCCTCATGTCCTAGCGTTTATAGAAACACTATCTATTACCTATTATGGCGCTTATTATGTGCTAACAATGTACATATTTCTTGTAGTGTGCTATGAGAGATGAACACTCCATCACTTGTTTAGCTAACTTATAATCCCAGAAAGTACTTCAACTCTCCTACCATGCTCATTTCAAACTCTTGAGTCATGTCCTGTACAAACGTATCAACCAGTCTGTGAGCCATTTCTCCAAAGATAGTATCACCAACATAGATTTGGACAATGATAATCTCATTCTTGTGTTTCAAGACAAACAAAATTTTGTCCACACTTCCTCTTGTGTACCCCATTTATACCATGCTCTAGGTGCTTGCTTCAGACCGTATTGAGCTTTCTTAAGCTTGTACACATATCCAGGGTTGATAGCATCCTCAAATCCTTTTGGTTGTTCGACATGCACTTCCTCTTGGAGAAAACCATTCATGAAGGCACTCTTCACATCCATCTGATACACAGTGAAGTTCATGATACACGCTATTCCAAGAAACATTCTGATTGACTCAAGACGTGCGACATGGGAAAATGTTTCCTCAAAGTCAACTCCTTCAATCCGAGAGTATCCCTGAGCTACAAGTCGGGCTTTATTCCGAACTACCACTATATTCTCATAAATCTTGTTTTTGAAAATCCATTTAGTTCCCACAACGTTTACCCTTCAGGGCATGGTACAAGTTCCCACACATCATTGTGCACAAACTGCTCTAACTCCTATTCCATTGCTATAATCCATAAGTCACTCTTTGATGGTGAAGAAAATAAACTGCTCTAACTCCTACTCCTAAGAACAGAATTCACTAATGCCAATAGTAAGAGTACTATCATGGTAGTACTCATATGAAGAACTAGATCCTCCGGAAGATCTCCGAGAGAATCATCACCACCATGGTCTTGGTTACCAATGTAAATTTGTTCCTCCCGAGATTCTCCTCGCCATAGTCAACGATCTCGACGTTCATTGGACCCATTTCCTTCTTCTTTCTCCTCCTCGGGTAATGACGAATGTGCTCGTTGTTCAACTCAATCAAAGACTCGAGGGAACAAAAACGCCAACTACCTGCCAAAATCAGCACCGATCAAACCCTTAGAAGAAGGATAATGAGAAAATACATGCGTCGACTCGATCAAGAGATCTCCTCACTCGGTCGGCGTGGATATCTGGCCACTTCTAAATCCCGAGCGCGACAAGCTTCTTAGGTCATCGTAAAATCCTTGTGGAGGTGGAACAGAAATATGATGACGATCTGCAAGATTAAAAAACGAGCCTGATTTAGTCAATAAAAGTGAAAGAGCAAAAGCAAGAAACGAGTACTACCATGATAAGGATTCTATTTCGTCCTATATGGCCTCTCTGGATCGGGAACCGAGGCCTCATTAACTCGTACATAAAAATGTACTGATCTTGGTAGGTTTCCGTTTTGGATGGTTTCTCACTAAAGAGCTTGAGACCATATCGAGGCCTCATGTTAACGTAACGAGTCCCGTAGTACCCTTATTCACCGAGATCATCGAAACCTCTTCAAAAAATCAAAGGCTCATGTCGACGTTGCACTCCGCAGCCAAGACCATGGTACCAACCATGTTGCGAATCACCGCAGGACAGAGTTGGGATATCGCGATCCTCCTTTCTCACAATAGGCGATGAGCAACCTCGGCAATGGAAACCGCATATGATTATCCTTAAACCAGAATTCATACATGCATATCCAGCCCTCCGAGTAATGCCAAGGCTTTTTCGTCCTCTTCGGGCAGTCGAAGCTCGGGCCTGGTAGCACTAGCACGAGCACAATTTCTCACAATCCAATTCAAGTCATCCTCGTCACACTTCATCTTAAGAATGACCCGATGAACCTGGGGCTTCGTCGTTTTCTTTGACTTGGCCACAATTTGATGTGCCCTTCTCTTCTTCCAAGTAGACTTCTCGGACCTTAACGGTACATGGGGAAGAGAGGCGATCAAGGCATTTTCGTGGTCATAGACCTCACTCTACACAAGGACCAACGCCTATGAAATCATCTCGTCCTCATCATCCGAGTCGTAATCTATAAGAGTAGAAATCTGGATGCTTATAGGATGACCATCATCCGCTGAAGCGCAAGCTCGGCTAACATCTTCCGTATGTTGCCCCGAACTCACCAATAAATCAGAAATTTCACCTTTCACGATCGGGGAATGACCAATTACTTATGTTCTCTGAACAGACCTCACCGAAGAATCAGCTTGTCCAACAGACGATCTAGACTGGGCCGAATTCCCCTTCGACAGCCTCACCTAGTATCGGTCTTCATGCTCGGAAGATGAACATGAGTTTAAATCGATCCTCATTACGAAAGTATACAACATTCAAGAATCTAGAGAGAGAGAAAGCAGAAATTCTAAAGAGAAGGGAGAGTGAAATACATGCGGAAGGAGAGAAACGAAGAACGGAGAGCAACGAGAGATGTATTTATAATGGCGCAAGAGTTTTTCAAGCAAGGCGCCATCATTAAACCTAGGAGACCCTTCAGCTTCTGGTGGTTATACGCTTTTCATCATTACATCAAAGCGTCCCTTCCACTTCTGACGCTTCCTCCAAGAAACCTTTTCGCTTTCCAAGGATCGAAACAACCATCAGAAAACGAGCATGCACAAGTAAAATCGATCAAAGACCCACCAAACATGTATCAACCCAAAAAAACTTCAGGAAATTCGTTGACCTAAGCAAACTCAAGATCGACGAACTGGGGGGGGGGCTTACTGTTATACATGGGTTTAGCACTCATCTACTTAGTTCAGCCCGTACCTGCTCTCTAGACTTTAATCGGCCCAACAAACAAAATCGGCCCATGAACAAAACCAACTCCACACAAAGCATGCTCGGATCAACTCACATTTGCCATTTTATCTCGGCTAGGCTCACACAGATGTTTTTTAGCTCGGCTTAGCTCGCTGTTTCTTCTCATCTTTTCTTAACTAATAGACAAAACGTGGTCGATTTGGCCCACTTTTTCACCTGAAGTACGACCTATTCGTCACGAGCTCGACAAGGAGTGAACGACCCGTACAAAAGTACCACCGTATTTTACTATAAATAGGACGTTGCTCTGCACATTAAAGTAACTTTTTGGGATTTGTGCACTTCATTACTTTCTCTCTCTAGAATTAAAGCACGTCTCGAACCGTAAGCAAGGTCGTCTTTCGACGACCTTGCACCTTTTCTTTACTTCTGACTGTAAGCGAGCTCGTCTCTTGACGACCTTGCATCATCATAGTCTTCTGCCGACCTTAGTTTGCTCTCTAATAAAGATAAATCTTGACTCATAGATTTCTACGAGCACGTTCATTCTAACCTAGCAAAACGAACATTCAACCTTTATAACGAACTCGGTTATCACACTTGTAACTGATGTGCAAACAAAACTTTGTGATAGTAAAATCGATTAGAGGACAATGGGTTCAATCATGTGTTAAAAGCAAAAGTGTTGCTGAGAAGAAAAGATCATGTGAACGAACCTGAGAAAGATAAACTGAGAGCGAAAGCTCCAAGAGAACACAAAAACTGAGAGAGGGCGAAGTAATTTTCCCGGCGGTATGAATGCACAAGGAGATAAGTTGCTGCTTTTAGCTTTGGGGGGGGGGGGGGTGTGAGGATTTTGAAAATGATGGGTCCTTGATCATTTAAATTGACACCCTAACATTTGTTTCATCTACGCTGAAATGAGGCCATTATAAATTATAAAGGGCCCAACTTTTATTTGAGCCGGCCCTTCCCCTTACAGTTCCCACTTCTCTGTCTTTGCACATTCAAACTTCTTTTGATTATGCATATATTATTGTACTTATCCATAAGAACAAAACCGGATCGGCAGGTAATTTAGCCAGAGTGAAAATTTAAATATTAGAAAAAACTGTACCTTGGATCTAAATCCCTTCAATAAAATTCAATTTGTTGAATGAAACAATGTAATTGGCATAACGTTACAATTTTTAAATGGAAAAACTAATTGATTATAATATTCTTTTAATGGTTAAAATAGCAAAAACATCTCTGGACAAGTTGGACAGATAATTTGAAATCCTCCGCTGTCAGACAGCACAGAGTACGAAAACGAAATATATAAAAGATCCAGGGTATCAATTGGAACAACAAATAGAGTACAAGGGCACATTTGTAAACAAATGTAACCAAAAACTTATTGAAAAAGACGTAAACTATTTATAGCTGATTATTCCCTTTTCTTTTTAAACCTATTGAACGAAGGACAAAATTAGAAAAAGGACGAGTCGCCATTTTCTCATTTTTTTCTTGAGAAACCACCCAAAGGAGAAAAATGAGAGAGATCCTCCATATCCAAGGTGGTCAATGTGGAAACCAGATCGGTGCCAAGTTCTGGGAAGTGATCTGCGACGAGCACGGCATTGATCACACCGGCCAATACGTCGGCGACTCTCCTCTACAGCTTGAACGGATCGATGTCTATTTCAACGAAGCGAGCGGCGGGAAGTACGTCCCTCGCGCCGTTCTCATGGATCTGGAGCCTGGGACCATGGATTCGCTCAGATCTGGGCCGTTCGGTCAGATTTTCCGTCCGGATAATTTCGTCTTTGGGCAGTCAGGCGCTGGGAACAACTGGGCGAAAGGTCATTACACGGAGGGCGCGGAATTGATTGATTCTGTGCTTGATGTTGTGAGGAAGGAAGCTGAGAATAGCGATTGTCTACAAGGTGAGAGACATCGCATTCATTCTCTTATTTTGTTTTTGAATCTCGATCTGGTTTTTATGAGGTTTATCGTGCGAGATTTGATATGATATCTGAGATATTCCTAGTCTAGGTCTTCGTTGATGTTTGATAAAATGGAATAAGATTGTTATAAGATTGGTGATGCTGATACATTGGTTTTATTCTTTGAATAGGTTTCCAAGTTTGTCATTCGTTGGGTGGAGGAACTGGATCTGGCATGGGAACGCTCCTTATCTCTAAGATAAGAGAGGAGTATCCAGACCGTATGATGATGACCTTTTCAGTGTTTCCTTCTCCTAAGGTCTCTGACACTGTTGTTGAGCCATACAATGCAACACTCTCTGTGCATCAGCTTGTTGAGAACGCTGACGAGTGTATGGTTTTGGACAATGAGGCTCTCTACGATATCTGTTTCCGTACCCTCAAGCTTGCTAATCCCACATGTGAGTACACTCTATATTGTTAGCCTCGCAACAAGTATATTCATTCACCTAATGTACTTTGAGTCCTGACTTGTTTCTTTGTTTTGTGCTTCATTAGTTGGTGACCTTAACCACCTCATCTCAGCTACAATGAGTGGTGTTACATGCTGTCTTCGTTTCCCTGGTCAACTAAACTCTGACCTTAGGAAGCTTGCTGTGAACCTGATCCCCTTCCCAAGACTCCACTTCTTCATGGTTGGTTTTGCTCCATTGACATCAAGAGGATCGCAACAATACAGTGCGCTGAGTGTCCCTGAACTGACCCAGCAGATGTGGGATGCAAAGAACATGATGTGTGCTGCGGACCCTCGCCACGGACGTTACTTGACTGCATCGGCTGTGTTCCGTGGAAAGCTGAGTACTAAGGAGGTGGATGAGCAGATGATGAACATCCAGAACAAAAACTCATCCTACTTTGTGGAATGGATCCCGAACAACGTCAAGTCCAGCGTCTGTGATATTGCACCAAAGGGTTTGAAAATGGCATCGACATTCATCGGGAACTCAACTTCAATCCAGGAGATGTTCAGGCGTGTGAGTGAGCAGTTCACAGCTATGTTCAGGAGAAAGGCTTTCCTTCATTGGTACACAGGAGAAGGAATGGACGAGATGGAGTTCACGGAAGCAGAGAGTAACATGAATGATCTTGTTGCAGAGTATCAGCAGTACCAGGATGCTACAGCCGGTGAAGAGGAGTATGAAGAAGAAGATGAGGAGTACGAAGAGGCTTGAGATGTTCGTCTGATTCATAAGCTGTGTAAGATGCAGTTGCCTTCTTCTTTCCTTATCTCTCTCTCTTTTTTATTTTTTCAGTTTATGTGTGCTTCCTTCTTGAAACCAAATTCGTTCTCGAGTGTTGAAAACCTTTGCGTGTATTGCTTTATTGTTTTTGTCTGTGAAAAAATATTGCTCTTCTTCTTTCAAGTTGTGTCACATTTTCGCAGATCTTTTTTTTTTTTCAAAAGCAAAGAAGCCAATTATGAACCGCCTGTAAGAGCACCTCCATTAGGGGTTTTAAGGGCTTGGGGTTCTTAACTATTCACGTGGGTCCCACGTGAATAGTTAAGAACCAGGTTCTTAAAATCCTTATTTAAGAACCGGTTCTTACACTGTTCATGACACGTGTCACACAACGATTGGTCCGTTTTTTTTTTTTTGATTTTTTTTTTTTTTTTTTTACGTTTCCCAAAAAAAAAAAAAAAATTTTTTTTTTTAAGAACCCCATAAAGGGGTTCACTGATGGAGATGCTCTAACGGTTACTAGCTTCGATTAAAATTCCCAGTACTACTGTATCTCTTACACGAAATCATTTACTACAACTTTTTTCCAAACTACACAATTCTTTAGTCCTGTAGTGTGAAGGTCTATACAGTTCTTTGACCAATATCCATGATCTGAGCGTAAGCTGACGATTGAATTTAGTACTATTTTTCTTTGATTGAATTTGCACACATCTTCCTTCTTTTGCCTGTCAGAAAATTGCATAAGTATTCGACTGCCATACTCTTCGAGTTCTTTTTTTTGGGGATAAAATGTGAATATATTATCAAAAGGAACATGAGTTGTACATTGCATTGGCCGAAAAAGACAAAAAACCATTAAGTAGCAAAACCAATAATGAAAACTAAGTAGCAACTATAAGAAACATGAGCTAAAATTTGTTGAACCATGCATAAAGTAAGAGCTTGATTGGTTCACCCGCTATCATCTACAAACGCTAAGTTTGCGGACGGTTGCGGATGATAGCGTTTAGAAACAATCATTATAACCCCTTTGTACCGTTTGGAACCGCTCTTTACCGCTAAAAATCAAAAGCTCCTTCCCGCAAGCGTTTGCGGTTGCGGGCGTTTGCGTTTACAAAAAAAAAAAATACATATAAATCTAAAATTTTCTAGAATTATTACTATAACTATTATCATCATATCACATATGTATAACTACTAATATCATTATATATAACTATCGCATCCCATATGTATCTTATTCGTTAACACTATATATTTTAAATCACATGACATACATAATACATATCATATCAAATCACCCGTAATATTTTATTATATATATATATATCATTATATCTTACCTATTCTCTATATAATTAATTCTAAGATTTCTGCAGCCATAGAAGAATAGCCCTAAGATTTCTACGGCCACAGACGACGCTAAAGCAGTGAAATTATGGCCTCTACACAACCAGAAAATGGTCAAGAATCAAACATAAGTTTTTTTGTTCTATTAATAGTTAAATTATTGTTTTATTTTATGTTGATTTTTGTTACGCTTTTATGTTTCATGCTTATGTTTAGTACTTGTATGTTTACTTATTTTTGAACAGAAAATCAATTGGTCAAACGAGATGACCCGTTTCTTACTAGAACTAATAACCCTAGAAAAACAAGCTGGACATAGTAAAGGCAAAAGTTTGTCAGAACAAAGAAAACAAAACGTTCTCACGGAATTAAACAAACAATATGTATTGATTCTAAATTGGAATAAAATTAAGAACAAGCTTGATGCTTTAAAAAGGAAGAATCGTTAGAGATGTTAAAGCGCGAGAGATATGGAATGCTCGTTAAAGAAGAATCATACATGAAGACATGGCTGGATCTTTTTCTCACGTTTTTCTTTTGGTGTTTTTCAAACAAAAAGCTATGTTAGTGTTTTAGAATTTTTCATTTAGTTCTTTGAAAATCTATTTTGGACTTTTTCTTTGAGAATCAGTTTTGATTTTACTTTTTCGATCTTTGTTTCTTGTTCATCAACACGTTTAAAGGGTGTTTGATACAATAACAAGTCTTTGGAAAAGTTAATTCATGTGACTCCTTTTGGTCGAAATAATATGCTTGTCCTCTACAGTTGTCCTGCAACTTCCTCGCCCAACTTCAACTCTATTGTAGTGGCAACGTAGAATCTGAGATCAAAATTTCTTGAGAAATGGAATTGATTCATTTTTTTTCTCGAGAAGCATCCCAAACTTGATTTGATTTAACACATTATTTTTACTTTAGTATTTTCATTCAATCGCTATTAACCGCAACCGCTTATCAACCGGTCAAGAATATTTCGCAAACACAGTCGCTTCCAATTGTTAAACCAGTCGTACAAAACGTTTACAAACGCTACTAACCGCAACCGCCCGCTTCCGCAAACTCTCGCAACCGCAACCGCAATCGCCGCGTTTGAACCAGTCGAGCCCTAAGTGTTGGCATCCTTTACGATGACGCCTCGCTAGACAAGTATCGCAGACATATCTGTCTTCGAATTCTTCATCCTCTCATAATTTTTGACTTCTAAATTGTTCCTAAACCTTATTCTTCGAGCATGACCAATCGTCACTTTCCCTTCTTTATGATTTACTTCCTCATCTTCCTACTTACATTCTTAGAGTTGTGTAATCAGAACTGGTGACTTTACCGATCCTAAGGAGTACATGATCCCTGGTTCAGGTCTAGTTCCAGCTTGCTTTTCCTTCATCCAACTCGCAAAAGAACAATTCAAATAAAAGTTATATGAAAAGCTACTTGTCATAAAATCTCATGGATGATCCGTTACTGTGGCTTGTTCTCATTTTGCTAACATTTCTCTAGCCTGTTCATGTAAAACGGTTCTTCCTTCCATTTATTCTCTAGAGTTTGTCTTAAATCCTCAAGCAAAGATTTAGCTTCTGGGATTCTATCCATACACATCAAGCAGCTCGCTAGGTTACACATCTTGTTACTATAAGACTCCAAAGACGAAGGATTCCTATCACGGTAAAAAAGAAACCATTCAATTTGTTTAGGCAATGAACACACTATTTTACTGTTGAGTTTAAGACTGTAAAATGCTCTGTTTTTGTTTGTTAACCATTTCAACACAAAACACTATTATCATTGAACTTGAACTTGACAAAGTTCTATATGGTTTTTCGACAACAACAAAATACACAGACTTACAAGCTTCATATATGTTTAAGCTATCTACTATTAGCTCAACAACTACACCATGCCAACTCTTACTAACCCATACACCTAGTTTTAGATGACTTCTTCAAAAACAATAGTCTAGTACATTGATATTATTCTACCTAACTCACTTATGATTCCATCTAGTTACCTTAGTTAGAAGTCTTAGTTGGTTTGAGGACAAATTGACTTTGTTCAACACTCCCACTAGTCATTTTGTCACTCAAACCAATCTTGAACTTGAATGATTCAAAGCTTTGAACTCTTAAGGCCTTGGTGAATATGTCTGCCCATTGTTCTTCACTTCTACAGTATCGTAACTGAATCTCTCCATTTCTCTCATACTCCATGATCACATGATACTTGATTTGAATGTGCTTTGTTCTCTTGTGCTGTATTGGATTCTTACAAATGGCAATGGCGGATTGGCTGTCACAATAGATGGGAACACTCTCTTATCTCCACATTCTTAAGTCTTCAAGGAGTCTTTTCAACCATATTTCTTGATTTGCAGTGGACTGTGCAATGGTACACAATGCCATATACTCGGCTTCAACAATGGACTGTGCAATGGTATCTTGTTTACTGGTTTTCCATGAGAAGATAACCGATCCAATACTAAAACAGTATCCGGTTGTGGATTTCATATCTTCTAGGCAACCGCCCCAATCACTATATGAGTATCCAGTGAGCATTGGTTCCTTAACTTCAGAGAATAATAATCCAACATTTAGAGTACCTTGGATGTATATGAGGACTCTCTTAGCTTCCTTGAGATGTTTGATCTTTGGCTCTTTAAGGTATCTAGACAGATATGAGGCAGAGAACATTCCATGTTGCATTTTTCCAGCAATCTCTGTGCATATAGCTTTTGTGACAGAGAGATTCCATCTTGATCCTGCACAATCCCCATTCCAAGAAAGTAGTTCAACAAGCCTAAATCAGACATTTCAAACTCTTTCTTCATCACTGTCTTGAACTCTTCAATCATAAGCTCATCATCGCCTGTAACTATTAGATCATCAACATAGATATATACCACCAGAAGTTTCCCATTTTCTTCTTTAGTGTATAGAGCATAATCATTATCACTTCGCTTAAAGTTTTCTTTTTGAAAAAACTCATCAATCCGGCTGTACCAAGCTTTGGGGGCTTGTTTTAGCCCATATAGAGCTTTGTACAGTCTGAGAACATGGTCCTTTTTTCCTTCTTCTTCAAACCCCAATGGTTTCTCAACATATATTTCTTCTTCTAACTAACCGTATATAAATGCAGATTTCACATCTAGTTGGAAGAGCTTCCACTTTTTCTGAGCAGCAACCGCAAGAAGTAGCCTGATGGTTTCATGTCTTGAGACTGGAGAAAAGTTCTATAAGTAGTCGACTTCATGTTTTTGGATGAACCCTCTGGCTACAAGTCTTGCCTTGTACCTCACCGTGTTTCCAGTTGCATCAGTTCTTATGCGGTACAACCACTTAACTCCTACTACATTCTTGTTGAATGGTCTCTTGACTAATTCCCATGTTTTGTTTTTCTCTATCATATGTATTTCTTCCTCCGTAGCTTCTTTCCATTACATGCTGAGCTGCTTCTTCATAAAGTGCCGGTTCTTCACTGCTGCTGAAGCAACATTCACTCATTGCACAATATTCCACATCTTCATAAGGAGCAATGAGTAGAATTTCGTTGAGTGATCGAGTTTTTCTGTTGGGAGGACATGAATTGCCTTCTGGACTGTGTGGGTAAGAGTTGTTGTCGCTTGGTGCCTCATCTCTGGATTCATTTTCCCTTGATTTCCTTTTATTGTTATTGACTTCTACATCAAGTGATGCATTAATCTGTTTGGTAACTTCTTTTTTTTCTTCCAATCCCACTTGCTATTTTATTCAAAGATAACATCTCTAGAGATCTCTATCTTGTTTTCTTCAAGAAGATACACTCTATATCCTTTAGTTTGAGAGCTGTATCTAACAAAGATACCTTTCTTTGACTTGTCATCCCATTTTTTCCTTAATTTATCTAGAATGTGCACATAGCATATGCAGCCAAACACTCTCATGTGACTTACTGAAGGTTTAGTTCCATTCCATACCTCTAACGGTGTTTTGTCCTTGAGCGCCCTTGTTGGTGTTCTATTTTGAACATAAGTTGCGTTGTATACAACTTCAGCCCAAAACTGTAGTGGTAGATTCTTAGCTTTGATCATTGCTCTTCCCATTTCTACTAAACTTCTGTTTCGCCTTTCTGAGACTCTATTTTGTTGAGGAGAGTAAGCAGCAGTGAGTTGTCTTTCAATCCCAGCTTCTTCTTGGAATCTTGAGAATTCTGTTGAAAGGTATTTTGTTCCTCTGTCTGTCATGAGTTTCTTTATTTTGTGGTTGGATTGATTCTCAACCATGCTCTTGAATCTCTTGAATGTATGAAATACTTTTGACTTAGCCTTCAGGAAGTAGATCCACACCATTCTTGATGCATCGTCTATGAAGGTGAGCACATATTTTCTCCCACTAAACGATGTGTTCTGCATTGGTCCACAGAAATTGCCGTGGAGCAGTGCCAGTTTCTCTTTCGCTCGTGTCTCAGCTTCTTTTGGAAATGAATCCCTACTGTGTTTACCAAGGATACACACCATGTTCTTAGTTTGCATAGTCTTTAAATTTGTATAGCCTGTGTGACCAAGTCTCTAGTGCCACAGGTCTGCCTGATCACTTTTGACCACCATAACAACTTCTTTTTAAGTAGGCCACTTGATGTGAAAGCTCTTGTTCACCATCTGAACTTTCCCAATGTTTCTTCCAACTCGATCGTATATTGTGAAGTAGTTTCCTTTGAACACTACTTGATACCCGTTTTTGATCATCTGTGGAACTCTCAAGAGGTTTTTTCCCAGCTTAGGTACAAGGATAACATCTTTTATGATTCTCTTGCCCTTCTTGGCCATTACCTCAATATCTCCTTTCCCCTTTGAAAGTAGTACAGCTCCATTTCCCACTCGTATTGGTACTTTGATGTTTGTATTGAGTTTTACAAGCATTTCTTCATTTGGTGTCATGTGGTTTGAACACCTACTGTCGATGAGTCAACTTCTTTCTCCTTTGTATTCTTTATCTTCTTTTCTCGCTGTCAACATGTGAGTTACTTCTTCTTCTTCCTTTCTTAACATTTGCTTGTTCTTTTGGGTTTCTTGAACAAGTCCCTTGGTGTCTCTGACCTTGGCTTCCCTCGTTGTTGAGTCTCCTTGTTCTCCTTGTTCTCTGCTTGTGATTTTCTTCGAATAGGCTCCACAGATCATGCTGAGCTCTGATACCATGTTGAGTTTAAGACTGTAAAATGCTCT
This sequence comes from Orychophragmus violaceus, assembly GCA_030180135.1. Lineage (NCBI taxonomy): Eukaryota > Viridiplantae > Streptophyta > Magnoliopsida > Brassicales > Brassicaceae > Orychophragmus > Orychophragmus violaceus. The sequence continues at coordinate 32,777,626 of CM058240.1, forward strand.
TTTTTTGTTTGCTAACCATTTCAACACAAAACACTCTTATCATTGAACTTGAACTTGACAAAGTTCTATATGGTTTTTCGACAACATCAAAATACACAGACTTACAAGCTTCATATATGTTTAAGTTATCTACTATTAGCTCAACAACTAGACCATACCAACTCTTACTAACCCATACACCTAGTCTTAGATGACTTCTCCAAAAGCAATAGTCTAGTACATTGATACTATTCTATCTAACTCACTTATGATTCCATCTAGTTACCTTAGTTAGAAGTCTTAGTTGGTTTGAGGATAAATTGACTTTGTTCAACATTTACCAACCTGTAATAGTGCTCTTAAATTCCGTAGTTAGGAAGCTGTAAGTGAGATCAAGCTAAGTTCCCTATAATTCGATAAGTCCAAACAACGTAAAGAGCCAGAGAAATGACTCTTACGTAGCGGGAACATGTGATACTTGTTCTTACCTTGCTCTCTCTTGCTATTGTGATTCTACCAGCGTAATGTGTGTCTTGTCCAAGTGTTTTCTGTTTGTGTTTAAGCAGCTCAGCTTCCTCTTGAATCCTATCTGGCTTATAAGAAAAGCAATATCCATCAAAGTTATAAACAAGTAGCAAGTTAGGAATGGAATCTTAGGATTCAAAAGGGCAGAGATAACGAAAATATATAATCGCTTCGATTCCTTCATCAGATCCGTCTAACTGTTTCACAACAACTGCCATGTCCTTCAATGCGCTATCAACTCGATCTCCAACATTTATCGCAGCCCAAAACAAGGAGATAGCTCGATCCGGTTATTTACAAATCAATTGTTCTTGAAAGATATCCATGTTAGAGCAAAACAATCATGAACGTAAATGAAAAATTTTCACCAAAACTTGATGCCTTTGAAAAAAGCTGATAAATAACGATCTATCACAACTAAGAAATGAAGAAACGAAGAGAGATCAAGAGTGAGTATAGAGTGAAGCGTAGAGAGACGATAAGATAAATATGATATTATTGATGAGTTTTTCGATAAGGAAACTTTACAAGTTTGGAATCCCCTTTTAAACAACACACACTATTGTTTCTCAATTAAAACAACAACGTAGAAAAATTATTTAGTTAATGAGCCTCTTTTCCTGTAAGCCTAGCTAGTCTTCAGCTCTTAAGGTCTACTTAGCCACTTTTTGTCTTACCTGCCACTTATATCTTCTCCATTGCTCTAGCCTTTCGTCCTTTAGTCCTCATTTTCTTCTTTATGAAGGACAAAGGCACCTTCAACCTATCAATACTCCCCCAATAGAAATAACTTTATCCTCAAGTTTCCAATTCTAAAACTGTTCCATCAAAGCATTTTAAAGTTCCCAAGTTGACTCGAACGCATAAAGACCCTTCTATTTAACTAAAACCTCAATTCCTTCTCCTGTGACAGCCTACGAACATCTAATAATTCATCTTGTTCAGCCTCCCATTCCAAAGTAGAAGAGATGATTACTGGTTATTCATGCGGTGTAAAAGAGCTAGAAACAACTCCTTTGAGTTGTGAGATGTGGAAGACGGGATGAATGTTGCTGTGAGGCGGCAATTGTAACTTATATGCCACTCTTCCTTTTTTTAGCACCTGATATGGCTTAAAATACCTTTGCGCTAACTTCCATTCATGTGTTTAGAAACTGAAATTTGTCTGTACATCCGTAATTTAAGATAGACCCTTTCCCCGACTACCAAATCTATATTACTTCGATGTTTATAGCTGCTTTCTGCATATATTTTGAGCTAACTCCAAATTCTCCTTGAGCTCTACTAACAGATTGTCCATATCTTTCAACAAGTCCTCAACTTGAGCATTAGATGTAGGAGTGTACCCATATCAAACCAGCCTAGACGGCTCCCTACCATAGACCACAAAGAAGGGAGTATTCTTAATAGTGGAATGATAAGAATAGTTGTACCAGAATTTCGCCCAAGGCAACTACTGAGCCAAGCTGCTGGTTTGCGGCTAGTGAAACATCATTAGTATGTTTCAAGGCAACGATTCACCACCTCTCTCTGCACGTTGGTTTGAGGATGGTATGAAGTGCTCTTGTTCAATGTAGTCTCATGTAGCTTGAAGAGTTCTGACCATAAGTGGCTGAGAAACACCCTATCTCATTCTGAAACCATTGTTTCCGGGAATCCATGTAACTTCATATACCGGATGAACACCTTGGCGACTGTCTTAGATGTAAAATGATGCTTCAAGGCTATACAATGACCATATTTATTGAGCTTATACACTTCTACCAAGATAGCATTGAACCCTCGAGCAGGCGGTAATCCCTCCACAAAGTTGAAACTGTTGTTAGTCCACACTTAGTCCAAAATAGGCAACGGTGATAGAATATTCACTACAAGAAATTGGAGTATATATAGCACCCGAAAAACGCTATATATTACTATCATAGCGGTTTAGTAAACGCTCTATCTGCGGCCGTTATAATAGATCACAAACTTTATATAACGTTTTTTCGTTATGCTACAATAGAGTTATTTATAATAGCGCTTAGTGTTTTGCTATTATATTATATACAATAGCATTTTATTTTTGTTATTATTTATTTTATATATATATATATATAGAGATTTTTGATTATATATAGATTTTGGATTTATAAATTATTATTTTCTTAATAAATAAAATAAAAAACGTTGAAGACTAACAAAATGAAAATATTTTATTAATTTGAACAATTTACAAAATTTAAGTCATAAAACCACAATAACATCTAATGAACTTAAACAAGATCACAGACAAAATCCACTTCGGCTCTTCTTCCAACTCTGATCCGTCTCTTTCACTTTCCACAGTCAATGATCATGCGTGAATACATCTTAGTGTCTAGCCAATGAATTGTCTACACCTACGCTTTCAGGAGACTGCAATGATGAACTGCGACTAGGTCTAGTCCAGCGTGAGCTCGATATTGCAGGGCTAAAGCTGTTTCCAATCTTTGCCGCTTCAGTAGCAATGTTGGGTGATCCACAGACTAAAGACGGAAAATTCATGTGTGGCCCATCTGCACCTTCAAAGCACAAAATTTTATTTCATAAAAAGTATGATACATCTAACAGAGAACAAACCAAAGTAGGCAGTATCAACAGTTCATAAATCAGAAAATAATCCGTAACATACCATTGTTATTAGGTACCCTTCAGAACATAATTTTGCCACTCTTAACAGCAAAAACCGAGACATCCTTGGCAAGATTCCTAGCAAAATACTTAGCTAAGGAAGCTGATGAACGGATTGTGTGATGTCTCTTAGAAGAACCTACGATTAAACTTGTTGCTCCAGACGATTTCACTTCTTGTACAAGAACTTTCCTAGCTGACTTCCCTCTAAAAACCTTTAGCTTTAAATCTACCTGTTCACAACATCCATTGATTTCAGTAAACTTATCCACAAAGATTTTCAGAATCCTTGAGAACAAACTTGCCAGTTTTAAGTTGCAGAAGCTTTCATACACACCAAGCATAGTATCAGAAGTTCTAACCAGCGAAATAAGCGACGTTGAGCCTTCTGCACATAGATATAAACAAAAAAATTATAAAATTAAAAACAAAATAAAAACCAAAGATCTTCTCAGATCGTAAGGAGAAACGAAACAAGGGTTTACAAACCGAGAGAATAATCGAGAACGTGAAGAGCAACGATTCGATCCACAGTCCACAGTCAATGATCATGCAATTTGACCCTGGTCTGCAATAAATCACACAAAGTCAGACAAATTGTTTAGAGGCTACAACCTACAGGAAGCATTAAGTAACAAACAGAAAAAGTACCTAAAGAGAAACTGAATGCTTTCCAGCTGAAACAATCGAGGCTGTGTCATTCACTCCTCTCGAAGTAACTTCCTCAGAAACACCACTTGATTTGCTACACTGAGCTTCTTAGACCTTATATCCAGCTTCTGTTTTGAAGGAATTTCTAGCAGTTCTAATCAGGATTAGCAACCCTAGTCTGAATTCCGAGCCTAGGATCTAAGGTTCAAGTAATTGAATCTATGGGATCTCATGCTTTACCTGTTGATTTGCAGCGGAAGTATTAGCAGATAATCGAGATCACGAAGCGCCTCAAATGCTGCGCCTCTACTGGTATCCACACGCACACAAACTGGACCGCATGGATGCTAGTGCCTTACAAAGATCTAATCTCCAGAGAGGTTTCTTTCTATGTTCTGGTGGCTGTGTATTAGGTTAGAAATCAGTTTAGGTCGACCATATATCTTATATATGTCGGCTTAAACCACAACGGAATTAACCAACGATTAAACCGAATTAATCTGATTAATCCACGAGTTGCATCGATCGATGCACTACTGCAACGATCGACACTGCCACAGAATATTGATATCGAATGCATATCATATATGCATTCACTGGATCATTACATTAATGATCAACCTCGTCTTTAACGCCCAGTTTGCTTAGGTGTGTGACCCTGTAGGATCATATAACACTAGCAATGAGTTCTCAACTTATTGATCATAAGTGGCTTCTAGCAAAGCGTTATGACTACCTAGTGTTATGTGATTGTCTCATCTCGACTATACGGCTTTCACTTAGAGCAAGTACAATAGATTTCAGGACATTCCCAACAATCTCCCACTTGTACTGGAATTATCTATTCCTTTAATCCCTTTGTAGCTATATCTCAATCTAGCATAAGGCAAGAACTGTGTCATCCTTATTAAGCCAGATCACGTTTATCGAATCCCGATTTGTACTGATAAAACAAACGACTGACAATCACCTCGTTTGAGCGCGGCCACGCATTTCCAGTATCAAATCTTCGATAGGCCCAGAGATATTTAGCTCCTGTTATATAGGAGGTACAAATCCCATCTTGTTCCATTCATGTCTCTTTTATATTTCATGATATGCCTAATCAGTGTCTTTATGATCACCAGTTACGGCTGACGTTTGACAAAGTCAAGACGAACCAATCCATATAAGAGAGGACATGATGAACTCAGGTCTAAGGACTACTCTCTTTAGTCGTAATGAGAAACTCTTATTTGTAACTGACTCCATGAAACATAGTCATCAGTCACCTCACATACTAGTCTCACGTGGTTGTCAGTGTCCCATTTTAACAACCTCGACTAGGGACCATTTATAATTTATGTCATTTGTTTCTTATAGGGTTTCATGATCAAGTCACATACTTGATGACCTATAAAATGTCATAAATTACTTTGGGACAATATATATATAATTATTCACAATTAAATAATGCTGAAACAATTTCATTAATATAACATAACTAGATTATGTTTTTCGAACATCAAGTCATAACTAAAAACCAAAATATAACTCCCACTGAAAACAAGATCATATCTTAAGAAATCTAATGCCTACAGCAGCAGTGTGAAACTCATGCTTAGGCCTTGGGAGGGGCTTGGTCAGCGGATCATCTACGTTCTCATCAGTCGGGACTCTGCTGATCTTCACATCTCCTCTATTCACAATATCACGGATAAGGTGATATCGCCTTTCTATGTGTTTGGACTTCTGGTGTGATCTAGGTTCCTTTGCTTGCGCAATGGCTCCATTGTTGTCACAATACAAAGCCACTGGCTCAGAAATGCTAGGAATCACACCAAGTTCAGTGATGAACTTCTTGATCCAAACAGCCTCCTTTGCCGCTTCAGAAGCAGCGAGGTACTCAGCTTCGGTTGTGGAATCTGCTACAGTGTCCTGCTTGGAACTCTTCCAGCTGACTGCACCGCCATTCAGGCAGAAGATGTAACCAGATTGTGATCGGAAATCATCTTTGTCTGTCTGAAAACTTGCGTCTGTGTAACCACTTACTACCAGCTCATTACTTCCTCCATACACCAAGAATTTATCCTTAGTATTTCTCAAATACTTCAGAATATTCTTGACTGCTGTCCAGTGACTTTCACCTGGATCCGATTGGTATCTACTCGTCATGCTTAAAGCACAAGCAACATCTGGACGAGTACAGATCATGGCATACATGATGGATCCCAACGCCGAGGCATAGGGAATCCGACTCATGCGATCTCGCTCAGCAGGTGTCTCAGGACACTGCTTCTTGCTGAGACTTATGCCATAAGACATTGGTATGAAGCCCTTCTTCGGATCTTGCATTCTGAACCTGTGTAAGACTTTATCAATATAAGTGTCTTGACACAGTCCAATCAACTTGTTTAATCTATCTCTATAGATTCTTATTCCAAGAATATACGCGGCTTCTCCCATGTCTTTCATTGAAAAACAACTTCCGAGCCAAGTCTTAACAGACTGTAACAACGGAACATCATTTCCGAGAAGAAGTATGTCATCTACATACAACACGAGAAATGCAACCGCGCTCCCACTAGTCTTCTTGTAAACACATGGTTCTTCTTCGCTTCTGATGAAATCAAACTTTTTGACTGCTTCATCAAAACGAAGATTCCAACTCCGAGATGCTTGCTTCAATCCATAAATGGATCGATGAAGTTTGCATACTTTCCTAGCTGCATTTGGATCGATGAAACCTTCGGGTTGTGTCATGTACACATCCTCTTCCAGAATTCCATTAAGGAAAGCTGTTTTCACGTCCATCTGCCAGATCTCATAATCATAATGAGCAGCTGTTGCTAGGAGAATCCGAATGGATTTAAGCATGGCGACAGGTGAATAGGTTTCTTCATAGTCAATACCATGAATTTGTTTGAAACCTTTTGCCACTAGCCTTGCTTTATATATCTGAATATTTCCATCCACATCAATTTTCTTCTTGAAAATCCATTTACACTCAATGGGTCTTGCACCATCGGGTAAATCAACCAAAGTCCATACTTGGTTCTGTGACATGGATCCCATTTCGGATTCAGCGGCTTTCAGCCATTTTTCGGATTCAGGGCTCATCATCGCTTCTTCAAAATTCGCTGGCTCTTCACTGTCAATGATCAACAAATCATGACAATTGGTTACGAGAAATCCATATCTCTTGGGTTCGTGACAGATCCTTTCGGATCGGCGAATTTCAGGCTCCACAGGCGCCGTCTCTACAAATCTTTGTAGATCCAACTGTTGCTCTTCCTCTACGGGTTGAGTATTTTCCTGCGGTTCTCGAACTTCTTCGAGTTGTACTTTACTCCCACTGTTTCTCTTGGAAAGAAATTCTCTCTCCAGAAAGACGCAGTTCCGAGCAACAAACACTTTGTTCTCGGATTGGTTGTAAAAGTAGTATGCCTTGGTTTCCTTAGGGTAACCAACGAAGTAGCATTTATCAGATTTGGGTTCGAGCTTATCTGTAATTAATCACTTGACATAAGCTTCGCAACCCCAAATCTTCAGGAAAGACAAACTCGGAACATTTCCAGTCCACATCTCATGTGGTGTCTTTGCAACTGATTTTGACGGAACCCTATTAAGTGTAAACGCAGACGTTTCTAGAGCGTATCCCCAAAAGGATAATGGAAGAGTTGAGAGACTCATCATTGATCAAACCATATCTAATAAAGTCCGATTCCTCCTCTCAGATACGCCATTCCATTGTGGTGTTCCAGGAGGAGTGAGTTGTGAAACAATTCCACAATCTCTTAAATGATCACTGAATTCTTGGCTTAAGTATTCTCCTCCACGATCTGATCGAAGAGCCTTAATACTTTTACCAAGTTGATTTTGTACTTCATTTTGGAACTCTTTGAACTTTTCAAAGGATTCCGACTTGTGTCTCATTAGATAGACATAGCCATACCTGCTGAAATCATCAGTGAAGGTAATGAAGTATCGAAAATTTCCTCTGGCACTTGTGCTCATTGGGCCGCACACATCCGTATGTATAAGGCCCAATAGGTCACTGGCCCTTTCATTTGATTTGTTGAAAGGGGCCTTAGTCATTTTGCCCAGTAAACAAGATTCACATTTCTCACATGATTCATAATCAAATGAGCCCAGAAGCCCATCACTATGGAGCTTTTGGATCCGTTTCTCGTTTATGTGGCCCAAACGACAATGCCAAAGAAAAGTCTGATTCGTGTCATTTGATTTGAATCTCTTGGTGTTAATGTTATAGATTGGTGCAGTCTGGTTTAAAACATAAAGCCCATTCTCTAATGGGCTGCTACCATAAAATATATCATTGTAATCAAAAGAACAACATTTATTCTTAATTGAAAACTGATATCTTTCCACATCCAAAATAGGAATGGAAATAATATTTCTGCTTATAGCAGGTACATAGTAGCAATTATTAAGCTTTAAAACCAAACCAGAAGGTAAAGACAAGTTATATGTTCCTATGGCTAATGCAGCAACTCTTGCTCCATTCCCCATGCGCAGGTCCACTTGTCCCCTTTCCAACTTCCTACTGTTGCTTAGGCCCTGCATATTTGTACAAATATGAGCAGCACAGCCGGTATCCAATACCCAAGAAGTAGAACCAGAAGTAGTAACATTTACTTCTATAACATAAATACCTGAAGATGAAGTCTCGAAAGTCTTCTTCTTCTTTTTCTTCTCTTCCAAGAATTTGTTGCAATTTCTCTTCCAATGCCCAGGCTCTTTACAGTAATGGCACTTATCAGTCTCAGATGGGCCCGGCTTGGGCTTCGGGGCTGGCGCAGGCGTGTCCTGGTTCTCAACCTGGACTGCCTTGCCCTTTCCCTTGCCTTTGCCAAGTTTCTTAAACTTCTTACCCCCTTGTACCATAAGTACATTAGGAGGGCCCTTCTTGATATTAGGCTCAGCTGTCTTGAGCATGCCATGCAGTTCAGTCAACGTCTTCGTCAAGTTGTTCATGTTATAGTTCATAACAAACTGATCATAACTTGACGGCAGTGACTGCAGAATGATGTCAGTAGCCAACTCTTGGCTAATGGGACAATCCAGTCTCCCCAGGTTATCAATATAACCCATCATCTTAATGACATGAGGACTGACCGGACTGTCATTTGGTAGCTTGCATTCAATGAGTAATTTAACCGTCTGGTATCTCTCAGTTCGTGCTTGCTCCTGAAACATGCTTTTCAGGCTAGTGATCATCTCCACTGGCGACTCCACGTTCTCGTATTGCTTCTGCAAGTCCGAGTTCATGGTAGCCAACATGAGACAATTCACATCGACCACATCATTGGAATGCTTATCCCAAGCACTCCTTTCTGCATGTGCAGCATTGGCTCTCGGTTTTTCAGGGAGAACAATTTCCAGGACATAGTCCCTTTTCTCCTGCTTGAGAACAATTCTCAAGTTCCGATACCATTCGAGAAAATTCGATCCATTTAACTTGTCCTTCTCAAGGACGGATCGCAGGGAGAAAGAGTTATTATGAGTGTTAGTCATAGCTGAGAACAAAGAAAGGAAAAGGTTTAGTTATGATGTTCAAGAAATGAGAAATCTTAACTTTTAAGAAAACTCGCATTATATTCAAAACAATGTTTCCTCAGATGAATATAATGATCCAAGACCCATACTTCACTAAACTTGAGTGAGCCACTGGCTATCACCCAAATTTAGCTATCTAGGTAAGCAACAACTTTGCTAGTTATATCCAATATAACTCTTGGTTGTGGAACGACATCTCATGTCCAATCCACCTGATGTCTCTGAGCCCAAAACGATTTTGATGGCCCAGTCAAGTAAACCAATCTTCTCAGTCATGTAATTGTTGACGTCTTGCACTGCAAGTCCATCAACACGATTACCTCTGTCTTACTCATGAAATTGTGGACATCTTGCACTGCAAGTCTATCGCACAATTAAATGGGTCTTGACAGTTGACAAGATTGGAAAGACATCAAGTGTCACTTGATATTTGATTGAGGAACGGAATCATTTAAAACGTTCAATTTTATAATGTTTTAATTCTTATAATTAATTGATTCATCTTGCTTCGGTACTGTGATTTCAGGTTCAATAACCTAATCAACAAGTCTGGTGTCGACCGACACTACTATAGTGTCGATCGATACAGGATAACCAAAAGCAATCCGCAATAACCGATCAATCCAATTGTTCCGGTTTTGAATACCGGTCAGCATCGATCGATGCTACATTAGCATCGGTCGATGCCAACCTAATCAAACCAATCGCAATTAAACCATTCACAGATTTCGACCATCTTTAACCAAGCTCGATACCGGTCCAATCCAATTGAACCGATTCATCAATCTCGCGAGGTTTGGGTCGACCGACACAACATTTGTGTCGATCGACACTAGGCGAAAACTGAGTTTTATTCGGGTTTTCGCCCTGTGTCGATCGATGCCGGATTGGCAACGATCGACACCATGCGAACAACCCTATATTTTATTCGGGTTTTCGCCCTGTGTCGATCGATGCCGGATTGGCATCGATCGACACCATGCGAAAAGACCCTAAATCATTTTCAAACAGAACCCTAAACTAGGTTTTCATGAAAACGAATTTTAGCAAGTTTGTATCAACCATACAAAGATTCAGATTCAACTAATCTAATCAACATGCTACAGATTCAATGGAACCCTAAAGCTCTGATACCACTGAAGGAATTTCTAGCAGTTCTAATCAGGATTAGCAACCCTAGTCTGAATTCCGAGCCTAGGATCTAAGGTTCAAGTAATTGAATCTATGGGATCTCATGCTTTACCTGTTGATTTGCAGCGGAAGTATTAGCAGATAATCGAGATCACGAAGCGCCTCAAATGCTGCGCCTCTACTGGTATCCACACGCACACAAACTGGACCGCATGGATGCTAGTGCCTTACAGAGATCTAATCTCCAGAGAGGTTTATTTCTATGTTCTGGTGGCTGTGTATTAGGTTAGAAATCAGTTTAGGTCGACCATATATCTTATATATGTCGGCTTAAACCACAACGGAATTAACCAACGATTAAACCGAATTAATCTGATTAATCCGCGAGTTGCATCGATCGATGCACTACTGCAACGATCGACACTGCCACAGAATATTGATATCGAATGCATATCATATATACATTCACTGGATCATTACATTAATGATCAACCTCGTCTTTAACGCCCAGTTTGCTTAGGTGTGTGACCCTGTAGGATCATATAACACTAGCAATGAGTTCTCAACTTATTGATCATAAGTGGCTTCTAGCAAAGCGTTATGACTACCTAGTGTTATGTGATTGTCTCATCTCGACTATACGACTTTCACTTAGAGCAAGTACAATAGATTTCATGACATTCCCAACATGTTTCACCATGAGAAGTCATTTAAGTTAGAATGTTAAAACCAAGTGACTCACATGATCGAGAACTGATTACGTGAGATGCTAATATGGTATATAACCTGCAACAGCTGAAGAGGACTGCGTAGAGACGGGTCTCCTTCTTTTTCTTCTCCTTTTACTGCTCGTTCCTGTAACAAAAACATCTTTGTCACAGAAAATTTCACAGATGTGTCTCCGTCATCTTCTTTGGTTGGAGAAGCTAAGTGCATATTCTGTATTGGTTCCTGGATTATTAAGAGAACTCAAATATTTAAAGTAAAGCTTCCCATTCAATATAATATGCAAGGAGAGCACTAGGTATGTCTATGTTTTTCACAAGAAGATCATCATACCCATAAATGTGAATCATCAGAAGTTTCCCCACCAAACAAGTTCCTGGCGCCCACAAATGCGTTCCTATGTACGGATTTATTATGAGGGAAAAGGTTCTGGCATGTGGAACAATTAAGAACTCAACATTCAAAGGGGTACCTCTGTTCTTTGCCAGTAAGTTTAGCACTTTCTGCAATAGCTGATCTATGAACTCCGAGTTTCTTGACCGAGCTTTGAGATATTGATCTTTGATTTGTACCCATCAGCGGAGAAAACAATATCTGCTCCGAAATACAATATTCGGGTCAACAAAACCTCAAAATCGATCGATTTTGAAAATTAAAAGGAAGCAAAATCTATGGATCTTAAACGCTGGATCATTGATACGAAACATCTCATAATTTACAATAAAGATAAGAGGATACAAACCCACCTTGGGATGGTCGGATCTGGGAGTTGGATTGAATTGGAGAAGTCCTCTGTCATATTTCGATTTGAGTGGAGAGTGAAGGGGAAGGGAATCTGTGTCGTATAAAATGGAGATGAGAATAGAGGTGAAGATGGAGAGGAAAATATAGGTTAAGATGGAGAGATATCCTCAGGTCGGCAATTTATGTTGATGAATGGATTTAGGGTTTGGAGGATGTGTTTTTTTTTTGTTCAGAACTGACTATTAGCCCTGGGCATTCGGTTCCTCGGTTCAGATCCGGGTAGGAACTGATCGGATCCGGATATATCGGGTATTGAGATTTAGGATCCAATCGGTTCTTATAGAGCTTTCGGTTCGGATCCGGTTCGGTTCCTCTCGGTTCCGGATCGGTTCGGGTCCAATAGTTTAGGAACCGTGAAATATCCGATTAAATCCGGTTCTTAAAATATTTGGGTATTTGGATACCAAATACCCGTTTTTTTACCCGAATATCCGTTTTGGACCCGGATAAAATGGATTTTTGGGTATCCGAATATCCGTTCTGTACCCGAATATCTGTTTTGGACCCGGATAAAACGGATATTTGGATATCCGAATACCTGTTTTGTATCCAAATATATGTTTTGTACCCGAATATCCATTTTGGCCCAGATAAAACAGATATTTAGGTATCTGAATACCCGTTTTATACCCGAATATCCATTTTGTATCCGAATAATTTCTAATTTCTAATTTCTAATTGATGGTCGGTTTAGCTCTGGTTTGGGGTTAACTCCTAATTTCTAATTCAGCTCCATCGGTTCTTTATCCGGATCCGGATAGGAACCGGAACCGAACTGGAACCGACGGTTCCAATTTTAGAGGATCCATCGGTTATTTAGGGTGGAACCGGAACCGAACCGGAACCGAATTTTTCGGATCGGATCCGGTTCGGTTATTCGGTTCCGGTTTTTTTGCCCAGGGCTACTGACTATAATGTAAGGCTTTCATCCATACATGAAAAAAAAATAGAAGGGGGAAACTCAAAAAAATTGGGGTGAAAATTTTTTCTAAGTAGCAGGTAATTTTTAGTTTTTCCGCCTTAACATTATATAGCATTTAAGTGGTGATTAGTGCTATGTATACTACACTGATCTAAAAGCGTTACTCTATTTAAAATTCGACCACACAAACATAGCGTTTATATTTTAAAAACGTTATATAAAATAATGTTAATATTTATTATAGCAGAAAAGCATAGAACGCTATATTCTACTGCTATAAATACTCCAATTTCTTGTAGTGATTAGCAGGTGAGGTCATCACATACTTCATCTCCTAGCAAGTTTGGCACTGAAGAATGAAGTGCACAACATCTTTATGCATACCCATCCATTAATATTCTTTAACTAATCTCTTGTAAGTTTTAAGTGAACCTTCATGTCCACTCACAACACTTGCATGAAACTAATTCAACAAAGTAACAATGAGAGGAGATAGAGCTGAAATGACCAAGCAACATTCCTTATTCCAAACATTACCCTTGAATAGACGTCTGTCCTGTTGACCATAGGATCATACTCCCGGCCTGCCCGAATCAGTTTACTCATATCACTCAAACCCGTTTTTCTTCTTCACCGTTAAACTTATCACTTCCAACTTCAATTCGTGAAACACCTTAGTGGTAGCATCAGACCACGCAAACCTGTTTTTCCTCAAAAGACCAGTCAAAGGTCGAGCAATCTAGACATAGTTATGAAACCTTATGTAATATCATGTGAGGCCTAAAAATCCTCTCAACTCAGTCACAGATCTTGGCTCTAGCCATTTCAACATAGCTTCTATCTTTTTCGGATCAGAAACTACGCCATTTTCAGATATAATATGGACTAAGTAGGATACCTCAATGTGGCCAAAATACACTTATTGACTTTTGCAAAGAACCAATGCTCATTCATCAATTTGAGAACCGTGTCTAAATTTTACAAATGGGACCTTATATCCGGACTGTATATGAATATAACATCGAGGAAAACTAACACAAACCTCGGCAGAAACAACCAGAGTAAGTCATTCATAACCGATTGGAACGTAGAAGGTGTGTTAGTGATCCCAAACGATATCACTAGGAACTCATAGTGGCCTTGATGGGTCTTGAAAACTGTCTTGGCTACATCACTCTCCTTGTCTCTAATTTGATGGTAGCATAATTTCAAATCGATCTTAGAAAGTATTGTTGCACCATGAAGCTCTTCAAGAAGTTCCTCAATCACGGATATAAGGTATCTTACTGGAACCATGATCTTGTTCAACGCCTAATAGTCCACACAGAAACGCCATCCTCCATCCTTCTTCTTAACCAAGAGAACAAGACTGGAGAAGGGACTAATGCTTGGTTGTATAACTTGAGCACCCAACATTTCTTGTATCAGTTTCTCCATTTAATTCCTATATTCATGAAAGTATATGTATGGTTTGATATTGACTGTGGTGTACCTTCTGTCAATGTGATGGCATGCTCTATTTGACGGACTAGAGGAAGCTCCTTCGACATATCAAAAACCTCAGCATACTGATCGATAACCCTTTGAACTCCCGAGTCATATGCTTGTGTTCTTGGTTGTGTTGTTGAATCAACAAGCGTAGTTAACTCCAATAGAAAAATTATGCCAATCTTTCTTACCATTATGTCCAAAGAGTTCAAAGAAATCTGATCCCTACTCAAGGTTGGATCACCAACAATTGTAACCCACTGTCCTTGATTTTTGCAGCTCAGCCTGTGGAGTCCCCAATGAATCTATGCCTATCTTAATGTAGCCAACCATGAGTACTTGATGCAATATCAAAAAGTGAATCAAGGTCTTCAATACATGAGTTTATTATGAGAATCTCAGCCTCATAACTTCATAAAAATAAAGTCAAGGATTCTCATTCAATGGCAATGGCTAAATTGGTGGCAAGAAGACTAATATTTGTTTTAGCTAATTTTCCTCTTTTTGTTTAAATGTAAATCATTTCTTTTAATGTCTTTTATTGTAAAGATCACCATGTAAGAGCTATAAAAGCTCAATTGTTTCATTGTAAATAATATATAAATTTTTGGAAAAAAAGAGTTCTCTCTTCTAAAGCTTTTATGCTTTGTTCTTTGTTTCTCTAAGTTGTGTGGATTCCCCTTCTTAGAAAATATTATGAATTTATGTCTTATGTGTGGATTCACTAAGGCTTAGATTCTTGATCTTATCACAAAGGCTTTCACACCTTTGAGTGGCGATTTTCAATTCGCCATCAACTCCATCTAACCATCCATTAAAAAGCCTTGAGAGCGCCTTCTGCCAGCAAGCTTTTTCCATTCGACCATCGACCACGGATCAACCAGAAAGCGTCTCCGACCAGCTGAGCGACCCAAACAACTATCCACCTCGGATCTTATATCATTTGGTATCAGAGCTTAAACGCTCCTATCACTATCGTTTTGATTTTCTGTTTTCTTTTGTCATTACATTTTAAAAAAAATAAAAAAATAATAATGTTTTGTTAAAAAAAAACGTTTTCTGTTTTTGTTATTAAAAAAAAAATCTTAAAAAAACATAAAATAGTTTTCCTTTATTTTTTCCTAAATTTTTATTTTTTTTCTCATAAAAAATATTTCCTTTTATTTTTGATTTTTCAGTTTATCAAAAAAAAACTTTTAAAAAATTATATTCCTTTTTCCTAAATAAAATTTCATCCATAAAAACTTTTCAAAAAAAAAATTTTCGTTTTGTTTCGTGAAAAAATAATTCGTTTTTCTTCTTTTCATTAAAAAAAAATTCTCAAGGTGAAACGGTTTTGAGGACAAAACCATTTGAAGAGGGAGAGAATGATGCAATGTCAAAAAGTGAATCAAGGTCTTCAATACATGTGTTTATTATGAGAATCTCAGCCTCATAACTTCATTAAAAAAAGTCAAGGATTCTCATTAAATGACAATGGCTAAACTGGTGGCAAGAAGACTAATATTTGATTTAGCTAATTTTCCTCTTTTTGTTTAAATGTAAATCATTTCTTTTAATGTCTTTTATTGTAAAGATCACCATGTAAGAGCTATAAAAAGCTCAATTGTTTGCTGAGATGTCAGGGTTGCAAATAAATGCCGCCAAATCCTCTATATTCATAGCCGGTACTGCCCCATTGCTGCGACATAAAGCAGAGGAAGCTGGCTTTCAAATTCAGGCACTCCCAATCAAATATTTTGGCCTACCTCTAACAACCAAGGTTATGACCAAACATGATTATGAGCCTTTGATAGATAAGGTCCGGAACAGATTCATGTCTTGGACGACAAAATCTCTATCATATGCAGGACGCTTGCAACTCATTAAATCAGTCATAGGCAGCACTGTAAATTTTTGGAGTTCGGTATTCATCCTCCCGAAGAGCTGTTACGATACTATTGAGCAGATGTGTGCTGCCTTCCTTTGGTCAGGATCTCCACATGACACTCATAAAGCTAAAGTTGCATGGGCAGATTTGTGTTTACCGACAAGTGAAGGGGGTTTGGGGGGTGAGATGCTTACGAGACTCATCTAGATTTTTTGCTTTACAACTGATATGACGCCTATTTACTCTCTCGGGATCCCTTTGGGTCGCTTGGGTCAAGAGATATCTGCTGAAGCAGCAGTCTTTTTGGAGCATTAAGGAGGGACAAAAAGGGTCTTAGATTTGGAGGAAGCTATTAAAGTTAAGAGGTCAAGCTCATGAATTCCTCAGATTTGATATAAGAGATGGCACAACAACTTTCTTTTGGCATGACGATTGGCCGCAAATTGGGAGGCTAAAAGATATAATGGGTGACTCCGGGCCACGGCTACTGGGGATACATAACAACGCCACTGTTGCGGAGGCTTTTACCAACGCACGTTGGCAGCTCCGATGTAGTGCCCGTAGAAGTCACCCGGAGGTCATGGAGAAGTTGCTCTCCGTGCCTCCCCCATCCTATGATTCTGGACATGATGTTATTCTTTGGAGGCATGACGCAGATGTCTTCAGGGACAGCTTCTCTGCAAGCAAAACGTGGGAACAGATACGCACAGCAAAAGATTGTGTTCCTTGGGCTAAAATACTATGGTTCTCACAAAGGGTCCCCCGGTACGCGTTTATCACCTGGCTTGCGATACGAGATCGTCTGTCTACTGGAGACCGTATGAGATCATGGGGAATTCAACAGCCCTGTACACTGTGCAGAGCTCAGGATGAATCAAGAGATCATCTCTTCTTCACTTGCCCTTACTCCTATTCAGTCTGGACTATGGTGGGAGGTGATCTCCTTCATCACCGTACAGCTACAAGTTGGTCAGACATTCTGCAATATATGACTCGAAACCAGTACTACAGTATGGATTTCATCTTAATCCGCTTATTGTTTCAAACATCTGTATATTGGCTGTGGAGGGAAAGGAATTCAAGAAAAAAATCATGGCAAATGGAATACAGCTGATCAGCTTGCAAGGTTGGTGGAGAAATCAGTGAGAAACCGCTTGACCTCACTCAATTACAGGCCTCCTCACAGGCTACAAGGCATCCGAAGGAGATGGTTCAAAGTTTCTATGATCTCTTAATACTTGTCAAGGCTGAGACTAAGACCAGCTACACATGATTCTTTGATTCTTTGTTCTTATACAAACTTACCCCATTGTAAATTATTCATTCTTTAATGATCAATAAATTTGAAATTTCATAAAAAAAAAAGCTCAATTGTGTCATTGTAAACAATATAGAAATTTTTGGAAAAAATAAGAGTTCTCTCTTCTAAAGCTTTTATGCTTTGTTCTTTGTTTCTCTAAGTTGTGCGGATTCCCCTTCTTAGAAAATATTATGAATTTATGTCTTATGTGTGGATTCACTAAGGCTTAGATTCTTGATCTTATCACAAAGGCTTTCACACCTTTGAGTGGCGATCTTCAATTCACCATCAACTCCATCTAACCATCCATTAAAAATCCTTGAGAGCGTCTTCGGCCAGCAAGCTTTTTCCATTCGACCATCGACCACGGATCAACCAGACAGCGTCTCCGACCAGCTGGGCGATCCAAACAACTACCCACCTCGGATCTCATATCAGTACTCTAATACCATATCAGTTGTTCCCAACTCTAGCAGCAAAAACTCTTCCATCTGCTTAACCCCTTGTATATCTAAAAGTACTACTGAACAATTTCCTCGACCACTGATTACTTCACTGTTTCCCACACAAACTCCAAAACCCCAAGTCTGTACAATAGGCAATCCAATCTCAATGGATAACCTCTCATAAATAAAGTTACTCGTCGCTCCGGTATCGACAAGTACAATCACCTCCTCCTCTCAAATCTCTCCCTTCATTTTCATGGATCTTTCAGCTGTAAGGCCAACCATCGATTGCAAAGAAAGGTCATTATTACCTTGGTCTTGTTCATCCTACTCTTCCAAGTTCAACCCATCATGGTCGTCATCTCCTTCCACCTCCAAACATTTAAATCTCTAGTTTTTACAAGGATGGTCAAGGAACAACCGTTCTCGCAATGTCTGCATGGGATGGTGTTCATGTTCTCCGTCATAGTAGCTCCCTTCCATATGTCTCTACTGGCATCAAAAGACCTTCGAGATGGTACCATTTCATTATTCTTCATGGAAACTTGATTTTTAACTTTATAAGATTGATTTAGTGTCAAGGCCGAAGTAGTTCGGGTGAATGACTTGAACTCATAAGTCGTGCTATCACTCTCTTGAGATTCAATGAGCCGTTCAACCTCCTTAATGTCATTCATGTTGACAGGTTCGCCGACTCCAATACATCGTCTGTAACATGTGGTAACTTCACTGACAGCTCTTCGAATCGGTCTCGATACTCATCCACGCTACATGTCTGTGTGATAGCTAATAGATGATCCACAATGGAACTTCCTCTGCTCGGCCATAATCTTAGTTTGAAATTATCCTTAAAATATTTCCAACCCAAAATGTGTTCCCGATCTTGCGAATAACGCCATCAAGTTATGGTGGAACCCGTTTTACAACCCAAAGCCTGCTCATGTTTCTCAGAATCCCGTGTCCTATTTGTGGTAAAACACTTCTCAATCCTAAACAACCAATCATCAGGATTATGACCCTCATACGTCGATAGCTCCATATGTTTATTTGGAGACTCTACCTTAAGTGACTCAACATGTTGCTCTCGTGATGTCAATATGATGTTAAAACCCACCGTTCTCGGCGGAACCTCCAAAATGGGTAAAGGTAAGATACCATCACCTCGTTTCTTCGCCGGATCTATTTTCAGAGTGGTAGGTGAGTACATTTGGGAACCTGTTGATGGTCTCGCAAAGATCATCGGCGCACTTCACCACTTTCACCATACACCTGAGCTCGCAGAAGTTTAACCATAGCTCATTCATCCATTGCATATCCTTGTACATCCTTTTCACACGCTGCACCAGCTAGATCGACAGAGAGTTGAGCTCAGAGTTGTAGATCTTGAATTCGGAAGAATTTTTTCTCGGTTCCGAAATGATAGCTGGTAAAGAAGACATCATTTTCTTTTAACGAAAGCACCACTAATAGATCACGATATATCACAAAGAATAAATGAAGAAACGAAGAGAGATCAAGAGTGAGTAGAGAGAAGATAAGATAAAAATGATATTACTGCAAAGTTTTTCGATAAAGAAAACCTACAAGTTCAAAATCCCCTTTTAAACAACACACACTATTTTTCTGAATTAAAACGAAAACTTAGAGAAATTATTTAGTTAATGGACCTCTTCAGCTCTTAAGGTTTACTTAGCCTATTTTTATCTTTCCCACCACTAATTGGTCACATGGAAATCAGATCCATAAACCCCAAATTATTAACATTAATCGAAGGGAATTCAAAATCGATATACCTGGGAATGTTTATCTCTAACTTAAGGGGGATAACCCTAAGGAATTTTGTGGATCATATGAAACGGTTTTTGCTTCTCGATTGAACATGTTATTTTTCTTTTTGACATCGGCATCGCCGCGTAAACTCTTTTCTTCATGTTCCATGTCGGTGGTGTCTAGAATCCTCCAACTAGAGCAAGGTGATCCTCGCAACGTCACATGGTGAGTAGCCTCTTTAATATTTGTGAGAAAATCGAGAATCTTGACGCACTTAACTTCTCGGGAAATTTTTTTTAGATATTATTATTTTTTGTTTCGCTAGAGTGTGTTTGTTAAAAATAAAAAATCCAAGAGAAGAAAAGAGACTCGAGAAAAGAAATATTCAAGAAAATTAGAGCTAGCAGAAACTTTTGAATTTGCTCTAAAAAAAAGATTAAATGATTAACAAATATATAGTGGAAACAATTAAAAGATGTAAGTACTTTGAGGGATTATATATAAATATAATAATTTTAGAGACGGGGAAAAATTTATAATTGTTATGAATAATAAGATGGATGCCCATTATAAGGCCCATCTCGTAGTAGCTTCTAGAATTACTTGTACACTAGGTTTTACTTAGTCATCAAGTCTTTGTACTCCTATATAAATGAGCTTTTATTTATTAGAATAAACATCACCAATTCTTCTATTCACAACACGTTATCAGCACGATAGTCTCTTTTTTTCTATTTTCTTACACCGAAAATGTGAGATTTAATTTATGTTTAGTTTATGTCTTATTCTGGGATGATAAGTGATGCCTTCTCTGAATATCGTTATGATAGGCTATGCCTTCACGATTATGATCTCTGATCTTATTCATAATAGAGATGATTATCAATACTTATCTAGAATAATAATTTATTGATATTTGTCATGATTTAATCCTATGTTCAAACCATGTTTATTATCAATTCATGGTTTATCTTAATGGATTCAATTCTATATTTTTGCTCGTGTTCAATACATTATATTACATTAAATTATAGTAATTATTTTCGATAAACACGCTTTAATGTTTCATATAGTAAAATATTATGTTGCATTGTGTTTCTAAAATTTTAATTCTGATTTTAGGAAAATACTTAAGTTCCTATTTTTAAATATCAATATATTTCCTTTTGTTTTAATTGTTTCCGAAATTTTAGATTCTGATTTAAGAAAAATATTTAAGTTTATATTTTTAAATATCAATATATTCCCTTTTGTTTTAAGGATAATATTTAAGTTTCTATTTTTCCTTTTTGCTAACTTGCATATCAAATCCAAACAAATACCTACTAGCATGTGTAGTTTGATTATAAGTTTAAAGTTCATGATCATATTGTTTTGCCATCAAATTTCATGAGGTTTTGGATATTGGTGGCTTGACGTAAAATATCTACATGTTCTTTGGAACATTAATGCGAAAGAAATATATGATCACCAGAATGTGATATAGTCATAAACTCATCTTGCTTGGTTAATATAAGATTATAAGACTTTAAGTCTGTGAATAAGTACTCATATAGAGATGTTATAGAAGTCATGCTCTATCTTTCATGCAAATATTGTTGTTCTGGAGATACAATATCATGAAAAGTGTTTGAGACGTACTATGAGTTTATATTTTATCTTATTGAAAAAGAAAAGTATCACAGTAATGACAATACCTGAGAAGTAGCTATATAAGTAGTTGTAGACGTCTATGTGGATATGAATATGGAGATGGTCAAGGTCGACCCCATGAGTTTCTTTCAAAAATCATATTTTCACAAGAAGTGAGAAAATAAAAATGGTTGCAAATAAGAGATATTTCTTTTATGTGATCAGTAAAGAAACTAGTGAGAGTACAATATATGGTTCCCTATGGGAACCCGATTTAAAATCATTCTTGCGTTATACTTTCCCAAGTCTCAAAGGTCAAAAGGATATACACATGACCTAAGTTGGGTATGTTGTCAATTTCTAAAGTGGGATTCAATTTGAGATAGATGAAAATGAAGTTTCATTATCTCAAGGGGGAGAATTAGAGAATCCCACATCTATTGTAAGTGGAACATCTAGATGAGTATGTTCACACTGAAAATAAACTTAATGAACATTTATAAAGAAAATCCAGGGGATTTCAATTCTAATCATGTTGAGACGATAAGTAAAGGGAAATGTTGAATATCAATTAACAAGTATTGCCCAATGCAGTAAAAGTATTTTGGAGAAAATTCATGTATTATCTACTAAATTGTACTACACAAAAGAAAATGAAGATAAATGTTATAGTAAACTAGAGGTTTACTAAAATTTTAATGTTTGGCAAACCGGTTATGCCATCTCGGTTTAGTAATGATGCGATATTTGTTGAAGAACCAGAGATTCTCATAAATGATCTTCTATATGCTGCTTGCTCACAAGGCAATATGATAATACGGTTATCACCAGCCAAAAAAATATATTTGAAATTTATTTACTTTATGTAAAGTATACAAGGAGATTTTTGTGGGCTTGATCACCCACTAGTGGACTGATCATCCACCATATGTATAATTAATGCATCGACTAGAATGTCGTATGTATATCCTTGTCAAGACTAGTTGATAATGCTGGAGAACTCACATCCTAAACCTTTGATTATTATTGTAAGTCTATTGGGATATGTGTTGAACATCATGTTCATACCCAAGATGCAGCAGCATTAATATGCATAATGCCAAAGAGTAATTAAGAACTCTCCCCGTCAAATTGGTTTTTGGGTCAGGAACCAAAGATCCACATCTAGAAATTGGATAAGTGGTATATATTATGGTCTATCCACCACAGGGCTAAAAGATGGGACCTTAAAGAAGGTTATGAATATATGTTGGATATGGATCTCCATTGAAGATAAAATCTATAAGATTTATTTAGAGACTCTTTTAATGAGTCACTCTATCCAACATTAGGGGGAGAAAATAAACAGCTGGAAAAGGAAATGAGTTGAATTATTATTGATCCTCGGACTAAGAATTAAAAGTCCAAATGATATGAAAGAAGTACAAAAGATAATTCAGTTATAAAGATTAGTAAGTCGGTTGCCAGACACTTTGGATGACCTAATAAAGTGACAAAGTCACATGTACCAGCTGTAAATGCTCCAGTTAAAATGGATGTCTTCGAAGGACAATATCAAACTGTTAGTGAGTCTAAAAAGCGCATGAAGCATGATAGACATATCAGTTCTAAATATAATAATCCTCGGAAAAAAGGAACATGAATGAGAATGGCAGGACCAATGAATGATATTAAGGATCTCAATAAGAGATGGTAAACATGACAAGAAAGAAATTCAGGTACCTGAGAATAAAGAAATCTCAAATAGTTATGTCATATATGGAACAATATGGAACCGATATCAAATCGACGTCGTTAATAATTATGCATGCAATATAGCAGTTGATGAGAATGAGGATCATAAGCCATCTATTGAAAAGTGTACACAAAGTGATGATTGGATAAAAGGGAAAGAGACAATATATGCAAAGTGAAAATCTCTTTAAAAGAAAAGAGTATCCGGACCAGTAGTCCATACACCTAATGGTGTAATACCAGTGGCGAATAAATATATTTTTATGCAAAAGACATAAATAGGTATTTTTACGAAAGAATATAGAATGATGAAATTGTAAGATGCAAAGCAGTAGTTGCACAAAGGGTTCTCACAAAGATCTATAATGAATTATAAAGATACTACTATCATGTGGTAGAAACAACTATTTTAAAGTTTCTTATTAGTCTGACAATAAGAAAAGAAATTGAGAGCCACTGGACAATGACATTTATGTGAAAGTTCCAGAAGTTTTTAAAGTGGAAACCTCATAAGGATTTAAACTACCTGAAGTAGTAAATTCGAATTCCCGAGAACAATACTGCATAAAATTAAATTGATATCTTTATGGACTAAAACAGTCAGGGCGTATGTGGTATAATCGCCTTAGTGAGTACTTGTTAAGAGAAGGCTACAAGAATGGTTGTGTTAGTCCATGCATCTTTATAAAGAGATTGAGAAAGGATTTGTGATAATTGCAGTAAATGTTGATGATTTAAATATTATTGGAACTCCTGCAGAGATTTCATACACAAGTAGAGTATTTGAAGAAAGAATTTGAGATGAAAGATCTTGGGAAAACAATTTTTTGTTTGGGACTACAAATTGAACATGTAAAGAATGGAATTCTAGTACATCAAGAGACATACACAGAAAATGTGCTCAAAAGGTTCTATATGGATAATGCACACCCTTTGAGCAGTCCAATGGTTGTAAGATCACTTGATGTGTCAAAGGATCCATTCTGCCCTCGAAAAAACAATGAAGAAGTTCTTGGCCCTGAAGTACCATACTTAAGTGCAATAGGAGCATTAATGTACCTTGCTAGTCACACAAGACCAGATATATCATTTTCTGTGAATTTGTTAGCAAGGTTTAGCTCATGCCCAACTCAAAGGCATTGGAATGGGATTAAGCATATACTTTGTTACCTTCAAGGATATGTTTTCACTTGCGGAGGTACTGCCATTTCTTGGCGATCTATGAAGCAAACTCTCACCGCCACTTCTTCTAACCATGCAGAGATTTTAGCCATCCATGAAGCTAGTCGCGAATGTGTATGGTTAAGATCTGTCGTTCATCATATACAAGAAGATTGTTGTATTTCTGTAGGGAAAGAAGCTCCAACAATTATGTATGAAGGCAATGCAGCATGCATCGCACAACTCAAAGACGGATACATTAAAGATCCGTTCGAGCGATGATTTGGCTGACTTATTTACAAAGGCGCTACCTACTTCTACTTTCAAGAAGTTAGTTCATCATATCGGATTACGCCGTCTCAAAGATCTCGACACATGTACTCATGAGGGGGAGTAATTGCGTGTTGTGCTCTTTTTCCCTTAACTATGGTTTTCCCATTGGGTTTTCCTGGTAAAGTTTTTAATGAGGCAACATCTTAAACGCATTACGAACCATTCCATTATAATGGACATCCAAGGGGGAGTGTTATGAATAATAAGATGGATGCCCATTATAAAGCTCATCTCGTAGTAGCTTCTAGAATTACTTGTACACTAGGTTTTACTTGGTCATCAAGTCTTTGTACTCCTATATAAATGAGCTTTTATTCATTGGAATAAACATCACCAATTCTTCTATCTCACTTCTATTCACAACAATAATTCTGAATTTCTCACTTCTTATCAAATTTTGAACTGCAACGGTCAGGTCAGGTAATGAATGCATTAACCGATTATAAACCGGTACATAAATATAAATTTGCGGTTTGATATAACCCACTATTTGAATTGAGAAATCAGTATAGACCAAACCGTATCATTTAGGTTATTAAGGTTAGCTTGGAAGGGCGTGTTAGACCATCTCCAACCCCACTCCATTTCTTACTCCAAACTCCATTTTGCAGTAATTTTGCTCCAATCCCACTCCATTTTCAACTTCAAAATGGAGTAAAAAATGAGATTACTCCATATTTGGAGTAATCTCATTTTTGTTTGTTCATGACTCCATTTTCCACTCCAAAATGGAATAGGATTGGAGCAAAACACAACTGCATTTTGGAATTACTCTATTTTAAAGTAAAAAATGGAGTTTTACATTGGAGATGTCCTTACAGATAATGGGCATTCAGAGTAAATAGTTTTTTTGATCAGCAAAAGCCCATAAAAGTCATTCCCAAATCTAGGGTTTTCGCCATTGACGGCGGCATAAAATATCGTGTTTTTCATTTAGCGCATCTTCTTTCTTTCGACGAAATCTCAACAATGGTGTTCGAAGCATTCGAAGTCGGCACTGTACCTTTCAATTCTGATGGTTGGGGTCCTCCAGATGCTTCCGACACTTCATCCTCCGCTTCCTCCACCAGCGTCGCGGCGGCGAATCTCCTCCCTAACGTTCCCTTCGCTTCCTTCTCTCGCTCAGAGAAGCTCGGACGCGTCGCTGATTGGACTCGAGCTCTCTCCAATCCCTCTGCTCGTCCTTCCACCGGATCTAAATCCGATCCGTCTGCTATCTTCGATTTCTCCGCTTTTGCGGTAGACGAAGGATTCGGTCTCGTTAATTCCAGTGGAAACGCCGACGAAGACGCAGCTTTCCGATTGGTCGATGGTAAACCGCCGCCTCGTCCTAAATTCGGACCTAAATGGAGATTCAATCAGTACCATAACAGGAACCAGCTTCCTCAGCGTCGTGACGAAGAAGTCGAGGCGAAGAAACGTGAAGCTGAGAAAGATCGAGCTCGTCGTGATCGTCTCTACAATCTCAACCGAAACAACATCCACCAGCAACGCCGTGAAGCCGCCGCATTTAAGTCATCAGTCGATATTCAGCCCGAGTGGAATATGCTTGAGCAGATTCCTTTCTCCAGTTTCTCTAAGCTCGCTTTCACAGTTCAGGAACCAGAAGATCTCCTCCTATGTGGTGGACTCGAGTGTTACGATCGGACTTATGATCGTATCACTCCTAAAGCTGAACGTAGACTCGAGCGTTTCAAGAACCGGAGTTTCAAGGTTACTACAAGTGACGATCTTGTCATCAGGCGTCTTGCTAAAGAAGACAAAGCTACCGTTTTCGCCACTGATGCTATCCTTGCTGCTCTTATGTGTGCTCCTAGATCTGTTTACTCGTGGGATCTTGTGATTCAGCGTGTTGGGAACAAGCTCTTCTTCGATAAGAGAGACGGGTCACCGCTCGATCTGTTATCGGTTCACGAAACTTCCCAAGAGCCATTGCCTGAAGGAAAAGACGATATCAACTCTGCTCATTCTCTTGGCGTGGAGGCTGCTTTCATTAACCAGAATTTTGCTCAGCAGGTTTTGGTGAAAAATGGAAAAAGAGAAACTTTTGATGAGCCAATCCCAAATGCTAATGAAGGTGAAGAGAATGCCTCTATTGCTTATAGGTATAGGAGATGGAAGCTTGATGATAGTATGTATCTAGTTGCTAGATGTGAGTTACAGAGCACTGTTGATCTGAATAACCAGAAATCTTTCCTCACTTTGAATGCTCTTAACGAGTTTGATCCGAAATACTCTGGTGTTGATTGGAGACAGAAGCTAGAGACTCAGAGAGGTGCGGTTTTAGCTAATGAGTTGAAGAACAACGGTAATAAGTTAGCTAAATGGACTGCACAGGCTCTTTTGGCTAATGCGGATATGATGAAGATTGGTTTTGTTTCTAGGGTTCATCCTCGTGATCATTTTAACCATGTTATTCTATCGGTTTTGGGGTATAAGCCTAAGGATTTCGCTGGGCAGATTAATCTGAACACTTCAAACATGTGGGGAATTGTGAAGTCGATAGTTGATTTGTGTATGAAGCTGAGTGAAGGAAAGTATGTTTTAGTGAAGGATCCATCGAAGCCTCAAGTTAGGATTTACGAGGTTCCGGCTGATGCTTTTGAGAATGATTATGTGGAAGAGCCTCTCCCTGAGGATGAACAGGTTCAGCCACCTGAGGAGAACACTGAAGCAGGAGCAGAGACTAATGTAGCTTCTTCTACTAATGAAGCTACAGAGGATAAGAAACCCGAAGGTCAAGCCTGATTATGGTAAATGCCAAAGTTCTGCCTTGAGTTTTATCATTTTAATGTTCCAAAGTTGTGCTCTTTTTGAAGAGCTAAAACGGTTAATTTTACTGGTTTATGCTTTATCTGAGAAAAACAAGATTGTTGCTTTTGCGTTTGCGTTTTAAAAGCTAAAAACGATTCAAGTGGCTGGTTTATGCTTTTAGTTGAGTTTAATGTTGATTCATATAGTAGATAGAATTATTTCACATGGCTTAAGCGTTTAGTTAATTCAAATGGTAGACACAATATTGCTTAAACTTGAATTTCAAATTTGGAAGTGATCGCTGTTTTGGTCCACATTACACTGATATAGGGGCCGGGTTTTCACCCCAAACGGAATTGGTTATATGATATCAAATGATGTCGTCTGGAGTTAAAGCTTAATACTGTACATTGGCATGTATAAGAGTGTCTCCCTAGTGAACTGTGCTCGCAAAATTGGAATTAGTTTGAGGCACTTCGTGTATACTTAGAGACCGAACTTAACAAAGCAATCACCGACTAACTAGGGCTTGGGAAACATTATCAACTTTCTGGTCTCCAAATTAAACTCTGCTCGCACAAAATCTGTTCCTTCGATTTTTTTTGGGGAAATTGGATTGTATAAAAGAACAAAATTATAATTAATCTATTCTAACCAATATAATATCTATCGTCGAAGTGGATCATAATCTACTATGGCCCTCGAGGCTTAAAAAAATTCTCAAAAAATCCTTTCATTTTTTATTTATTTTTCTAAACATAAAAAAGTGGTCAATTTCGTTTTTATCCTTAAAATTTTTCATTATCTACAGTCCAACCTAACTAAACCCACCCATATCCAAATAATTTGGATCCAACCCAAAAATTTGTCAAATCCCTAAATCTAAATCGTTATTCTTCCCCCTTCTCTTCCTCATCCATTTTTCAATCGACCAATCCTAAAGCAATTCCCCAACATCTCTTTTCATTTCTCAATAGCACCTTCGCCGGACAAAGATAAACATGAAGAGCTATATGTAATATAATTTCTCTGTGGTTGGAACGGACTGTGCCGCATGATTAACAGATAGTTTCTCTGTAAGATAGTTTGGTTTGGTTTCTAGAGGATGTGTATATGTCTTGATAAGTATTTGTTTATCTATGTTCTAGGCTTCTAGCTAATGGCAGGCCGGCGTTAAATCTTGAAAGGCGTCTTGATCATGATGGTCGTCCTCTTGCAATCACTAAAATTGATGTTGTTGCAGCAAATGGCCAAGAAAATTGTTTTTGAACTTATGTTGGTGTAGTATATGTAAGAAGATGAAGACCAGGTTGTTCGTTGTCTTGATCCAGACATGCCTTTAGGGAACTACCTACTTCATGTCGTTGATGGTAAGATTACCAAACTTTCTGCAAACTGTATATGTTGATTCGAAATACTGTTTCACTGAGTACTGACTAATACTTGTGTTTGATTGATTTGTGTCGTACTGTCATATGAGTGGAAGTAGAAGTAACAACATGAGCCGTAGCCGTAGACGAATCCCATTCCAGAGAGTAAGGCAAGATGCATGTGGGTGAGTATATGGGTTCTCCTCAAGTTCAATCAAGGTGTTATCAGTACAACCATGTTTAAGACGTGAGTATATGGACAGAGCATGACCTTCCTTATTTTATTTACTTAATTTCATTGAAGAGGTGAGTATATGGAGAGAGTATTTGCTCTCGATTTGACATGGGTTGGTTCTTGTGAGTTCTTTCTTAATTGCTTTTGCATCTGTTATATTGTCTCTCGATATGAATTCCATTTACAAGTAAATTCATTTGATCCTAGTCCATTTTCGTGTATAAGATCTAAACAAACAATAAGCTTAAGCACCTATCATTCTTAGAACCTCTTTACCATCTGTGTTCATGCTTTTTAGATTTTTAGAATATTATCAATAAGCTCAAGTATTGTTAAACTTATGTTTTTGTATCATGTCTCAATGATGCGGATCGTAAAGAAACGTCTGGTGAAGAATGACTTATGTATTTAGTTTGGTTCAGATTTGTGTATTTGGTTTGGACTTATGTATTTATCATGATTATCTTAGATACAACTAGCATAACTAGAACAACTTTTTGAATTTTTTTATATTTTGAGTACAACTGGTACAACTTTTTATCAAAAAAATAATTTGGTACAACTAGCACAACTAGAACAACTCTTTGGCAAAAAGAAACGTGTAAAACATGCAAAATGTGTGCCGTCATAAGAATTTTTTTTTACAAAGAGTTGTACTAGTTGTCTAGTTGTACCGAATTAATTTTTGTTAACAAAGAGTTGTACTTTTATAAATTTAATTTGTAATTAGTAATACCATGGTTTATATTAATTATTTTTAGTTGTACTTACTAAATTAAGTAAATAAACTAGATTTATAATACTCTCAAATCATAATATCTCGAAAACACTATGTTAATTATTTTTCATCTTAGTAATCTAAGGATTTCAATACTAACCTTAAAAGTATAAGGTATACTATCCACAAATATGATGTTCATGTAACAAATAACAAAATTTGATATTTCTTAATTACTACAAATGTGTAAATATATTTACTAATGTTTTAATGGCGTTTTAAAATTAACATTGGCTCTGTATTTACTCATACATATTTTTTATGATTTGTTTTAATAAAGAGTTGTACCAGTTGTACCAAACATATAAGATGTGCAAAATCATGTCAAACTCCATACAACCATACAAAATCTTATACAAATGAAAAAACTGAAGCTTTGTTGCAGTTCTATCTACCATAATTTTTATATGTATTCTATCAACAAACCGAGAATAAGTGACATCCTCCAAAGTTGCTCTCATCACAAAACTTGAAATATGACGGTATTTCTAATTCCATTGCACTTCATCTCCCCCGTTTGAGTAGTATTTTCATAATCAAAATGTATGTATGTACCACATATATTATCCATTGTCCTCTAAAAAAAAGAACAACATACAAAATTAGAATACATAAGTTGTACCATTCGTACTAGTCATACCAGTTATACCAGTCATACGAGTTATACTAGTTGTCTTAGTTATACTAGTTTTACTAATCATACTAGTTGTACCAGTTATACCTCGAATAATGGGACCCGGTAAATATTTGCATTTAATTTTTTTTAAATAAAACATTTTCATTAAGGTTAATATAGGTATTTTACATATTAGAGGGCCACGTGAGATTAAAAAAGCCACATTAAATTTTTTTGTGGCCATGAGGGCCAAATGAGATTAAGATCCCGTCGAAGTTCTATATGCACATTTTCTCATTATTTCCCAAAACTACCATTTTCTATTCTCTTTCCTTCTTTTCTTGTGCACTTTTGTAAAAGTCACGATGCACTTCTACACAATCTTGCTTTAAAAAAAAAAATCTATTTGATATAAATTATTGAAGAAATTTAATGTATGAAATTCCATCATAAACTATTAGTCTGACAAGTAGATTCTATCAACAATTCTGACCGATCTTAGGTCAAGACATCATAAAATTAGTTAAAAAGTTCTTCATAACCAGAAATTTTGACACACATTTAAATTAGACCAACATTTGCCTTATTCCCCAAAAAGACAGACCCAAGGCCGTGACATAATTTATGTCAATTAGTCTCTGTAATGTTAACTACACAATAATTTCCAAAATTTTGTGCAAACGGCTAAAATCCTTCCTTCCGAATTTGATCTCAGAGACACAATCAACCATCGTGGCAAGACAACTTATTACTGATAAAATACTTCTGGCGCAATAAAATTTTCACGCCTTCTTCACAAATCCAATGTATAGGTTAAAATTTATGGCCATTAAAACTGATATGAGCAAAACATATGACATAATCCAATGGAGCTTCCTCGAAGCCATATTCCTAAAGATGGGATTTGCGTCTCTTCGGTCTCTTATCAAGTCATAATTAATGGAGAAGCAAAAGAAAAGATTAGACCCGCACGAGAACTTAGACAAGGAGATCCTCTTTCACCATTCCTGTTTATTCTATGCACAAAGGCTCATATCTCTCTCCTAAATGAAACAGAAGCTGAAAAATGGATCACCGGCTTAAGGATAGCTCTGGCTAGCTCCACAGTCTCTCATTTGCTTTTGCGGATAACAGTCTTTTATTTTGCAAAGCTGTTGTCCTGCAATATGCAGAGATAGTAAATCTTCAATCTGCTTTGGGAATAAAGTAGACCCGTAGATAAGTCGCGACATTAAGAGGACGATTGATATCACAAACGAAGGTGGAATGAGCATGAATTTTGGCCTTACATAACAATTGTGTGGATCAAAGAGGAAGGTCTTTGCATTTGCACGAGATCGTCTTAATGACAAGGTTAATAACTGGAATTCAAAATTACTATCTAAGGGCGAGAGAGAGGTGTAAATCAAATTGGTGGCACAACTAGTACCGATATAAGTGATGTCATACTACCTCCTCCCTACAGATTTGACGAATAATCTAAGGAGTGCTATCTCAACATTTTGGTGGAGCTCCCGACAGGACAACAAGGGTCTCCACTAGATAGCATGAGATAAAATCTGCATTATCCTGGAAGAGGGAGGCTTGGGATTCATAGACCTTAGAGATCAAAACCTTACACTACTCACAAAAGAACTGTGGAGGCTACTTCAATATCCTTCATCCCTACTAGCATATGTGCTACGTGGGAGATATTATAGACAAACAAATCTACTAGAAGATCGTAAGGTTTATTCCCCATCGTTTGGGTGGCGTAGTATCATGGCTGCTAGATATAGTTAAGATTTGCAACGAAAGTTGGTCTGTTATACATCTATAATTCTAGTTCTTGAACTGTACTTAATTTGATCTTGGTTGACTGATTTGCATGTATTCCTGATTTCCTGAGAACTCCCTTGACCTGACGCTTCCCCTATCTGCTTACAAACCGTTTGATTTACTTTCCTGCTTTGTTTACTGCTTATTCTCTGCTCTGCTTAGCTTAATTCGACACTTTACAATATACCGTAAGATTCTTGAGTCTCTGTGGATTCGACCCCTATATACTACAGTTATTTCCGGGCACTTACAATGTAGCTTTAGGGAATTGAAACTCTGAGTATATCATTTTTGGCAGTATTTAGCTTGAAGAATACGTGCTAATAGACATTCTGGGTGGGTAAGTAGACGCCAAGCAATTTTTGCAAAAAGAGCTTTGTTGAGATGAATGATATCTGGGAAGCCTAATCCTCCAGCTTTTCTGTGTTTTGTTAGTCTGTCCCAAGAGATCTAGCACATTCCTTTTCTCTGATCATTTGCGACCCACCAGTAACGCGTTAGGACTGACTGAATTCGTTTGAACATGCTCATGGGGAGGCAGAAGAAAGACTTAGTGTAACGCCCCTTTCCCATTCTCCGCTGACCGTCGAGCTGACCGGTCAACAATCAAACAAGAACATGACCGATCGAACCCGAGCAAGTCGAACAGGAAAGGTTCGCCACAGGACGAAGCCAGAGACGAATCGGTTTGAGACAAAGGCTCGCACTAATCCATCTTTGACCTCGCTATCCTCATTTCCATAGTACTAAGCTGTACAACTCGTACTACTTCAATGAGTTATGTCGGTTCGGACGAAACCTCATATCAGGGAAACAATTTCATTTATGAGTAATCAAACGTTAAGCACAACGTTTAATAGAATTTTACAAACAATCGCTATTTCAAAACACACAAGTAAACCAAACACATAAAATGGCGCCAAAGCCGAACCGAGAAAAACAATCCAAAACCCCGAATCAAATCCCGCCACAAGCAATCCCGAAACTACACCGAGGCCTCCCGCGTCCGTCGCTGCTAAACCTGAAAAACACACAAAAAGAGTCTAATGAGCGATCTAAGATCACCCAGTGAATCGGCTCCCCACTAATGGCTTCTAGTCTATCTAGAACTACAGATTCCCGCCCCAAAACCCAAAATAACAATCAACAGGAGTAAACGGTCGATCACGCACTACCATGTCGTGATAAACCCACAACACACAATCAATGCCAAAGATAAGGAGAAAAGGAAATCGAAGGCATTGCGGCACATGTCCTCGATTGGACTCGATCTATCTATCGCGCAATAAAGGAAATAACAAAACAACATTGGGCCCTACGATCTCGGTAACTTCCACGGGTTTACATCGTCACCTATATGGTAACTAACCCACGACTCCTAAACGTGTACACAAGGTCCCACGAATAGGACACCGTTCTCCGTCCATCGATACATGGTGACTCGGACTACCCCTAGATAGCCAGAGTTTCCATGTGATTCAGCCCTAGGACATGACCCCGTATTCTCCGAATCACACACCTACCGGCGTCACCCGGTAGGTTTACACCATAACTGTGAGATCCGGGATTCACACTAAGAATTTGTATTCGTGGATTTGGACTTTAGGATATAGAAATGGTATAGTTTCCTATGAATCAAAGACTTTATTGAGATTGATCGTCGAGATAGAACAAACACAGTCGAGAAGAGAGTACAAAGTATGAAATCGAGCTATCTAATCGAAGTGTTCTTAGCCTAGGTTGGAATATCTTTAATGGGTCGCCACTTCTCTTCTTAAATAGTCTCGACTCTGATCTCTTCGTCCCGATATTTCGGCCTCGTCATCGTAACGATCTCCGAGATTTATGCGGATCAGTTGAACTGGCGAAGACCGAGTTGCTCTATCTCCACGTCATCTTCTGCCGAGCTCAAGCTCGATTGTCTCCGGCTTCGGCATCGTCTGGGCCTTGCCAGGGCGTTTGTTTCGCTTGGGCCCATCGAAGGAGTCGGCTCTTTTGTCTGTCTTTGATTCTGGAATGGGCTCGTAATTATGGGCCTCTGTCTTGTCTGTTAATGGGCCGGATTTCCTAGAGGGAAATCCAGTACAAACAATAGCCCCCCCGCCCGTTGAATTCGAGAAGTCGAGGTTAATGGGCGGTGGACATTCTCGGGAAGAGTTGCGTGCCTCGGATGTGACAAATCCAATGATTATTTTCTTCCCATCCATAGATTTTATATCGACGATTGAGATCGCACGGGACCGAAGGATCACAACTGCCTCGATCTTTTTTCGTGATTATTTACAAATTTCGATTCGAGCGGTTGGGATTGTGGGATACCAAAAATCCCACGGATCTCGAGCACGAGGTAGTTTAAAAGGGGAAGTTACCTAGCACGATTCCCATTAATGCTCACACTGCGAATCGTCAAGGTAACTTCTTCTCCTCCATTATATCCTCTTCTTGCCTCTCGCTCATATTTTCTTTTTCGTTGGTTCGAGATTTTCTCTCTCTGGAGATTTTGTTTTCCCTCTTTCCTTGAAAGAAATTATCGATATTCCGAACTATCATGGTTCGAAAGAGTACAGCCAGGGATAGTCCTACTGTGGCGGCTGGTCCGGTTGGTCCTCATCCACCGTCCAGTTTGACTGTTGACCAATACGGAAGTTGCGGGCGAAGTGCCAGATTCCGTCGGAGGTGGAGATACTTATCCCATCGCCGGACATGTCCCCGGAAACTGTCGTCGAAGGCCATTGTTGCGCTTCTTATACCTATTTCGATAAATGCGGATTGTTTTTTCCAATCCCTCGCATTATCTCATGGGTTTTAGCTCAGCTCCAACTGGCCTTTCACCAGATGACTCCGAATTTCGTTCGGTATGTCGTCGGGTTCGGGGTCAGAGCCGTCGAGGAAGGCATCGATTTTGGAGTCGAGGAGTTGATGAGGGTTTGTTCGGTAAAACATAACACTCGTTTTCCCGGAACCTACTACCTCTCTCCTCGCCATGGGAAGATCCTTGATGAGATCCCGACGAGGGATGTGTGGAAGAGTAAATACTTCTACTTCAGGATCAATCATCACTCGGTCGAGGATTTTGATTACTCGGTTATCCCGACAAGATGGGCGGCTAACGTTGGTTAGCTTATAGGGTTTACTAGTTTCTCTAGTTGCCGCGGTGTCCTTTATTGATATCGAGCTGTTTGTTAATGACCTTTTTGGTTTCATTGCAGAGGCTCCTGAGTCATTACCTTTGGACCCGACTACATCGAGTTTGATAGCTCGCCTACAGAGAGGGGATATCCGTTGGTGTAACTTCACGGATCAGCGAATCCGAGCTGCTTTAGGTCCTGCTGCTCGACAACCTCGTCTATACCAACCTCGTCTTTTGCGAGACGAATCACGCCTCCTTCACCAGCCCGCTTCGACTCGAATCGTTCAGGCTCCGCTTCGGATTATCGAGCGGACCGGAGAGAGTAAGTATTCTGGTTAGTCTTTCTGGGGGTCATCGCGCAATATGCCCTTCGTTTGCTGGGCTGACCCGAATCTGTTTCGTTTGCAGATCGACCTGTTTCGGACGATAGTTCTACCGCAAGCACCCCTTCTTTTGAAAAGATGTCGCGAAGATCTAGCAGCCGTCGGAACGGGAAAGATCCCGTTGATTTGGCAAAGAAAATGAAGGCTGGCGACTTGAGCAACGCCCTCCTTTTTGCCATGGACGAGGGTCCTCCTCCTCCTTCGATCCCTCCTCCTAACCCTGTTCGGGTTTCTCCCGTGGTCGCAGGGTCCGGAGAGGCAAACGTGGGGGCGGAGGATTTACCTCCTATTCCGGCCAGCGAGGAACCGGTTCGGGCCCCGTCTGAAGAGCCTGCCTTGCGCAACTCTAGGTCGAATGGTTCGAGAGGGTCGAACGGCCGGAGCCGAGGCGGTCCTCCTCCGGCGGCGAAGCGTCGAAGGACTGACGCAGAGGTGAGCTCGAGAAGATCGGGCCAGAGTGTTGAGGCGAGGCCTGCTTCTTCTGGGTCCTCGGGGTCTTTCAACTGGCGCTTTAGGCACCAGAAGGAATGCCCGATTGCGGACGACCCGACGGGTGTCGCCTATCTGCTAAGGCATTTTAAGCCGGCGGGTGTTCAGCTCCCGGCTGTTGGGGATATGGCTCTTGGTGATACTTATACCGAGATGATGGCGGCTCATGGGAAGGTAATGATTTCTTCCCTTCATTTTGTTTCGTGCTTAACTTTCTTCACACACCCCCTCTTTTTTTGTAGGCCTTGGAGGCTGCAAACAGGTTTGCGGCTAGGGCCGAGCGCGAGCTGCGAGAGATACCGCAGGTGAGCGAGCTCGACACCGTTAAGAAAACGGTCAGCGACCTGAAAGCGCAGCTTCAGGGGGCCTTGGCTCGGGAAGAGGAGCTAAGGAAGAAGGCGGGCGACCTGGATGGGCAGTTACAGGGTGCTCTGGCTCGGGTTTCGGTTGCGGAGGAGGCAAGCCGAATGGCCATTGAGACAGGTCGTATTGCGGACGTGCGGGCTGCGCAATGCCAGGCTGATCTGGATAAGGTTCTCGCCGACCGAGAGTTTGATGTTAAGGTGGCAGCCCATGAGGCGAAGAAAGGGCTAAACGGCGAATATCTCAAGATTCTCGAGGGGATCGCAGCGAAAGAGAGCCGGAGGAAGGTCGCCGTGAGCGCTGAGATGAGGCTCCAGGAGGCCATGGCTAATATCACGCTTATCGCCGAGTTCGCCTCTGGCGAACTGGACCTGACCAAGGAGGTGATGGACTTGGCCGAGAAGAAGAGATTGGCCACGGAGGAGATGAACGCTGCGGCGGTGTCGGACTTCAGTATCAGCAAGCTTAATTTGCCGGTGATGTCGGACGACTCCGTGATCCTTGCGCGCCCCCTAAGCCAGGCAGCTACTTGTCTTGATCAGTATGGGTCGAACCTCCCGACCGGAGTTAATTCGCGAGTTAGCGATGAGGTCGAGGGTCAACTCGAGGAGGACAGGGTGACCGATGGTCAGACAGGGGATCAAGACGAGGCTTCCTCTCCTTCCAAGCAGTTCTAGTTCTTTTCATCTGTTTCTGCCCGAGAGGGCTTTTTAATTCAGACTTTTCGTTGCCCGAGGGGGCTTTTAATTTCTTTTTCAGACTTTGGTTGTCCAGGGGGGCTTTTTTTGTTCGAACTCGAGGACATCATGTCCTTCTCTTTTTATGAATTGCTTTTTAAAAAAAAAAATCTTTCATGCCTTAGCATAGATTTTATTGTTTACGTGCTTTAACACAAAATTCGAGCCGTTGCGGCGGTTCGAACTTTTCTGGGGGAGCCGAGCTG
Source organism: Orychophragmus violaceus (assembly GCA_030180135.1). NCBI lineage: Eukaryota > Viridiplantae > Streptophyta > Magnoliopsida > Brassicales > Brassicaceae > Orychophragmus > Orychophragmus violaceus. The sequence goes on from CM058240.1 coordinate 32,815,188, forward strand.
ATAACTTATCTTAAATCGCCTTAGGTAGTTCTTTCGGCTTCTCTTTTAAGTTAATTGCGTTTGAGCTCGAGCTCTTCTCCAGGAATAGTCTTAGGTGAAGCTACTTCGTAATGTAAGATTCAGGCTTGATTGCTGAACTGAAAAGAGAAGTATTAAGTATGAAAACGAATCGTAGTAAACTTACAAAGATCCGATTTGGAGTGTGTGTAGAGGTTGCATGCTTGAGTAGCCGTCTTGTCCTCGTAATTTTGCTTGACGGGTGGGGCTGCCCCCCGATTCTTTTAATCCGTATAAGGTTTAGAAGATTTTTTTTTTTTTTTGGAGAGATCATTCTGGATCTGTTTCTTTGGGACGATCATTTCAGTTCGTTCGAACCGGGAGGACCGTTCTAGGTCGCTTGTTTTTGGGACGATCATTTCAGTTCGTTCGAAGCGGGAGGACCGTTCTAGGTCGCTTATTTTTGGGGCGATCATTTCAGTTCGTTCGAAGCGGGAGGACCGTTCTAGGTCGCTTGTTTTTAGGATGATCATTTCAGTTCGTTCGGTTTGGAGGGACCGTTTTAGGCCGCTTTGTTTGAAGGGATAATTTCATATCACTTTGATTTTGTGGGAGACCGTTTGAGGTCTCTTGGAAAGGATAATTTCATATCGCTTGATTTTAGGAGAGATAATTTCATATCTTTCGTTTCGGAAGAGATAATTTCATATCTTTTGTTTTGGGAATGTTATGACAAGGTATTTCGCAATGATTCTAACTTTTACGACAGAAAGAAGCATTGGATTAAGGGACTTATTTTGATTTCACAAAGATAAGTCGGTGTAACTTCGTCAGAAGCTGTTGAGCTCGGTGTGAGCTTTGTTTTTGGGGGGCGGCTGCGCTCGAAGTCGAGCTGCTTACGTACCCTTTTTAAGGGGATCAAGCCATTTCGTTGTTCGATTATGTTGATGTACTCCTAGTGGAAATACTTTTTGAGGTTGATGATGTTCCAAGGTCGTAGTTCGGGCTTCTGGGTTTCTACCGACTTGAGTCGGTAGACCCCGTCCTTCACGACGTCGGTGATCTGGTAAGGACCTTCCCACTTCGCTCCTAATTTTCCAGCGTGTTCTTCCTTTTTATGGTCGAACACTTTCTGCAAGACGAGCTCTCCTACTTGAAACCTTCGAGTTTTGATTCGGGAATCATAGTAGCGAGCTGCGGCTTGTTGGTAATTCTGGAGTCGAGCTAATGCGAGGTTCCTTCTTTCGTCGACGAGGTCGAGCTCGTCAGTTATCATCTTGTTATTGAGTTCCTCTTGTCGTGGGCATTCTTCCTTGCGAATGCTTGACACGAGAATTTCAGCTGGTACTACCGCCTCGATCCCGTAAGCCAGCGAGAAGGGAGTCTCGCCAGTGGATTTGCGGGGGGTAGTCCGGTAGGCCCAGAGTACGGCTGGGAGTTCGTCACTCCAGGTTGTTTTGCACTCGTTGAGCCTTTTCTTGAGACCTTTCATAATCACTTTGTTAGCTGCTTCTGCTAGCCCGTTCCCTTGGGGGTAGCGTGGCGTTGAGTAAGTCAGCTTTATGTTCCAAGTTCTGCAGAACTCTTTGAACGTGTTTGATATGAACTGAGATCCGTTATCGGTGACGATCTCGTGGGGTAGTCCATGTCGGCAAACGATGTTTCGCCAGACGAACTCCTTAACGTGAACGTCCTTAATTTTCTGGTATGACTCTGCTTCAATCCACTTGGTGAAGTAGTCCGTCATCACCAACAGGTATGTGGCTTTCTTTTTGCCAGATGCGACCAGCGGTCCCACAATGTCCATTCCCCACCGCATGAATGGGTATGGTGATGAGATAGAGGAGAGTTTCTCCGACGCTTGGTGGATAATTGGGGCATGCTTTTGGCATTTATCGCACTTGTTGGAGAAAGATTCGCATTCGGTGGCCATTGTCGGCCAATCGTAGCCTTGCCTTTTGATTCGCACGGCCAATGCTCGTCCTCCGGAATAGCTTCCGCAGGATCCGTCATGTGTTTGTGTAATCACGGCTAGGGCTTGATTTTTGTCAAGGCATTTAAGGTAAGGTCCGGAGAGGCTCCTTTTAAAGAGCTCTCCTTGTGTGACACAGTACCTTGCACTCTGTGTTTTAAGTTTCCGCGCCTCCCATTTGTCGTCGGGAACTTCGCCGTTTGTGATGTATCGAATGATCGGAGTTCTCCAATATTTGTCGTTGTTAGGCTCAGGTCCCTGACTAGTGGATGCGGTTTGAATTGGTCCGTCGGGGACATTCGCGACGTATACGGTGTTTCTAGGATCGAGATCATCATCAATCTCGATGATGTCGCTACTAGTGCCTCTGGGACACTCTTTGTGTTTGACATCGTCCTTCACAGCGGGCCCGTCCTCTTTCAAGGACAGAGCTTTGAGAGCTATGTCGATGCTTGGTTTTTCTATCCCTTCGACTGGTATGATCCTTTTGAGGTTAGGATCTGATGTCGATGCTAATGCGGCTAGCGCATCGGCTGCGGTGTTTTCACCTCGTGGGATTCGTGTTAGATCGAAGAATTCGATCTGTTCGGCCAATGTATGGACTACCCGTAGGTATGCTTCCATTCGTTCGTCTTTGGCCTCTTAGGCTGATATATCATGGTTTTTACTAGTTTTAGACCATGATATAAGTGTGTTTTTAGTGTCTTTTGTCTTTGTTTAGAGTCTTTTACAGGTATAATCAGGTTTGGAGCTGAATTGGAGATAATGGAGCATTTTGGAGATTTTTGGAGTGTTTGGCCGAGAGATAGAGTTCACTGTCCGAAACAGAGGAAGGTGTCGATCGTTGCACTCTAGCATCGATCGATGCACCAGCGAGATGGGCCAAAAACTCGGCGGTTTAGAAGAGTGAAGAATTTGCACTTTGATCCAGAAGTTCCTGATATTTACAAAGAAGCCCTTGGCCGAGATTATGCCTATATAATAGAGTTTTTAGAGTTTTTATTAGAGACGCTTTATACTTTTTACCATACACTTTGATAATTAAGAGCAGAGGATTTTAGAGCTTTTTGGGGCTGATCTGAACATATTACTTCATCCGTATTTGGAGAAGATTTCGAACCCCTTTTACTCTTATTCTTTTATGCAATTTATTCATTCTATGATTATGTTTTCATTATCTATGTCTGAGTAGATCCATAGTTAGGTTTAGGGTTTCTCACATAGGATTTCATGACTTGCTAGACTTGTTCAAATTCAGTTAAGGATTCATAACTATACCTGTTCTTCAATTTAATTGTGCTTAAAGCTAGTTCTAACCTGATCAATTAGAATCTAGATCTTAGGTTGCTAAATACGTCACGGAAGTGGGGTTTAGGAATCTGAACTAATTAAATTGGGCAATTAAACTTTGCGCAAACGGAAGTTTGGTTTAGGATAATTGTGAACATATCAAACTTGGACTTATTGCTAGTTTAATCTGTTAGTTCTCGCAAACGAAAGTTTGGTTTGCTGCACTTAGACTTAGAGAATTATCGCAAAGGAATTTGGTTAATTCTATATCTGTGTTTTGAGTTCTAGAACCGTTCTTAATTAGATCATTGCTGAATGAACTGTCTGCTTGTCTGATTTCCTGAGAATACCCTAGGCTTGACGCTTTTAATTACTTGCTTCACAACCGTTAACCTCTGTTACTGATTCACTTTCTCGCACTGCTTTCAATTCAATCATATTGCTTATTTCTAGTATTAGTCTCTACTGTTCTGATCTATCGAGACCTAGTGTCCCTGTGGATTCGATAACCCTATATACTACTTTGACATTGCTGTTCACTTGCAGTTTAGTATAGGGAAAACTTAGAACCTATCAAGTTTTTGGCGCCGTTTCCGGGGACTCTTTGAGTCTTCGATAGGACCGAACTTAGGGTTTTTGCTAGAAATTTTTCTTTTTGTTTTTGTTCTTTTTCGTTTTTATTTTTAGTTTTGCTGATTTTCTTTTTTCTCGGTTTCTTTCTGTCGCAGGTACGAATTTCGCCTTGCGTCGATCGTTGCATACCTTGCGTCGATCGTCACTAGGCGATTCTGAGAATTGAATCGATCGTTGCACTGATAGCATCGATCGTTGCTGGACGATTACAGACAGTTTATGCCAACGCAGAAAACTCGAAGTAATCCGAACTCGAGCTTGCTTAATCTCGGACTAGAGGAACTTGGACGTCTAGAAAGGACTAACAGAAGAGAAAAGAGAGAGAGAATGGTACGAGAACGTTTGATCTTGATACCGGATGCTGAAGGTACCCTGAGGGACCAAGATGACAACCCGTGCAATGCTGCTGGGCATCGGGTTGATGCTGAAGGGAATGTTATCCCTGATCCTCCTGAGCAACAGGAGCTGAACCAAAACCAGGGTCAAGGACAGGCCCAAGGTAGAGAGATGGTGGTTCATGAGAGGACACTAGCTGATTACAACAGACCTGATGAGTTTCATGCAAACCGAGCAGCTCTAGTGCTTCCTGCTTTTGAGAGGAATGATTTTGAGGTAAAAACCATCTACTACCAGCTGATGAGACAGATTGCTTTTCATGGTCTTCAAACAGAGCAGCCTATGGATCACATTGACAAGTTTGAAGACATAGTCACTGGCATGAAGTATGAAGGAGTGTGCCCGGACTATCTGTTCCTTAAGCTATTTCCGCACAGTCTTGCTGGAGACGCTAGTGCATGGCTGAGACAACTGGCACCTGGTCAGTATACTACTTGGACAGCCTTAAAGAGTGAGTTCCTGCGTCACTTTTATGATGATGCACGCTCGGATCAATCTAGACAGGACATACTCACATTTTCCCAAGGAGCTGTGGAGCCCTTGAAGACTGCCTGGATGAGATTTAAGCAGTATCAGCGTGACTGTCCACACCATGGATTCACAGAAGTACAGCTGATTGGTATCTTCTTCAGAGGCATAGATCTTCCTTATCAGACTGCGCTGGATAATTCCAGTAATGCTAATTTCAACACCAGGACTCCTACACAAGCTGTGCAGTTGATTGGGAACCTTATTAACAGCTACAGTTGCAAATCTATGGATGAAAAGAGGAAGAAATCCGGTGGAAGTATAGAGGATTCTAAAATGACTGAGATTAGATCCAGGCTAGATACAGTTTACAATCTCCTGACAAGTAAAAAAGCTGTCCACTCTGCCCAAGATATAGAGGTGATTCAGACTGAGGAGGACACTCAGGAAGAAGAAGCGAATTACATGGGAAGTTCTAGTTTCCAAAGCAATAGATTTAGAAATCAACAGGGAAACATATTCTCAAATGGAGTTCAGCAAAGTGGTTTTAAGAAAGCCAATGAGTCTGATAGTAAAATAGAGATGATGCTAAGACAAATGATGGAGAATCAGACTAAGTATGCAGCAGATGCTGATGCAAAGATGGATACAATCTACATGGAGCTGAATGGGAAGTTTGAAAGTTTGAACACGCACATGAAAGAGCTTGATGCTAGGGTTGCAAAAACTGCTGGACATGCTCAAAGGGAAGAATGATATCTCCCGGGGAGGACTGATGCCAATCCTAAGTACCAATGCAATGCCGTGACATTAAGAAGTGGTAAGGAGCTGTCATCTGGCGAGAAAAAGCAGTTAAGCGTTGAGGAACTCGTGGAAATTGAGGAATTGGAGGATGAGATACGCGATATTCGCCGAGCATCGATCGATGCATCTCAGCAGCGATCGTTGCCAAGCGAAATAAAGGAACCGGAGGTCGTAACAAAGTCGCCTAGCATCGATCGGTGCAATAAAGGCAACGATCGACACAAGGTGACTGCAGGAAGTTCGAGTGCTGAAAACCCAAAACAGTCGGCTGAAAGAGTATACAAGCCTAAAATACCTTATCCCAAGAACCCCAGAAAAGCTAAGAATGATAGGCAATATGCAAAATGGAAGGAGTTCATAAAAAAGGTAAAGGTTGAAGTACCTTTGTTGGATTCCATTGAAACTTCCCCCATGATGAAGAGATGCCTCAAGGATGCAATTTCTGGTAAATGGTCTGATGAAGAAAGTATAATGATGCTCAATGAAGTATGTAGTGCAGTGGTTCAAGGTAGAATTCCAGAGAAATTGAAAGATCCGGGCAGCTTCGTGTTGGATTGTGCTATCTACAAGGAGAGGTTCGAAAGATCCCTATGTGATCTTGGCTCCAGTGTAAATCTAATGCCCCTTTCTGTTGCTAAAAGGCTGGGGATGACAGATTTTATACCAACTAGGATATCACTGGTTCTGGCAGACAGATCAGTCAGGATTCCAGAAGGAGTAATAGAGGATGTGCCTATAACAGTTGGCAAGTGCGTAATCCCAACTGATTTTGTGGTTCTACAATATGGACAGGAGCCAAAAGACCCATTGATTCTAGGCAGGTCTTTCTTAGCAACAGCTGGTGCGATGATTGACTGTCAAGGAGGTAAGATAATCCTGAATGTGGGTGATCTGAAGATGAGTTTTGACATGAACAAACTGGTGAAGAGACCGACCATCGACGGGCAGACCTTTTATGTGGACACATTGGGTGATTTGGCTGCAGAGTACTTCCATCAATCACATGCTGAGGACCCACTAGAAAGGGCTTTACTAAGTTCTATTTTGGAGTTGGAATACCTGCAGGACGAGCCTGCGATGTGCTATACAAGATTAATGGATTCTGTCGAGGTTGCAATGCAAGTAGAAGTGTCTGACGCGGGACTGCAACGATCGATACCAACTGAGCAACGATCGTTGCAAGTCGACAGAGACTGGGCAGAGGAAAAAGCTCCGAAAATAGATCTGAAACCACTTCCATCCGGGCTAAGGTACGCATTTCTTGGACCAAATTCAACTTATCCAGTGATTGTCAACGCTAGTTTAAACAACGCAGAGCTCACTTTACTGCTAAGCAAGCTGCGCAAGCATCGCAAAGCTCTTGGCTATTCCCTTAATGATATTTCAGGTATCTCACCGGAGCTGTGCATGCACCGGATACATCTTGAGGATGAGTCCAAGACATCAATCGAACATCAGAGGAGACTTAATCCTAATCTGCAGGAAGTAGTCAAAAAGGAGATTATGAAACTCCTTGACGCTGGAATTATATATCCTATCTCTGACAGTGATTGGGTGAGTCCAGTCCATGTAGTGCCAAAGAAGGGCGGTGTTACAGTTGTGAAAAATGAGAAGAACGAGCTGATACCTACTAGGACCGTGACTGGACACAGGATGTGTATAGACTACAGGAAGCTTAATGCTGCTACTAGGAAGGATCATTTTCCTTTGCCTTTTATTGATCAGATGCTCGAAAGGTTAGCAAATCATCCTTACTACTGCTTCCTAGATGGCTACTCAGGTTTCTTTCAGATTCCCATCCATCCGGAGGATCAGGGAAAGACCACTTTTACTTGTCCATATGGGACTTTCGCTTACCGTAGGATGCCTTTTGGACTCTGCAACGCACCAGCCACTTTCCAGAGATGCATGATGTCCATATTCACAGATATGATTGAGGATTTTATGGAAGTATTCATGGATGATTTCTCAGTATATGGATCATCCTATAATGAATGCTTAGATAATCTGTGTAAGGTTCTGAAAAGATGTGAAGAGAAGCATTTAGTTCTTAACTGGGAGAAGTGTCATTTCATGGTCAGAGATGGCATTGTGCTTGGGCATAAAGTGTCCGAAGCAGGAATAGAGGTGGACCGCGCCAAAATCGAGGTAATGACGAACCTGCAGGCACCTGATTCTGTTAAGTCTATTAGAAGCTTTCTTGGACATGCTGGTTTCTATAGACGGTTCATTAAGGATTTTAGTAGGATTGCTAGGCCACTAACTGCTTTGCTGTGTAAAGACACCAAATTTGAGTTCACTGCAGATTGTCAAACTGCATTTGAGCAGATCAAGCAGGCATTAGTGAGTGCTCCCATAGTTCAGCCACCGGATTGGGATTTGCCTTTCGAGGTAATGTGTGATGCAAGTGATTATGCTGTGGGAGCTGTTCTTGGACAAAAGAAAGATAGAAAGCTTCATGCTATCTATTATGCCAGTAGGACACTGGATGATGCACAAAGAAACTATGCAACTACAGAGAAGGAATTGCTAGCAGTTGTCTTTGCATTTGAGAAATTTCGCTCTTATCTTGTTGGCTCCAAGGTGATTGTACACACTGATCATTCAGCACTGAAATATCTGATGCAGAAAAAGGACGCTAAGCCAAGACTGCTGAGATGGATCTTGTTGCTTCAGGAATTTGATATTGAAGTGAGAGACAAAAAAGGGGTTGAGAATGGAGTTGCTGATCATCTTTCAAGGATGCTAGTAGAGGAGGACATGCCAATTAATGACTACTTGCCTGAAGAAAACGTCAATATGGTTGGGACAATCTGTGAGACAGATTTAGACAGAAATCTGCAGAACTGTCGGATTAATCGCATTGCGTCGATCGATGCTACATCAGCGTCGATCGATGCATCTATCGGGGCAGTAACGATCGATACACCTGATTGTGACGATCATTGCAGTGCGGATACAGACACAGAAACGTTTATGGTACGGATTGGAAAGCATGAGTTCGAGATTCACGCTGTCGCAACAAACGATCAACCATGGTATGCAGACATAGCCAATTATCTAGCTGCAGAGACTGAACCAGATAATCTGAAAGGATATGAAAAGAAGAGGTTCTTCAGAGAACTTAGGAGGTACTATTGGGATGAACCTTATCTCTATAAGCATTGTTCGGATGGCCTTTATAGAAGATGTTTTGATGAGTCAGAGGTTCCAGATATCCTGTTCCACTGTCACGGTTCAGATTATGCAGGACATTTTGCTACATTTAAGACTGTGTCTAAGGTTTTGCAAGCAGGTTTCTGGTGGCCTACAATGTTCGCTGATACTCATTCCTTTATTTCTCATTGTGATGCCTGCCAGAGAAGAGGGAAAATTAGTAGGAAGCATGAGATGCCTCAGAATTTCATTCTTGAGGTTGAGGTTTTTGATTGCTGGGGCATAGACTTTATGGGTCCCTTTCCCTCATCTTATGGGAATAAATTCATATTAGTTGCTGTGGATTATGTTTCTAAGTGGGTAGAGGCAATAGCCAGTCCAACCAATGACTCTTCAGTAGTCATTAAGCTGTTTAAATCTATCATATTCCCTAGATTTGGAGTACCCCGGATAGTAATTAGTGATGGAGGATCTCACTTTATTAATAAGGTTTTTGAGAAGCTCCTGAAGAAGCATGGAGTGCATCACCGAGTTGCTACTCCTTATCACCCACAGACTAGTGGACAGGTAGAGGTTTCTAACAGACAAATCAAGGAGATCTTGGAGAAGACAGTCGGGAAGACTAGGAAAGATTGGGCAGCTAAGCTTGATGATGCTCTATGGGCCTACAGGACTGCATTTAAAACACCATTAGGGACTACTCCATTCCATTTGCTGTATGGGAAAGCATGTCATCTGCCAGTGGAACTTGAGCACAAAGCAGCATGGGCTGTAAAACAGATGAACTTTGACCTCAAACCAGCTGCAGAGAGGAGACTGATACAGCTCAATGAGTTGGATGAGATTAGACATCTTGCCTATGAGAACTCAAAGCTGTACAAGGAGAGGACTAAGGCTTATCATGATAAAAAGATTGTTTCTAGACGGTTTGAGCCTAATGACCAGGTACTTCTGTACAATTCTCGTCTGCATTTGTTTCCAGGGAAGCTGAAATCAAGATGGTCCGGTCCCTACACAATTAAGGAAGTGCGTCCATATGGAGCTGTCATTTTAATTGGCAAGGAAGGTAATGAGTTTGCTGTTAATGGGCAGAGGGTAAAACACTATTGGGCTAAGGCCGAGATTCCAAGAGGTCAGATTTTGCCTCTGGATGCTGCACCCTCTACTTGAAAGATCTCATCCGTCCGGTCAAGCTATTGACCTTAAACAAGCGCTGGGTGGGAGGCAACCCACCATTAGGTACTGGTGTTTTTCTTTTTCATTTTTGGTGTTTTTGTTAGGATTTTACGTTTGTTTTTGTTTCTGGTGAGTTTATGATTGCAGGTCTCGGTTAAATCGCAGTGCAACGATCGACGCTCTTCTGTATCGATCGACACAACACGAAAGTAATCGCATTGCAGCGATCGTTGCGGTCCTGAGCAACGATCGACTATACAGGAAAATCGCCAAGTAACGGTCGATGCACTTAGTGCAACGGTCGATGCTTAGCGACAGAGGTAACCCGACAGACATAATTCCACCTTTTCAATTTTTATTTTCTTTTTACCGATCCTTCGCTGGACACTACTGGGGACAGTGTGTCTTAAGTGTGGGGGAGGTGCTACTGACTTATATCTTTCTGTTTTCTTAAGAGTCAGTCCGTTTTTCAAAAATTTTGGTTTTATTGAGTCAAAATTGTTTAAGTAAGAAACTATGATTTTCTGAGAAGATTTACAAGACTTGCAGGAACTTAAGTAACCATTGGGATGAAGTTGCAGGATCTATCTATGACTGTTAGAAAACCCCATCACAGATCAACCTACTGGGAACACCCACATCACTTCAGGTATCAGAGGATCCTTTACTGACTTCAACCTTAATACTGACTTAGATTTCTCACCTAAGGGCTTGGTATGCTTTATGTCGGATTCCCTGTTAGTTCTGACACAGCCTGTAAACCTGTCCTATTTAGTCCCCTTCTCCCCTTCTGTAAAGTAAAAAAAAATAAATATAAATAAACTGAGGATGAGTTAGTAACTCCGAAGTGGTCATGGGAATAGTAGCAAACACTATTATCTCTCATGTGATCCATGGAATGTGTCCAAAGTATACCCCATAACGGGAAGAACACTGATAAAAAAAATAAAATGATACCCAGTGGGGAAAAATCAGTTGTTAAAGAAGGGAAAGAGAAGAAAGGGACTAGAGAAAGATAGTATGGTGGTCTAGAGCTGATAAGGTAAGAATCCATGTGCCTTTAGATCGATACTCCTTAGGTGAGACCGCATTTAAATACTTGCAGAAGTCAGTAGGGAGAATTTGAATGCTTGAATGTGATTGTGGAGTTTACCTAGGACAGTTGCTAAGTGTGGGGGAAGTACATTGTGGTCTTGATATCCTGTGATTGATTCTTGCAGTGGTTTGCTAAGGGGAATCTGAGTATTGTAGCTTCTAGGATGAAATGAGTTTCTGAAGAGTTTTCAAACCTCTTCACCATGTTTTAGTTCTCTGTTTTGCTTGAGGGCAAGCAAAGGCTAAGTGTGGGGGAGTTGATATATCATGGTTTTTACTAGTTTTAGACCATGATATAAGTGTGTTTTTAGTGTCTTTTGTCTTTGTTTAGAGTCTTTTACAGGTATAATCAGGTTTGGAGCTGAATTGGAGATAATGGAGCATTTTGGAGATTTTTGGAGTGTTTGGCCGAGAGATAGAGTTCACTGTCCGAAACAGAGGAAGGTGTCGATCGTTGCACTCTAGCATCGATCGATGCACCAGCGAGATGGGCCAAAAACTCGGCGGTTTAGAAGAGTGAAGAATTTGCACTTTGATCCAGAAGTTCCTGATATTTACAAAGAAGCCCTTGGCCGAGATTATGCCTATATAATAGAGTTTTTAGAGTTTTTATTAGAGACGCTTTATACTTTTTACCATACACTTTGATAATTAAGAGCAGAGGATTTTAGAGCTTTTTGGGGCTGATCTGAACCTATTACTTCATCCGTATTTGGAGAAGATTTCGAACCCCTTTTACTCTTATTCTTTTATGCAATTTATTCATTCTATGATTATGTTTTCATTATCTATGTCTGAGTAGATCCATAGTTAGGTTTAGGGTTTCTCACATAGGATTTCATGACTTGCTAGACTTGTTCAAATTCAGTTAAGGATTCATAACTATACCTGTTCTTCAATTTAATTGTGCTTAAAGCTAGTTCTAACCTGATCAATTAGAATCTAGATCTTAGGTTGCTAAATACGTCACGGAAGTGGGGTTTAGGAATCTGAACTAATTAAATTGGGCAATTAAACTTTGCGCAAACGGAAGTTTGGTTTAGGATAATTGTGAACATATCAAACTTGGACTTATTGCTAGTTTAATCTGTTAGTTCTCGCAAACGAAATTTTGGTTTGCTGCACTTAGACTTAGAGAATTATCGCAAAGGAATTTGGTTAATTCTATATCTGTGTTTTGAGTTCTAGAACCGTTCTTAATTAGATCCTTGCTGAATGAACTGTCTGCTTGTCTGATTTCCTGAGAATACCCTAGGCTTGACGCTTTTAATTACTTGCTTCACAACCGTTAACCTCTGTTACTGATTCACTTTCTCGCACTGCTTTCAATTCAATCATATTGCTTATTTCTAGTATTAGTCTCTACTGTTCTGATCTATCGAGACCTAGTGTCCCTGTGGATTCGATAACCCTATATACTACTTTGACATTGCTGTTCACTTGCAGTTTAGTATAGGGAAAACTTAGAACCTATCATAGGCGCCATAATATTGGCTCATGACTAATTGGGAATCGCTGAAGGCGTTTACTTCCCGGGCTCCTATGGCTATCGCGAGTCTGAGCCCGGCTATTAACGCTTCATATTCTGCCTCGTTATTCGATGCGGCGAAGCCCAATCTAAACGATTGTTCTAGTACTTCGCCCGTTGGGGAGACTAATTTCACTCCGACTCCGGACCCTTGTCTTGAGGAAGCTCCATCGACGTAGAGTTTCCATCTTTGGGCCGAAGTCGGGTCCTGTTCTATAGTCGGAGGGAGCTCGATTATGAAATATGCCAGTACTTGTGATTTTAGGCATGTTCGAGCTTTGTATTCAATGTCGTACTCGCTAAGTTCGATAGCCCATTTGACCAATCGACCTGATTGGCTTGGACTGTGAAGAATGGTTCTCAGTGGCTAAGAGGTCATCACTATGATCGAGTGCGATTGAAAGTACGGTCGGAGTTTCCGAGCCGATGTTACTAGCGCTAAGGCGAGTTTTTCCATGGCGAGGTATCTGGTTTCAGCGTCGATCAAGTTCTTACTGATGTAATACACCGGCCGTTGTTCGTTTTGTTCCTCGCGAACCAGGACTCCACTTACTGCTGCCGTCGAGACAGCTAGGTAGAGGTAAAGGGGTTCTCCTTCTACTGGTTTCGCCAGTATGGGTGGTTCGCTTAAGTAAGCTTTGAGCTGAGTGAATGCCTCTTCGCACTTTTCGTCCCAGAGGAATTTTTGTTTGCTTTTAGCAAGTTATAGAAGGGTAGACATTTATCGGTCGACCTTGAGATGAAGCGATTCAGAGCAGCTATTTTGCCAGTTAGGCGCTGGACTTCTCGCGTTGTTCTGGGAGATTTCATCTCTATGAACGTTGCGATCCGTTTGGGGTTCACTTCGATCCCTCTTTCGGTCACCAAGTAACCGAGGAATTCTCCTGAGGGAACCCCGAAGGTACATTTAGCTGGGTTGAGTTTCATCCCATACTTATTAAGAATGGTAAAGCATTCTTTTAGTTGGGGGATGTGATCCTCGTACCTGGAAGATTTTACCAGCATATCGTCGATGTAGACTTCCATGGTTTTGCCTAGGAGTCCCGAAAACATCTTGTTGACGAGGCATTGGTAAGTTGCTCCTGTGTTTTTCAGTCCGAAGGGCATGACTTTGTAGCAGTACGTGCCTCGATCCGTTATGAACAAAGTCTTTTCTTGGTCTTCAGGGTTCATCAATATTTGATTGTACCCTGAGAACGCGTCCATAAAGGATAGCAGCTGATGTCCAGCGGTGGCCTCGACCAGTCGGTCGATATGCGGAAGTGGGAAGCTGTCCTTTGGACATGCTTTGTTGAGATCCTTGAAGTCTACACAGACCCTCCACTTTCCGTTCTTTTTCTTAACCACCACGGGGTTCGCGAGCCAGTCGGGGTACTTGACCTCTCTGATCGATCCGATTTTTAATAACCGATCGACCTCGTCGTTGACGGCTTTGGCCCGCTCAGGACCTAGTTTTCGACGTTTCTGTCTTACCGGTTTGTAGGTTGGGTCGACATTCAGCTCGTGGCTGGTTACGTCGATGTTTATCCCTTTCATGTCTGCTGAAGACCAGGCGAAGGAGTCAACGTTCTGTTTGGGAAAAGAGACCAGTTCGTTCTTAACCGGCTCTGATAGGTCGATTCCGATGCCAACGAGTCTTTCGGGATGAGCATCGTCTATGCAGACCTGAGTCGTGAGGTCCTTTGGGGGTCCTATTTGACTGGGGTCGTTCGACATTTTGGTCTGCATGGTGGCGAGCTCCTCCTCTTTCTGTAATTGCTACGCAGGGGATTTCTCGATCTGCTTGTATCCGTTCATGTAACAATGACGGGAAATCTTTTGACTTCCGTAAATGGTTTTGATCCCTTTGGGAGTCGGGAACTTTACGCATTGGGGGTAGGTCGATGGTACCGCTTTCATGTTGAATATCCATGGTCGACCTAGGATTGCGTTATAGGGAGCTGGCCGATCTACTATGACGAACTCCGTCATTCTCCGAACTCCTCCAGCAATTACTGGGACGAAGACAGAGCCCATCGAGTATGTCGTCTCGCCAGCGAAACCTACTAGTGGTGTCTTTTCTTCCACAATCTCGGAGTCGTTGAAGTCCATCTTTTTGAACGCGTCGTAAAAGAGGACATCTACCGAACTTCCTGTGTCAATCATTATCCTTGAGAGTTCGACATCTCCCACTACTAGACAAACAAGGAGGGCGTCGTCATGTGGTTTGTCGAGATTACTTGTCTCGCTCTCGTAGAAAATGATTTCGTGGTCTGGACCCAACATTGGGGTTTTCCCCCCTCTGTTGGTCTCGACTCTTCTTTGAAGAGTTTTGATCTAATTGACCGAGTCGCGGCAAAGCTTGGAGCCACCGAAGATGAAGTCGATTCGTTTAGGGGGTATAGCCCGTACACCCCCCCCCCCCCGCGCAGAGACGAGGGAGATTGATTCTTGAGCGTAAACTTTTGGCAGGAGCCGGAGGCGGGGATAGCGCCGAACCTCCCGGAGTGCCGCTCAGGTTAAGCTCGCCGAGGATGAACTCGACTCGCTTCCGCGACCCTTGAGGGAGTGTTTCGGGAGATTCCGGCTCTTTTGACCGTTCCTGTTTGTTCTGAGAGTGCTTTTTGGAGTTCGACTCCTTGGTCTGTTTGTTTTCCTTTTTGTCGGACAGAGTTTCCTCCTCGACTTCGGAGTCTTTTTTGCTTTCGGACTCTTGTTTTTGAGCCTCTGCTTTAGCTCGAGTATAGAAATCCTCGGTCGAGTGTCCTCTTTTATTGTGGAAATCACAGAATTTTTCCTTGTCGAACTCGAATTTTTTCGAGTTTTTTGGGCTCTCGACCGCGTTGACGTTCCCTGATTTACGGGAATCCTTTTTCGAGTTCGAATTCTGCGAGCCCGACGGGTTCCTTTCTTTCCGGTGTTTTTCCCTGAGGGCCGTGGTTTCGTCCTCGAGGCGAGCAAAGGCCGATGCGCGATGGAGGGCGTCATCGAGCTTTTGAGGTTCGCGGACTGTTATTTCCTCGCGGAATCTGGTTGAGAACCATAGTCCTCGTCTCAATGCTTCTATAGCTACCTCGTCTCGTGGGTTCGTGATTTTGGATTTTATTTCCTTAAATCGGTCGATGTACGAGCGAAGTGTGTCGTCGGGTTTTTGAGAGACGCCAAATAGGGCTGCCTCAGTAGTCTTTTCCTCGATGAAAACGGAGTATTGCTTGAGGAAAGCCGTCATGAACTGGGTGAAGTTGTCAATGGACCTTTCTTCCAGTCCGGCAAACCATTCTAGGGCAGAGCCTGATAGGTTTTCTGCGAAGAGTCTGCAGAAGGCTGGCTCCCTCTCCTCATCGGTAAGGTACACCCTTGCCATTGCTAGTCGGAATGCCCTGATGTGGGCTTTCGGGTCTGATTTCCCAGAGAATTCTGGAAACTTAGTTTTCTTGATCTCTCGGATCCTTGCAAACGCAATCCGATCTGTGAACGGCGTTTGTTGTGTTTCTTCGATCACTCGATCGATGTCAGGAGCCGCGCTCATCGCCATGTGAACTTTCGAGCTCAGACTGTTGAACTGGGCTTTAGCCTGCTCAATGTATTGTCTAAGCATATCGTGTTCGTCGCCCTCTGCGGGTGCGAACTGGACTTGTGCCTGACCTGACGTTTGTTCAGGAAAAATGGGGTCGAGGAGATCGATCGTTGGGATCGACCTCGTCTGATCGACCTGGGGCGTTCGGAACTGAACTGAGTTTGATCCGTTAAGGAGTCCCGAGCTCGAGGCGAAGGCGGAACCTCCTAGTTGCCTCGGTCGGATGTTAGAGTTACTCGAGAAAGGTGGTGGCCCGGGTAATGGTCGGTTTCTTGATCCGGTTGGATCTGTGACCATGGAATTCGAACCAAATGGGGTCGGTATCGCGATAGGGGTCATTGTAGGGCGGAAGCCGCTATTTGACGTATTACCAAAATTTCCCGACGTTCCCGGAGGAGTTACTACCTGGGAGAAGTCCAAGCGCGTACACGGTGGAGGACTTACGGGAGTTCGCGTTGGTCTGCCTCCTTGGCTTTGACTGGCAAGCTCTTCAAGACGGGCGTTCAGGCGCCGCTCTTGTTCCTTGAGCTGCGCTGCCAGAGAACGGTTCGCGATCTCTTGGGCCCTTGCGCTTGCCTCGTTGTTTCTCGTTCGATCTACCAACAGGCTTAACATCGAACGGATCTCGGCAAGATCGCTTGGCCCTTGTCTCTGTGGAGCAGAAGGTAGTGGCGAATTGGGTCTGGTTACTTCAGATCCCCCTCCTGGGGTGGGTATGGAGTCATTTCTCATCCACAACCAGTTTCTGCTCGGATCATTAGTTCCTGACAAAACATTTGTCGGAGTCTGGCTCGTCGCGATTGTTTGAGCGACGGAGCCGGCTGGTGCCGAGGTCGTGGAGACTGAGGCAGAGCTCGTCAACACGCCGTCGGTCTGACCCATGTTTCTTACCCCGGTAGTGTTCTGAGGAACGTTGTCGACCGTTTGAGGGCGGTCAACTGGTGGTGTGGCGCTGGGAGAGCCAGTTTGGTCGGGATTTATCTCGATCTATCGGATCTAGGATCTGATTCTTAAGATAGGAAAGGCTATAGAATGTCCCCATAGTCGGCGCCAAATGTGAGATCCGGGATTCACACTAAGAATTTGTATTCGTGGATTTGGACTTTAGGATATAGAAATTGTATAGTTTCCTATGAATCAAAGACTTTATTGAGATTGATCGTCGAGATAGAACAAACACAGTCGAGAAGAGAGTACAAAGTATGAAATCGAGCTATCTAATCGAAGTATTCTTAGCCTAGGTTGGAATATCTTTAATGGGTCACCACTTCTCTTCTTAAATAGTCTCGACTCTGATCTCTTCGTCCCGATATTTCGGCCTCGTCATCGTAACGATCTCCGAGATTTATGCGGATCAGTTGAACTGGCGAAGACCGAGTTGCTCTATCTCCACGTCATCTTCTGCCGAGCTCGAGCTCGATTGTCTCCGGCTTCGGCATCGTCTGGGCCTTGCCAGGGCGTTTGTTTCGCTTGGGCCCATCGAAGGAGTCGACTCTTTTGTCTGTCTTTGATTATGGAATGGGCTCGTAATTATGGGCCTCTGTCTTGTCTGTTAATGGGCCGGATTTCCTAGAGGGAAATCCAGTACCAACAATAACCAGAATCACCGTGATCCTGTTAGGTAAAACCCGAGGATCCAATCGGGTCGGAAGTACCGGAACGTAAACAAAACCTAGGCTTGCGGAATCTAACGCACCCTAGAGTCCTAGTGCAGAAATATAAACACGCAGACTCGCTGGGACTCTAGCACAAATCACACAATCAATATCAATAATAACTCCCCAACCATTCCGCAAGCCATTACGCTACCACCGCTCTGACTAGGTAAGATACCTAGTCAGCACCAACTAATATAACTTACCCAGTCCCGTGACCGGAGTAAGTGTCCACAACAACTGCTCGGCCCAACACCGAGCAGTCTAACAACCCTGCACACAAATCTCACAACAACAACACAATAATCACACAATCACAATCAACACAACAATCACATCAATCACAACACAAGCAGGCCTATTAGGGTTTCTAAGTCTTTTAATTCATTCTCGTCCGCTACCTTGGTTTAGCGGATTGCTAACCCGTAGACGGCTCACAACACACGCCACTTCCTTATTAACCCATCCTAGGTATCTTTAATTAACTTCTCGATCTGTCGGTTTAGAGTTAGTAAATTTACTAACTCCCCGACATCTCATTAATAACTTATTTGATTCATTACCCAAACCCGCTATTACCTAAACCCAATCCCGTTATTATATTCTATAAGCCCGTTTAGGTTTAACTCATATTTTATTGTCGTCTTAATTCCCGTATATAGATTCATTAATTATCGTTCTTATACTTATATATGCATATACGGTTCTATTCAAACGGTGTCTATATGAATGCATCAATCAATCGTTACTAACGACCTAAAGGCACACAACCAATTAACCTTTTAATTCTGTTAAACCCTAACATGCTTATCCGATCCTAACCGGTTTAACATTAAACGTCCAATTAATTATTAATTACTAATCAGGTTAATTAACGGGTATGCAATCCTAGCACTACGGTTTCTCGATTCTCGGTCTAAATCAGTCTAAAGGTTTGTGAGCCGACTCACAGTGAGATAGGCGCGGAATGACGGTCTGACGCGGTATGAATCCCGAGACCTCCGAACTGAAACTCGAACTTCCCGTACGCACGAACTCGAACCACACCCCGAGGCTTCCCGAACACCCTGACATGAACCGCAAGTTGTCAATGGCCGGAGTCAACGCGTTGACCGGCGTTGACCACGGTGTTGACCGGCGTTGACTTTGACCTCCGGTTGACCGTTGACTTTGACTGTTGACCGTTGACTTTGACTTGAACCGGTTGACTTCCCAAACCAAACCGGTTGAACCACTGAACCATCTGAACCAACTGAACCGGTCTAATTAGAACCGGTTAGGTTAAACCTGTTTTGGTCAAACATTGACCAGTTTGACCTAACCGTTGACCAAGGCTAAACCAGCCTTAAACCAACCCAAATCTTGAATCAAACTATCCCATCACACTCCTTGAAGAACCGGTTGAAGATTGGCGGCGGTTGGGCTTCTCCGGTGACTTCTCCGGCGTTGACCGGCGGTGGTCCGGCGTTGACCGGCCGGTTCACCACTTTTTCCGGTGACTCAGATGACGATCCACCTATCAAACTGACCGCAAAGAAGAGATCTAACCATCCATGGCTTCAAAACATTCTGATCTGATGGAGGAAGAGAGAGATTCCCCCAAAACCCTAATCCGCGGATGCTTGCCGGCCATATTCCGACGAGATCCGGTGACGACGACTGTGGCTGACTGGAGATTGTAGAGGAGGGAGAGAGGAAGCTATAGCACTTTGCAGAAGTGGATTTGGGTTGGATTTTTGGTGTAAAAGGATATGAAGAACACTCAAGAACACTTTGAATGTTCTTGACTTTCTTTGAAGATTCAAAGGATTTTCTGGGTTTTCTGGGCAAGTGGGATGAATGTAGAGAGAGAGGAGAGAGAGCTCGTGGTGAGAGGGTTAGATAGAGGTTTTTGCTAGCTCAAATGAAATTTTCTCCTCACATGCTTGTTTTCCTTTCATGCAAAAAGATGCATGAACCACCATTCATTGACACCTAATCATGAGATTTGGCGACCCTGGGGCATTGACACTTGTCCTTCTGAGTGTTTTGAGTCCAAAAATCCTTCCCTAAACCGGCCTTGACCAACATTAAACCCCTTTTGACCCGTTGCTTCGGTTTTCTCGATTGTGCGAATATTGTTTTAGAAAATACCAACTGATTCCCATAAATCCCCAAACCTCTACAAACTGATTCTCCATGCTATTTTATGAATTTATCATTTCGAATCACTCCGTTCGGACTTACGTAGCTCCGGTTATGAATTTTTGGAGTTTCTTCGGGTTTGTCGGTTTCCATTCCCGACAAGCCGTAAAACAGGTTTCTGCTCCGATTCTTCCAATTCTGGTCTTCTAAACATTCTTTATGTTGAAACATAAGAATATTTGGCCCGTCTCGGCTTCTGTCTCAAACTTTGGCAAAATTACCATTTTACCCCCGACTTTGGTAAAATGACAATTTTGCCCCCGGTTGACTTTCTGCTTCCCGTTGACCGTATTTTGGATACGGGGTATCACATTCTTCCCCACTTACAGGAATTCGGTCCCCGAATTCTCCGTCACTAACAGACTTCAAATCGGTGCCGAACCCTGCAAGTTGCTTCATCGCTTCATTCTGACGCTTCTATACTCAATCACTGCTGCATACCACTGACCTCATCGTTACTGCGATCCTTCTGTCTCGTTCCTTTTGTTGGATTGTTCGGTTGATCCTGATGTAATTCACAGATTCTGATCATCCTAAACATACAGATCTAGGTTCTCTTGTAATAGAAACATTATGATCTCACCTTTTACCTGTTTGTTGCAGCGGAAGGAATAGAACAGGTCAGAGATCAGGGAGATACACCAAGAGATGAATCCTCCAAAGGCTCACACACGCAATCACAGGAAACTGGCTGCTAGACCACAAGGAGGGAGGCGCCAGAGAGAGAGCAAAATCGCGGCTAGGGTATTACGGTTAGGGGAAAAAGACTTGGCTTTTAGTTTATAAAAGCCTTCTCTTTCCCTTTTGGGCTTTTGGGCCCAAAACACCAATCTGATTAAATACCATTTAATCAGACCCATTAATTCTTCTCTCTTAGTACGACAAATGCCTAGCACTTTTGTCGTACTTCTGCTAAGCCGTTCCAACATTATTTCCTGCTAGCTTAAGCGTGTGACCCATATGGGATCATATAATAAAGGCAATAAGTCCAAGACTTATAGATCATGAGCGGACTCTAGCAAGCCATCATGATCCCCAGTATTATATGACTTATGTCTGATCTTTGACATACTCTTACTTTCTAGAGACAGTACCGAGATTACTGGACACAATTCCAACAATCTCCCACTTGTACTGGAATCTCTGTATTCATAATCCTTTTGTCTCAATATCTCGATTAGTCATAAGGCAAGATTGGTGTCATCCTTATAAAGCCTAATCTTGTTTATCGGACTCTGATTTGATACTGACAATCCAAACGACTTGGGAAAGTCCGTTTGAGCATGGCCATGCATTTTCCAGTATTCAAATCTCCGATTGGCCTAGAGATATTCACTCCATATATATTGGAGGGACAAATTCCGTCTTGTTCCATCACTGTAAACTACTCATTTCATAATGTACCCAAACAAGGTCCTTATAACTATCGCAGAACGATAGCGTTAGACAATGATCAAAGTGCATCAGTCCATGTGCAGTCACATGCATGCGAACTCAGGTCTAAGGACTATACTCTATAGTCGTAGTAAGAATCTCTTATGACACAGATATAAATATCCTGAAGAGTTCTTATAAGCGGGTCTTGTCCGGTCGTATGTTCCCCAACATACACCTATGTACTGACTTTGATGCCGCGCATCTATGACACACTAAGACTTTGTCATAAGTCACGTACCAATCCAGTCTCACACGGTTGTTGGTGTTCCAATTTCAACAACCTTCGACTAGGGACATGATGATATAAACCATCTATCAAATATAGGGTCTTATGACCAAGCTAAATGACTTTGATAACTCAAGATCAAGTCATTTACTTCGATGACCTATAAAATGGTTCATTTCATTTTGGAACGATTATTTCATCACAGTTAAAATAATCTTGAAATAATAATTTCATTAAACATCATTATATGTTTTACAAGAACATATCAATAACTAAATAAAGCCCTTTACTAACTCCCACTGAAATTAAGACTACATCTTAATTTCACTTATCCTACAGCAACAGTCCGCGACTCGTGCTTAGGCTCAAGGAGTGGCTTCGTTAATAGATTAGCAACGTTCTCATTCGTTGAAACTTGCTGATCTACTTAACATCTCTGTCATTTATCTTACGGAATAGGTTATTCCACTAAGTGTTTGGATCTTTGATGTGCAGCTAGTCTCATCTAAGCTGGGAATCACATCAAGTTCAGTGATGAACTATTCTTTCCAAACAACCTCTTTCGCCGCTTCCAAAGCTGCGAAACATTCAGTTTAAGTCATGGAGTCAGCAACAGTGCCGTGCACCGCCAGACAGACACAAGACATATCCGGACTGTGACCGGAAATCATCTTTGTCTGTTGGAAACTTGCCTTTCAGACTCTATCGACTTGTAGCACCTCACTTTCTTCTTTACCTAAAGAACTTATCCTTAGTATTGTTCAAATACTTTAGAATATTCTTTACGGCAATCCAGTGATTCTTTGCTGGATTTGACTGGTCTTTACTTGTTTTGCTTAACATTAAAGCAATATCAAAACAAGTACGTGTCATGGCATACATGATAGATCCAATTGCCGTCGCATATGAATCCTATCCATGCATTCAAGCTCAGCAGTTATCGTAGGACACTGCTTCTTGCTTAACGTATTGCCATGTGACATTGGCTTAAAACCCTTCTTGGAGTGCTGAAAACGTGTAGGACTTTGTCAATTTAAGAATCCTGACTTTGTCCTACCAGCTCTTCTGGATCTCTATCTTTAGATCCAGAATCCAAGACTTTTGTGGTTTTACCCATGTCAATCACTAAACCAACTCCCAAGCCAGTCCTTTACCGACTACAGCATTGGGACGTTATTTCCGAGAATCAGTATGTCATCGACATACAATATGAGAAATGCAATATCGCTCCCATTTATCTATTAGTAAACGCATAGTTCCATTTCGTTCCTGTTCAAGTCAAAACCTTGACTACTTCAACAGAACGAAGATTCCTATTCCGATATGCTTGCTTCCATCCATGAATGGATCGATGAAGTCAACTTACACAAAATGTAATTTTCGGAGTCCGAGCTCACTTTCACTTCTTTGAACTTCGCAGATTCGTCGCTTTCTATGATCATCAGATCATGCGAACTTTCAATGATCATCAGGTTCAACTAATACGAGAAATCACTCTCGTATTAGTGACTGATTCTTTCATATCTGCGAACTTCAGGCTCTACAGGTGTAGATTCTACAGAAATCTGTAAATCCATTCGTTGCTCTCCCTCAACAGGTTGAGCAGCCTCCTGTATATTTCGAATTACTTCGAGTTATACTTTTACTCCCACTGTTCTTCTTGAAAGTAACTTTCCTTCTTAGAAAACAGAATGGTCGTAAAAATACCGAGCCTTGGTTTCCCTAAGAAAACTTCGAGTTATACTTTTACTCCCACTGTTCTTCTTGGAAAATAACTTCCCTTCTTAGAAAACAGATTGGACGTAAAAGTAACAAGCCTTAGTTTCTCTAGGACAACCAGCGAAGTAGCACAACTACAAATACTCAGTAAAGACAAATTTGGATCGATTCCAATCCACATTAACGTGGTGTCTTTCAACCGATATTTGTGGAACTATTTTAGCGTAAACTTAGATATTTCTAGAGCGTTATTCTTAAAATATCATGGAAGATTTGCGTGACTCATCTTTAATCATTTCTAATAAGATCTGATTCTTTCTCTTAGAAACACCTCAAGGTTTTCAGGAGAATTGTGCTGTGAAACGACTTCACACTCATTCAGATGATCACACCATTTATGACTCAAGTATTCTCACTCATGATCTAATCCAGAGTCTTAATACTTCTGTCATTCAGATTCTATACTTCATTCTGGAACTCTTTCGACCATGTCAAAGAATTCCGACTTGTGTCTCATCAAATGAACACAGTTATACTCACTGAAGTAATCAGTAGAGACAATGAAGTACAGGAAATTTTCTCTGGCATTACTGTTCATCGGACCACATACATGAGTATGTTCAATGTCCAATAAGCCTTTGGGCCTTTCTCTAGCTCGGCTAAGATGGGCCCTTTACTTTTGGTCCAGTAAGCAGAATTCAAGTCTCATAAGATATCCATTCAAATGAGCCCAAAAGTCCATAACTATGGGGTTTCTGAATCCGACTTACTCTATTTGACCAAAACATTTATGCCAAGAAAAATCAGGTTTAATTCATCAGATTTAAACCAATTCGGTATTTATGTTACATTTAGGCACTCTTTGGTTTAAGATATAAAACCCATTCCATGAATAGGGTGCTACAATTAATATTTCATTAAGATCAAAAGAACAAAACTTGTCTTTTATCAAAATGAAAAACATTCAAATTCTTACAAGAAAATGAAAGACAACTCTGCTTAAAGCAGATACATTGTAGCAATTACTTAATACAAAACCAAGCCTCGAAGGCATCTACAAGTGAAAAACCCTATGACTGAGGCAGCATCCATAGCTCCTTCCAGACATGCAGTTCCACTTGCCCTTCCTTCAACGTTCTACTGTTGCTTAGGCTCTGCATATTATAACAAATATCAGTGCCACAACCAGTATCCAATACCTGCAAGGTAGAACTTGAAGTAATAACATGAATACCTGAGGAAGTAGTCTCATACATTAACTTCAACTCCTCATCGTCTTCCATGAATTTTATGCAATCTCTCTTCCAATGCCCTGTCTCTTTACAGTAGCAGCACTCACCAACGTAAGAGGTATCTGACTTGGGCTCGGAAGACACACGCTTGCCATGATTTAAAATCTGGACAACTTTGTCTTCACCCTTGTCAATACTAGGTTTAATAAACCTACCCTTCACGTTTGGCTCAACCGTTTTGAGCATATCATGCAGTTCAGTCAACGTCTTCGTTAAGCCTTTCTTGATATAGTTCCTTACGAACTTATCATAGCTTGACGGCAGTGACTGCAGAATGATCTCAGTTGCCAATTCATGGCTAACTGGATAATCCAGTTTCCTCAGGTTATCAATATAACCTATCATTTTACTGACATGAGGACTTACTGGATGATCATTTGGTAGCTTGCAGCCAGTGAGAGACTTAACCAACCGGTATCTCTCCACTCTTATCTGCTCCTGAAACTTCAATTTCAGGCTGCTGATCATCTCTATTGGCGACTCCATGTTCTCATATTGCTTCCGCAAGTCTGAGTCCATGGTAGCCAATATCAGACCACGCACATCTACCGCATCATTATAATGCTTATTCCAAGCATCATATACTGCATGTGTAGCATTGGACCCGATCCTCACGGGGAGAGCTCTCTCAAGGACATATTCCTTTCTCTCCTGTCTGAGGACTAGCCTCAGGTTCCGCGACCAAGTCAAGAAATTTGATCCGTTCAGCATGTCCATCTTAAGGACAGACCGGATCGAGAAAGTGTTTTGATTGTTTGTGCTAGTCATAACTGAAATATAAGATAAAAGGATTTTAGTTAATATGTTCAAAATGACTAATCTCGTATTAAAAATTTAATATGATTAATCACGCATTATATTCAATAACATCAGTTACCCTCAATAGAATATAATGATTCCAAGATCCACATATAACTAAGATTAAAGTGGGCCACTGGCCGTCACCCAACCTTAGCTTATATCGGTAAGCCCTATATCGGCTAATTATATCCGTGATATAACTCTTGGTTGTGAATCTGGGCCCGAGGCCCAATCCACTCTGATGTCTCAAGGCCCGTGACTCCCGATGGCCTAGTCAAGAAAACCAGACTACACAGTCATGTAATCATTAATGTCTGGGACTCCCAATGACATTTATGAATCACAAACTGTCTTACCCACGCAAAAGCAGACATCCTCACACTGTAAGGCCATGAATGCAATTGAATGGGCTTTGACAGCTGACATAGTCTGGACAAGACATCCAACGCTTGATATTATTTGAGGTTCGTAGGTTTATTAAAATTCATTCCCAAAATAGAAGATTACTATTTCGGGAAACTTTCTATTTTTGGAAACCTACTATTTTTGGAAACTTTCTAAAATTGGAAACTTTCTAAAAACGGAAACTTTCTAACTTTAGAAATTTCTTAAAATCCAAAACCCGCAAATGCAGAAACTTCTATTTTAAGAAACTTTCTAATTTCAAAATTTCGGAAACTTTAATTTAAAATCGACTTTATAATTTTTATAAAATAAATTTTAAATTTATCTGAAGAAAGACTCAAATAATTGGCCCAATTGTTTTAACTTCTTGGCCCGAGGCCCAAGAATTGGTCCATGTCCAAGACATGACCCAATTGTCCAATTAATTGACATAACCGGTCTGGTTCATTAAAATTGGTCTAACCAAATTTTAATTACTACGATGACCACAATTGTCAACCGGTTATTTACTAAACCGGATTTTCTCAATTTATTTGGTCCAACCAAATCAAATTAGAAAATCCTGGTTTAGGCACAAAATCCAATAATTCTTTCGACATTGGATTTCTTATCCCGGTTTAACCAGACTTAATAAAGTTATTAAATCTGTTTATTAAACCAGGACGAATTGATTTTAATCAAGTTTTAAACCGAACCTTAAAACCGAACCGAACCGATTGACCAAGTGAACCGATTACGACCTAATCGTAAGTTTCACGCGATCACGTCAGCCGTCAAGCCGCACGTAATCGATCCGAGATCGACACAGCAGCCGGACGGGACGCTCGGGTCAGGCGGGACGATGTTCGGCTCGCGGTTCGGCCTCGATCACACGGGACGGAGACGACCGAGAGCTGCCGAGACGCGATGCGATCGCATCAGCCGATCGGACCAACTCCCGCGATCGGGACGACGAGGCAACCGGGACGATGCCGAGACGATCGTGGGACGAGGCTTGGCCGAGACGCATGACTCGATCCATGCGATCCGACCAGCGGATCCATGCGATCCTCTCGCGTACTTTTGATCGACCGGAACGAGACGCGAGCGTGCGTTGATCCAAGCGATCGATCGATCCTTGCGATCGGTTCACCGCACGTCTGACGATCCGACGCATACCGAGTCATATAGCTCGGTTTGCGATTTTCATATGTTTGTTCAGGATTTAAATCAGTTTCTTAAGTGTTTTTCTTATCAGTAGATGATTCAGAACACTTCTAAACAGATTAAACAACCTAAACATGAATCTAAAACAAGAAACCTAAGAACCAATGGCTCTGATACCACTGTTGGATTGTTCGGTTGATCCTGATGTAATTCACAGATTCTGATCATCCTAAACATACAGATCTAGGTTATCTTGTAATAGAAACATTATGATCTCACCTTTTACCTGTTTGTTGCAGCGGAAGGAATAGAACAGGTCAGAGATCAGGGAGATACACCAAGAGATGAATCCTCCAAAGGCTCACACACGCAATCACAGGAAACTGGCTGCTAGACCACAAGGAGGGAGGCGCCAGAGAGAGAGCAATATCGCGGCTAGGGTATTACGGTTAGGGGAAAAAGACTTGGCTTTTAGTTTATAAAAGCCTTCTCTTTCCCTTTTGGGCTTTTGGGCCCAAAACACCAATCTGATTAAATACCATTTAATCAGACCCATTAATTCTTCTCTCTTAGTACGACAAATGCCTAGCACTTTTGTCGTACTTCTGCTAAGCCGTTCCAACATTATTTCCTGCTAGCTTAAGCGTGTGACCCATATGGGATCATATAATAAAGGCAATAAGTCCAAGACTTATAGATCATGAGCGGACTCTAGCAAGCCATCATGATCCCCAGTATTATATGACTTATGTCTGATCTTTGACATACTCTTACTTTCTAGAGACAGTACCGAGATTACTGGACACAATTCCAACACCTTTCTACCCAACTGATCTTCACAGCTATTCCGCTCTGGTTCTCAGTCTTGACTCCCTTGCATTACTCAACCCTTAACTGATTCCATCGATCTCGATCTTCGAACTTATTCCCCCTGGTTGGTTTCTTTACTCTGATTCTCACTTCGGCTTCCCCACTTCGCTTCGACCTCCACATCTTTCGGGTCCTGACTTCCTTCTTTCTTCTTTCTGGGACACTCTTCAAAAAATCTGATCACTTACTTCCTTCTGACTGCTTCCAACAACAACACTGATTCTTCTTTCCCAAATCTCTTTACTAACTCATCCTACTTCTCAGCTTCTTTCTGTCGGTCACTCGATAAGCTGATGCATTCTCCACTGACGATGTTTACCACTGCTTCACGGTCTGATCTACTGGTCTCACGATGTCTTGACACTTCATCTCGCTTTCGGGTTCGGGTTCGGTCTTGGATTCACATCGCATTGCCATTCCGTCCTACATTCAATTCAACAACTCACTGGAACAATTAGTTTCATCCCGTTCTATCCCCGATATCACTTTCCCATAGAAATATGGTTACTTAATCACGTACCCGACGGTTACTCGTGATTAAATAACAATACACTATAAGTTTGTTCCCTCGTGAATTGACGGTTGAACACAACCGTTCTTAATCAGCTCCAAAACCCGAAATAAAACTAAAATAAAATTAACACCTTACCTCCTTAATAAAACTGAGAAAAGCTACCAATTACTACTCAAATTCCGAACTACCAACAATTCAACGGTCTCTAAGACCAAAAACAATCAGTCTACCAAAAACTACGCACGCTAATACTACACAATCTATTGCACAAACAAATCAATCAATCAATCAACCAACATGAAAGAAACAAGCAATCACCACACACATATTCACGCAATCTAATGATCGGTCGGATGCGTCGTCAGTCCGGGTTCAGGTCATGACGTACGGTCGACAGTTCCACTCATCATTTAGTTTCACACAGTAATCCATTTGCTTTCAGAACCATCTCAATCATGCAAATAGTTACTATGCTACTCAAAATGATTCGCTGAACACTCTGCATCCACCACGTACATAAAACGATATATCATACGTCATAAGGTTTTTAGTACATGGTCCTGATCAGAGTCCCTACACACATGGCCGCCATCATATCCAAAAACCCATACTGCACCGCTATACATCCGAAAAGTCAAAGACGACACGCAAAGTCGCCTATCCGCCGATCTATCTACAAGACAAAAAGAAGTTAGTGCCCCCACTTACCTGGCCTAACTACTCCTATCCTAACCTAACGCCTCCAGCAAGACCGAAATGCCCAACAACACTGGCAAAACGGCTTGCTGAAGTATCCGTTGGCAGGTGCGCCGGGAGGGTGTGGCGGGTGTGTGTCTCGAGATGGTGCTCCGACATGCTGTGGCTCGTCAATCGGGGAAAGATGAGCAACGTGACCTGCACGGCCAAAAAACTGACAGACTGGAGTGGACGCTGAACGTGGTCCACGATAACGCACGGGCGCCTGATGACCATAGCTACCACACAACTGACAAAGATAAGTCGGCTCGATCGGGGAATCGATGAAACAATCGGGTGTGCGATGACCCTCACCTCTACAAAACTGGCAAGTCCTCGCTGGCTCGGGTCGAGGTGGTGGAACGACTGGCATCAGAATGACTGGTGGCTAACTGGGCTCAGGATCTCTGCAACAAGGTCCAGCTCGATAATCCTCTGGTACTGGTGCTCGGTACGGCTCTACATCGGGTATACACAGTCCTGATCCGGCAATCGGGCATGTCGACGCTCCATGGCCCTCTGGTACTTCTGGCGGTGTCTCTATTATCTCGGCTGGTGACGAGACTAGCTCAAACTGCGACTCCGTAGACGCTGGTGACATAACCATGTCGAACGGTGTACGGGGTAATCCAGGTCGTAGGTCCGGCTGGTGATGAGGCCCATCCTGCTGTTCTAACACATCCTCAAGCATTGCTACCTGCTTATCCATCCGCTGCTCCCAATGCGGATACTGCTCCAGGTCTATAGGCTCCATATCTAGATCAAGCCGAACGGTAGTGGACTCAGTAAATAGTCCTCCACATGAAGTGGCGGGGAAAACTCGGGTGTCTCAAGAGTCGATGACTGAAACATCGGTGGTACGTCTGATGCTGCAAGTGTCTGTGGCACATCCGGCTCTAGCCACTGCGGTGGTAACTGTAACTCAACATCTGCTCCTCCCAAGAATCCCATCATCCCTGAAACTGAACCAACTGACCCTGCTGCGAACCGACTGATCCCTGCTGACTCATGCTGCTCAACAGTAACTACTCCACGCACACACACACAGACACCTCCACTCCACCCAGGACACACTTCTGCACGGATGCAATCAAAAACTCAAATATAAGTTAGTGTAAATAATACAAAAAAAATTATACTTTCCCATCCCAACCCCCGGGTTTAACGGACGCGGCTCGATTTCCTAATGGATGCTTGTGTGACACATTTGACTCGATAAAACACTGAAAACACTCAAAAATGAAATGTTTCGAAACCCATGCAGAACCATGCTCTGATACCACCTTTTTGTAACGCCCCTTTCCCATTCTCGGCTGACCGTCGAGCTGACCGGTCAACAATCAAACAAGAACATGACCGATCGAACCCGAGCAAGTCGAACAGGAAAGGTTTGCCACATGACGAAGCCAGAGACGAATCGGTTTGAGACAAAGGCTCGCACTAATCCATCTTTGACCTCGCTATCCTCATTTCCATAGTACTAAGCTGTACAACTCGTACTA
Organism: Orychophragmus violaceus; assembly: GCA_030180135.1. Lineage (NCBI taxonomy): Eukaryota > Viridiplantae > Streptophyta > Magnoliopsida > Brassicales > Brassicaceae > Orychophragmus > Orychophragmus violaceus. The sequence continues at coordinate 32,845,745 of CM058240.1, forward strand.
CTTCAATGAGTTGTATCGGTTCGGACGAAACCTCATATCAGGGAAACAATTTCATTTATGAGTAATCAAACGTTAAGCACAACGTTTAATAGAATTTTACAAACAATCGCTATTTCAAAACACACAAGTAAATCAAACACATAAAATGGCGCCAAAGCCTAACCGAGAAAAACAATCCAAAACCCCGAATCAAATCCCACCACAAGCAATCCCGAAACTACACCGAGGCCTCCCGCGTCCTGTTGGGATTATGTCCTGAAATCATAATGTACGAACTCTAGAGATAGTTGTATTGTTGAGATTGGACAATTCATGTGATAATTGGGTAATCATAATGTTTTGCTAGAAACCGCTTATGACAAATGAGTTGTAACTCATTTCCAGTATCGTGTGAACCTACAGGGTCACACACCTAAGCAAGTTGGAAATACTTCGTATGGGATTGATCATTGGCGTATGGTCTGGTCGATGTGTATTGGATACGCATCGAATATAAGTTTCAAAGAGGTGTATCGATCGACACCGTTGGGTGCGTCGGTCGATACAGGAGGTGTGTCGATCGACACCACTAAGTGTGTCGGTCGACACAAAGGCGAAACCGAGACTGATGTTTCGGTTCACTTTAAGGTCGATATATAAACGAGCTTTGTACATTCGACCTAGTTGATCGACGAGAGCGCCGCCCAGACTGTATTTCTCAGAGAGAAAACAGAGAACCTCTAGAAACTAAAGTTCCCAGGGAGATCCGAGCACCGGTACTAGCATCCCGGCGGATTCCAGCTTGTGTGCGTGTGGACTGAACAGTAGAGGTGCAACGATTGGGGCGCTGTAGATCTCGTGTTACCACAAACTTCCGCTGCTAAAACTCCAGGTACACACGAGGTGAGATCATGATTCAATTAACTAGACCCTAGATCCTAGGCTATCGGGAACTCACGAGGATTCTGAATCTGTAGAATTGGCTCGGATTCCCAACAGTGGTATCAGAGCATTAGGGTGTTATCATTGAATCGCACCTGTTAATCGAATTTGATGATTTAGATTCGCAAACTAGGTTGTTTGAATTAGAACAGGTGAGATCGATTTGATCGATCTGCGAATCTGTGTTTTCGCACTGTGTCGATCGACACACGAGGTGTGTTGGTCGACACAAGGTGGCGAAATCGACAGATTCGGCGGCTAGGGTTTTTCGCGAAGAAAAACCGAAAGCCTTCTGTGTCGATCGACACAGTTGTGTATCGGTCGACACAGAACAAATTCGGCCACGTATCGATCGACACAGGTTGGTGTCGGTCGACACAGACAGAGCGAATGGTTAATCGGTTCAATTAGATTGGACCGGTTATCATGCTTGGTTAAGTCCGAATTGATCGGTTTATATTGGATGAATTGGTTCAATTGGATTGAACTGATTATCTCAATTAGCATGAACCGGTGGGTTAAATCAGTTTGATTGGATAATACGGTTCAATAGAATTGGACTGGTTATCGCAATCAGTTGAAACTGATTAAAACGGTTTAAATTAGTTAAATTGGTTCAATTGGATTGAACTGATTATCCCAGTTAGAATAAACCGATTGGTTAAGATCAGTTTGATCAGACAAGTCGGTTCAATTGGATTGGACCGGTTATCAAAACGATCTTCGGTTTAGGTCTATGTCGACCGTCACATATGGGTTGTGTCGATCGACATGACCGGTTCGATGAACCGGGTTAATTGAATTAACTGGTTATTGAAATCCGGTTTTGTTTGGTAGTGTCGATCGACAGACATTGTCTGCGTCGATCGACACAGTATTCGAAATTCTGGTTGTTAAACCTTGAATTTGCAGAAACCAAACTAGACTCAAACATTGATCGAAGATTAGCTTCAATATGGTCAACTGTCAAGACTCGTTTCGTTGTGTGATGTTCTGGCCAAGAGCTTGGTGTCCACAATTACGTGAGTAAGGCAGGTAGTAATGTTGATGGATTTGCAGTGCTTAACATCAACAATTACATGACCCAAGAGATTGATTTGCTAAACTTATGGGTTTAGTTTCCTCAACTAAATATCGAGTGACCTTGATGTCTTGCCCAATCTTGTCACTGTCAAGACTTGTTTCGTATGTTGGATAGTCTTGGAGTCCTTGGTATCCACTGCTACATGAGTAAGGCAGGTGATCATTGATAGACTTGCAGTGCGACTGTCAATGATCACAAGGCAGAAGAGATTGGTTTACTTGACTGGGCTATCAGAAGTTCTGAGCCCAGAGACATCAGAGTAAATGAGACATGGATTGTCTTATCTACAACCAAGAGTTGTACTGAGTACAATTAGCAATGGTTTGCTTACCTAGATTGCTAAACTCTGGGTGATGGCGAGTCGTCCACTCAGGTTTTAATAATGTATGGGTCTTGGATCATTATATTCATAGAGGAAACATTGTTTGAATATAATGCGAGTTTTTCTTATTTTGATAAGAATTCTCATCATATACATAACTAAATCTCTGTTTTCTTGGATTTCAGCTTATGTCTATGACTACTTTCTCGTTGCGATCCGTCCTTGAGAGGGACAAGTTAAATGGATCCAACTTCCTGGATTGGTATCGGAATCTGAGATTCATTCTCAAGCAGGAGAGCAAGGACTATGTCCTTGAAAAGGCTCTTCCAGAAAGGCTTGGGACCAATCGCTCGCATGCAGTGTATAATGCTTGGGATAAGCATTATACTGATGTGGTAGATGTGCGTGGTCTGATGTTGGCTACCATGAACTCAGACTTGAAGAGTCAGTATGAGAACATGGAGTCGCTAATAGAGATGATCACCAGCCTGAAACTGAAGTTTCAGGATCTGGCACGAGTGGAGAGATTCCAGATGGTGAAGTCTCTCACTGAGTCCAAACTACCAGAGGATACTCCAGTAAGTCCTCATGTCATTAAACTGATGGGTTACGTTGATAACCTGGGGAAACTGGAATGTCCTGTCAGCTTAGAGTTGACTACTGACATCATTCTGCAGTCACTGCCGTCTAGCTATGACAAGTTCGCTAAGAACTATATCAAGAAAGGCTTGACGAAGACGTTGACTGAGCTGCATGGCATGCTCAAGGCAGCAGAGCAAAACATCAAAAGGGGCAAAAGATTTGAAAAATCCTGTTTAGACAAGGGTGTTGGCAAGGTCGTCCAGATTTGGAATCAGGATAAGCCTGTGTCATCTTATAAGCCCAAGTCAAGCCCATCTGGTGTTAGTAAATGCTTCTACTGCAATGAGTCAGGGCATTGGAAGAGAGATTGCATAAAATTCTTGGAAGATTCACAAGAAATGGAGAAGATGTATGGTACTTCTTCTTCAGGTATTGTGTTATTAATTCAAGTTCTACATAAGTATTGGATACTTGTTATGGTACTGATATTTTTTTGAAATATGCAGGACCTAAGCGATAGTAGAACGTTGAAGAAAGGACAAGTGGAACTGCGTGTCTGGTATGAAGCAATGGTTGCTACATGAGCCGTAGAGATTCTCCACTTGTAGGAGCCTTTCCTACTTGGTTTTTGAAATTAAGTATTTGCCACCATGTACTTGCTATACGCAAAATGTCTTTCATTTTCTTTTGAGAATTTGAATGTTTTTCATTTTGATAAAAGACAAGTTTTGTCCTTTTGATCTTAATGAAATATTTAATGGTAGCACCCCGTTTGGAATGGGTTTTATATCTCAAACCAATAAGAGTTAGAATATAACATAAATACCAAACGGTTTAAGTCTAATGACTTGAACTCGACTTTTCCTTGGCATAGTCGTTTAACCACATAGAGTGAAGTGAATTCAAAGGTTCCATAGCTTTGGACTCATTCGATTGTTAATCATTTGAGATATGAATTCTGTTCACTAGACCAAAATGACTAAGACCCTTTTAGCAGAGCTAAAGGAAATGGGCCAGAAGCTTATTGGGCCTTACACATACTGATGTATGCGGCCCAAACGAGCATTAGTGCCAGAGGAAATCTTCTGTACTTCATTACCTTATTGATGGCATCAATAAGTATTGCTGTGTTCATTTGATGAGACACGAGCAGGAATCCCTTGAGGAGTTCCAAGATGAAGTGTAGAACCGATTTGACAGAAGTATTGAGATCCTCGATTGGATCGTGGAGGAAAATACTTAGAGTCAACAATTGGGTGATCATCTAACAGAATGAATCGGATCTTATTGGATATGCTCCGATTAATGATGAGTCACAGGAATCTTCCATGAACGATTTAAGAATACGTTCCAAAATGTCTGTATTTGCGCAGAAAAGTGTTTCTATCAGAATCAGTGAAAAACACCACATTGGATGTGGACTGGGTGATTTCCAAGTTTGTTTTTCTGATTAATTGGGATTGCAAGGTTTGTGTAAGACAGTAGTCAACAAACAAACTTGAACCCAAATATGATGAGTTCTACCTCGCTGGTTGTCCTGAGGAAACCAAGGCTTAGTACTTTTGTCCAGAACTGTGTCTTTTAAGAAAGATTATACTTTCAAAAGGGAACAGTGGGAGTAAAAATACACATCGAAGAAATTCGATAAACACAGGAGGCTGCTCAACCTGTCGAGGGAGAGCAGCGGTGAGATCTACAAAGTGTTGTAGGATCTACACCTGTGGAGCTTGAAATTCGCAGATCCGAATAGGATCCGTCACTGACTCGAGAGTGATTTCTCGTAACCAATTGTCGTGATCTGCTGATCATTGAAAAGTGACGAGCATGCGAAATTCAAAGAAGCGATGGTGAGCCCCAACTCCGAAAATTGACTGGGTTTGAATGTTAGCTTCATCGATCCAATTTTGGATTGAAGCAAACATCTTGGAGTTGGAATCAACATTCTGATAACGTGGTCAAAAGTTTTGACTTGATCAGAAAGAAAGAAACCAAGCGTTTACAAGAAGACTAGTGGGAGCGTAATTGCAATTCTCACACTGTATGTGGATAACATACTTAATCTCAGAAATGACGTTCCGACGCTAAAGTCTTGTTAAGATTTGGGTCGGAAGTCAAATTTAAACAAAAGACATGGGAGTAGCCGAGTGAATTCTTGGAATAAGGATCCATTGGAATGAATCATAGTAGCTAATTGGATCGTGTCAAAATCCTTATATTGATAAGGTATTGGACAGATCTAATACGCTTGATTCAAAGAATGGCTTCATACCAAAGGTCTTATGGCAATAATCTAAGCAAGATGAAGTGTCTTGAACACTGGCTGAGCTGGTAACAATATTAGCCGGAAGAAGTGTTTTGAACACTGTCTGAACCAGTATTAATGAGTGTGATTACTTATGCTGATGCAATAGAATCCATCATGAATGCCATATTTTGCGCTCGTCTAGATGCAGCCTGAGCATAAAGCATGACGAGAAAATACCAATGTACTCCGGTAATAGTCACTGAATAGTTACCAAAAATATCCCAAGTGTTGAGAAACTCTAAGGATAGTTTCGTGGTGAACTGAGGAAGTGACGAACCAGTCGAAAGTAGTTAGACGGACAAAGACGATTCCCGGTTCCCACCTGGTTATATCTCTTTGTCTGAATAGCGGTGCTGACTGTTGGAAAGGCTCCAAGCAGCGGACCGTAGAATAACGCTGTTATCTGAATGGCGGTGCAGTTTGTTGGAATTGTTCCAAACAAGAACACCGCAATATCTCCCACAACCTAAGCACCAGATTTATTCTGTTGCTGTAGGTATAAGATATCTAAAGAGATGATCTTGATTCTAGTGGGAGTTATTTTAGTTATGTTGTAAACTCTACATAGACATGCCTAGGTAGTGTTTATGTGAGTTAAAACTGACATCAGTATTATTTAATTATTGGATAATTAAATAATAGTCCCAAAATATTTTATGATCATCGTATAGGTCATCAAGTTGAGGACTTGATCATGAAACCCTATAAGTAAAAGATGATATAAATTATGATTGTCCCTAGTCGAGGTTATTGAAGTGGGGCACCAATAACCGCGCGAGACTAGTATGTGAGGTGGCTGTTGGACTAAGCTTCATGGAGTCAATGATATGATTATCACAGTCAGTCACATAAACATATGTTGGTGAACATATGATTGGACATGACCCGCTAAATGAGAACTCCACAGGATAGTTATATCAGTGTCATGGGAGTTTCTCATTACGACTATGGAGTATAGTCCTTAGACCTGAGTTCATCATGCTTTCTAGCATATGAATTGGTGCACTTTAACCTTGTCAAACGTCGACCCGTAAATGGCGACTATAAAGGCATTGCTTAGGTGTATCATGAAGTATGTGTAGAAACAGGGATGGAACAAGATGGGATTTGTCCCTCCTGAATAACGGGAGATAAATATCTCAGGGCCCATCGAAGATTTGATACTGAGAAAATGCATGGCCGTGCTCAAACGAGGTGAATGTCAGTCGTTTGTTTTATCAGTATAGATCAGGAATTCGATGAAAATGATGTTGGCTATAATAAGGATGACACAGTCTCTTGCCTTATGCCAAATCGAGATATAGAGACGAAGGGATTGTAGGAATAGGTGATTCCAGTACAAGTGGGAGATTATTGAGATTATGTCCTGAAATCATATTGTACGAACTCTAGAGATAGTTGTATTGTCGAGATTGAACAATTCATGTGATACTTGGGTAATCATAATGTTTTGCTAGAAACCGCTTATGACAAATGAGTTGTAACTCATTTCCAGTATCGTGTGAACCTACAGGGTCACACACCTAAGCAAGTTGGAAATACTTCGTATGGGATTGATCATTGGCGTATGGTCTGGTCGATGTGTATTGGATACGCATCGAATATAAGTTTCAAAGAGGTGTATCGATCGACACCGTTGGGTGAGTCGGTCGATACAGGAGGTGTGTCGATCGACACCACTAAGTGTGTCGGTCGACACAAAGGCGAAACCGAGACTGATGTTTCGGTTCACTTTAAGGTCGATATATAAACGAGCTTTGTACATTCGACCTAGTTGATCGACGAGAGCGCCGCCCAGACTGTATTTCTCAGAGAGAAAACAGAGAACCTCTAGAAACTAAAGTTCCCAGGGAGATCCGAGCACCGGTACTAGCATCCCGGCGGATTCCAGCTTGTGTGCGTGTGGACTGAACAGTAGAGGCGCAACGATTGGGGCGCAGTAGATCTCGTGTTACCACAAACTTCCGCTGCTAAAACTCCAGGTACACACGAGGTGAGATCATGATTCAATTAACTAGACCCTAGATCCTAGGCTATCGGGAACTCACGAGGATTCTGAATCTGTAGAATTGGCTCGGATTCCCAACACGTCCGTCACTGCTAAACCTGAAAAAACACACAAAAAGAGTCTAATGAGCGATCTAAGACCACCCAGTGAATCGGCTCCCCACTATAGGCTTCTAGTCTATCTAGAACTACAGATTCCTGCCCCAAAACCAAAAATAACAATCAACAGGAGTAAACAGTCGATCACGCACTACCATGTCGTGATAAACCCACAACACATAATCAATGCCAAAGATAAGGAGAAAAGGAAATCGAAGGCATTGCGGCACATGTCCTCGATTGGACTCGATCTATCTATCGCGCAATAAAGGAAATAACAAAACAACACTGGGCCCTACGATGTGTTGGGAATGTCCTGAAATCTATTGTACTTGCTCTTGGGTGAAATTCGTACTGTCGAGATGAGACAATCATATGACAGTGGGAAGTCGTAATGCTTTGCTAGAAGCCACTTATGATCAGTGAGTTGAGAACTCATTGCTAGTGTTATATGATCCTACAGGGTCACACACCTAAGCAAACTGGACGTAGTATATGAGGTTGATCATTAATGTAATGATCGGGTGAATGCATATTTGATATGCATTCAATACAAAGTTTCTGGACAGTGTCGATCGACACAATAAGTGTGTCGGTCGACACAGATCAGCAGTGTCGATCGACACAAAGAGTGTGTCGGTCGACACAACTCGCGGATTACCAGATTAATTCGGTTTAATCGTTGGTTAATTCCGTTGTGGTTAAGTCGACATATATAAGATATATGGTCGACCTAAACTCGATCTTAACCTAATTCACAGCCACCAGAAAAGAAACAGAAACCTCTTGAGAGATCTGATCTCTAAAGGCACTAGCATCCCTTCTGTTCAGTTTGTGTGCGTGTGGATACCAGTAGAGGCGCAACATTTGAGGCGCTCTAGATCTCGATTATCTGCAAACCTTCCGCTGCTAATTACTAGATAAATCTGAGATCCCAATGATTCAATTACATGAACCCTAGATCATAGGCTTGGAATTCAGACCAGGGTTGCCTAATTCGATTAGGAACTGCTAGAAATTCCTTCAGTGGTATCAGAGCTTTAGGGTTCCATTGAATCTGTAGCATGTTGATTAGATTAGTTGAATCTGAATCTGTGTATGGTTGATACAAACTTGCTAAAATTCGTTTTCATGAAAACCTAGTTTTAGGATTTTTGGCTTGAAAACGATTAGGGTTTATCGCCATGTGTCGATCGACACCAATCCGGTGTCGGTCGACACAGAAGGATAACCCGAACAAATTAGGTTTCGCCTAGTGTCGATCAACACAATAGTTGTCGGTCGACACACACCTCGCTAGATTGATGAATCGGTTCAATTGGATTGGACCGGTTATCGAGCTTGGTTAATGATGGTTAAACGCTAAGAATGGTTTATTGTGATTGGGTTAGTATCGACCGATGCTAACGTAGCATCGATCGACACGGACCGGTACTCAAAACCGGATCAATTGGATTGATCGGTTATCGCAAATTGGTTTTGGTTAATCTGCATCGATCGACACTAAAGTAGTGTCGGTCGACACCAAATTCGATGGTTTAGGTTATGGAACCTGAAACCACAGAACCAAACCAAGACAAATCATTTAATTAGAAGAATTAAAACATAATAAAACTGAACGTTTTAAAATAGTTCTGTTCCTCAATCAAATATCAAGTGATACTTGATGTCTTTCCAATCTTGTCAACTATCAAGACTCATTTCATTGTGCGATAGACTTGCAGTGCGAGATGTTCACAATTACATGAGTAAGGCAGGAGGTAATCGTGTTGATGGGCTTGCAGTGCATGACATCAACAATTACATGACTGAAGAGATTGGTTTACTTGACTGGGCCATCAAAATCGTTTTGGGCTCAGAGACATCAGGTGGATTGGGCATGAGATGTCGATCCACAACCAAGAGTTATATTGGATATAACTAGCAAAGTTGTTGCTTACCTAGATAGCTAAATTTGGGTGATAGCCAGTGGCTCACTCAAGTTTAGTGAAATATGGGTCTTGGATCATTATATTCATCTGAGGAAATAATGTTTGAATATAATGCGAGTTTTCTTAAAAGTTAAGACTTCTCATTTCTTGAACATCATAACTAAACCTTTTCCTTTCTTTGTTCTCAGCTATGACTAACACTCATAATAACTCTTTCTCCATGCGATCCGTCCTTGAGAAGGACAAGTTAAATGGATCGAATTTTCTCGAATGGTATCGGAACTTGAGAATTGTTCTCAAACAGGAGAAAAAGGACTATGTCCTTGAGAAAGTTCTCCCCAAAAAGTACCGAGCCAATGCCTGGCAGTCAGATAAGGATGCTTGGGATAAGCATTCTAATGATGCGGTGGATGTGAGTTGTCTCATGTTGGCTACCATGAACTCGGAATTGCAGAAGCAATATGAGTACGTGGAGTCGCCAATGGAGATGATCACTGGCCTGAAAAGTATGTTTCAGGAGCAGGCATGAACTCAGAGATACCAGACGGTAAGATCTCTGATTGAGTGCAAGCTACCAAAGGGTGAACCAGTTAGTCCTCATGTCATTAAGATGATGGGTTATATTGATAACCTGGGGAAACTGGATTGTCCCATTAGCCAAGAGTTGGCTACTGACATCATTCTGCAGTCACTGCCGTCAAGCTATGATCAATTTGTTATGAACTATAACATGAACAACTTGACGAAGACGTTGACTGAATTGCATGGGATGCTTAAGACTGCTGAACCTAACATCAAGAAGGACACCCCAAATGTCCTTATGGTACAAAAGGGTAAAAAGTTTAAGAAACTTGGTAAGAACAAAGGTGATGGCAAGACGAGCTCGATTGTGAATCCAAGCGAGTCTGGTTATGCTCCTAAGGTTAAAACCAGTCCTTCTGAAGATATTAAGTGCCGTTATTGTAATGGTTATGGGCATTTGAAAAGAAACTGCAATAAATTCTTGGAAGATTATGAGAAGCTGAAGAAGACGTACGAGACTTCTTCTTCAGGTATTATGTTATAGAAGTAAATGTTACTTCTTATAGTCCTACTTATTGGGTATTTGATACCAGCTGTGGTACTCATATTTTGTGAAAATGTGCAGGGCCTGAGCAAAAGTAGGACTGTGCAGAAAGGACAAGTGAATCTATGCGTGGGAAATGGAGCAAGAGTTGCTGCATTAGCCGTAGGAGTATTTCATTTGTTTTCTTTTATGGCATGTTTTGAACTTAAAACTGCTACTATGTACCTGCTATGAGCAGAAAGATTATTTCTATTCCTTGTTTGGATATGGAAGGATATCAGTTTTCAAATTAAGAATAAGTGTTATTCATTTGATTACAGTGATATATTTTATAGTAGCAGTCCATTAGAGAATGGACTTTATGTTCTAAACAAGAATGTGCCTAACTATAACATTAATACCAAGAGATTCAAGTCAAATGATACGAATCAAACTTCTCTCTAGCATTGTCGTTTTGGGCCACATAAATGAGAAATAGATTCAGAAGCTCCATAGTGATGGGCTTTTGGGCTCATCTAATTATGAATCATGATGAGAAAAGCGAATCTTGTTTATTGGGTAAAATGACGAAGGCCCCTTTCAACAAAGGTAGTATCGATCGACACAAATGGTGTGTCGGTCGATACAGTTTGCGAACGAACAAAATGAAAGGGCCAGAGGCTTATTGGGCTTTATACATACGGATGTATATGGGCCGATGAGCACTAGTGCTAGAGGAAACTTTCAGTACTTCATTACCTTTACTGATATTTTCAGTAGGTACGGTTATGTCTTATTTATAAGACATAAGTCAGAATCTTTGAAAAGTTCAAAGAGTTCCAAAATGAAGTACATAATCAATTTGGCAAAGGTATTAAAGCTCTACGATGAGATCATGGAGGTAAATACTTAAGTCAAGAATTTAGTGATCATCTGAGAGATTGTGAAAGTGTTTCACAATTCACTCCTCCTGAATCGGACTTTATTAGATATGGTTCGATCAATGATGAGTCATTTAGATCTTCCATTATCCTTTCAGGAATACGCTCTAGAAACGTCTGCGTTTACATTAAATAGAGTTCCATCAAAATCAGTTACAGAGATACCACATGAGATGTGGAATGAAAATGTTTCTGATTTATCCATCATGGAGATTTGGAGTTGTGAGACTTATATAAAACGTTTTAATCTCTGATAAGCTCACACCCAAATCCGATAAGTGCTACTTCATTGGTTGTCCTAAAAAACCAAGGCATGTTATTTTTACAACCAGTTCGAGAACAAATTGTTTGTTGCTCGGAACCATGTTTTCTTGAGAAAGATTTAATTTCCAAGAAGAACAGTGGGAGTAAAGTACAAACTCGAAGAAATTCGAAAAACCACAGGAGACTGCTCAACCTGATGAGGAAGAGCAGCAGTTGGATCTACAAAGAGTTGTAGAACCTGCAACTGTGGTGCCTGAGGTTTGCAAGGATCTGGTGAATGTATATTCGATATACATTCAAATGCGAGTTTCTGAAGAAGTGTCGATCGACGCAAAAGTTGTATCGATCGACACAGATCGTGAACCAAGATATTTTGGTTTATAACTTAATTAACTACGGTTTGAATCTTGGTAAATTAGGCCGTGGTAAAAGTATACATATGAGATATGTGCACGAATTTTACACAAAACTGAAGCTCGCAGATCCGAAAGGATCCGTCACGAACCCGAGAAATGTGGATTTCTCGTAACCAATTGCTGTGATCCATTGATCATTGAAAGTGACGGGCCTGCGAATTTTGAAGAAGCAATGATGGGCCTTGACTCCGAAAGTGGCTGAAAGCCGCTGAATCCGAAATGGGATCCATGTCACAGAACCAAGTATGACTTGGGTTGATTTACCCGATGGTGTAGAAGCCATTGTGAGTAAATGGATTTTTCAAGAAGAAAAGTTGACATGGATGGTTGTATTCAGATGTACAAAGCTAGGTTAGTGGAAAAAGGTTTTAAGTAAATCCATGGTATTGACTGTGAAGAAACCTAATCCCAGACACCATGCTTATGTCCATCCGGATTCACCTAGAAACCGCCACTCATAATAGTTATGAGATCTGGCAAATGGATGTGAAAACAGTTTTCCTTAATGGAATTCTGAAAAGGATGTGTACCTGACACAACCTGAAGTTTTCATTGATCCCAATGAAGCTAGGAAGATATGCAAGCTTCATCGATCTATTTATGGATTAAAGCAAGCATCTCGGAGTTGGAATCTTCGTTTTGATGAAGCAGTCAAAAGGTTTGACTTCGTCAGGAACGAAGAGGAACCGTGTGTTTACAAGATGACTAGTGGGAGCGCAGTTGCATTTCTAGTATTGTATGTTGATAACATACTACTTCTCGGAAATGAAGTTCCATTGTTTCAGTCTATTGAGACTTGACTCGAAAGTTGTTTTTCGATAACAAATATGGGAGAAACCGTGTACATTCTTGGAATAAGAATCTATGGAGATAGATTGGACAAGCTAATTGGATTGTGTCAAGATAATTATGGTGATAAGGTCTTGCACAGGTCCAGTATGCAGGATTCCAAGAAGGGCCTCGTGCAAATGACTCTTGGTATTACTCTTAGCAAGACGCAGTGTCTTTCGACACACGCTGAGCAAGAGCGAAAGAGAGTCAGACTACTGCTAAAGGCATTAGATGTCTTAATATGTGATCTTAACTTTAGTGGGAGTTGTTGATGTTAATTTTAGTTATGATATGATGTTCGTGAAAACATAATTTGATTATGTTATTGAAATCTGACATCTGTATTATTTAATAATGGTTATTAAATAATAGTCCCAAAGTAATTTATGACATTTTATAGGTCATCAAGTATGTGACTTGATCATGAAACCCTATAGATAATAAATGACATAAATTATTTTAGTCCCTGGCCGAGGTTGTTAAAGTGGGACATTAACAACCGCGTGAGACTAGTATGTGAGGTGACTGATGACAAAGTTTCATGGAGTCATTAATAAGAGTATTAAAGTCAATCACATAGATATGTGTTGGAGAACACAGGATCGGACATGACCCACTGATGAGAACTCTACGGGATAGTTATATAAGTGTCATGAGAGTTTTCATTACGACTATAGAGTATAGTCCTTAAACCTGAGTTCATCATGTTTTCTTACATGTAAATTGGTCCGCTTTAACCTTGTCAAACGTCAACCGTAACTGGTGACTATAAAGGCATTGATTGGGCGTATCATGAAGCGTGTGAAGAAACATGGATGGAACAAGATGGGATTTGTCCCTCCTATATAACAGGAGATAAATATCTCAGGGTCCATCGAAGATTTGATACTGAGAAATGTGTGGCCACACTCAAACGAGGTGATTGTCAGTCGTTTGTCTTGTCAGTATAAATCGGAGTTCGATGAACATGATCTTGGCTAAATAAGGGTGACACAGATCTTGCCTTATGCCAGATCGAGATATAGTGACGAAGGGATTAAAGGAATAGATGATTCCAGTACAAGTGGGAGATTGTTGGGAATGTCCTGAAATCTATTGTACTTGCTCTTGGGTGAAAGTCGTACTGTCGAGATGAGACAATCATATGACACTGGGAAGTCGTAATGCTTTGCTAGAAGCCACTTATGATTAGTGAGTTGAGAACTCATTGCTAGTGTTATATGATCCTACAGGGTCACACACCTAATCAAACTGGACGTAGTATATGAGGTTGATCATTAATGTAATGATCGGGTGAATGCATATTTGATATGCATTCAATACAAAGTTTCTGGACAGTGTCGATCGACACAATAAGTGTGTCGGTCGACACAGATCGGCAGTGTCGATCGACACAAAGAGTGTGTCGGTCGACACAACTCGCGGATTACCAGATTAATTCGGTTTAATCGTTGGTTAATTCCGTTGTGGTTAAGTCGACATATATAAGATATATGGTCGACCTAAACTCGATCTTAACCTAATTCATAGCCACCAGAAAAGAAACAGAAACCTCTTGAGAGATCTGATCTCTAAAGGCACTAGCATCCCTTCTGTTCAGTTTGTGTGCTTGTGGATACCAGTAGAGGCGCAACATTTGAGGCGCTCTAGATCTCGATTATCTGCAAACCTTCCGCTGCTAATTACCAGGTAAATCTGAGATCCCAATGATTCAATTACATGAACCCTAGATCCTAGGCTTGGAATTCAGACCAGGGTTGTCTAATTCGATTAGGAACTGCTAGAAATTCCTTCACTCGGTAACTTCCACTGGTTTACATCGTCACCTATATGGTAACTAACCCACGACTCCTAAACGTGTACACAAGGTCCCACAAATAGGACACCGTTCTCCGTCCATCGATACGTGGTGACTCGGACTACCCCTAGATAGCCAGAGTTTCCATGTTATTCAGCCCTAGGACATGACCCCGTATTCTCCGAATCACACACCTACCGGCGTCACCCGATAGGTTAACACCATAACCAGAATCACCGTGATCCAGTTAGGTAAAACCCGACGATCCAATCGGGTCGGAAGTACCGGAACGTAAACAAAACCTAGGCTTGCGGAATCTAACGCACCCTAGAGTCCTAGTGCAGAAATATAAACACGCAGACTCGCTGGGACTCTAGCACAGATCACACAATCAATATCAATAATAACTCTCCAACCATTCCGCAAGCCACTACGCTACCACCGCTCTGACTAGGTAAGATACCTAGTCAGCACCAACTAACTTACCCGGTCCCGTGACAAGAGTAAGTGTCCACAACAACTGCTCGGCCCAACACCGAGCAGTCTAACAACCCTGCACACAAATCTCACAACAACAACACAATAATCACACAATCACAATCAACACAACAATCACATCAATCACAACACAAGCAGGCCTATTAGGGTTTCTAAGTCTTTTAATTCATTCTCGTCCGCTACCTTGGTTTAGCGAATTGCTAACCCGTAGACGGCTCACAACACACGCCACTTCCTTATTAACCCATCCTAGGTATCTTTAATTAACTTCTCGATCTGTCGGTTTAGAGTTAGTAAATCTACTAACTCCCCGACATCTCATTAATAACTTATTTGATTCATTACCCAAACCCGTTATTACCTAAACCCAATCCCGTTATTATATTCTATAAGCCCGTTTAGGTTTAACTCATATTTTATTGTCGTCTTAATTCCCGTATATAGATTCATTAATTATCGTTCTTATACTTATATATGCATATACGGTCCTATTCAAACGGTTTCTATATGAATGCATCAATCAATCGTTACTAACGGCCTAAGGGCACACAACCAATTAACCTTTTAATTCTGTTAAACCCTAACATGCTTATCTGATCCTAACCGGTTTAACATTAAACGTCCAATTAATTATTAATTACTAATCAGGTTAATTAACGGGTATGCAATCCTAGCACTACGGTTTCTCGATTCTCGGTCTAAATCAGTCTAAAGGTTTGTGAGCCGACTCACAGTGAGATAGGCGCAAAATGATGGTCTGACGCGATATGAATCCTGAGACCTCTGAACTGAAACTCGAACTTCCCGTAAGCACGAACTCGAACCCCACCCGAGGCTTCCCGAACACCCTGACATGAACCGCAAGTAGTCAATGGCCGGAGTCAACGCGTTGACCGGTGTTAACCACGGTGTTGACCAGCGTTGACTTTGACCTCCGGTTGACCGTTGACTTTGACTTTTAATTGAACCGGTTGACTTTCCAAACCAAACCGGTTGAACCACTGAACCATCTGAACCAACTGAACCGGTCTAATTAAAACCGGTTAGGTTAAACCGGTTTTGGTCAAACATTGACCGGTTTGACCTAACCGTTGACCAAGGCTAAACCAGCCTTAAACCAACCCAAATCTTGAATCAAACCATCCCATCACACTCCTTGAAGAACCGGTTGAAGATTGGCGGCGGTTGGGCTTCTCCGGTGACTTCTCCGGCATTGACCGGCGGTGGTCCGACGTTGACCGGCCGGTTCACCACTTTTTTCGGTGACTCAGAAGATGATCCACCTATCAAACTGACCGCAAAGAAGAGATCTAACCATCTATGGCTTCAAAACATTCAGATCTGATGGAGGAAGAGAGAGATTCCCCAAAACTCTAATCCGTGGATGCTTGCCGGCCATATTCCGGCGAGATCCGGCGACAAAGACGACGGTGGCTGGCTGGAGATTGTAGAGGAGGGAGAGAGGAAGCTATAGCACTTTGCAGAAGTGGATTTGGGTTTATAATGAAGAAGTTATGGGATTTTTGGTGTAAAAGGATATGAAGAACACTTTGAATGTTTTTGAGTTTCTTTGAAGATTCAAAGGATTTTCTGGGTTTTCTGGGCAAGTGGGATGAATGTAGAGAG
Organism: Orychophragmus violaceus; assembly: GCA_030180135.1. Lineage (NCBI taxonomy): Eukaryota > Viridiplantae > Streptophyta > Magnoliopsida > Brassicales > Brassicaceae > Orychophragmus > Orychophragmus violaceus. Next base: position 32,862,415 of record CM058240.1, read on the forward strand.
AGAGAGGAGAGATATCTCGTGGTGAGAGGGTTAGATAGAGGTTTTTGCTAGCTCAAATGAAATTTTCTCCTCACATGCTTGTTTTCCTTTCATGCAAAAAGATGCATGAACCACAATGCATTGACACCTAACCATGAGATTTGGCGACCCTGGGGCATTGACACTTTTCCTTCTGAGTGTTTTGAGTCCAAAAATCCTTCCCTAAACCGGCCTTGACCAACATTAAACCCCTCTTGACCCGTTGCTTCGGTTTCCTCGATTGTGCGAATATTGTTTTAGAAAATACCAAATGATTCCCATAAATCCCCAAACCTCTACAAACTGATTCTCCATGCTATTTGATGAATTTAGCATTTCGAATCACTCCGTTCGGACTTACGTAGCTCCGGTTATGAATTTTTGGAGTTTCTTCGGGTTTGTCGGTTTCCATTCCCGACAAGCCGTAAAACATGTTTCTGCTCCGATTCTTCCAATTCTGGTTTTCTAAACATTTTTTATGTTGAAACATAAGAATATCTGGCCCGTCTCGACTTCCGTCTCAAACTTTGGCAAAATTACCATTTTGGTAAAATGATAATTTTGCCCCCGGTTGACTTTCTGCTGCCCGTTGACCATATTTTGGATACGGGGTATCACACATAGCATAGGTGGAAATGGTTGACATGACACACTTCAAGAGAGTCAGTTTTCTTGCGCTAGACAGGAAATGTGAAGATTTACTTCTAGCTTGTTGCTTGATCATGTCGACAATGGAAGTGAACAAATCCTTTTTTCTACGACCAAAATGCTTAGGAAGGTCAAGGTACTTGCCAATACCCCCTTTTCTTTTTTTGCCTAGGGTATTTTTGACCCTTAAACAGATCTCTTGAGACGTTCTAGAGGAGAAGGTGATAGAAGATTTGTTAGCATTGATGGTATGTCTAGAAGCTTGCTCATAGAGATGTATAATGTTTATTAGTGTTTGGCAGCTTAGAGGGTTAGATCTTAGAAAAAACATAGTGTCGTCCGCGAATAATAGGTTGTTAATTTGCAGACATTGTCTAACAACTCTTAGTCTTGTTAAATGACTATTGCTCTGAGCTTCTTTGCACAACTATGACAGGACCTCTCCGCATAATATAAAGATATATGGGGAAAGAGGGTCTCCCTGTCTGATGCCACGCTGGGAAGTAACCTTGCCATACACAATACACAGAATTGTTGACTAGAAAGGAATAGGAGACCGTACAAATACATTGCATTATCCAGGTAACCCACTTTTGATGGAAGCCCATTTTTTTCTAGAACTTGTTGAATAAAAAGGCCACTCAAGCGTATATATGCATGTTGTCTATAGTTTGAATATATAAGGGTTACCTTTGACCAAAATCATTACACGTTTATATACGATTGTCGCAGTCTCTAAACACCTAGGCGTGGTTAGGATGTATTTACACCAATTATTCAACTTCAAACTTCTCAAGACATGATGACATACATTCAGGAGCAGAGCTCCATTCGTCCCCCTATCATTGCTTAGCCTGCTTTTTGACTTGTAATTGGTGCTATAACTTATCAACAATAAACTATAACCAACTTTTGTCTTAAAGTATTTGAAGCAAACGCGACAAGTGCATCCAAGAAGCTCTCAAGCTTTAAAAAGAAATCATTATAGTACCAAGGAAAATAGGAACAAACACATAAACTCCCTAACAGAGGAAACAGAGCTTTAAATTTTTAGTTTTTAACTAGAGAGGAAATGGAGGAGGCCAGTAAGGGAAATCCAATCTCCTTAATGGAACTATATCATTATCTTTCTCGTAAGCTTCTTTAGTGAAGAAGGTAGTGCAGCTTTTTGTGGTGAGATCATAAACACCGAACGTGTAGCCCACGAAATAGATGCAGTTCGGCTTGAGTCCAGGGGACGAGCTGGCCGGGACGCAGTAAGCCTGACTATGTCCAACAAAAATGCAGAGATCTCCAATGTCTTCTGTGTAGATCATAGTCTTATCATCTTCTTCTGTGTAGATAATAAACTTATCTTTATTATCTTCATCATCATATCTCGTTTCTTTCTCCCTAAACACCATTAACTTTTTGGTTTTGTGTGTCAGTGATCTCACCACATCGTTGTAGTTTTCATCTTCGTCCAAGTCCTCCCCCTCGTACTCCTCACCGTACCTGCCAAAAGAAAACAAGATAAAGCCAATTTTGAAGCTCAGGAAAAAGGATTAGGTTTTAATCATACATACCACTTGAGGAGGAAAAGCTCGCCGGTTGGTGATTCCACAAGGTGGTCTGTCCTGGAACATGTAGTCAAATCCTCCAACTCGCTAACCACCGACTTAGGAAAATCTTCAAACCCGATCCGTAAGAACTGAGGCTTGTCATCTTCCTTGAAGTTGAGATCCACTGAGCACAAGTGTTGGCCTCCAGGTGATGGAATGTAGAACTTTTGATCTTTCTTGGAGAACATAATACTCGAGAAAGGACTTATAGACTCAGGCATGGGTTTGATGTTTATCCATTTAGAGTTACCAAAAGGTCTACAAAGACTCAACTGAGATCCAGGTAACTTGACACACACTACCCAGTCTTTATTTCGGTCAGAGAAACATGACATGGCAATGTTTTGAATCTTTGTACCACAAGGCAAAGGAGGTAGATCGACGCTTACCTCTGTTAATTCCGGGTTAGAGGGTTTGTGTTTGACGACAACATGGGACTTATCACCACTACCACGGAGAAAAAAATCAGAGAATCCCAATGATTGATTACACGAAAATCCGAGAGTCATTGCTTCACGGACCTCCTCCTTGAGTTTCCAGTCTCTAATCAAGATTTCCTTTCCATTCAAGGAATCTGGGTAGTTACGTCCGAGCCATTTTGTCATGGGACCATCCTCTTGAAAAGATGAGAAGTTGGTGAGGTATTCAATCAACATAAACGGATAGGTTGGTGGTAAAGATGAGAACATCCGAATATTGTTTGTTACGTGTTTCTGTACATTGAAACAATCAGAGACAACTAAAGCCAAAAGTTGTTACATTCATTTTCACCGAAAACCCTACTTTTATCTCTCTCTCGCGTCTTCTACTCGCAGCCGCCGCAAAAACTTTTTTTTTCAGATCTAGCCTCTTCCGGCGCCGGTGGCTTCCTTAGCACCGGCGCCGGGCTTTGTTTTCTCTTCTCTTCTTTGCTCCCATGTGTTTTCTCGGTGTTTCGGCCTCCATTGGATGTCGGTGGCTTGCTGTGGGTGGTGCTCGTCGGGGTCCTCTAGTGGTGGCGGCGCAGCCATCACGGTGTCGTGGTGTTTGCGGTGGAGGGGATAAGCTCCGAGATTCTTTGGTTTGCTTTCTCTCCCTCTTCCGCCTGTCTTCTCCGAGTTCCTCTTCTCCGTCAGTTGCCGGCGATTTTTCTCCTCCAGTGGCGTCCTCGGCGTGTTCCCTTTCTCGGCTCGGCGTGCTCGTAGGCGGGTCCGGCGGAGGGTGGTTCGCCCTTCTTCCGGCTCGGTCTCACCTCGTCAGGGTTGTTTCCCTGCGGCGGTGGGGTGACGACGGCTAGTTCTGCTTCAGTTTCCGGCACCGGTTTAAGTACCTTGAGGACTGGTCTTCGCCGGTTTTCGTGTGACGCGAGCGGATCTGGTCCGGTGGCTAGTCTCTTCGTGGTGGCTCGCGCTTCTCCGGCGAGAGCGGACCCACGGGCGATGTCTCTCTGCGGTGGTCTTCGGGTGGCTCGTCGGTAGTTTCCAGTTGGAGCGGCTCCGGCGCCGTGGACCTCCGGTGTGGCCAGGGTGTCTTGTCCGTGTTTTCTTTTTGCTCCATCAAAAGAGCGAGACAGTGATTGTGCTCGGGTAAGTGTTCGGGATAGCACCTTGTTTGGAAAGGTGTTGATTGTGGGATGAATCAGGGCTTGAGATGAAGAGGCGGCGGTTTTTAGTATCGGCTATCTTGCAATTGTGGGGGTTGGTTCTTGAGAGATTTTTGATCGGGAATGGTTGTTGGGGTGACTCTTAAACGGCCCGCTTGGACCCCCTTGTCGTCAAGTGCAAGTTAGTCCTTTACGGATTCCGGAGATCCCGTTAGTTTTTGGAGAAGCTGTAGGCATCTTTCTTGAGGTTTGAGGGCTGGCCTTGGAGGATTCTCGTGGCAACTATGATGTGAACTCTAGTTCTTCGGAACTATGGCAAGAACGGGATGGTCGACGTCTTGGCGTTTGATTGCTGCGCTCTCGTCTGGATTTGTTTTGGGTCTAGTTTTATACGTCTCGGGCCTTATTCTTAGCCTTGATCTTTCTCGTGCTTTTGTTGGTTTTCTTGGTTGTAGTTCGTTATTTTCGGTCTTCTGTCTCCTTTGTTATCTCTGTATTTCTGTCAAAAATTCGAAAATGGTAATAAATCTTAACATTTTTACCAAAAAAAAAAAAAAAAAAAAACTAAAGCCAAAAGTTATAAAAGAAAACAGAACAAAGTAGTTGAAAACTTACGAACACATTTCTCAAGGCAGAGTGTTTGAGTATAAGCTGGGACATTATTCTAAGCTTTATGTTTTTGGATCTTGTGACTACTCTCATCTTCTCCATCTCTGTTAGTGTTTAATAGATTGAGCTACGCCTTGCACACCAAGTTCACATTAAATGGAGAATCATTACTTAAGGAAAGTAAGTAAGTTGAAACTTGGTATGCAAGGTGTAAATAAGTTCACATTAAATCGGATTGGCATAAGACGCAACGTTTTAATCAGCTTGAGACTTTGGTGTTAGGCCCATTTGAAGCATAGTTAGTTTGTATATTTTGTATAACAAACAACCGAGCCCATCCAAGTACTTATACATCTCACACATTTCCGAGCGGATCTCACTTCCGACTCGTACTTATCTCATTCCATTTCCGGGCGGTACCATGACCATCCCGTACTTATCACATTCCATTTCCGAGTGGATCTCTATCCAACCTCGTACTTATCACAATCAATCATTTCCGAGAGGATACTTTCCATCTCGTACTTATCACACATCAATCATGCAACAATCAAATCAAGCAATCAATGCGCTTAAGGATAAATACTCGCGGTATTTCAATCCTTAAGGCGATACCTGCACAAACACGTTAGTCCTAGCTATCGGGACTCACCTGCACAAAACACGTTAGTTCTATCTACCGGGACTCACTCTCGGGTTTTTGGTTCGGCAGAGGTTCGGTTCTCAAAGCTGCTCAATCTTCACTTCCGGCCCGCCTTTCCTACTCTCCAAGGTCTCCTAATCCGCTTCCCGCACTCCCGGAACGCTCGCCCTTCGGCTCGCTCGCGATCGGGGCTCTTTCCCTTCTTCCCGGCAACTTTCTCTCTCTACCCGATTTTTCTCTCTTCTCTCTCTCTCTAGAATTTTTGGTTCTGGTCTGAAAAGTGTGAGTTTCTGAAGGGGGAGAGGCCCTATTTATGGTGGTATCAGAGCATGGTTCATGATCATGCTTATGGGACTCGTGTTTTCAAACGTTTTATCGAGTCAAATGGGTCGCACTCACAACATTAGGAAACCGGTACGTCCGACAATAGATGTGTAGGTTGGGTTTAGGACTTACCTTGTTCGATGCAGCGGAGAAAGGCGGATTGAATCGAAGGTAAGCCAAGGAGCCCACTATCCATATGGATTGTCGGGGAATTGGAGATGGAACGGACTGAGGAAGCGCGACCAAAGGGAGGTAAATCCTTAGATTAGGTTGGTTTAAACCTTCATGATCTCTATGAGATCCCGTGTAAGGTACGTTTGGGCGCTAACTCTCTTTTGCGTGATGGTTGATGATCGGTTTATATTATTTGCGGGAATTATAGTATGAACCGGAGAGTGAGTTAGGAAGTTTGTGTGAGAATCCATAGGTTTCCCTGGATAGAGTTTCCAAAAACCTCAGGATTGTAAAGTGGTATTTTAGGAAAACATGTTCCTAAAACCAGTTACCTGAACCAAAAACCTTTAACCCGGGTGGTGGGCAAAGGCTCGCGGATGGTCCGACACGATTGTGGAGAAGTGGAAGACCAATGGAGTTGTCCAGCGCAGCAGAAGCGTAGTGGTTTCTTCAAGCGCTAGAATTCGAGGACGAATTCTTTTAAGTGGGGGAGAATGTAATGACCCTCCCGAAGGAGTAAAACGTCAATACAAGGAATACGACCAGTCGGGATGGATCAGACGAAGATCGATGACAATTCAAAGTTGTGCGATCGACTTCAAATCAACGGTGTTAGCTAATGAAGACATTCTAAGACTTCTGGTCGAATCAGAATTCAAAACAAACGAGCGGATTATGCGACGGTCGAAGGATATGAAGGACGGACGAGGAACGGCCGGAAATCCGAAATTTTCAGAAGGATGGGACGTTATTATGAGGTGATATAGGAGCTCAAACTAAGACTTTTGGTCGAAGCGGAATTTAAAAAGAGTGAACGGTTGAAGAGATATCGCATTTGCGACTAAATCATGAATATCGGGTTTAACTTTGAATTTTCGTCGATCTTCGTCTGATCCATCCCGACTGGTCGTATTCCTTGTATTGACGTTTTACTCCTTCGGGAGGGTCATTACATTCTCCCCCACTTAAAAGAATTCGTCCTCGAATTCTAGCGCTGGAAGAAACCACTACGCTTCTGCTGCGCTGGACAACTCCATTGGTCTTCCACTTCTCCACAATCGTGCCGGACCATCCGCGAGCCTTTGCCCACCACCCGGGTTAAAGGTTTTTGGTTCAGGTAACTGGTTTTAGGAACAGGTTTTCCTAAAACACCACTTTACAATCCTGAGGTTTTTGGAAACTCTATCCAGGGAAACCTATGGATTCTCACACAAACTTCCTAACTCACTCTCCGGTTCATACTATAATTCCCGCAAATAATATAAACCGATCATCAACCATCACGCAAAAGAGAGTTAGCGCCCAAACGTACCTTACACGGGATCTCATAGAGATCATGAAGGTTTAAACCAACCTAATCTAAGGATTTACCTCCCTTTGGTCGCGCTTCCTCAGTCCGTTCCATCTCCAATTCCCCGACAATCCATATGGATAGTGGGCTCCTTGGCTTACCTTCAATTCAATCCGCTTTTCTCCGCTGCATCGAACAAGGTAAGTCCTAAACCCAACCTACACATCTATTGTCCGTAGTCCACGTCGGGGGTGTTACAAATGGTGGTATCAGAGCATGGTTCATGATCATGCTTATGGGACTCGTGTTTTCAAACGTTTTATCGAGTCAAATGGGTCGCACTCACAACATTAGGAGACCGGTACGTCCGAGAATAGATGGGTAGGATGGGTTTAGGACTTACCTTGTTCGATGCAGCGGAGAAAGGCGGATTGAATCGAAGGTAAGCCAAGGAGCCCACTATCCATATGGATTGTCGGGGAATTGGAGATGGAACGGACTGAGGAAGCGCGACCAAAGGGAGGTAAATCCTTAGATTAGGTTGGTTTAAACCTTCATGATCTCTATGAGATCCCGTGTAAGGTACGTTTGGGCACTAACTCTCTTTTGCGTGATGGTTGATGATTGGTTTATATTATTTGTGAGAATCCATAGGTTTTCCGGGATAGAGTTTCCAAAAAAAAAACCTTAGGATTGTGAAGTTGTGCTTTAGGAAAACCTGTTCCTAAAACCAGTTACTTGAACCAAAAACCTTTAACCCGGTGGGTGGGCAAAGGCTCGCGGATGGTTCGGTACGAGAGTGAAGAAGTGGAGGACCAGTGGAGTTGTCCAGCGCAGCTGAAGCGTGGTGCTCTCTTCAAATTTTTGAATTCGAGGACGAATTCTATTAAGTGGGGGAGAATGTAATGACCCTCCCGAAGGAGTAAAACGTCAGCACAAGGAATACGACCAGTCGGGATGGATCAGACGAAGATCGACGAAAATTCAAAGTTGTGCGATCGACTTCAAATCAACGGTGTTAGCTAATGAAGACATTCTAAGACTTCTGGTCGAGTCAGAATTCAAAACGGACGAGCGGATTATGCGACCGTCGAGGATATGAAGGACGGACGAGGAACGGCCGGAAATCCGAAATTTTTAGAAGGTTGGGACTTTATTATGAGGTGATATAGGAGCTCAAACTAAGACTTTTGGTCGAAGCGGAATTTAAAAAGAGTGAACGGTTGAAGAGATATCGCATATGCGACTAAATCAGGAATATCAGGTTTATCGGGTTAGAAGCACGACGGGACGGAAGAACGACGGACGGAAGCACGACGTGGCACGGATCAGTTTTTACTTCCGGAAGCACGAGGTGTTAAGAAGCACGAGGTGTCAAGCAGAAGCACGAGGTGTCGACTAGAAGCACGAGGTGTAAAAGAGGAAGCACGAGGTGTTCACCGGAAGCTCGAGGTGTCGTCACGCATGGCCTGGCAGTGTGGCTGCGCCTGGGCCTTGATGAGTGTCCACCAGGTGTTGCTGGAGGAGCATGATGCTTGCTGAGTGTCCGGCCAGATGTCGCCGCGCATGGCCGCCGCCGGAACGGACCAACCGGAAGCCGCCGTGTAACTTTGCCACCTCCACCCTATTTTTCCTATAAATACCCAGCTCTCCCCCAGCCATTTTACTCATTCCCAAACTCAGAGCCACCGGTTCTAGAGAGAGAGTAGAGAGAGAAAGCGGCTGGGCGGACCGGAGGAATTTCCCGGCGAGCCGGAAGCGGTTTCCGGCGAACCATCGGGGGAATTCTGCCGATCGGCCGTAGGCGCTTTCTCTAACCAAAAACCCGTTCTAGAGAGAGAGAGGACGTCCAGGTTAGAGAGAGAAAGTGAGAGAAACACGAGTGAGAGAAGGAGCGGGCGGGAGTCCCGAGGAGCGTTCCGAAGCTCCCTTACCGGTTCCGACGGGCGGTCGGGTACGGTTGCGGAAGGTGGTTGGTAAGCTTTAGATTCCAGTAGCGGTTAGTCTAAACCTTACCTTTATCCGTGTTTAACTTAGGATCTTCGTGTCTAGATCCAAGAGAAGTCCCGGACTAGGACGGACCAAGGTCTAGGGTCGTCGAACCCGAGCAGGTGAGTCCCGGTAGATAGAACTAACGTGTTTTGTGCAGGTGAGTCCCGATAGCTAGGACTGACGGTTCTAATGCAGGTATCGCCTTAAGGATTGAAATACCTCGAGTGTTTATCCTTAAGCGCATTGATTGATTGAGTGATGTATGATTGTTGTGATAAGTACGAGATGGAACGTATCCTCTCGGAAATGATTGAATGTGATAAGTACGGGATCGGTCGGGGTACCGCCCGGAAATGGAATGAGATAAGTACGAGGTGGAAGGTATCCACTCGGAAATGTGTGATGTGTATAAGTACGGGGTTGGTTGCGGACCATCCCGGAAAGTGTTGCATGGCATGGATTAGGAGGATGCTCTGGCACTCCCGTTTGGTTACCTCCTAGCTCGGAGTGTACTTGGGTCGCTCCCTTGGCCGAGCAGCTCGGAGTGAACTTGGGTCGCTCCCTTGGCCGAGCATTGTGTGGTGCCGACCGTGAGGGGTCGGGAGGAGCCACCAGAGAGAGTGGTGCCGGCCGTGAGGGGTCGGGAGGAGCCACCTGTGACCAAATGGGGGAAGTGTCGGATGCATCTAGGAGGCCTCTGCGTGTGTAGGTGTCTGCATCTAGACATTGTTGGCATTCACGATAAAGGACCCTTCCAGCCATGCACGGCGACATGTCGTGCTTCTAACCCAGTTTCGTCCGTTTTAGTCGCAACGCGAATATCTCACAAACCGTTCACTCTTTTCAAATTCTGCTTCGACCAAAATTCTTAGATTGATCTCCTCTATCAGGAACATGTGACGTCCCACATTCGTCAATTTTCGGAATTTCCCGCCATTCCTCGTCCGTCTTCATTGTCCTTCGACCGTCTCTTAATCCGCTCGTCCAAATCGAATTCTTCCTCGACCAAACGTCTTAGAATGTCTTCTTTGGCTCACGACATCAATTTGATGTTGATCGCACAACTTTGCATTTTCGTCGATCTTCGTCCGTCCCATTATCCTCCGTTTCGGCCATACCGACATTTTTCGGACATTGTCGGATATCGCCAATCTTCTGATCCGTCTTACGTCTCGGTTAAATCCCGCATTCCGTAGTCTTTCCTCGTACGTATGTTACTTCTTTAGACAGGGTATTACATTCTCCCCTCCTTATTAGAATTCGTCCTCGAATTCCAATAGTAGAATCGTCCTCGGCTTGTTCCGTCTCTTCACGTCTAGTACTCTCCGTTGTTTGACGACTTGAGGTTTCTCTTGCGTCCTCGTCATGAGTTAGACCCCATCTCGAGTCTTGTGGTAGCACTCGATGTGCTCGTTCTTGCTCCGCATTGTTTGGTCTTGCCTCCTTCTCGCTACTTCCTCCATGGTTTTCCGGGTTCCTGGTCAATCTTCACTCTTTGGTCGAGCCAGAATTCAATTTGGACGAGCGGATTAAGAGACGGTCGAAGGACAATGAAGACGGACGAGGAATGGCGGGAAATTCCGAAAATTGACGAATGTGGGACGTCACATGTTCCTGATAGAGGAGATCAATCTAAGAACTTTGGTCGAAGCGGAATTTGAAAAGAGTCAACGGTTTGTGAGATATTCGCGTTACGACTAAAACGGACGAAAACGGGTTAGAAGCACGACATGTCGCCGTGCATGGCTGGAAGGGTGGCAACTTCTGGGCGTGGCTGACAAAAGCTGGCCACGACTATCACTCCTCTTGGCTTCGGCCTAAGGCTTTTACAACCCGTACCTAGACCTCGAGTTGTGTTAGCTCGGACTGAACAAATATCATGAGCCCAAGCGTGCCTTTTTAACAAACTTATCTTATATATTAACTTTCAGAAAGTACGAGATTACAAACATCTTTATTATACATCGGCCATGGCCTACTGCCCAAAAGATAATATACATAAGTGCACACACCTTTTTACAACTGCCAACAAAAACTACTTCCGGTGTCCTAACGTTCCGCTCCAATCCCCTAGTAAGCCCGTCTATTGGTTACCTGCAAAACAAATGAGTCATGAGTATTCTAGTAATACTCAGTGAACCCCGGGATCTACCCAAATCGTTAGTCCCCCAACCCGCCCCAAACACATAGAGCATTGAAATATCACACGCATAGCCGAAGCGAAGATATAAGCAATATCCATAGTATGCAATTATCTATAAGAACAGAGGCCTCCTAGATGCATCCGACATTTCCCACTTGGTCACAGGTGGCTCCTCCCGACCACTCACGGCCGGCACCACTCTCTCTGGTGGCTCCTCCCGACCCCTCACGGTCGGCACCACACAATGCTCGGCCAAGGGAGCGACCCAAGTTCACTCCGAGCTGCTCGGCCAAGGGAGCGACCCAAGTACACTCCGAGCTAGGAGGTAACCAAACGGGAGTGCCAGAGCATCCTCCTAATCCATGCCATGCAACACTTTCCGGAATGGTTCTCAACCAATCCCGTACTTATACATATCACATAATACATAAACATATTCAAGCGTACGAATCAATCATTCATCATGCTTGATAAACAATCATCATATATTATATAAACCTCCATCCGTGGTTTATTATAAACCGGGAAAGATAGCACCGGCGTGACTATCTTCAACGAACCTGCAACCAAAGAGTATAAAACACAACCAGGACTCACTCTGGGTTTTGACGTGGACAAAACTTGGTTTGCGGTGAGACGCTTGCTCTATAAGGCTAGGCTTAGACTTTCCTGTGGTTAGAACGTCCTTAGCTTGCTTCTTGCTACTTCCCAACTCTCGGTTTCGCTTCACGCCCGTCCGTTCCTATTCCCGACCAACTTATCTCTCTAGACCGATTTTTCTCTCTTTCTTTCTCTCTCTATTTTTTCCTCTTCTTGCGTTTTTGTGAGTGTTCTGAGCTAAGGGGTGGGCTTCTATTTATACTAAAACTCAAGCTGGTGGTGGCCTCCAAAAGCCGTCGTCCCATTGGTCGTGGCCGCGGCGGCCATGCGTCGCGACACCCAAGCGCTTGGTGGCGACACCAAGCAACTTCCATTTTGTGACACCAAGCTGGTCCATGCATGAAGGCACAAGGCTCTCCCTGGACGTGACACCAGCCCCTCTTCATGCGAGCTTACCCATGGCGGCCTCCGACGATGACACACAGCGGCCAACATGCAAGGAGATTTATGGAAGCTTTTGATCGTGACACACGGGCGCCTTGTCATACCTGGTTACACCTCGTGCTTCGGGACAGCTCGTGCTTCCGGAAGTAAACACTGATCTGTGCCACGTCGTGCTTCCGTCCGTCGTTCTTCCGTCCCGTCGTGCTTCTAATCCGACGTATCCGATTTAGTCGTAAATGCGATATCTCTTCAACCGCTCACTCTTTTTGAATTCTGCTTCGACCCAAATTCTTATTTTGAACTCCTCTATCTTCCCATACTAACGACCAATCATTTTGTAACTTTCGGATTTTCGGCCGTTCCCCGTCCGTCCTTCATATCCTTCGACCATCTCTGAATCCGCTCGTCTGATTTGAATTCTGACTCGACCAGAAGTCTTAGAATGTCTTCTTTAGCTAACGCCGTTGATTTGACGTTGATCGCACAACTTTGAAATTTCGTCGATCTTTGCCCGTTCCATCCCGACTGGTCGTATTCCTCTTGCGGACGTTTTACTCCCTTGGGAGGGTCATTACATTCTTCCCCCCTTATTTAGAATTCGTCCCGAATTCTAATGCGGTCATGGCGTCTCTCCTTACTCCAAGATTGTTTATTCTGGTTTGCTTCTATTGGGCGCATCCGCTGATGGTTGCTCTTCTTCAAAGATGATCCTAACGGGACCACAGTCTAAAAAAAAACTCTATAGGGAGACTCACTAGGGAGACTCTTTTCTGGAACTCAAGGGGTATACTTATCAACTTAATAAGGCTGCTAGGGTTTGATTCTTGGGTTAATACCAAAACCCCTTATGTTTCTTACCCCACAACCAGATACGAACAAATATAATTTATTCAAGCATATACACACCCAAGCAAGCAAAACATACGAGAGAGTTAGCACCCCAAGCATACCTGTTATGGGGCTCTTTCCCGAGCCTGAAGGTTTCACACTATCTATCTCTAAAGCACAAACCCTTTCCGCAGTTGCTTGCTTCTTGGCCGGGGATTCTTTCGTAATCTTTGTAGGCTGCTTCCTTGAAGCTTTAGACGTTCGAGTTCCTTTGGTCGGGCAAACTCTCGCAATATGTCCTTGTTCTCCGCACGTAAAACATCGGATGTGCATGGGAACTTCTATTTTTCGACCCTCGGTAGGACAGTTTCTGGCAAAGTGTCCTTCCCCACCACACGCATAGCAGGCCGTTGATCTTTCTGACTGGCCCGCTTGAGTTTTGAGATTATTTCTAAAGTTTTTCCTCTCTTGACAGCCACTATTGTTCCTCCCATGTTTCCGCTCTTCTTGTCCCGCATTGAAGTTTCCTCTCTGAACCATCGGAGGTGTCGGATCAATTTGTTTCAGCCTCGGCTGTTCGCTCCCAGCATGTCTTATCGGCATCCTGCGCGGTGTCTTAGGTAGGAAACTTGAACTTATAAAGATTGGTGATGGCCTTGGCGGTGGTACGGGATAATACCACATTCCCGGGTTTCCTTGCTCTTCAAACCCCTGGTCATTCCCTGAGTCACCTTCTAGCGAATCATCCCATGTGTAGCCCTCTTCTCCCGACCAAGGAGATGCATGCAGAAATGCATGCTTACGGCTAGAACGAGTTCCTCCACGTCCTGATGAAGAACCCCACGACCTGCCCGCGTTCGAACGATTCCCAGACATCTGCACCGAACACAAGGTTATATCCTAACCCATCCTAACTACAACGGAACATACCGGATTATCCTAGTTGGCAAGTTGTGACTCAATAACTCAAAAACCGATTAAAACGCTTGGTCCGCGAGCACGATCATGAACCATGCTCTGATACCACAATTTGTAAGTGGAGTTGTCCAGCGCAGCTGAAGCGTGGTGCTCTCTTCAAATTTTTGAATTCGAGGACGAATTCTATTAAGTGGGGGAGAATGTAATGACCCTCCCGAAGGAGTAAAACGTCAGCACAAGGAATACGACAAGTTGGGATGGATCAGACGAAGATCGACGAAAATTCGAAGTTGTGCGATCGACTTCAAATCAACGGTGTTAGCTAATGAAGACATTCTAAGACTTCTGGTCGAGTCAGAATTCAAAACGGACGAGCGGATTATGCGACGGTCGAGGATATGAAGGACGGCCAGTGAGTCCAGAACCCTCTAACAATTATTAATATCCCAACCCATCCCCATAGCCGAAGCATAATACAATAACAAGCAACAAGCACAATGCGGAAGCATATAAATAAACACAATGCATAACACGATCACTTATCGTGAATGCCAACAATGTCTAGATGAAGACACCTAACACACGTAGAGGCCTCCTAGATGCATCCGACACTTCCCCCACTTAGTCACTGGTGGCTCCTTCCGACCACTCACGGCCGGCACCACTCTCTCTGGTGGCTCCTCCCGACCCCCCACGGTCGGCACCACACTTAATGCTCGGGAAGGGGAGCGACCCGAGTCCAACCGAGCTGCTCGGCCAAGGGAGCGACCCAAGTACCACTCCGAGCTAGGAGGTAACCAAACGGGTGTGCCAGAGCATCCTCCTAATCCATGCCATGCAACACTTTCCTGAACGGTCCTCAACCGATTCCGTACTTATCCATATCACACATTTCCGAGCGGATCTCACTTCCGACTCGTACTTATCTCATTTCATTTCCGGGCGGTACCCCGACCATCCCGTACTTATCACATTCCATTTCCGGGTCTATCCGATCCTGTACTTATCACAATCAATCATTTCTGAGTGGATACGTTCCACCGCGTACTTATCAAACATCAATCATGCATCACTCAAGCAATCAATCAATGCACTTAAGGATAAATACTCTCAGTATTTCAATCGAGTGAATGGTGGTATCAGAGCATGGTTCATGATCATGCTTATGGGACTCGTGTTTTCAAACGTTTTATCGAGTCAAATGGGTCGCACTCACAACATCAGGAAACCGGTACGTCCGACAATAGATGTGTAGGTTGGGTTTAAGACTTACCTTGTTCGATGCAGCGGAGAAAGGCGGATTGAATCGAAGGTAAGCCAGGGAGCCCACTATCCATATGGATCGTCGGGGAATTGGAGATGGAACGGACTGAGGAAGCGCGACCAAAGGGAGGTAAATTCTTAGATTAGGTTGGTTTAAACCTTCATGATCTCTATGAGATCCCGTGTAAGGTACGTTTGGGTGCTAACTCTCTCTACGTGATGGTTGATGATTGGTTTATATTATGTGCGGGAATCATAGTATGAACCGGAGAGTGAGTTAGGAAGTTGGTGTGAGAATCAATAGGTTTCCCT
The DNA here is from genome assembly GCA_030180135.1 of Orychophragmus violaceus. NCBI lineage: Eukaryota > Viridiplantae > Streptophyta > Magnoliopsida > Brassicales > Brassicaceae > Orychophragmus > Orychophragmus violaceus. The sequence continues at coordinate 32,877,805 of CM058240.1, forward strand.
GGATAGAGTCTCCAAAAACCTTAGGATTGTGAAGTTGTGCTTTAGGAAAACCTCTTCCTAAAACCAGTTACTAGAACCAAAAACCTTTAACCCGGTGGGTGGGCAAAGGCTCGCGGATGGTTCAGTACGAGAGTGAAGAAGTGGAGGACCAGTGGAGTTGTCCAGCGCAGCTGAAGCGTGGTGCTATCTTCAAATTTTTGAATTCGAGGACGAATTCTATTAAGTGTGGGAGAATGTAATGACCCTCCCGAAGGAGTAAAACGTCAGCACAAGGAATACGACCAGTCGGGATGGATCAGACGAAGATCGACGAAAATTCAAAGTTGTGCGATCGACTTTAAATCAACGGTGTTAGCTAATGAAGACATTATAAGACTTCTGGTCGAGTCAGAATTCAAAACGGACGAGCGGATTATGCGACGGTCGAGGATATGAAGGACGGTCGAGGATATGAAGGACGGACGAGGAACGGCCGGAAATCCGAAAATTGACGAATGTGGGACGTCACATGTTCCTGATAGAGGAGATCAATCTAAGAACTTTGGTCGAAGCGGAATTTTAAAAGAGTGAATGGTTTGTGAGATATTCGCGTTACGACTAAAACGGACGAAAACGGGTTAGAAGCACGACATGTCGCCGCGCATGGCTGGAAGGGTGGAAGCTCCTGGGCGTTGCTTGGTGGCGCCAACACACCTCCAGAGGTGTCCTCCTGCATGGTGAATGCAAGGTGTCGTCGCCGGGATGAAGCACGGTGGCGCCGAGATGTCGCGACGCATGATCGCCACCAGAACCGGCCAATCGGAGGCCGCCATCTTAAACCGCCACCACCAGCTTGTTTTCTCCTATAAATAGGGCCTCTCCCCCTTCAGAAACTCACACATTCTCAGACCAAAACCGAAACTTAGAGAGAGAAAGGAGAGAAATCGGTCTAGAGAGAGAAAGTCGCCGGAAAGGAGAAACCGAGCCCCGATCGCGAGCGAGCCGAAGGGCGAGCGTTCCGGAAGTTCGGGAAGCGGATTAGGAGTCCCTGGAAAGTAGGAAAGGCTTGCCAGGAGGTGAGGAAAGAGGCGTTTGGGAACCGAACCTCTGCCGAACCGAAAACCCGAGAGTGAGTCCCGATAGCTAGGACTAACATGTTTGTGCAGGTATCGCCTTAAGGATTGAAATACCGCGAGTATTTATCCTTAAGCGCATTGATTTCTTGAGTGATGCTTGCATGATTGATATGTGATAAGTACGAGATAGAAGGTATCCTCTCGGAAATGATTGTTTGTGATAAGTACGAGGTTGGATAGAGATCCACTCGAAAATGGAATGTGATAAGTACGGGATCGGTCGGGGTACCGCCCGGAAATGGAATGAGATAAGTACGAGGTGGAAGGTATCCACTCGGAAATGTGTGATGTGTATAAGTACGGGGTTGGTTGCGGACCATCCCGGAAAGTGTTGCATGGCATGGATTAGGAGGATGCTCTGGCACTCCCGTTTGGTTACCTCCTAGCTCGGAGTGTACTTGGGTCGCTCCCTTGGCCGAGCAGCTCAGAGTGAACTTGGGTCGCTCCCTTGGCCGAGCATTGTGTGGTGCCGACCGTGAGGGGTCGGGAGGAGCCACCAGATGTTGGGAATGTCCTGAAATATATTGTACTTGCTCTAAGTGATAGTTGTATTGTCGAGATGAGACAATCATATAATACTAGGTAGTCATAATGCTTTGCTAGAAGCCACTTATGATCAATGAGTTTAGAACTCATTGCTAGTGTTATATGATCCTACAGGGTCACACACCTAAGCAAACTAGGCGTTAAAGACGAGGTTGATCATTAATGTAATGATCCAGTGAATGCATATTTGATATGCATTCGATATCAATATTCTGGGGCTGTGTCGATCGATGCAGATAGTGCATCGATCGATGCAGATAGTGCATCGATCGATGCAACTCGCGGATTAATCAGATTAATTCGGTTTAATCGTTGGTTAATTCCGTTATGGTTTAAGTCGACATATATAAGATATATGGTCGACCTAAACTGATTTCCAACCTAATTCACAGCCACCAGAACTTGAATAGAAACCTCTGAAGAGATTGGATCTCGATAGGCACTAGCATCCCTGCTGTTCAGTTTGTGTGCGTGTGGATACCAGTAGAGGCGCAGCATTTGAGGCGCTCTAGATCTCGATTATCTGCAAATCTTCCGCTGCTAATCACCAGGTAATTCTGAGATCCCATTGATTCAATTACATGAACCCTAGATCCTAGGCTTGGAATTCAGACCAGGATTGCCTAATTGGATTAGGATCTGCTAGAAATTCCTTCAGTGGTATCAGAGCTTTAGGGTTCCATTGAATCTGTAGCATGTTGATTAGATTGGTTGAATCTGGATCTCTGTATAAGTGATACAAGCATGCTAAAACTCGTTTTGATCAAAGTAACCTAGTTTAGGGTTTTGTTCGAAAAACGTTTTAGGGTTTTTCGCATGGTGTCGATCGATGCCAATCCGGCATCGATCGACACAGGGCGAAAACCCGAATAAAATTTAGGGTTTTTCGTATGGTGTCGATCGATGCCAATCCGGCGTCGATCGACACAGGGCGAAAACCCGAATAAAACTTAGGTTTCGCCTAGTGTCGATCGACACAAGCGTTGTGTCGGTCGACACAAACCTCGCGAGATTGATGAATGGGGTTAATTGGATTGGACCGGCTATCGAGCTTGGTTAATAATGGTTAAACGCTAAAATGGTTTAATTGCGATTGGTTTGATTAAGTTGGTATCGACCGATGCCAATGTAGCATCGATCGACACTGACCGGTATTCAAAACCGGATCAATTGGATTGATCGGTTATCGCAGATTGGTTTTGGTTAATCAGCATCGATCGACACTAAAGCAGTGTCGGTCGACACAAGATTCGATGGTTTAGGTTATGGAACCTGAAACCACAGAACCAAACCAAGACAAATCATTTAATTAGAAGAATTAAAACATAATAAAACTGAACGTTTTAAATGGTTCCGTTCCTCAACCAAATATCAAGTGATACTTGATGTCTTTCCAATCTTGTCAACTGTCAAGACTCGTTTCATTGAGTGATAGGCTTGCAGTGCAAGGTATCCACAATTACATGAGTAAGGCAGGAAGTAATCGTGTTGATGGGCTTGCAGTGCAAGGCGTCAACAATTACATGACTTAAGAGATTGGTTTACTTGACTGGGCTATCAAAATCGTTTTGGGCCTAGAGACATCAGGTGGATTGGGCATGAGATGTCAATCCACAACCAAGAGTTATATTGGATATAACTAGCAAAGTTGTTGCTTACCTAGATAGCCAAATTTAGGTGATAGCCAGTGGCTCACTCAAGTTTAGTGAAGTATGGGTCTTGGATCATTATATTCATCTGAGGAAACATTGTTTGAATATAATGCGAGTTTTCTTAATAGTTAAGACTTCTCATTTCTTGAACATCATAACTAAAACCTCCCTTGTTTTTCCAGCTATGTCTAGCACAAACCATTGTAACAATTTCTCCCTGCGATCCGTCCTTGAGAAGGACAAGTTAAATGGATCCAACTTTCTTGAATGGTATCGGAACTTGAGAATTGTTCTCAAACAGGAGAAAAAGGACTATGTCCTTGAGAAAGTTCTCCCCAAAAAGTACCGAGCCAATGCCTGGCAGTCAGATAAGGATGCTTGGGATAAGCATTCTAATGATGCGGTGGATGTGTGTTGTCTCATGTTGGCTACCATGAACTCGGAATTGCAGAAGCAATATGAGTACGTGGAGTCGCCAATACAGATGATCACTGGCCTGAAAAGTATGTTTCAGGAGCAGGCACGAACTCAGAGATACCAGACGGTTAGATCTCTGATTGAGTGCAAGCTACCAAAGGGCGAACCAGTTAGTCCTCATGTCATTAAGATGATGGGTTATATTGATAACCTGGGCAAACTGGATTGTCCCATTAGCCAAGAGTTGGCTACTGACATCATTCTACAGTCACTGCCGTCAAGCTATGATCAATTTGTTATGAACTATAACATGAACAACTTGACGAAGACGTTGACTGAATTGCATGGGATGCTTAAGACTGTTGAACCTAACATCAAGAAGGACACCCCAAATGTCCTTATGGTACAAAAGGGTAAAAAGTTTAAGAAACTTGGTAAGAACAAAGGTGATGGCAAGACGAGCTCGATTGTGAATCCAAGCGAGTCTGGCCATGTTCCTAAGGTTAAAACCAGTCCTTCTGAAGATGTTAAGTGCCGTTATTGTAATGGTTATGGGCATTTGAAAAGAAACTGCAATAAATTCTTGGAAGATTATGAGAAGCTGAAGAAGACGTACGAGACTTCTTCTTTAGGTATTATGTTATAGAAGTAAATGTTACTTCTTATAGTCCTACTTATTGGGCATTGGATACCAGCTATGGTACTCATATTTTGTGAAAATGTGCAGGGCCTGAGCAAAAGTAGGACTATGGAGAAAGGACAAGTGGACCTATGAGTGGGAATGGAGCAAGAGTTGATGCATTAACCGTAGGAGTATTTCATTTGTTTTTCTTTTTATGGAATGTTTTGAACTTAAAACTGCTACTATGTACCTGCTATGAGCAGAAAGATTATTTCTATTCCTCGTTTGGATGTGGAAGGATATCAGTTTTCAAGTTAAGAATAAGTGTTATTCATTTGATCACAGTGATATATTTTATAGTAGCAATCCATTAGAGAATGGACTTTATGTTCTAAACAAGAATGTGCCTAACTATAACATTAATACCAAGAGATTCAAGTCAAATGATACGAATCGAACTTCTCTCTGGCATTGTCGTTTTGGGCCACATAAATGAGAAATAGATTCAGAAGCTCCATAGTGATGGGCTTTTGGGCTCATCTGATTATGAATCATAATGAGTAAAGTGAATCTTGTTTATTGGGTAAAATGATGAAGGCCCCTTTCAACAAAGGTAGTATCGATCGACACATACGGTGCGTCGGTCGATACAGGTTGTGAACGATCAAAATGAAAGGGCCAGAGGCTTATTGGGCTTTATACATACGGATGTATATGGGCCGATGAGCACTAATGCTAGAGGAAAATTTCAGTACTTCATTACCTTTACTGATATTTTCAGAAGGTACGGTTACGCTTTATTTATAAGGCATAAGTCAAAATCTTTGAAAAGTTCAAAGAGTTCCAAAATGAAGTACAGAATCAATTTGGCAAAGGTATTAAACCTCTACGATGAGATCGTGGAGGTGAATACTTAAATCAAGAATTTAGTGATCATCTGATAGATTGTGAAAGTGTTTCACAATTCACTCCTCCTGTATCGGACTTTATTAGATATGGTTCGATCAATGATGAGTCACTTAGATCTTCCATTATCCTTCTAAGAATACGTTATGTCTGAGTTTACTTTAAATAGAGTTCCATCAAAATCAGTTACAGAGATACCACATGAGATGTGGAATGTAAATGTTTCTGATTTATCCATCATGGAGATTTGGAGTTGCGAGACTTATATAAAACGTTTAATCTCTGATAAGCTCACACCCAAATCTGATAAGTGCTACTTCATTGGCTGTCCTAACAAAACCAAGGCATGTTACTTTTACAACCAGTTCGAGAACAGATTGTTTGTTGCTCGGAACCATGTTTTCTTGAGAAAGATTTTCTTTCCAAGAAGAACAGTGGGAGTAAAAGTACAACTCGAAGAAATTCGAAAATCACAGGAGACTGTTCAACCTGATGAGGAAGAGCAGCAGTTGGATCTACAAAGAGTTGTAGAACCTGCACCTGTGGTGCCTAGAGTTTATAAAGGATCTGGTGAATGTATATTCGATATACATTTAAAATGGCGAGTTTCTGAAGAAGTGTCGATCGACACAAAAGTTAAAGGAATTTCTAGCAGATCCTAATCCAATTAGGCAATCCTGGTCTGAATTCCAAGCCTAGGATCTAGGGTTCATGTAATTGAATCATTGGGATCTCAGAATTACCTGTTGATTAGCAGCGGAAGATTTGCAGATAATCGAGATCTAAAGCGCCTCAAATGCTGCGCCTCTACTGGTATCCACACGCACACAAACTGAACAGCAGGGATGCTAGTGCCTTTAGAGATCCAATCTCTTCAGAGGTTTCTATCTGTGTTCTGGTGGCTGTCAATTAGGTTAGGGCTCAGTTTAGGTCGACCATATATCTTATATATGTCGGCTTAAACCACAACGGAATTAACCAACGATTAAACCGAATTAATCTGATTAATCCGCGAGTGCATCGATCGTTGCACTATATGCATCGATCGATGCAGTCCCAGAACATTGATATCGAATGCATATCACATACGCATTCACTAGATCATTACATTAATGATCAACCTCGTCTTTAACGTCCAGTTTGCTTAGGTGTGTGACCCTGTAGGATCATATAACACTAGCAATGAGTTCCAAACTCATTGATCATAAGTGGCTTCTAGCAAAGCATTATGACAACCTAGTATTATATGATTGTCTCATCTCGACAATACAACTATCACTTAGAGCAAGTACAATAGATTTCAGGACATTCCCAACAATCTCCCACTTGTACTGGAATCATCTATTCCCATAATCCCTTCGTCACTATATCTCGATCTAGCATAAGGCAAGAACTGTGTCATCCTTATTGAGCCAAGATCATGTACATCGAACTCCGATTTATACTGACAAGACAAACGACTGACAATCACCTCGTTTGAGTGTGGCCACACATTTCTCAGTATCAAATCTTCGATGGGCCCTGAGATATTTATCTCCTGTTATATAGGAGGGACAAATACCATCTTGTTCCATCCCTGTTTCTTCACACGCTTCATGATGCGCCCAATCAATGCCTTTATAGTCACCAGTTACGGCTGACGTTTGACAAGGTTAAAGCGGACCAATTCACATGTAAGAGAACATGATGAACTCAGGTCTAAGGACTATACTCTATAGCCGTAATGAAAACTCTCATGACACTTATATAACTCCCGTAGAGTTCTCATCAGTGGGTCATGTCCGATCCTGTGTTCTCCAACACATATCTATGTGATTGACTTTAATGCTCTTATTAATGACTCCATGAAACTTAGTCATCAGTCACCTCACATACTAGTCTCACGCGGTTGTTAATGTCCCACTTTAACAACCTCGACCAGGGACCAACATAATTTATGTCATTTATTATCTATAGGGTTTCATGATCAAGTCACATACTTGATGACCTATAAAATGTCATAAATTACTTTGGGACTATTATTTAATAGCCATTATTAAATAATACAGATGTCAGATTTCAATAACATAATCGAATTATGTTTATACGAACATCATATCATAACTAAAATTAATAACAATGACTCCCACTAAAATTAAGATCACATCTTAAGACATCTAATGCCTTTAGCAGTAGCCTGACCCTCATTCGCCCTTGCTCAGCGTGTGTCGAAAGACACTGCGTCTTGCTAAGAGTAATACCAAGAGTCATTTGCACGAAGCCCTTCTTGAAATCCTGCATATCGGACATGTGCAAGGCCTTATCACTATAAGTATCTTGACACAATCCAATTAGCTTGTCCAATCTATCTCTATAGATTCTTATTCCAAGAATGTATACGGTTTCTCCCATAATTTTATCGAAAAACAACTTTCGGATCAATTCTTAACAGACTGAAACAATGGAACTTCATTTCCGAGAAGTGGTATGTTATCAACATACAATACCAGAAATGCAACTGCGCTCCCACTAGTCATCTTGTAAACATTCGGTTCCTCTTCATTTCTGATAAAATCAAACCTTTTGATTTCTTCATCAAAACAAAGCTTCCAACTCCGAGTTGCTTGCTTCAATCCATAAATGGATCGATGAAGCTTGCATATCTTCCCAGCTTCATTAGGATCAATGAAAAACTTCAGGTTGTGTCATGTACACATCCCTTTCCAGAATTCCATTAAGGAAAACTGTTTTCACATCCATCTGCCAGATCTCATAACCATTATGAGTGGTGGTTGCTAGGAGAATCCGAATGGACATAAGCATGGTGTCTGGGAATAGGTTTCTTCATAGTCAATACCATGAATTTACTTGAAACCTTTTGCCACCAACCTTGCTTTGTACATCTGAAAATAACCATCCCATTTCGGATTCAACGGCTTTCAGCCATTTTCGGAGTCAAGGCCCATCATTGCTTCCTCAAAATTCGCAGGCCCGTCACTTTCAATGATCAGTAGATCACGGCAATTGGTTACGAGAAATCCATATTTCTCGGGTTCGTGACGGATCCTTTCGGATCTGCGAGCTTCAGTTTTCTGTAAAAGTCGCGCACACATATCCCATATGTATACTTTTACCACGACCTAATTAACCAAGATTTAAACCGTAGTTAATTAAGTCATAAACCGAAATCAATATTTGGTTTGCGATCTGTGTCGATCGATGCAACTTTTGTGTCGATCGACACTTCTTCAGAAACTCGCCATTTAAATGTATATCGAATATACATTCACCAGATCCTTTATAAACTCCAGGCACCACAGGTGCAGGTTCTACAACTCTTTGTAGATCCAACTGCTGCTCTTCCTCATCAGGTTGAGCAGTCTCCTGTGATTTTCGAATTTCTTCGAGTTGTACTTTTACTCCCACTGTTCTTCTTGGAAAGAAAGTCTTTCTCAAGAAAACATAGTTCCGAGCAACAAACAATTTGTTCTCGAACTGGTTGTAAAAGTAACATGCCTTGGTTTTGTTAGGACAACCAATGAAGTAGCACTTATCAGATTTGGGTGTGAGCTTATCAGAGATTAAACGTTTTATATAAGTCTCGCAACTCCAAATCTCCATGATGGATAAATCAGAAACATTTACATTCCACATCTCATGTGGTATCTCTGTGACTGATTTTTTTGATGGAACTCTATTTAAAGTAAACTCAGACATTATTCTTAGAAAGATAATGGAAGATCTAAGTGACTCATCATTGATCGAACCATATCTAATAAAGTCCGATACAGGAGGAGTGAATTGTGAAACACTTTCACAATCTCTCAGATGATCACTAAATTCTTGACCTAAGTAATCACCTCCATGATCTCATCGTAGAGGTTTAATACCTTTGCCAAATTGATTTTGTACTTCATTTTGGAACTCTTTGAACTTTTCAAAGATTCTGCCTTATGCCTTATAAATAAGACATAATCGTACCTTCTGAAAATATCAGTAAAGGTAATGAAGTACTGAAAATTTCCTCTAGCATTTGCGCTTATCGGGCCATGTACATCCGTATGTATAAAGCCCAATAAGCCTCTGGCCCATTCATTTTATTTGTTCGTTCGCAACCTGTATCGATCGTTGCATACATGCATCGATCGACACTACCTTTGTTGAAAAGGGCCTCTGTCGTTTTCCAATAAACAAGATTCGCTTTACTCATTATGATTCATAATCAAATGATCCCAAAAGCCCATCACTATGGAGCTTCTGAATCTGTTTCTCATTTATTTGGCCCAAAACGACAATGCTAGAAAGAAGTTTGATTCGTATCATTTGACTTGAATCTCTTGGTATTTATGTTATAGTTAGGCACATTCTGGTTTAGAACATAAATTCCATTCTCTAATGGATTGCTACTATAAAATATATCATTGTAATCAAATGAATAACACTTATTCTTGATTTGAGAACTGATATCCTTCCATGTCCAAACAAGGATTAGAAATAATCTTTCTGCTCATAGCAGTTACATAGTAGAAGTTTCAAGTTCAAAACATGCCATAAAAGGAAAAACAAATGAAACACTCCTACGGTTAATGCAGCAAATCTTGCTCCATTCACACTGATAGGTCCACTTGTCCTTTCTCCATAGTCCTACTTTTGCTCAGGCCCTGCACATTTTCACAAAATATGAGTACCACAACTGGTATCCAATACCCAACAAGTAGAATTATAAGAAGTAACATTTACTTCTATAACATAATACCTGAAGAAGAAGTCTCGTACGTCTTCTTCAGCTTCTCATAATCTTCCAAGAATTTATTGCAGTTTCTTTTCAAATGCCCATAACCATTACAATAACGGCACTTAACATCTTCAGAAGGACTGGTTTTAACCTTAGGAACATGGCCAGACTCGCTTGGATTCACAATCGAGCTCGTCTTGCCATCACCTTTGTTCTTACCAAGTTTCTTAAACTTATTACCCTTTTGTACCATAAGGACATTTGGGGTGTCCTTCTTGATGTTAGGTTCAGCAGTCTTAAGCATCCCATGCAATTCAGTCAACGTCTTCGTCAAGTTGTTCATGTTATAATTCATAACAAATTGATCATAGCTTGACGGCAGTGACTGTAGAATGATGTCAGTAGCCAACTCTTGGCTAATGGGACAATCCAGTTTCCCCAGGTTATCAATATAACCCATCATCTTAATGACATGAGGACTAACTGGTTCGCCCTTTGGTAGCTTGCACTCAATCAGAGACCTAACCGTCTGGTATCTCTGAGTTCGTGCCTGCTCCTGAAACATACTTTTCAGGCCAGTGATCATCTCTTTTGGCGACTCCACGTACTCATATTGCTTCTGCAATTCCGAGTTCATGGTAGCCAACATGAGACAACTCACATCCACCGCATCATTAGAATGCTTATCCCAAGCATCCTTATCTGACTGCCAGGCATTGGCTCGGTACTTCTTAGGGAGAACTTTCTCAAGGACATAGTCCTTTTTCTCCTGTTTGAGAACAATTCTCAAGTTCCGATACCATTCAAGAAAGTTGGATCCATTTAACTTGTCCTTCTCAAGGACGGATCGCAGGGAGAAATTGTTACGATGGTTTGTGCTAGACATAGCTGAAAAACGAGGGAGGTTTTAGTTATGATGTTCAAGAAATGAGAAGTCTTAACTATTAAGAAAACTCGCATTATATTCAAACAATGTTTCCTCAGATGAATATAATGATCCAAGACCCATACTTCACTAAACTTGAGTGAGCCACTGGCTATCACCCAAATTTAGCTATCTAGGTAAGCAACAACCTTGCTAGTTATATCCAATATAACTCTTGGTTATGGATTGACATCTTATGTCCAATCCACCTGATGTCTCTAGGCCCAAAACGATTTTGATGGCCCAGTCAAGTAAACCAATCTCTTCAGTCATGTAATTGTTGACGCCTTGCACTGCAAGCCCATCAACACGATTACTTCCTGTCTTACTCATGAAATCGTGGACATCTTGCACTGCAAGTCTATCACACAACTAAATGAGTCTTGACAGTTGACAAGATTAGAAAGACATCAAGTATCACTTGATATTTGGCTGAGGAACAGAACCTTAAAACGTTCAGTTTTATTATGTTTTAATTCTTATAATTAATTGATTTATCTTGCTTCGGTTCTGTGATTTCAGGTTCAAAAACCTAATCATCAAATCTGATGTCGACCGACACTACTATAGTGTCGATCGATGCAAGATAACCAAAAGCAATCCGCGATAACCGATCAATCCAATTGACCCGTTTTTGAATACCGGTCAGCGTCGATCGATGCTACATTAGCATCGGTCGATGCTAACCTAATCAAACCAATCGCTATTAAACCATTCACAGTGTTCGACCATCTTTAACCAAGCTCGATAACCGGTCCAATCCAATTGAACCGATTCATCAATCTCGCGAGGTTTGTGTCGATCGATGCAACACTTGTGTCGATCGACACTAGGCGAAAACTAAGGTTTATTCGGGTTTGCGCTCTGCAACGATCGATGCCGGATTGGCATCGATCGACACCATGCGAAAATACCCTAAATCGTTTTCGAAACAGAACCCTAAACTAGGTTTTAGGAAAACGAATTTTAGCAAGTTTGTATCAACCATACACAGATTCAGATTCAACCAATCTAATCAACATGCTACAGATTCAATGGAACCCTAGAGCTCTGATACCACTGAAGGAATTTCTAGCAGATCCTAATCCAATTAGGCAATCCTGGTCTGAATTCCAAGCCTAGGATCTAGGGTTCATGTAATTGAATCATTGGGATCTCAGAATTACCTGGTGATTAGCATCGGAAGATTTGCAGATAATCGAGATCTAAAGCGCCTCAAATGCTGCGCCTCTACTGGTATCCACACGCACACAAACTGAACAGCAGGGATGCTAGTGCCTTTAGAGATCCAATCTCTTCAGAGGTTTCTATCTGTGTTCTGGTGGCTGTCAATTAGGTTAGGGCTCAGTTTAGGTCGACCATATATCTTATATATGTCGGCTTAAACCACAACGGAATTAACCAACGATTAAACCGAATTAATCTGATTAATCCGCGAGTGCATCGATCGTTGCACTATCTGCATCGATCGACACAGCCCCAGAATATTGATATCGAATGCATATTAAATATGCATTCACTAGATCATTACATTAATGATCAACCTCGTCTTTAACGTCCAGTTTGCTTAGGTGTGTGACCCTGTAGGATCATATAACACTAGCAATGAGTTCCAAACTCATTGATCATAAGTGGCTTCTAGCAAAGCATTATGACAACCTAGTATTATATGATTGTCTTATCTCGACAATACAACTATCACTTAGAGCAAGTACAATAGATTTCAGGACATTCCCAACAAAAGTTGCATCGATCGACACAGATCGCGAACCAAATATTGATTTTGGTTTATGACTTAATTAACTACGGTTTAAATCTTGGTTAATTAGGTCGTGGTAAAAGTATACATATGAGATATGTGTGCGCGACTTTTACAGAAAACTGAAGCTCGCAGATCCGAAAGGATCCGTCACGAACCCGAGAAATATGGATTTCTCGTAACTAATTGCCATTGAAAGTGACGGGCCTGCGAATTTTGAAGAAGCAATGATGGGCCTTGACTCCGAAAATGGCTGAAAGCCGCTGAATCCGAAATGGGATCCATGGCACAGAACCAAGTATGACTTGGGCTGATTTACCCGATGGTGTAGGAACCATTGTGAGTAAATGGATTTTCAAGAAGAAAAGTTGACATGGATGGTTATATTTAGATGTACAAAGCAAGGTTGGTGGCAAAAGGGTTACAAGTAAATTCATGATATTGACTGTGAAGAAACCTAATCCCAGACACCGTGCTTATGTCCATTCGGATTCTCCTAGCAACCGCCACTCATAATGGTTATGAGATCTGGCAGATGGATGTGAAAACAGTTTTCCTTAAAGGAATTCTGGAAAAAGGATGTGTACATGACACAACCTGAAGTTTTTAATTGATCCTAATGAAGCTAGGAAGATAAGCAAGCTTCATCAAACCATTTATGGATTGAAGCGAGCATCTCGGAGTTGGAATCTTCGTTTTGATGAAGCAGTCAAAAGGTTTGACTTCGTCAGGAACGAAGAGGAACCGTATGTTTACAAGAGACTAGTGGGAGCGCAGTTGCATTTCTAGTATTGTATGTTGATAACATACTACTTCTCGGAAATGAAGTTCCATTGTTTCAGTCTGTTAAGACTTGATTCGAAAGTTGTTTTTCGATAAAATTATGGGAGAAACAGTATACATTCTTGGAATAAGAATCTATAGAGATAGATTGGATAAGCTAATTGGATTGTGTCAAGATACTTATAGTGATAAGGCCTTGCACATGTCCAATATGCAGGATTCCAAGAAGGGCTTCGTGCAAATGACTCTTGGTATTACTCTTAGCAAGACGCAGTGTCTTTCGACACACGCTGAGCAAGGGCGAATGAGGGTCAGGCTACTGCTAAAGGCATTAGATGTCTTAAGATGTGATCTTAATTTTAGTGGGAGTCATTGTTATTAATTTTAGTTATGATATGATGTTCGTATAAACATAATTTGATTATGTTATTGAAATCTGACATCTGTATTATTTAATAATGGTTATTAAATAATAGTCCCAAAGTAATCTATGACATTTTATAGGTCATCAAGTATGTGACTTGATCATGAAACCCTATAGATAATAAATGACATAAATTATGATTGGTCCATGGTCAAGGTTGTTAAAATGGGACATTAACAACCGCGTGAGACTAGTATGTGAGGTGACTGATGACTAAGTTTCATGGAGTCATTAATAAGAGTATTAAAGTCAATCACATAGATATGTGTTGGAGAACACAGGATCGGACATGACCCACTGATGAGAACTCTACGGGATAGTTATATAAGTGTCATGAGAGTTTTCATTACGACTATAGAGTATAGTCCTTAGACCTGAGTTCATCATGTTTTCTTACATGTGAATTGGTCCGCTTTAACCTTGTCAAACGTCAGCCGTAACTGGTGACTATAAAGGCATTGATTGGGCGTATCATGAAGCGTGTGAAGAGACAGGGATGGAACAAGATGATATTTGTCCCTCCTATATAATATAACAGGAGATAAATATCTCAGGGCCCATCGAAGATTTGATACTGAGAAATGTGTGGCCACACTCAAACGAGGTGATTGTCAGTCGTTTGTCTTGTCAGTATAAATCGGAGTTCGATGAACATGATCTTGGCTAAATAAGGGTGACACAGATCTTGCCTTATGCCAGATCGAGATATAGTGACGAAGGGATTATGGGAATAGATGATTCCAGTACAAGTGGGAGATTGTTGGGAATGTCCTGAAATCTATTGTACTTGCTCTAAGTGATAGTTGTATTGTCGAGATGAGACAATCATATAATACTAGGTAGTCATAATGCTTTGCTAGAAGCCACTTATGATCAATGAGTTTAGAACTCATTGCTAGTGTTATATGATCCTACAGGGTCACACACCTAAGCAAACTGGGCGTTAAAGACGAGGTTGATCATTAATGTAATGATCCAGTGAATGCATATTTGATATGCATTCGATATCAATATTCTGGGGCAGTGTCGATCGATGCAGATAGTGCATCGATCGATGCAACTCGCGGATTAATCAGATTAATTCGGTTTAATCGTTGGTTAATTACGTTATGGTTTAAGTCGACATATATAAGATATATGGTCGACCTAAACTGATTTCCAACCTAATTCACAGCCACCAGAACTTGAATAGAAACCTCTGAAGAGATTGGATCTCGATAGGCACTAGCATCCCTGCTGTTCAGTTTGTGTGTGTGTGGATACCAGTAGAGGCGCAGCATTTGAGGCGCTCTAGATCTCGATTATCTGCAAATCTTCCGCTGCTAATCACCAGGTAATTCTGAGATCCCATTGATTCAATTACATGAACCCTAGATCCTAGGCTTGGAATTCAGACCAGGATTGCCTAATTGGATTAGGATCTGCTAGAAATTCCTTCACCAGAGAGAGTGGTGCCGATCGTGAGTGGCCGGGAGGAGCCACCTGTGACCAAGTGGGGGAAGTGTCGGATGCATCTAGGAGGCCTCTGCGTTTGTAGGTGTTACCCAAAAACAATACCGTCTATTGAGCTCGAGTCAAAACCCTACATAATAAAAACCTCCACGATCGCCTCACACTCATAACGCGGAACTACACCAGCGGTCTAACGTCCGAACTTCCCTCTAGCCCGACTATGGTTTCCTGCGAGACAAATTTTTTATAATGAGCAACCATATGGGTTACCCAGTGAGTCCAGAACCCTCTAGCAATTATTAAAATCCCAACTCATCCCATAGCCGAAGCATAAAGCAATAAACAATCACAAGCACAATGCAGAAGCATATAAACACACACAATGCATAACACGATCCCTTGTCGTGAATGCCAACAATGTCTAGATGTAGACACCTAACACACGCAGAGGCCTCCTAGATGCATCCGACACTTCCCCCACTTGGTCACTGGTGGCTCCTCCCGACCACTCACGGCCGGCACCACTCTCTCTGGTGGCTCCTCCCGACCCCTCACGGTCGGCACCACACTTAATGCTCGGGCAGGGGAGCGACCCGAGTCCAACCGAGCTGCTCGTCCAAGGGAGCGACCCAAGTACACTCCGAGCTAGGAGGTAACCAAACAGGAGTGCCAGAGCATCCTCCTAATCCATGCCATGCAACACTTTCCGGAACGGTCCTCAACCGATTCCGTACTTATCCATATCACACATTTCCGAGTGGATACCTTCCACCTCGTACTTATCTCATAACATTTCCGGGCGGTACCCCGACCATCCCGTACTTATCACATTCCATTTCCGAGTGGATCTCTATCCAACCTCGTACTTATCACAATCAATCATTTCCGAGTGGATACGTTCCACCTCGTACTTATCACACATCAATCATGCATCACTCAAGCAATCAATGCACTTAAGGATAAATACTCGCAGTATTTCAATCCTTAAGGCGATACCTGCACAAACACGTTAGTCCTAGCTATCGGGACTCACCTGCACAAAACACGTTAGTTCTATCTACCGGGACTCACTCTCGGGTTTTTGGTTCGGCAGAGGTTCGGTTCCCAAGCGCCTCTTTCCTCACCTCCTGGCCCGCCATTCCTACTCTCCAAGGACTCCTAATCCGCTTCCCGCACTCCCGGAACGCTCGTCCTTCGTTTCTCTCGCGATCGGGGCTCGTTTCCTTCTTCCCGGCAACTTTCTCTCTCTACCCGATTTTTCTCTCTTCCCTCTCTCTCAAGGATTTTCGGTTCTGGTCTCAAATGTGTGAGTTTCTGAAGGGGAAAGGCCCTATTTATAGGAGAAAACAAGCTGGTTCCACTCGGAGGGACCGATCTCCACCGAGTCAAGGAGTCGGGAAAAAAAAAAGGAAGTTTCACCAAAAAAAAAAACCAACCGATAATAAAAATGATTGAATGAACCGAGCTACATAATGTCGTAGTAAGAAGCGCTTTCGTGAAGACATCTAGTGTATTATCATATGAACGGATATATTAGCCGTGTTCTTTTCGTCACCGCAGACGCGGCGGGAGCGACAAAAAAAATAAGCAGGCACACAAGCATACAGATAGGTGGAGAATAAGACAGATTGACGCTGCGTTCGTTTTTATCGGCAATTCCGATACCGCCGTTGACGCCGAGGAAACAGTGCGTGTACTTAGTTGCTTGTGCGTCACTTTTATCTCTAACATACGTCACTGATTTTTCTGTTACAAACGCATGCTCTCTAGATACAAAGCCTTTGTTGTATTTGTGACGCTGACGCTAGCGTTAGCTAAAAGAACAAGCTTATTGGATAACGATTTTTTGGTTTTTCTCGAGTTCTTGTATGTAAGAGAAAAATTTCGAGAAAATATGCTTTGTTTTGTTTCTCTAGATATAATCTTCTTTGAGTTGGGCAACATTTGCATAATTATCTTCGAACACTTTCATTGATTCCGTTTTTATGATTGTCCGCTTATTTATTGTATATAATGAGTCTTATATTTGAGCCATATATATTATTTACATGCTTCGTGAAGCACAATGGTTTATGCATGATTTGAGGAAGATACAAACAAAATTTGTTTTTGGAAACGCCACAAAATCGCAGTTCTGTAATGTGAAAATGCATCCAGTTAGCAATCGAGTTTTATTCGCATGTGATAATTATTATGCATCTAGAAAATCAACAAGATCAAACACGGAGTTTATAGGATAAATAAACTTAAATAAATTGTACCTTGGAGATAGCATAATATATGTTTTATTTCGTTCCAATGCATACATGTGGGCGATAAGTTCTATCTTGCGAGTAAATTAGTAGAAAATTTTATATATGGTCGAGTAAATTTTGGAAGATACATAAGGTCACCAATATCGCTCAGGTACTTCAAGACCTAATATTTCTTTGCTATCATCAAAAGATCTAAATGGATCCATGTCAACATCAATTGATTCATAGACCATTGGAGTATTTAAAAGATTAGCTTTATCCATGTAAAATCATTTTAGTTTTTTGGTGTAATTTGGTTAATACAAAAATATCTTGGAGATGCTTATTTATAGTCCAAGACAAAATTTCGCATTTTCTGGATCTTTCATTTCAAACTCTTTTTTCATATAAGTTCTTGCATCATCAATTTTCTTTTGAGTTCTAATTATATTTAGGTCATCAACATATATACAATAATGATTCATAAACCATGATGAGGAATTCCTAATAAACACGTAAGGGCATGTCGCATTTTTGATGAATCTTTATTCGAAAAGTATTTACTTAAGCGATTATAATACATGAATGCGGACTGCTTTAATACGTAAAGTGAACATTCTTATTTAGCCGAACCTATTTCTATAGATTTTGAACTTAATACTTCAAGCATTTTCAATCCTTCTGGGATATCATTATCAAATGATACATATATATATATATATATATATATATATATATATCACCCATAAGTTACATATCTAGATTTCTAGATGTCGATAGACTTATTAAGTACAAGATGTGATTGCATTCATAATCAAGAACATGTTTCTTTTTATTCTCCTTCTTTGAAAGAACCCTTTATCAACAAGTCGGGATTTATATCTTGTAATTTTATCTTTTTCATTTTTTTCTCACAAATATTCACTTGTACCTAACTAGTTTTACATCTTTAGGTGTTGTGACAATAGGTCTAAAAATACTTATTTTATTGACGGCTAATAATTCAGTTTGTATGAAGATCTTCCATTTCACTGTGTCATATCTTTTCTAACATTCTAAGAGAGATGTTGTAAGACTTCCAATTGCTTGAGAGTCTTTCCCATAGTTATTCATAACTCGAATCAGATGACACATTCTTATAAGAGAGATGTTGTAAGACCCTCCAATTGCTTGAGAGTCTTTCCCATAGGTTTTAAAACTCGAATCAGATGATCAATCTTTATTTTATTTTGAATAATACGTACGTTGTCTATAGTATGAATATACATATAAGGGTTACAATTTGAACTCTTTCGACAATATCACGACACGTTAGAATAATTGTGCAAACTTGTCTGGACTTCGTTCCCCATCATTGCTTAGCCTGCTTTTTGACTTGTAATTGGTGCTATTATTTATCTATAACCAACTTTAGTCTCAAAGTATTTGAAGCAAACGCGACAAGTTTTTTCAAGAAGCTCTCAAGCTTTAAAAAGAAATAATTATACTAGTCAAGTTCATAAATTAAGGAAAATAGGAAAACACACATAAACTCCCTAACAGAGCTATTTCAAAAAAAAAACTCCCTAACAGAGGAAACAAAGCTTTATATTTTTAGTTTTTAACCAGAGAGGAAAGGAGGAGGCCAGTAAGGAAAATCCAATTCCCTTATTGGAACTATAGCATTATCTTTCTCGTAAGCTTCTTTTGTGAAGAAGGTAGTGCAACATTTTGTGAGTACTCTCATCTTCTCCATTTCTGTTTATGTTTAACAGATCGATTACAAGTGTAAAGTAAAGAATATGTTTATTGGAACCAGATGATCTCGAGTGAAGGTGAAGGCTTCTCTTTTATAGTTGTTCCTTGCCTTAACTGTTTTCCTCTTTCGTCGGATGCTACCTTCAACGTCTCCCCTGATATCCGAGATCATTGTTGCCTTGATCTCCTCCTGGTTGTTAGCTTCATGGACTACGTCGCTTGCGCCCTATCCGAACTGAAAGCTAACGATGGGCCGAGATTCTGGTTTGGAGCTGCTTCTTGGGCCAGATATGGACAGCCTGTCCTGCCAAGTGTTCACGAAGTCGGCCCAGTAAGCCCATTGTCCTGGTCTTAGCGAGCTGGAATTCTCTGAAGAAAATCGGGCCTAAACATTTTCTCCCCCTCCCCCAGCCATTTAGGCGAGTTATCGAGCTCTGAAGGGCGAAACGGGCTTATAGAGTCCACAACGTTCAGTCAATAAGACCAAATCTTCTGGTTAAACTGATTTCGAGATCTGGGGCTTTTCGTTTCCCTTAGATGCATAGGATCTCTACAAATATTAAAATCCCGCCAAATCAGACGGTTGAGATTTTGCCTAGGAATTTCACGTTTGAAATGACAGCGCGTCATGATTGCGCTTTTCGAAATCGACCGCTTGGATTGTGGGATATGAAAGATCTTCTTAGATCTCGAGGTTCGCAGTAATAACTGCTTATAAACACATATCCCCACGCCTCCACGCTGCACGAGATTCATGTACTGCACAGGTAGTTTCTTCCTCTCTCTTCCTTTAAATCGACTGCTTTCTTTTTCTCTTTCATATTTCTCCATCGCTTTTTTGTCTGCAATTCCCCTGTTTGTTTTTGGTAAAAATTGTTCATCTGTTGTTGAAAAACTCGAATCGATGTCGACGATGGAGAAATCAGATGGTGTGGTGGTAAATAAAGAGAAAGGAGTCGCGGGGGACGACGGGTTCGATCATCCTGAGCCGATTACAAAGGCCGAGGATATCGATATTTGTACTCGTCATTTGGAGTGCTGGAGAACGTGAAGCTAAAGCTTCTCTGGTCGGGTGAGACGGGGAATTTCTATGTGATATTGAGGCCCAAGCGTGGCATGAAGGTTGTGTCCGATGTCCCGTGAAAGACTGTTGCTTGGCAGGATAACTACTTTTTGGATAGATCTGATGCGTCATTAGTTTCAGTAATGCGCCAGGGGCTTCTCCAGCCTGGATTAATCGGCTTCCGCGTAAGTACTTGTTTTTTTTCTTTATTTGGCTGTTCGTAGATTGTTATAAAGTTTTCTCTTTGTTCGCAGAGCAACGGATGGTGCGTCAAACTTGCCCTTCTTCTTTTGCATAGGAGAAGTTATTCCTTTGGAGAGGGCAGCCCACGCATCAAACTGTCTAAAGGAACCATGGCATCCGGTTTTGGAGACTAGTTGACCTTTTTGGTGTGCTAAGGTCGAACTTTCAGGGTTCTTTTTACCCCAAGTAGATCCTCCCTGGTTCGGCTTCATCATTGTTCTCATTTTTGTTGTTATCCTCCGAGGATAGTCTTACTGGGAACAAACGACGAAGTCGTCTTTCAAGAAAGGAGTTTGAATCCTTGTTGGATGAAATCGAGCTCGCTACTCGGGCTTCGATCCTGACGAAATCGTCTTTCAATATTAGCTCGTTTTTCTTTCTTCTTCTTCTTGTTGTTTTTTCTTTATGTGTTGTACATCTCCTTGTACTTTGATGAAGTAAATGAATAAAGAAGAGATTTTTTATTTTTACGTTGTTTGTATTGCACTCGTTGTTTCTGAGGCATTCATTCCCTCCTTCAAGAGATGAGTCAATGAGATTCGAGATGATTCTCAGCTTTGGTTTATGCTGTGCTCCTCTTTTTCCCGAGGCGAATGTATATCAGGCATCTATTCTCTGTTTTAACTGGGTGTGCGAGGTGATTCTCGGCAGTTTGCGAGATCAAATATTAGGTGCGAGTGCGTGCTCGGCTTGTCCTGTTTTTTATTTTCTTTGAGTTGAAACTATGCTCGTATTTTGAAAATGTTTGTAGGTGCGAGTTTGGGCTCGGTTTATCCTGTCATTTTTTGATTTTCTATGTGCGGGTACGTGCTCGGCTTATCATGTGAAGTCCTTCAAATTCTAGTTATGCGAAGGAGGTTCGGCTTACAAAAATTATTCTTTAAAGGACTTGTGCGGGTCTGGCCTGGACTTAAGGTCGCTGAAATTGATGGTGTAACGTACTACATCACTGTATATGAGACACATTTTTTGTTTGATCGATCATTTGGCCAGAATGTCGATTTGTTAGGTAATTGACGAGACTGAGCATTTCTGAAAATGAGAAACTTAAGATTTTGGAAATATAAAGGTGGCTGCACCTCGTAAAGGTTGTCTACGTACTTTTCGAGGATAGATCAAGTCGAGCGTAGTTCTTTCTTTTACAAGTTCTGGAGCCAGAACTAGATTACTTATATATATATATATATATATATATATATATATATATATTTATATTCTTATAGAGCTTAGAGCTCGTTTTTTTTTTTTGCAGGAGCTTGAGTCTGCTTACTTTTTTGAGTTGGAGGTAGATCCGGAGCTCACTAGAGTAGTTCCTTTGCTGAGGACTGAGTCTTATCCACTCGCTTTAGCGTTGGATTAGTAATCGCTTGCTTGGTTATGAGGCATGATACTTGTCGCATCTTTCGTTCTATCGCGAAGCATTTTGTTGAGATCTTCTAACTTCCTCGGAGTGAGAAGATTCCTCCTGCGGGTTGGGAACTTTATTCATTGGTGTTAAGTCGAGGGTACTGCTTTCATTTCATGGATCCAGGGGGTTCCTAGGATCACGTTATAGATCGCATGTCGATCGATGACAACGAATTTGATAACTTGGTTACCCGTTCGTCGTACACTAGTAGTTTTATCGTTCTGATTATGGTGGTCATGTCGCCAGCAAAACCAATGAGAGGTTTTTCTGATCGCTTCATCTTGTAGTCTGGCAACTCCATTCTTTTCTAGGTCTCTTTGAAGATGAGGTCGAACGAGCTTCCAGTGTGGATTAAGACTTTAGTCACTTCGCAATCGCCTATTTGGAGCTCGACGACGAGCAGATCATTGTGTGGCGTATCGATCCCCTCTTCTGTAGTGAAAGTGATTTAGTTTCTGACTTTTAGCTCATCGGATACGTTCATGTTCCACTGTTGTTGTATGTCCGCTTTCTGGCCATATGCCGTTATCGAGCGTACTGAGTCATTGCAGGTTGGAAGTCATCCCATGATCATGTTGATGCGTCTCCTAGGCAGGTGAGTTCCTTTCTTGCTATCATCGCGAGCTTGTTTGGGTGGCTACATGTAGGCATCCTCCTGGTCCGCTTTTTGCTGACTGGCTTGCTTTGCTTTTTACTCTTGGACGAGCCTGAATCGTTCTCCCTCGTTTTTGAGTTGGCGTTGAGTTTTTTTGGTTCCCAGGGGGCGTTACTGGTGCGCTTCGGTTTGTTATTCCTTTCTGGTATTTTCTGAGAAGTCAACTTTGCAGGTGCCGACACTCGGTGGTGTTGTATCCAGATCGCTGGTGAAAAGTGCATAAATATTTTTATTGATCATCAGTGCATACGTATTTGTTCCATATTTAGTTCTGTTGATTACTTGGCTGACCGCGCCCTTGCTGATTAGTTTGTCGGTTTGGCTGTTTTTGGCTAACATAACATGTAGTAGCCTTATTGCCATTTTCGTTGAGGCATTCCTGTGTTGGTTCTTTCCCCTTCGCGGTTGATGAATTTGTTGAGGTGAACTTCTTAGCGAGCAACTCTATTTCCTCTCCGATTTCTAGGAATACGGCTGCTCGGTGAAGAGCATCTTCGAGGGTTTTTGGTTTGGTTCTGGCCAATTTGTCGCGGAAGGGCGACTCGTGCCATAGTCCATTTCGCAGTGCTGGGAGCCCTTCGTTATCGGTCACTAAGATTTTGGAGATGATGACTTTGAACCTATCAATGTAAGACCTGAGGGATTCCTTCGACCATTGACTTACTGCCCAGAGGTCAGTCCTTGAAGCTCCTTCTTGGATGAACATAGAATAATGTTTAAGGAAAGTGGTTAACTGGTGATAGTTATCAATGGAGTGCGCCTCGAGGCGTGAGAACCATTTGAGGGTGGCACCACTTAACTTTCGACAAAGAGCTGGCAAAAGCCGGCGTCGCATTCCTCGGGAGAGAATTGCGCTCGTCCCATTGCGATGCTAGAGGCCATTAGATGTTATCGGAGATCCATGCTACCTTCGTAGGTTGGCAGCTTAATCTTTCTTGGATGTCAGATCGGCGTTCCTGTTATCTTGTTTGTGAACGGCGTGTTCTGTGTTTCCTTGAGGACTCGGTCAATCTCGGGAGCCGAACTGGTTGCTTTGTGAACTTTCGAGGTCATATGATCTGGTTGTGCCTTCAATAGTTCGATCTCGTTGTTTCCGCTTGCTTCTACTTGGCTTCGCGTTGGTTCGGTGGACGGTGTTTGAGGTATGAGTGGTTCGCCTATTCGACTCAGTTATCTAAGTTGGTGATACATCGAACATAACCCTTTGGAGTCGAGGATCAAAGTCCACTATTCTTTGAGATGTTCGATGTCCGGATAACTTGAGGTCGTTTATCTGTTCCCGGCATACGTTATGAGCGGTTCTAAGCTTGTCGAAGCAAGTGTTGTTACCTCGAGTTAGCTCGTTGAACTGTGTCATCAGGATCTTTATGGGGGAAGTGACGTCATGACTGTTCGGAGTTTGGATGTCCGCAATTTGGTTTGTCAGCTCGCCGTCCTCATGCGTGTCAGTTGTCCTGGTCTGATCGACTGGGGTATGGATCGGTGGGACTGATGAGCCTAGTTCCAGTGTGGTGGTTGGCTTGATGATCAAGCTCGGAGAGAACGAGCTCTAAAGAAGTGAGCTCGGAATCTGTTCTGATGATTCGAGGTTGTCACTGATCAAGGATGATCCTATAATTTTTTGACCTCGTCTAAAGCGTATAGAAGTCTCTTCTCTCCACAGTCCGAGAGAGTCAGAATTATGATCAAAAGGGTCTGAATCAACAAAGAAAAATTAAAAATGGGGTCGGAAACTCTTTGTTGTTAATAATTAGGCCGAAGCCGAACAATGAACAGTATGATGAGATAGAGGTCGTCGATACACGAGCTCCCTAAAGATTGCTTGAGCTCGTCGCTTAACAAGTTAAAAGATGGCCTGAAATGAACAGTAAAAGGTCTATTTATAGCAAAAGTGGTCAAACTTCATGTTGGGCTGTTGATTCTTTGGTGGGCTTTAGTCTTTGGGCTAAAATGTTTTTGATGAGGTGGCAAATTTCAATGGGCTTATGGATGGGGTGCTAAACACATATCCAACCGTTAACGTGTTTGACAATATATCAAATGGAATTTGAATCTTTAAAGAATTATCAGTGGTTCTGGTTTTATAGAGAAAAAATGATCCGGTAGAGAAGGCGAGAGATTCAAGGGCTGATTTAGCTTATGATCTAAAGAAATGGAGAGAAGAATCCGGAGAATACTCGGAAGTTGGCAAAGAGAAAGCTAAGGACAAAGATTATGATATGAAAGAGAAGACGAAAGATTATGCGGAAGATACTAAGGAGAAATTGAATGAAGGAGCAAACAGAGCCGCTGATAAAGCACACGAGATGGAAGAGAAGGCTAGGGATATAGCTTATGATGTGAAAAAGAAAACTAAATATTTTGCAGAAGAGACTAGGGAGAAAGTGAATGAAGGAGCGAGCAGGGCGGCTGGTAAAGCCTACGAGATGAAAGAGAAATCTAAGGACAAAGCTGATGATGTGAAAGAGAGTACGAAAGATTATGGGGAAGAGACTAAGGATAAAGTGAATGAAGGAGCGAGTAGAGCCGCATAAGCGGAAGAGACAGAAAAACAGAGCCAAAGAATATGCAGAGGACTCGAAGGAGAAAGCAGATGGTATGGCTCATGGGTTAAAGGCAAAGGCTCAAGATGTTGGGTAGAAGACTATAGATACTGTGAAAGATGCGTGGGAGGTTGCGAAGAACACGGATCAGAAGGTTACAAAGGCGGTGGTTGGGTCCGGAGAGGAAGCGGACATGGCTCAGGATGATGTTGACAAGGGCTTGGAAGATTTGTAGAAAAAAGCGAAGCAAAATCCGAAAGACAATGATGTCAAGAGGTCTAAAGTTTACTAAACAGCTGTGGTTTTCTTACTAGTAAAAAATGTGTTATTCTGTGTGTTCAAAATGTTTTGTTTCAGAACTTTGACAGCAAGTTTTCAGACCACTCACTGTCACTCTTCCAGGTTTGAGATTGAACTGTAAAGAAAATCGTGTGATAGTCGAAATTAAGATCTTACTTTATAATTTAAGGAATCAGGAATAAGAGAGAATAACATTTGTAAATGTTTACTTCATACATAAGTAAAGAGCCTACATATGCTATCGGTTCTGTAGAACTCTGTTTGGATCGATTTGGGACTAGCATTTCACATGTTTTTTATCCAGTCTCTAAAGATGGAGCCATGTTTCAGAAGCTTCAGAGCTTCCTGATTTAAGTTGAGGCAACAGAAGAACATACAAAGATATTTTGATATACATATTTAATGAGAGGCTTTAATTAATTTGTTTGCAGATACTATGTAAACCCCGTTACACGCGAACTGAAAGTGAAAAAACAAAATATCTAATTTTGACATTCTTGAAAGCTTCAATCTTATCTCCACAGGAAACGGACAATTTTTGCAAGAGACTAGCTCGCAAATTTGCTATTTGATTTTACGTGTCTAAAGTTGTGAAGACTGATAAGTTAAACCCAAACCGGTCGTGGTAACTCATTCGGTTTCCGTTTGTATAACCAAAGGGATGACCTCAACTCCTTGACCGGACTAGTTTAAATAAAACCAAACCGATCGTGTTGTATTTAAGGAGAGACATGAAAAGAAGATCTCTCTTAAGCAAAATAAAAGAAAATGGGTATACTTGAAAACCTATGGGACGACGTCGTTGCTGGTCCTCAACCTGATGCCCGTGGCCGTGGCCATCTCCGGCGAATCTCCACCGGTTTAACTAGCTTGAACAATACCAAAGGTAAACCAAAACATTTAAGATTTGAGTATGATATGATGATGTTCTATACAAATCGTAGTATCACATTTATATATAAAAAATATATGTGGAATCTTAGAAGGAACAGTGGTGGGCGGATCAGCGTCTCTTCCAGCGAGTCCGGCTACTCCGGTGACACCTGGATCTGGCAGGAAAGTGGATGTGTGGAGGAGTGTGTTTCATCCGGCAAGTAATGTGACCACAAGGGAGATTGGTGCTAATGTCTTTGATAAACCTTCCCATCCTAACTCTCCCACGGTTTACGACTGGTAAGTAAATCTACGAAATTCAATATGTTAATGATCTTGATTTCTTTGTAACAGCAAGCAAAGATTTACATTACAATCTTTGGTGGATAGTCTGGTTTACGGTTGGTTTTGGTTTTAGAATTATATTGCAGTTATATTTTTAAATGATTACAGACATTAATGTAGTTGTGGACCTTGGGGTTATTCTTGTTGTTGCATGACAGGATGTACAGCAGCGAAACCAGAAGCAAGCACCGTTGAAGCGAACTGTTATCAACAGACCGTCTTAAATAAGTCAAGATCTCATAAAATTAAGTTTTTTTCCTTTCTTTTCAAGATTATTAATAATCAATTGAGTGGGTCGTATGATTGGTGTTTGAATAAATTATTAAGGCTTTTGAGTTTCTTTTGTGTTGTTGTCTCTCTATTTTTTTTTAACATAAAAAAATCGAGTCAATCAAGAGGGTCGCTTATACTCTTTGTATCTTTTTATTTTTTCATTGCACTCTTGTATTTTTTTTGAAAAGTTTTTGCATTTTTATATCTTTTATTAATGAGAGAGGGATTGAAAAGACAATTTTATCTCTCACAGACAGAGGAAAAGAGGAAAAATGATCAAGACACGTTTTCGATCGAAAAGTGTCACACCATATCAAAACTATCCATTCATTTTTATTTTTTTATTCTTTTTTTTCTTTCATTCTCTTTCTTATTTTACATTTCTTGCATCCTTCACTTTTTAGACAGTTGATAGGATGCCGGAGGTGAGGTTTCCGGCCATATAAACCGCCGGAATGGATATATAATCAATCAATGTACCGGAATTCAAAAAAAAAAAATCATGCTTAATACGGAAGTTTCGAGTGGACAGTCTACACTAAATGTCCACAATAACGGTTATTTGTGGATACTACCACGATCACATCACATTATGGCGGTCTATATGGGCCGGAATCCTCAGCTCTGCCATCCTATCCATTTTCAAAAAATGAGGGATGAAAAATAAATGTAAAGTAAGAAAGAGAGTGTAAAGAAAAAGAAAAGAATAAGAAAATAATAATAATAAGGAGTAGATAGGAGGATTGGTGTGTGATATTAACTATTAATGAGTTATTCTTCTCTATAATGGGTATCTTAGCACAAGTTCTTAAACAAAAAATATTAAAATATGGTGTGGGCCCCACGTCTACAGTGTAGATCCGATCCTTAGCTAAGGACCCGGCTCGTCACTGTTCACGTGACGTGGCGAGCCGGGATTGGTCAATTTTTTTTTTTTTTAAGTTTCGAAAAAAAAAAAAAATTTAAGAGATTTGGTGAGTTTCACCATTGGACTTGCTCTAAGATTAAAATAGTCTTTCAAACGCACTAAAAGACCAAAAAAAATATAAAAACGCATAGTATTTTTGAAAGATACAACTCTGTTATTATTTTATAAAAAAATACACTCGTGCAATTAACTCCCAATCAAGAGCATTATTAAGAGAGAAAAAAAATTGATCAAAAGAGCATTATTACAAATATATTTTACATATAAAGCAGTTTTATAACTCCTTAATTCAAGTTTCTATTTCCTGAAGGTACAAACATATTTGAGTACCTTTAGGAGCCCAAGTTTCTATTTCCTGAATTTGAAGATTTGAAAAGGTCTCAAGTTTGAAAAATAATTCTTACAATAAGGATGTTGTCCAATTTGTCAAGTTTTTCATAGCATCAAGATGATTGTGGATATTAAAGCAGGTACATCGGTGTTACTGGACACAGATTCTAAGAAAAAAAACAATATAATAATGTTACCTGCTGACGTGGCTAGTGGGGAATGCAATAAGCGGTCCTAAAATAAAGATTTTAAGACACTGTTTCTTAACTGTTTTTTACACCATTTCCAAAAAAAAATATTAAAAAAATGTTTTTAAGAACCCGACGGGAGTAACACCGCTGTACCTGCTCTTATGTGGGCACCTAAAGGTATACAGATTCAGGTGCGGTGATATCAACATGACTTCATCAGTTTTACAAGATGATTTGTTTCTTATAAATTATACATAATTCAAATCCCTTAGAGTAATTCCAACAAGAGTTTTTAATGGATTTCTTAAGACTAAAATAATGAAAATAATGAAAAATAAGAGAGAGAGAATAACATGAGTTTCTTAAAAAGATATTAAGAGCTCTCAAATTTCAACTTTTGATATCTTCTTAAGAAACACATGTAATATATGTCATTTTTTCATTGATTTAGATTTATTTTTAAATTAAATTTAATTATATAACTAAAATAAATATTAAATTATAATATTATATTAGTAAGAACCTCAAATTGA
The DNA here is from genome assembly GCA_030180135.1 of Orychophragmus violaceus. Classification (NCBI taxonomy): domain Eukaryota; kingdom Viridiplantae; phylum Streptophyta; class Magnoliopsida; order Brassicales; family Brassicaceae; genus Orychophragmus; species Orychophragmus violaceus. Next base: position 32,906,776 of record CM058240.1, read on the forward strand.
AGTTCTCACCATTAAAGATGCTCTTAAAAAGTTATCAATGTATCGCGAATAGATTTTTTAGTTTACAATTTTACCTCTATTTATATTATTAATTATAATAAATTTTATTAACTTAAAAATAAGATTTACATTTTTTACATTTCGACACTTTGGTGAAAAAAACTAGATTTTGTTTTTAGTGGAAAATGAAATTATATAGTTTGCCGAAAAATAAAAGTATCAATTTTGGCAGGAACCATGATTTTGTGATATTTGCGAATAATGAGAATTTCTGTTTTTTAACAAAAAAAAGACTATGTTATTGCAATTTTGGAGGAAAAATAACAGAATTGTGTTGTTCTAGCAAAAGAGAAAACGAGGTTTTATGATTTTGATTAAAAAATGATTTTAATAATAAATAAATCAAAATGATAACACATAAGTATGTTTTTAGTAATTATGTATTCTAATTGCACTTAAGTCACCAACCTATTCGAGAATATATAGGTAATCATATTTTAACCAAATTTAATCTTCATTTATAATTTTAACAAATTACATCATTTAAAAAAAAATATCGTTTTGATGTATAAATCACAGTCACACTAAATGAAGATGCATTTATGTTCCATATGTGGTTCGCTTGTTGGTTGATTATATTGCGTTTAAGAGACCACTTGTTCGACGGATTTTTTTTTTTCTTTTTCATTTGATAAGATTATACTCATAAGACTCAAATACGAGAGTTTAATATAGATCATAAGCATAGGAAACTAAAGCCCAAATATTGAGCAACCAAAGCCCACAGAATAAGCAACTAAAGCCCAACCAACAGACAACTTAAACTTTACAACCAAACAAGCACAATCGATGAAATTCAAACCTAGAAATAACAAAATAAACTTGCGAATCCAAATCCTTGCGAAGATCTTGAACGAGAGCTATCGAAGCAGCCCACGGCCTACCAAACGATAACACCAACTTCCAGAGACACAACTGAGACCACATTCTCAGACCTAAAGAACGAAGACTTCATAACCCGACAAGACGGAACCTAAGAAAGTTCCACTAACTCTTCCTGATATGGCAGAGATGCACTCCTAGCGCTCGTATAACCCCTAGAGAGAAGCCCAAACCAAACCCAAATCTCATCAGAAAAAGGAAAACGAATCCAAACCACCCAAGAAACCCCGAACCCAAAGGAAACCGGAGAAAAACTCGACTAGAAAGTTTTCGCAACGAACCATAAACCACAAGCTACCAAGCCAAACTAAATTTGAACCTTCAATCTATGATCTTAGAAGCCTAGCAACTATTGACCACATGCACCTTAATCTAGCCAAAACCAAAAGAAATTAAAGCAAACCATACTAACACTAAACCACGAACCCAATTGAATTCTGCAAAGACGAGGGCTTAAACAAAAATCTAAAACCGAAAGACCACAGCTCAAACCCTAACCATAACCGGAACCAGCACAAGACCCCACCTAGGACTAAACCCGAAGCTCAGACCAAAAAAAAAGAATCGACGACGCCTCACACCATGACCTCACACCACTAGCACCGGTAAGCTTTAGATAGGCATCGAAGGTACGGACTCACCAAACCAGACAAGCGAGCAGATGAAGCGACGGCGAAAGCACCACGGCCACGCACACACCAGGCGGAGGCGACGATTGGCGACGAGCAGGAACGGAGTCAGAGCCCGAAGAAGAGATGGCGGTGTCGGAAACAAGATCCGGCAAAACCGTCGTCAATAGCAGAGAAGCTTGAACTGGTGTCATCTACACTACACGGGGACTAGAGAACCTCCCCGGCAACGGCAGAACCGCCGGCCGGGGAGGAAGCGTGAATCGGAGAGGAGAAAGGCTGCCTCGAAAATCGTGTTTAAGAGCGTTCTTGTGAAGCTTCCAGGCTGTTCTTTGAAGGAATTATAGGAACAACTTTTTGAAATGAATAAAAGAGACCGTATTACTATTAATATTTGATAAATGGTCTAGTGATTCATCTCTTACTCAGATTTTTATTTATTTGTTCAAATTCATTTCACACCAACATTGTTCCACCTTGTTTCTGAAGAGTTTTACTCTGATTGGCATACTTTGATAAAGTGGGGTTATTGGTTCATGTATTTTAATAGATTTAAAAATTGATATCAAATATAGTGTTATTGATTTTATGATTTTAAAATTCCTATTCAATCATATCTAAAAGAGACCGTATTACTATTAAGATTTGATAAATGGTCTAGTGATTCATCTCTTACTCAGATTTTTATTTATTTGTTCAAATTCATTTCACACCAACATTGTTCCACCTTGTTTCTGAAGAGTTTTACTCTGATTGGCATACTTTGATAAAGTGGGGTTATTGGTTCATGTATTTTAATAGATTTAAAATTTGATATCAACTATAGTGTTATTGATTTTATGATTTTAAAATTCCTATTCAATCATGTCTAAAAGAGACCGTATTACTATTAATATTTGATAAATGGTCTAGTGATTCATCTCTTACTCAGATTTTTATTTATTTGTTCAAATTCATTTGACACCAACATTGTTCCACCTTGTTTCTGAAGAGTTTTACTCTGATTGGCATACTTTGATAAAGTGGGGTTATTGGTTCATGTATTTTAATAGATTTAAAATTTGATATCAACTATAGTGTTATTGATTTTATGATTTTAAAATTCCTATTCAATCATGTGTTATTAGTTTTATAATTTAGAAATCCAAATTCAAATCACGTGTTACTCAATTCTACCGATTTATTTATGGATTTTATTTTATAATGGATTTTTAAAGATTTTTGTATTAAAATAACAAACACTGAAATCCAAATAAAAACTTACGGATTTACAATACTAATTAAAATCAACATGTTAGAATAGAAAATCGGTGAATTTTACAGAGATTTGTAAATTCTAAATGGATTTATAAATCAACTAAAATATATAAACGAATAACACCCTCTACAGTTTTAATTATTTTATATTTTTATATTATATCATTTATATTATTACTTTATTTTAAATTATGAGAAAAAATAATTACATAACATATAGCTTTTTTTTAAAGATTGTTATTTTATTTTTGAGAGAATGTAAATTATATTCAATCAAAGTCTTTGTACAACAAGGGTTTCTTCTTTTTAACTCTGTAGACCCTTCTAGTAAGACTCATCTCGATCTCTTTAAATTGTGTATAGTATGTTTCTGACATTCTTGTCAACGATCTTTGCAAGCTGAGGGAGTTTAATTGGTTGCCAATTTGGTTCCTCATGTCTATGTTGGTTACGCTCCCTCCATATGAGGTATAGAGTTGACTGAAACACATACCTCAATTTGAACCTTCCAATTTTATCACAGTCTAAATCTGTCAGGGGCTTAGTCAACTTGTCCCAGTCCGTAGATAAGTTGTGCCCCCAAGAGATTACCTGCGACTGCACGCCATATTATGGATGAGTACTCACATTTGAAAATAGGTGATTTCTCGACTCCTCATGATTGTCACAAAGAACACAGCTCGTTCTCGCACATTCCAATTCTTCATTTTGTCACCAGTTGGAAGCCGATTATGCATCGCCATCCAAGTCAAAAAGGAGTATTTAGGGTAGCATATTTAAACCACATCCCTATATACCATGATTTCCTCGGCTGGCTTACTCTGATTTGGCTCCAAGTGTGCTTCGAGTTGAACTTGCAGCATATTTCCATGTGTATGTTCTCCACAGGGAAATGTCTTCTGCAGTTTCATCTCTCTTCAAAGCTCTGATTTCTGCTTCAATCTCGTTCATAGTAATGGATCGAGAGGCCGACGCGTTTTTACACAGATGCTACTGTCGCATTTGCTGATATACCCAAACCGATGACTCCTCGAGGCCCAAGATGTCGTACAGTCTGCCTTTATCTGACCAATGATCGTACCAGAAGTACGTACTCTCACGTTTGTTGACTCTTATACGGTGGAAATCTTTTCCGCTTTCCCTGTACTTTAATAGCTTCTTCCATATCCATGAACCTCTATTTCTTTTAGTTTTCACTATCCAGATTGTATCTTTCCAAATGTTTTTTCTCTTGACCCAGTTGACCCAAAGAGTATCTTGGCCTGAGAGAATTCGCCACAAAAGCTTTAAGCAACAGACTTGGTTGGCCTCACGAATTGATCTAACTCCCAAACTACCTTCTTGTTTTGGCTTGCAAACCCCACTCCATTTTATCTTTGCGTTTCTGCTGTTTAACTCCAGTCCCGACCAAAAAAAAGCTGAACAAATCTTTTCTATCTCAGTGATACAGTCACTAGGTAAGCAATACACATAAATCCAAAAATTAATCGTACCATTGATTACCAAGTTGAGAAGTTGAAGCCGCCCTGCATATAACACGAAGCGAGTCTTCCAGGAGGTAATTTGCAGTCTTATACGTTCAATAAGGGGCTGATATTTTGTGCATGTCAATCTCCTGGTTAGGAGAGGGAGACCAAGGTATTTCACAGGAAGGTTTCCCAGCTCAAATGGGAACGTAGATGTGATTTCATTCCTCGCTTGCTCACTCGTTCCAGCCATGTGAAACATAGATTTCTCAATACTTATATGAAGCCCTGGCCTCTCAACAAAGCTGTCAAATAGTTTAATAACTCCTTCTACAGATCGCCTTTTTCCATCCACAAAAACCATTATATCATCAATGAAACATAATTGTAAACTGAATTTGCTTACATTGAGGATGATATCCAATATTTCTATCCACAGCCGCTCTGTCAATCGTACGAGAGAGAAAGTTCATACATATAACAATTAAGTATGGGAGAGAGAACAACCTTGTCAAAGACCTCGTTCACTTCTAAAAAAAACTGCCAACTTACCATTGATTTGGATAAAGAAAGATGCTGAAGTAATATGTACATCAAGTGCAACATGTTAAATTTTTAAATTTTATTACAAAATGATCATCTTGTTGCAAACCACGTTTCTAAAGCGTCTTGCGTCCCTTGATTCCCGAATGGTAGAATTTTTTTTTGACATGTCTGTCGATCAGGTTTGTCAGAGATGGAGATCACAATGGTTGCTCTCTTTGCTTTCTACCATTTCTCCCTCTCCAAATGGTATGAAAGGAGGTTTGATAAGCATATCTAACAAGGAAGAGCTTCTGTTTTCATGTTCTTATACTCACCAGAATATGTAAAATCTCATCCCATTGCTTGGTGTAGCATCTGTCTAACAACTTACTAACCAGCAGCTTACATACCTCGTGATTATAGATACATTCAAAGAATAGATGATTGTGTAATAAAAATTGTTGTAGGCAGAAGATACACAACGCATCTAATCCTACATTCCAATTGAGAATTTGGTCCCTTGTTGTAAGTCGGTTGTGTGATGCTATCAAAGTGATGAATGAGTATTTTGGAGTAGAGAGAGAGAACCATACTCCCTTGTACCAATCCATATTTTGGTGATATCCTCGAATGAGTTTCAAAGTATCTTTGGTGTTGAACTTCGGTTTCTATATCTCATCCTTTTGCTTCCACAACTTATTATTAGTCTCAATTGATACTCGGTTTTGCAGCTTATGAATCTCGTCGTCAATCTGATTGAGTATTTATCTCTGATGTCTCCTTCTTCTATGGGATTTAGTGACATCTTCCTCAATAGCCAATTTGTGAGTGCCAAGATCAATGCATCCTCGTTTTCCATTTAAATCCATCAATCAACCCAGGGGCGACCATACATCAAACTAGAATGTTGAAACTTCACCATTATGACCTTCGACCTTTGTGACAGTTACTGCAAGCTCCATGTTCTTTAAAGTCTTTTTCCACATACAAGAGCCAAGAGTAGACCTATGATTAACTGACGAGAATGTCACAGGCTAATTCTTCGGAATTGGTACGTGCGGCCTGAGCACCTTTTCACCCATCGTGATTCCTAAGTCAGCCTCACTCAAATTAAAACTTTAGAACTTTAGAAATATAAAGAGAAAACTCTTAGAGAGAGAGAGAGAGAGAGAGAGAGAGAGAGAGAGAGAATTTAGAGAGGTTTTTATATTGCAAATTGTTGGATAATTACAAATGAGGAACTCACCCCCTTATATACAAATTCTCAATCCAAATGAACGGTCAGGATTAAAACGATCTAACGGTGAAGATTAGATCTAACCTACTCCATTACCCCCACTATATTCACTATCACACTCCACTATCATCATTACACTCCACCACCATCATCCACTACCATCATTACACTCTACCACCATCATTAAGCTCCACTATCCCAACATCATCATTACACTCACACCACAACCCACTATCTCATCCACTTTTTGATAATTACCATTTACATAAGTAAAAATACTTAGTAACTACTTAGTGGATTTACTCTCCCGTTAGGCTCATTCCATAGATTTATCCGATATATGTATTGGGCTAAAAATGAGCCGTGACATCCTCCCCCACCTATTTCGGTGACAACCTCGTCGTCGTGTACTCCACTAGCTTGTCTTGAAATTTCCACAAGTCTCCCTCTGCCTCCCATGTTGCTTCGGACTAGGTTAAGAATTTCCACTTGATCAGAAAATGGGTCTAGCGCGGAACACCTCGCTTTCTCACTTCCTTATTCGCGAGAACTTCACATATCTCCTTATCATAAAACTTAATTACAATAGGTGGTGCTCGAGTTGAAAATCCTCGTGTTTCTTCCTCCTCATTCTGGAGGTAAGGCTTCAACATACTGACATGGAACACTAGGTGGATCTTCAGAGTAGCCATTAACTCCAACCGGTAGGATACCTTTCCGACCTTTGTAGTCACCTCAAAATAACCCTCATACTTCCGAACTAAGCCTTTGTGCAAGCTCCAAAATTCCTTGAGTTGTTGAGGAAGGAGCTTCACTAAGACCAAGTCTCCCACCGTGTATTCGGATGGTCGTCTCTTCTCATCCGCCCACTTCTTCATTCATCTTCGGGATGTTTCTAGACATACCCGAGCAAAGTTGGCATGTTCCTTCCCATTGTTTGGCCATTATAAATGCCCCTAGACTTTTTCTTTCAGTCGTCGGTGTGGCCAAAGTGTGTGGTGTCATAGGTTGTTGTCCCGTCGTAAGCTTGAATGGACTTCGTCCTGTGGAGTCACTTCGTTGCAAATTATAGGAAAATTAGGGGATGTCCAGAAACTTAGCCCAATCTCTTTGATTTGCACTCACAAAGTGTCGGAGAAAACACTCTAGCAATGCATTCACCCTTTCCGTCTACCCATCAGTTTGAGGGTGAAAGCTTGTTTGAGAAGCTTAAGTCCATCCGAAGCATCTTGAATAACTCCTTCCACAAGTGTCCAGTAAATCGGGGATCCCGATCACTCACGATATTCCTCGGTAATCCCCAATGCTTCATCACGTTCTTGAAAATTCCCTTGCCGCTTCTTCGGCTGTGGCATCCTGATCGCACGCTATGAACGTTCCATACTTGGAGAACCGGTCTACAATCACCAAGATAGAGCTAAACCCTTCTGACTTAGGTAAGGCTCATATGAAATACATTGAAACTGACTCCCATGGTTGTTCTGGATCGGAAAAGATTCCAACAAACCTGCCAACTGCTTATTCTTCGTCTTATGTTGTTGACAAACCAGACAAGTCTTCACGTACAACTCCACAGTGTCTCGCATCTGTGGCCAAAAGTAAGCTTTCTCAACCAAGGCCAACGTTTCTTTCTGCCCTGAATGTCAGGCCATTGAGTATCATGACACTCCCGAACTATGTATTGGCGAAGACTTTCCCACTTCGGTACATAAACCCTCCGACCCTTGGTGAGATGTAATCCGTTCTCCACCCATAACCAGTGTTTCTTGCCTTCCCTCGCCAATTTTTTCAATTCTTGGGAAGCTGGATCACTTTGCAAGCCTTCTCGGATCCGTCCCAAAATGCCTCATTCGACCAAACTAACGGCTGCCAGCTCGGCCTTCCAACTCAATACATCAGTCACAACATTTGTCTTTCCTATCTTATACTCCAAGGTATAATCGAACTCAGCCTGGAAGTCTTGACAACGAGCCTTCTTTGGAGAGAGCTTCTTTTGCGTCTGGAAATAAATTGTGGCCACATTGTCCGTCTTAATCACAAAGTGTGATCCCAACAAGTAGTTTCTCCAAATTCTTAGAAAATGGACCACGACTGTCCTCTCCTTTTCCTGGACCGTGTATCTCCTCTCGGTTTCATTCAACTTTCGACTCTCAAAGGCAATCAGATGTCCCCCTTGCATCAAGACTCCCCAATCGCAAAATCAGAGGCATCCGTGTGTGTCTCGAATGGCAGCTTAAAATTTGGTAAGGCAAGGTAAGGTTCTTGACTTACTGTGGCCTTCCACTCCTCAAAGGCCTCTTGGTATCTATCTGACCATTCCCATGACTTCGCCTTCTTCAATAAGTCTGTCAAAGGAGCAGCCCTCTTAGAGTATCCCTCAATGAACCGACGATAGTAGTTCGCCAGTCCAAGAAATGACTGTAACTCCATCACTTTTTTCGGAGCCTCCCAGTCCATGATCGCCATGATCTTGGTATTCCATCTTCAGCTTTCCATGTCCAATGACTGTCCCAAGAACTGGACTTCCTCAGTAGAAAAAGTGCACTTCTCCCGCTTCATGAACAACTCATTATCACGAAGAACTCGAAAGACTGTTCGTAAATGTTCTATGTGCTCCTCCATCGAGTTGCTATAGACGAAAATGTCATCCAAGTAGGACACCACGAATCGATCCAGATATGGCTGAAAGATCTGATTCATTAAGGTGCAAAACGTGTCTGGTGCGTTCGTGAGGCCAAAGGGCATCACAAGCCACTCGAACGACCCATGCCGAGTTATGCATGCAGTCTTTGGCTCATCCCCTTCATTAATCCGGACTAGGTAGTATCCTTTTTTTAAGTCCATCTTGGTATACACCTTGGCTCCTCCAAGTCTGTCGAATAAGTCGGCGATCAAAAGAATCATATAGCGGTTCTTGATCGTTACCTTATTAAGTGCCTGGTGGTCCACACACATTCTCAAGGATCCATCTGACTTCTTCTGGAACAAAACCGGTGCACCATAAGGAGCTTTTGACGGTCGCAACTTCCCTATTGCCAACAATTCGCCGAGTTGTTTCCTCAACTCTTCAAGTTCCGTTGGAGTCATTCGGTAAGGCGTCATGGCTGGTGGTTTGGCCCCCATCTTCAACTCAATTCGGTGATCCACCTCTCTCCTAGGTGGCAAGTTCTCTGGTAATTTTTCTGGCGTCACGTCCATGTTCTCCTCGAGAACAACTTCAATAGCTGGCGGTATTGGTGTTAGCCCCGTCAAGCGGGTAAAACCCGCGACCAACGACCCACCCCGCGGCGGGTTAGACTAATTTTCGATCTGCATCAACCCGCCCCGCCAAACCAGCAAAAAAAAAACAGTCGATCCGCATCCGCCCCGCTAAAATTTGCGGATACCCGCGGGTACCCGCAGATAACCCGCAAATATTTAAATATTAATTAAAATTTTAATTTATAAATAATATTATTTAAAATAATATTTATTAATAAAATCTTAATATTAAAAACGTAAATTAGTAATTTTTATTTTAAAAAGTTAAAAAATTTTGAAAAAATATTTATTTTATTATATTTTTAATTAAATCATAAAATTTTGAATAAATAATAAAAAAATTTAGTTAAAAAAAAAAAAAATTTGCGGGTACCCGCATAACCCGCGGTTAAAAAATACTCTGACCCGCACCCGCCCCGCATATTTGAAAAAAAACTTCGACCGGCATCTTCCCCGCGGCGGGTAAAAACCCGCGGGACCCGCAGGTAATGACTCAAATTGACAGGGCTAATTGGCGTGGTATTCTCACATTCGCCTTCCACCTTCATCACCGCCAAAAATGTGGGCTCACCCTTTTTACGCCTTTGGAGATGTGCATCTCCGGCAAGTGCTTCGTTCTATCATTCTTCTTTCCAACGGTAGGAACCATGCAAGGTGATCCCTTCTCAAATATGCAAACCAACCTGAGTGCGGACATCGGTATTGCCATGACTTGCCTCATGAAATCTAAACCGAGGACAACTTTGAAGTCATCCATAGGCACCACAGAGAAGTTGACTGAACCGATCAAATCTCCCAGCTTCATCTCCACTAGCGGTACCATTAACCGATTGGGCTTTGGCGTTCACTGTCTTCATCCAGCCTTCCCTAATCCACCATCACTTGAGTTTGCTTCCCATTAATTCGGGCCTCTACGTACATGAGCCCCTTGCTCATTGGTTTTGTAACCGGATTTTCCTTAAGAGCGTTAAGGAGTTGTAACGACCCCATCTTGCTTGATTCTCCTTCTCGAGTATCCGCATCACGATTCCCCCTAATCGCGGATAGTGAGCCTATCTTTGGACAGTCCTTCATTTGATGTGGCCCCATGCACACGAAGCATCCATCCCTTGGTACGAATGACTTCTTCTTGGCTTCAAAATCTTCCCGTCGAGAACCTTTCTCATAGTTCCTCGATGGTCCTGCATTTTCTCGGCCATAATCTCGCCTCTCTCCCACACTTTTAGTCACAACCTTCTCTTTCTTCTTGAATGAATCGAAGGGACCTTGAGTGCGGAAGTCAGTTAATGACTCGGCCACCACGATAGCCTCATCTACAGACTGAACTCCCCTTCGATGGAACTCTTGTTTAGCCCAATTTTGCAGCCCATCGGTGAAGTAGAACGCGAGTTCCTCATCCGACATGTTAGGAATTTGAAGCATGAGGGTCGTGAATTCCTTCACATAGTCAGGAATCGTACCTTTTTGTCGAAGTTCACTTAACTTATTCCGGGCTTCATGCATGACGTTTTCCGGGTAGAATTGACGCTTTCGTTCCTTCTTGAACTCCTCACATGTCTCGATCCGGCATATTCCCCGTTCTATCTCCATGTGTTTTCTATGCCACCATAACATGGCCGTGTCCGTGAAGTACAAAACCACGGCCTTCACATTTGTCATCTCCTCCCTAAGATTGAGATTGTCGAAGTATACTTCCATTTGCTAAAGAAAATTCTCAACTTCCTTAACATCTCATACCCCGTTAAATAGCTATGGTTTTGGGAAGTCCACCCGACTTGCTCCATTGGCGATAATGGCTCCTCCATTTGCGCTTACCTTCTTGCATAGCGCCACGTCTTCCTCCACAAATACGAGCCTTGCTTTCATCCCCTCGATGTCTTCTCTCAAATCTTGGATACAACCCGTCATTAGTTCCTTCAACCACTCAAAGGGGGAGTCTAGGTCAGAGGTGTTCTACCTAACTTCCTCCAGCCCTTCGAAAACATGACTCTCCAACCCGTTTACGGTGTACTCGACCCGCTCAAGCTTCTCCGACATCTCTCCAACAACCACCCCCAAAGCCTTTTGGTAAACACTCTTACCCCGCTTGTTTGCTCCTTGGACAGTCGTGGCCTCGGACGTCGTAATGGTAGCATCCTCGCTTCCCTTAATCATTCTCTTGTGCAGACTTCTCTCTAGCCTCTATTGAACTCGGCTCTGATACCACTTATCACAGACTAATTCTTCAGAATTAGTACGTGCGGCCTTAGCACCTTTTCACCCCTCATGATTGCTAAGTCAGCCTCACTCAAATTCAAACTTTAGAACTTTATAAATATAAAGAGAAAACTCTTAGAAAGAGAGAACTTAGAGAGATGTTTATATTGCAAATTGTTGGATGATTACAAATGAGGAACTCACCCCCTTATATACAAATTCTCAACCCAAATGAACGGTCAAGATTAAAACAATCTAACGGTGGAGATTAGACCTAACCTACTCCATTACTCCCACTATCTCCACTATCACACTTCACTATCATCATTACACTCCGCCACCATCATCCACTACCATCATTACAATCTACCACCATCATTACGCTCCACTATCCCAACATCATCATTACACTCACACCACAACCCACTATCTCATCCACTTTTAGATATTTACCATTTACATAAGTAAAAAATACTTAGTAGCTACTTAGTAGATTTACTCTCCCGTTAGGGCCATTTCGTAGATTTATCCGCTATATGTATTGGGCTAAAAATGGACCTTGACAAGAATGATTCTTTATGAATTAGATACTTTCTAATCCTTAAAACCCTCAAAGATAATTTAGAAGACGAGATCCTCCAAATTATTTCAAGACAACTTACAATGTTTGCTTCCAAGATGGATTTCAGTCCTAAACTTTCCCTCTTTCTTTGGTTTACACACTTATTTACATGATATCTTCGCTTTTATGGGATTGAGATCAGGTCCCAACCAGAAAATGCAGAGAAAGCTTGTCAGTTTCGATGATGCCTGCTTTTGGTAGTCGAAATGCTGAGATCCAAAAGTTTTCAAGCCTTGTATAACTGAGCTAAGAAGTTGTAGGCGCGCTGAGAAAGAGAGATTGTGTATAGTCAGAAACTTATACACTTTCTGATTTTCTCAATCAAAGGTGAATAGTAATTTAACCGACATTCTTCTTGCAAGAAGTGGCAGCCCTAGATAGCGAACCGAGAGTGAGCCTGCTTTAATGGAAAATTTTCTAGGATAGCTTCTTTGTCATCGACTGCAACCCCAACCATAAACAATGTAAAGTTCCCTAGGCTGATATGTAATCAAAAGATCACAACAAACTCTTATAAACATCCATAATACCTTTGATTGAACTATGTTTCCCATCCGTGAATACAAGCACATCATCAGCAAAACATAGATGTGTCAGGTTGACTTCTTTACAGTAAGGATGATGTCCTATCATTCCTTTCATAGCTGCCTTATCTAGCAACTTGGGTAGAACATGCCTACAAATCACAAACACGTGGATATAAGGAGCATCCTTGTCGAAGTCCTCTCTTGCTTTGGAAATATCCAGCTAGTTCACCATTTACATAAACCGAGAAAGAGGCCATGGTGATACATCGTTTAATTCATTGGACGAACTTAGTTAGTATTCATATTGTCGAGAGAACACCAAGCAAAAAGGGCCATTGGACTGAATCAAAAGTCTTGGTGATGTTAATTTTTATTGCAAAATGAGTTGATATTGTATCCTTATGATAGTTTTTGACAAGTTCAGAGGCGAGGAGCACATTTTCCATCAGAAGTTGATCCTTTATAAATGGTGACATATAGTCTTTGCAAGATTTTCTTCAGTCTATTAGCTAGGAGCTTTGATATCATCTTATATAAGACATTGTAGTATGATATTGGCCTGAAATCTTTCATCTCCTTTGATGTGTCCTTTTGGTATATGTGTGAGAATCGTCGAGTTGATTCTCTTAGGTAGGAAACCAGTGTCAAAGGATTTGATTGCAGTAATCATATCATTACCAATGATTGGCCATCAGATTTGAATAATTTGATGTGTACCTGTCCGTACTGTAGAACTCCAATTTCACACATCAATAGATATTTGAAATAAGTTTGGGTTTAAGAGAATCTCAAGTTTGTAAAGTCAGAGATCAACAGAAAAAAGTATATAAAAGTTATAGCTAAACCTCTTGAAAGGTTGTCTACGTACCCTTTGAAAATGGATTAACCATTCATAGGCCGATTACAAAGATTTATGGTTTCTCTGGAAGTTGTGAAGATTCTGAATTTGTGGATAGAATTGAATGCCCTCTAGAATGATTTGATATCTTTATATATAGAGTTGTCGTACTCTTTTTCCTTTTCCTGATTAGTTTTATCTTCATTTTCCTGATTGATTTTATCATCATTTTCCTTATTGGAATTATCTTATTTTTAGTGTTTGGAATTATCTTATTTTTACTGTTTGGAGTTATCTCTTCTTCCTTTTTTAGGTTTTACTTTTTTCTCGGATTTTCCTTTTTGATGAGATTCTAGGGTTTTTTAGGCCGATCTAGGGATGTTAAACACGTCTCCATCAGTACGATTCGTCGAATGAGTGTTGTTAAAGTCGGCGAATTTAGAAGAAAGTCTAGCTCGGCGTGACTTGATATCAATCTAAGTGCTTTTGATTCCTTTGAATGCTTTCAACATATTACTTGTATTTTCTTTCAAAAAAGGAAAATGGAAATGAGGCTTATGTGTGCTCAGCTTACATGTTGTAACTTTTTTTGGCTTTTTTGTCTAAGTATGAAAAGTGTTTTTGGATTTGCGAGACTGTGCTCGGCTTGATTTCATTAGAATGAACGAATTTGCAGGCTTATGAATGGATGCTCGGTTTATTTATCGCTCGTTGCTAGAATATGCGAGATGGATCTTGGCTTTTTGGGATGGATCCCGGTTTTTTGGGATGGATCCCGATTTGTCTCTCCATCTAGCTTAACCACGTCATCTACTTTTTTTTTGTTAAATGGGCCTCGCCAACTAGACACTAACAATCTAAAAAACCCAACAACAGGCCCAAACCATGGGCCTTTCTCCGTCCTCCTCCCTCATCGTTATGACAGCCACCCTTCCTCATACATGTCGACATCCAGTAACAGACTCTTCCAGTTCTCCAAAGTATACAATTTGACTTTAATTCTTATTAGCATCTAACTCAACTAATAAATCCTTTCAAATCCCTTTCCAGCCATTGTATATACTAGGTAAGTACCCGCGCTACGCAGCGAATTTATTGTAAATATTATTTTATAAATGTGTATTTTCTTATTTTTCATACGAAATAATAATGAAACCGATATTTTTACCATGTTATTATATAGATACATAAAAAAGAAAAGTCTCATCCAAATAAACTTCCTGATCAAATCGTATATGTCCACTCACTTTTTTTATTTGTTCTTCTTTTCTTTCAACCTTCGTCATTCCGGGTTGTCCTTTAGTTTTCTTCTTCTGGTTGTTTTTTTGGTATTATTAGTATTAGAATATAGTTCTTTGTATTTTAAATATGTGATAAATGACTTAGAAGAGTCTTAAGTTACCTGTTGCAAATGGATGCCGGCTGATTTTTTGAGACAAGCTTCCCTAGCAGAAGAAAATTATCGGAGTTATGGCTGCAACAAGTAGATCATGAAACTCGGTCAATGAATCAGTGAATATATACAGTATAACACCAGCAGTCCATACATCAGCCTCATGCCATAACGTCTGAGCAAGACCTCAAGAGCAACATAATATAGACTCCCAACAACATCAATGAATATTTGACTTGAAAGTCACTGGAAGATCAATACTAAAGCAAATCAGTTTCATAAGATCCTATTACCAGTCTAATTAAGCCAACAGTAACTAACAACCAATTTACCTGGTTTGAAAAGACAGATAGCCCAAAATCAATAGCTTTGAGAGAGAAATCATCATCCTTATTAACCAACAATAAATTCTCAAGCTTCAAGTCTCTATGCATAACACCGAGTGAATGATACACTTCAACAACACCAACAATGATCTTAGTCAGCTCAGCCGTTTTCCTCTCGCTGTAATGCCCTCTCTGAATAATCCTATCAAACAATTCACCTGCAGCACAAAGCTCCATCATAATGTGAACATACAAAGAGTCCTCATAAGCTCTGTTGTTGTCCCTTTTGTTGAGACATTCTTTGGAGAATTCTTGAGCAGTGATATCAGAAGCGTTGTTGTTGGTCGGAGAGTGGTCGGAATTGGAGTGATCTGAAGAAATGTGGGTAGAGGTTTTGGAGTTATCTTCAGGCTTACTGTTATTGCCTTCGTAGATTTTTTCCTTGAAAGATCCACAGCATGAATTGCCCATGAAACAATGGAAAAATGCTTAAATATTAGTTTAAAGACAGCAACTTTCACTCTCTGTTCTTCATCCAACGGACTGCTCACAGATATTTTGAACACTCTGTTAAAGAAAAAACAAAGGCAAACCCCGTAAAATCAGACCAAATCCAATAAGCTAAAAAAAATAACAAACTTTAAATAATCACAAAGAAGAAAAACACAAAACCAACATCATATCAACCATTTAGAATACAGTAAAGTGTCAGATTAACCAAAAAGACAAGAGCTACTGAAATGTCGAATCAGATTTTCCTTAGCTATTTCATGGCATATGTTTCTTGATGAATATGTTTCTGATGCTCCATTGAGTTTCATGTGCTATGAGTTATGAGTGGGGAGTAGCTGGATAGCCCAGAAAACTCAATGGAACATCAGTTATCTCGGCACCAATTGCCCATGAAACAATGGAACCGTTCATACATGTAGTTTGAAACCAGTTAAGAGCAAAAAGTCAAAACTCATCAGACCAAATCCAAGAAGCATACACAGGAAAGTAACGAACTTTAATAATCATAAGGAATAAAGTCAAATTAACCAAAAAACAAACCACAAGAGCTACCTACTAAAAATTCAAATCAGAGTTTACTTAGTTTCAATAGATACTCCAAATGAATCAGAAACAGAGAATGAAAATAAATGATTATGCTGTTGTAAAGGCGTTGACAAAAACGGGAACACATGACAATATATATGATAAAAGTGATTGAAACACCTTGCATTATATTCAGCATGTGCATGTCTGGACTCGGCATGAAACGACATGTCCTCCCCTCGATCTCGGTTAACAGCATTTGGTGTTCTCTGACTCGTCATCATAACTGGAAAGCAGTAAAAGTGTTCATAAATTTTTCAGATTGATTAATAGTATATGATAACTACGACGGAGGGATAACTCATAACCTGAGTCAGTGTTGAACTCTGACTGTTAATGATTGCACTCGCCATATGAGGGTATGTCCTCCTCTTGATCTTGGTTAACACCATTTGGTGTTCTTTTACTCATCATCACAACCGATAAGCAGTAAAAGTGTTCATAAGTTTTATCAGATTCATAAACAGTAAAAGATTTATCAGACGAAAGGATAGCTAATCACCTTATCCAGTGTTGTATTCCGACTGTTACTAAGTGGACTCTGCATATGACGATATATGCTTCTCGAATTCTCAGTCTATAACCCGAACCCGATAACAGCTTGGACGTTCGGAACAGGGGATCCTGAATCGAATCACAGACAGTAACAACGAACGTTCGAGATTTAGGATAAACGATCGTCAATCTTTTTCGGCGAGGATGCATCAATCATAGGAGGAGTCGATGCATTTAGGGTTCAGCTGAGAGGATTCTTCCTTAGTTCAAATGGCGATATGCAGGATGTGTTTGTTACAAAAAAAAAAAAAAAAAGATATGCAGGATGTGGCCAGATTGGCCAAATAAAATTCAGGACGTGGCCGAAGGTTATTTTCTGATTGGATGCAAAGGTTTTTTCAATAATTGATGTAGCATCTTCTCAGAGCTTTAAAAAGCTGAGTTATCAAGACCAGAAGAGGCACTTCTCCTATTAGTGTGTTGATTTCTTTACATGGTCATATAAATATTCGTCCACAGGCAACACAATCCTTCATACCACCTGCACAAGCATCTATTTCCCCAGAAGGTCCAATCGGCAAGAAGAGATTTTTGAAATCTTTCAACTGGAAGTAATGTGGAGTTCTAGAGACTCGACGGAGCAACTACCGAGAGCGACAGCGATAGAGGGATGCAGTCCATAAGCTCATAATCGTAAACACTCTCCGACCATAAAGACTCGACGGAGCAACTACCGAGAGCGACGACGATAGAGGGATGTAGTCCATAAGCACAGCATCGCTAAACTCTCTCCGACCAACCACAAAGTTTTCCGATCACAAAGAAAGCTAGTGTTGCCTTCAAAACTTGCAGTGATTATTTGTACACAAGAAACAGCCAAAACCCTCTCTCCTCTAGAAAAGGTGTGTCAGTACTTTAGTAGGGTATCGTCTTCCATGTTAACAATGAAAGTAAAAGTATAGTCTGACTCTAAAGCTAGCTCAAGTATGCATATCAGATTTTGATATAGGTTCAAATATAGCTGGTCCAATAGAACAAAAGGAAATTAATCAACTAAGCAATCCTCCAAATCAAAGTGTCATCGAGAGATATAATATACCTTATCTATACATTTAGCTTCTTCTTTTAATTTCCTGATGTATGCCAAATCAACAGAATGGTTTTTTATCCTGGAAATTAGCAATAAGGATGCAAAAAAACAAGCATATAAATAAGGTTTGCAGACGAATAATTAAGTTTTTAAGTGATTATGAATAAACTGATACCTCTCCTGGCATGTTCTTCCACACAAAGAAACATATTCTGCAAGCATGCACCATTTTCCCACTGTAGTTTTTCCTAAAATCCTCTCTAGATAAAGGATAAAGAGAAGAAAAATAGTACTCATATTTACTTTTTCACTGTCACATTCTATCATCACGCCACCAAAAAACTAGCAAATGGGTCCAAAATGTCACTTTTAATGGAAAGAGATTGACCATACGAGTTAACCTAAGAATTCAAATTCTAATAGTCATTCAAAATCTACTTTTTACCTTCATTTTATAGCATCTAAATCCAAGCAATCGAGCAGTAATTAACGCAATCGTACCGACTATCGAGTAACAGAGGGAGATTTTGGTTACTGTACAAGAAGAAGACAAATGGTGTTATCGGTTCATCTTTGTTTGGGCCCAATTCCCCTCCGTGAATTATGCTGGATAAGAACTCATCTTGGACCGAAAGCCAGGGCCTACAGGCATCATAAACAGGCCCAATTGACTAGAAGAAGGGCCGGATTACCAGCTGTGGGCCCAGACAAGAGACTCCGACTCCGCACTATAGGTCGGCAGTCGTCTGCACCAACAACCCACGATCCGCCAAAGGAAGAGGAGATCGAGTCTAACAGAGTATCACGGAGATCACGCAAGACGTTGGAACTGATCCTGAAGGTGGAGAAAAGCAGTTGACAAGAGAGATGCTATAAAAGAGAGGCTCCACGCTTGTTTGATCCATCCGATTCCTAATACATCTCTCCTAACTTAGCACTTGTAATCGCTCTCTAGCTCGAGTTCTCTGTAAACATTCAAATTAGTCAATACTAATCCATCTTTTCATCATTTTAAGTCTATTTTGATTACGGTTCATTCTAAAGTCTGGCCCATTATCCCTAAATCTATTCACAAATCTAATCCAAATCTCGAGTCTGAGTTTTAGCATCCACATTTTGGCGCCGACTGTGGGGACGATTCATAGATATCTTGTACACCCGAACCTGGTCTAAAAGCTTATTAGCATGAAAATGGATCCTAACGCAACAGCTCCAATCGGATCACCGAGATCGCAAGATCTCAACCAATCGAACGATATTTCAGACCTAGATTACCGGATCGGAGTCGACCGAAACTCAAGCAAGATCCGGGGCAGTGGACCGCGTTCTTGCTTCTCATCCAACACGGGTTGTCCCTCCAGGCTCAACCTCACTGATAACCGAGAGAAAAACTCTTGGACCTAGACACGATCCGAAGATCGTCCCCTAGAGGATACTTAAGCACCTCAGATCAATCAAACCCGATCGGACTCGCCATGCTTGACGCGATTCGTCACTGATGTTATGGCAGAACTCTGCAGAATGCTAATGGTCCTTATTGACAGGTCGCAAGACCAAGGAGTAACTCAGCATACCATATTAGCTCGTCTCGACCAACACGACAAGAGCCTGATAAATCTAGAAAACCGACCACCACCTGTTACTAGAGTAACAGAACCTAGATCCACGAGGAGTCTGCCATGCACTCGCTTGGACTTCGAGGAGGTGTATGTCACCCCTGAAACACAGAGACAGGCTCCCACACTTAGTGGTAGTGGCTATTCAGTATTCAGCTCAGCCATGGGATATGTGCATCCCAACGTGAACTCTATAGCCAGACCTCGACGGGCATCATAGCCCCCGAAGTAGAACAACTGCCAACACCACCACCCATGCCGACGAGCTATGAACCGAACAAGCATGGGGTGTTGGGTGCATTAGTCTTTGCCTCCAGTTCACGACCACCAAGAACGGAACCTTGAACCAATACCGCTCGGCCTCCCCTGAGCGAGTTATCTCAGCAAGCTTAGATCCGGGGACCAACTACCACGCGTCCGCGAAACGCACAGTTTCCGATGTTCTAACACCAAACCCGTGCGGACGACGAGGGAATTCATGCCAAGCTCCAACTTCTCCAAGCCGCATTTCATTCGGCTACGAGCACGGCCCCGAATATCGATCAAGTTATCGAAGAAACCCGTCAGACTCCGTTCACAGATAGGATCGCTAGCGCGCGAATCCAAAACACTGGAAAGATCAAAATTCCAGAATACGCGGGGACTACGGACCCAAATGCCCATGTTATAGCCTTCTGGCTCGCAGTCTCTCGAGCTCATCTTACCGATGAATAAAAGAAAGTAGTTATTGCAGACTCTTCGCCGAGAACCTCACTGGTACCGCACAAGAATGGTTCGCCAGTCTAGAGGGGAATTCAATCGACAACTTCACCCAACTCATGTCGACATTCCTAAATCAATACTCGATCTTCATCGAGGAGAAAATATCGGAAGCTGGCATATGGGCTCTAAAGCAAGGTCCCGACGAGACCCTCAGAGCCTACATCGCCAGGTTCCGCGAGATCAAATCACGCATCACAGGTTCAAATGAGACCATGGCAATTTCGGCCCTAGAAAACGGACTCTTGTAGACATCAGAGTTCAGAAAAGAGCTTGCAATCCGTCCTTGCACGTCTTTAGACGACGCCCTGCACAAGGGCACATATTACGCAAAGTATGAAGAGACTGTGGCCGCGGCCTAAGAACAAAGCAGCTCAAGCCAGAAGAAAACTAGCAAAAACGAGTCTTCTGGCAAGGGACAACACTGCCTTACGGTTGACTGCAAGCCTCAATGGCGAAAACCTTACGACGCAAGCAAATATTACAAGTACCACGATTCACAGGGACACTCTTCCGAGGAGTGTAGGTCTAAAGTGTTGGGATTGTGTCCTGAAATCACACTTGTACTCACTCCTGATGATAGTTGTGTGTCGAGATCAGACATTCGTATAATACTGGGCGGTTGCAATGTTTTGCTAGAAGCCTCTTGCAATCTGTAAGTCGTAGACTTACTGCTAGTATTATATGATCCTATAGGGTCACACCCCTAAGCAAACTGGAAGCTAAAATATGGGAATGATCATTATATGTGTCGGTCGACACAGGTCGGGTTTTCGAAACAGACTTTTCGATTTATGACTTAATCAAGTCGGCCCATTTGAGTGGTTCTAGGTCTGAATAAATAGAAAGTATTTTCGACCTAGAACAGAAGCCGTCGTCTTTTTCTTGACAGAGAAAGCATAAACACCAAACTCAGATATCCCAAAAGATCTTGCACTAGCATCCCGGTTTCCAGGTTTGTGTGCGTGTGTATCTGGTAGAGGTGAAGCATCTGAGTCGCTTACTGATCTCGTTCACCAATCATTCCGCTGCCAGTTCAAGGTAAGAACGAGGTTGGTATTTTCAATATAACGAACCCTAGATCCTAGGCGATCCAACAGTGGTATCAGAGCATGTTAGGGTTTAGTCTATTGAATATGGAGCATTTAAATCGAATACTGATGTAATTGATTAGATTGATGCTTGTTAAATCGCGTTTTCATGTTGTTAATCTCGGATTAAAGCCTCTGATGAAAAATCGATGTATGTTCTTTTGCAGAGTGTCGATCGACACAAAGCGTGTGTCGGTCGACACAGGGCGAAAACGCGTAAATAATTTTAGGGTTTGTCGCATGGCGTCGATCGACACTAATCTTGTGTCGGTCGACACACCGCGAAAACTCATAAAATAATTTGAGGTTTATCGCATCGTGTCGATCGACACTAATCTTGTGTCGGTCGACACACCGCGAAAACGCTCACTCGGTCTTGGAGATCGCCATGTGTCGGTCGACACAGACTATGCGAATGGATAGATCGGTTCAATTGGATTGAAACGGTTGTCTCGCTCGGTTAATTTTAATTAACCAATTTGGTTCTGGTTTGGTAATGTCGATCGACACAGAGTTGTGTGACGATCGATATGGACCGTTAAACCGGACCGGTTCAATTAGATTGAATCGGTTAAGGAAATTCGATCCGGTTTGACCGGTTATCGAAGACCGGTTTAAATTGGATTGTGTCGACCGATGCCAATGGTTGGCATCGATCGACACACCATTCGCAAATTTGATGGTTGGACCTCAAATTTGTATATACCAGACCAAATTTAGTCCTAAAGTTCTTAATGAACCTAAACTTAATAAAACTGAATGTTTTAATTAAATTAATAACTTCTTGGATGTATATTGGATATACATCAAGATTAATTAGCTCCTCTCCTCAACTAAATATCAAGTGATCTTGATGTCTTGCCCGATCTTGTCTACTGTCAAGACTCGTTTCGTTGTTGGATAGCCTTGGAGTCCTTGGTATCCACAACAACATGAGTAAGGCAGGTGATCATTGATAGACTTACAATGCGACTGTCGATGATCACAAGACAGAAAGAGATTGGTTTACTTGACTGGGCTATCAGAAGTTCTGGGCCCAGAGACATCAGAGTGGATTAGACATGGATTGTCTCATCTGCGACCAAGAATTGTACTGGGTACAATTAGCAATGATTTGCTTACCTAGATAACTAAAGTTTGGATGATGGCGAGTCGCCCACTCAAATTTTGGTGATCTGAGGATCTTGGTTCATTGTATTCATCTGAGGAAACATAGTTTTTGAATACAATGCGATTTTTCTTATTAAATAAGATTACTCATTTCCTTGAGCATCATAACTAAAAACCTCTACCTCTCTTAATTACAGCTATGTTTGTCTCAACTCACATCAACACTTTCTCGCTGAGATCCGTCCTTGAGAAGGACAAGTTAAATGGATCTAATTTCTTGGAATGGTATCGGAACCTGAGAATAGTTCTCAAGCAGGAGAACAAGGAATATGTCCTTGAAAGAATTCTCCCCGAGAGGCCACGTTCCAATGCCCCGCAGACAGAAAAGAATGCTTGGGATAAGCATTTTGCTGATGTCAAAGACGTTAATTGTCTAATGCTGGTGACTATGAACTCTGAGCTGCATAAGCAATATGAGAACGTGATGTCACCCATTGAGATGATTAACAGCCTGAAAGCTTTGTTTCAGGAGCAAGCTCGCACAGAGAGATACCAGACGGTTAAATCTCTCATGGATTGCAAGCTGGCTAAGGACAGTCCAGTGAGTCCTCATGTCCTTAAAATGATGGGTTACATTGATAACTTGGGGAACCTGGATTGTGCCATTAGCCAGGAGCTAGCCACTGACATGATTCTGCAGTCTTTGCCGTTGTGTTTTGATCAGTTCATCATGAACTACAACATGCAAAACATGACTAAGACATTGACTGAGTTGCACGGCATGCTTAAGACAGCAGAGCCGAATCTCAAGAAGGCAACTCCCAGTGTACTGATGGTACAAGGGGGTAAAAGGTTTAAGAAACCTAAGAAGGATAAGGGAAAGGCCCAAGTTGTCCAGACTGAGAGTCAGGACAAGCCCAAGCCAAAGCCCGAATCCGGGCCTTCTCCTGAGGACAAATGCAACTACTGCAAGCAGTTAGGGCATTGGAAGAGAGACTGCAAAAAGTTCATGGAAGATTACAAGAAGCTGAAGAAGACGTATGATGCGTCTGACTCAGGTATTTATGTTATCGAACTTAATGTTATGTCTTCTAGTTCTACTTCGTGGGTATTGGATACCGGCTGCGGTGCTCATATTTGTACTAATATGCAGGCACTAAGAAACAGTAGAACGCTGAAGAAAGGACAAGTGGAGCTACGGGTCGGGAATGGAGCTAAGGTTGCTGCACTGGCCGTAGGCACTTACGATTTGTCTTTACCTTCGGGCATGGTTTTAGCTTTGAATAATTGCTACTTTGTACCTGCGATTAGCAGAAACATAATTTCAGTTTCCGTTTTGGATTTGGAAGGTTTTGATTTTGCTGTTAAGAATAAAGTTTGTTCTTTTAATCGTGATGGTACGTTTTATGGTAGCGCCCCATTAGATAATGGGTTATATGTCTTAAACCAAGAAATGCCTGTCTTTAACATAAATACAAAGCGGTTTAAGTCAAATGACGAAAACCCGACTTTCTTATGGCATTGTCGTTTGGGCCATATCAACGAGAAACGCATTCAGAGACTCCATCGAAATGGGCTTCTGGGCTCATTTGATTTTGAATCATGTGAGAAATGCGAATCTTGCTTGATGGGCAAAATGGCTAGGGCCCCTTTCAACAAACCAAATGAAAGGGCCAGTGACTTGTTGGGCCTTGTTCATACTGATGTATGTGGTGAAGGAATGATTAGGTCTTAATCCTGATTCAGTTCTTCAGATTAATTCATCCTAAACATGCGGATCTAGGTTCTCTTGAATAGAAACAATTGTTGATCTCACCTTCACTACAAGAAAAATCTCTATTCTTAGCACACGAAAAACGCCATCGTATGTATATGATAGCGTTTTTGATAATGCTATTTCTGCCCCAGCTATAATAGGTCGGCCATATATGATAGCGTTTTTTTGTCTGTGCTATAATATTGTTCACTATAATAGCGTTTTTGAAATTGCTATGTCTGCCCCAGCTATAATAGGTCGACCATATATGATAGCGTTTTTTCCGTGCTATAATATCTTGCATCTATGATAGCGATAGTTTTTCTTGCTATAGTTGAATCTATCTATAATAGCTTTTGATAGCCGAGCCGAGCCGTATTAAATTATTATTATATTTTTTATATCGAATTTATATAAAAAATTATATTTAAAATGATTTTATTAATAAACCAAAACATTGTTTACACAAAAATTATTAACAAAACTATCTAAGTTAACATTAAAAACTATCTAAGTCTTTCTTCATTGCTTCTTCTTCCTTTCTCTTCTTTCATCCTTCCAACTCCTGCAGGTAATCTCCTTGTCCTTCTTTGCATCTGTTGAAAAAGTTACAGAATATGCATTCATCCATTATACTATAAGCAAACTAATGTGTATATAAAGACTGAAAATGAAGAATAACTTTGTTTGGATTAAGGTTTAAACCTGTGACAACAACAATATTTGCAGCCAGAGATTGAATCACCAACGCTGCACATGGTATACCTCCTCCTTGACTCTGGCTATCCACTTCTCCAATTCTGCAATCCCAGATTTCACATATTCCCCCTTCGAAAATGTGCAACATTCTCGTCGAAGGAGAAGGCTGAAAAGGAATTCAGATTAAATATGCAGAAAACAAATGTAATCTGCAGTAAGGAATAAAGCAAAGAACTGAAATTAAGATCGCATTTACCTGTTGAAAAGTAATAAGTTGATAAATGAGAATCTTTCTTCAAATTATCACAAATTAGACTATAAATCTTTTCCACAGATGCTGTCAGCTGCTGCTTAAATAATATTGCAGGATATCTTGCTTCTATATGCCCATCACCATCGTCAGGTCCATGAAGTTTAAAAGGAGACTTCATTCCCTGGTACGCAAGAAGCCGAACATCAGTTTACACAGAGAATATTTTATTACAAGGTAATGAATAAGGTACCTGAGGAGATTCGGATCAAGAGGATTTTGGATGCGATTCAGTTGACTTGAGCTTCTCCTCCAACTTGGTAAGCTCAACAGTAAGCTCTTTCTCTGCAAAAACACAAAGAATAGCATTTTCATATGACAAGTTACAAAAGGTTTATGTTCTAGCAGTGCCTATGAACTGAAACACTGGTCCTATAACTCGCTGTGTCTTAAATTTTACATTGGCTTGTTGTTGAGAAACGACTGAAAAAGAAGGAAACCTCGACGAGGTCGGTGAAGAGGTACCTCATGCCCTGCTCCATGTATTGTCACCAATGTCAATCCTTTGTAAACTTGACACCACCCACCAACCTGTTAATTCACACTTACACATTAACTAATCCCACAAAAGAAATAAATGAAACAGAAAATGAAAGCTCTTTTTGGTTTTGTTGCTTCTTCTACCTGTCCATCGTCGTACCAAGGGTACCACTTGGAAACTGGTGGTAACTTAAGGGCTCTAATGGAGTATCGAGTTACAGTCACAGGAACCACAGAATCAGTGTCTCCACTGCACCAAATTTATGACACAAGATATCATCACTACACCAAACAGTTGATATAAAGGGAGAATTATTAGATATACCTGAAAACACATATCCTTAGGCCTGCACCAATGAGTTCTTTGTAGATTGGAAGCATAGATAGAGGAGAGTCTGCCCATTTTTCTCCTACTATGTCACTAAACAACAGAACAATGTCACTGCTCAGTGAAAACAAGAGAAACTTGGTTCTTGTAAATTTGATAAGACATCAATGTTTTGTTTACCTGCAAGTTTTCCATGGATAAGCAAGTCCGGTTATATTAGCATGCATAGCCTTTTGAACCTCCGGAGAATTGAAATACATGCAGGAGTATCTCTCTGTGCAAGGGTCATATGCTCTCCACATCCATGGCTAAGTTAAAGGCAAACAAATAAGCATGATTAGAAATTTGTCAAACTACCTTTGGTGGACTAACTTGAAACAACTATACAGCAAAATAGAAGTTAAAAGTGGGCATTGATGGGAACTCACATGACGAAGCCTCAAGAAGCGGGACCTAAGAGCTGCAGCTTCCTTCTTACAAGTGATAGTGTAAATGCTATAGGGATCAATACCTCCTTGCTCCTTGTCTGCAGCTTCCATGGCCTTGCTGCATTCAGGGGATGGGTGCTCGGATGATACAAATACACAAGTGATCCGTAAGTTGTGGTAAGTGAGATCAGATATCAACCAATGAGTCCACCAATATTCAAACAACCCCACGAAATCATGGTAGTCATCAATCACAGCATTTCCCACCTGAAATAAGAACAAATTCACACTTGGATCACATACACAAAAAAAGAAATCTTTATGTTTGGAATGGATCTTGTGAATCACTTACAATGAAGCCCTTGAAGTTGATTGCCGGATTGTTTTTCCGATAAAGAATTTGTGATAACTGAGGAACATAATTGAAATTTTTTCAACTACTTACGATCTGTTAAAAGTCCTTTCTTGAAATTTTTCTCGTATTTCTCTAGACCTAACTTCACAAGCATAGTTCTTGCCCGTGTGTAAATGCCTTTAAGGCACCAAATGAATCTTACAGGCAGCTCTAATTCTAATAAAAAAGGTGATGTTCTAGTGGCAAGAACAGTGGTGAAAAGCTCGGTAAGTAGTTGAACTGTGAGAAAGCAAGAAACATTGACGCAAACTGATACAAGCATCATATGGATCTAGATTCTCTTCACTACAAGAGCAATGGAACTCGAAGTTGGTGGAGTTAGGGTTTACCTGAGCTTGCTTCATGGAGGCTATGGCTTGAGAGTCTACGCCTGACTGAGGCATTTCAGGGGAGAGCGTTCCCATGAGACCTCCGATGAAAGCTCCCTGTACGCCGCTCATGGTGGAGACGACGGCGGCTTCCACCGGAAGAGACTGCTTCCACGGATCTGACGAGAGAAGAGAAGGCCATTGATTTGGTACTGAAAAGGAAGAGATCTCGCGAGTCAAAAACCCTAACCCCTTTCGATGGCTTCTGGGTGAGCTGGGTCGGGAAACACGGGTGGAGGAGGAGGCTGAGGGGAAGGAGGGTATGGAGATTCGGTTAGTCGGAGACGGTAGAGGAGATCAGAGATAGTGAGGTGTAGATAGGAGAAGAAAAGGTCTCGAGAGAGATGAGAGAAAGATTGATGAAATTTTTTTTCTTAGCTAATGAAATATAAGTTTTTTTTTTCTTAAATGATGAAGATACTTAGAAAACTTTTTTACTTCCGCCAAAACCAAAATTTTCGCTAAGTGTTAGCGCCCATAACATAAATTAGGCTCCAAATTACATTTTCGTTTCCCGCTCGATAAAAATACGGCATAGCGTTGATTTAAAGCTATTATAGAGTTACCAAAATTAAAAAATTATATTTGATAGCACTTCGTGAAACCGTGCTATAGTGGAATGCTATTAATGCCCCTTTTTTTGTAGTGCTTATACCTGTTTATGCAGCGGAAAGGGATGGTATGGTCAGAGATCAGAGAGCCACCGAGGGATAACTCCTCCAGAGGTTCACACACGCACACCAAGCAGGAAGAGAGGCTGCTAGACCGAGCTGAGGAGGCGTCGCAGGAGAGAGAGAGTTGGCGGCTGGGTTAGGGTTGAAGAGGAAAACAGACTCGAGTTTTATTTATAAAACTCGTCCGGTTCCTCTTGGGCCATTTGGCCCAAATACCAAATAACTCGAAGGCGTTCGCGCACTGTGTCGATCGACACACCATGTGCATCGATCGACACACAGTGGCTAAACCCTTTTATTCTCTCTAAGTACAGTAAATGCCTGGCACTTTTACCGTACTTCTGCTAAGCCGTTCCTACACATTTTCCTGTTAGCTTAGGCGTGTGACCCATATGGGATCATATAATAGAGGCAATAAGTCCAAGACTTATAGATCATGAGCGGACTCTAGCAAGCCATCATGACCCCCAGTATTATATGACTTATGTCTGATCATTGACATACTCTTACTTTCTAGAGACAGTACCGAGATTACTGGACACAATTCCAACAATCTCCCACTTGTACTGGAATCTCTGTATTCATAATCCTTTTGTCTCAATATCTCTATTAGTCATAAGGCAAGATTAGTGTCATCCTTATAAAGCCTAATCTTGTTCATCGGACTCTGATTCGATACTGACAATCCAAACGACTCGGGACAGTCCGTTTGAGCATGGCCATGCATTTTCCAGTATTCAAATCTCCGATTGGCCTAGAGATATTCACTCCATTTATATTGGAGGGACAAATCCCGTCTTGTTCCATCACTGTAAACTACTCATTTCACAATGTACCCAAACAAGGTCCTTATAACTATCGCAGAACGATAGCGTTAGACAATGATCAAAGTGCATCAGTCCATGTGCAGTCACATGCATGCGAACTCAGGTCTAAGGACTATACTCTATAGTCGTAGTAAGAATCTCTTATGACACAGATATAAATATCCTGAAGAGTTCTTATAAGCGGGTCTTGTCCGGTCGTATGTTCCCAAACATACACCTATGTACTGACTTTGATGCCGCGCATCTATGACACACTGAGACTTTGTCATAAGTCACGTACCAATCCAGTCTCACACGGTTGTTGGTGTTCCAATTTCAACAACCTTCGACTAGGGACAAGATGATATAAAACATCTATCAAATATAGGGTCTCATGATCAAGCTAAATGACTTCGATGACTCAAGATCAAGTCATTTACTTCGATGACCTATAAAATGATTCATATCATTTTGGAACGATTATTTCATCACAGCTAAAATAATCTTGAAATAATAATTTCATTAAACATAAAATGTTTTACAAGAACATATCAAACAACTAAATAAAGCCCTCAAACTCCCACTCAAATTTAGATTACATTTCAATGTCTCTAATGCCTACAGCTTCAGTCAGGAACTCGAGCTTAGGCCTTGGGAGTGGCTTTGTCAACGGATCAGCGACGTTATCATCTGTCTGAACTCGGCTGATCTTGACTTCCTTTCTATTAATGATGTCACGTATCAAGTGAAATCTTCTTAGAACATGCTTGGATTTCTGGTGTGATCTTGGTTCCTTTGCCTGAGCAATAGCACCATTGTTATCACAAAACAGTGCTAGAGGCTCAGCCGCATCTGGTATCACACCTAGTTCAATAATGAACTTTCGTATCCAAACAGCTTCCTTCGCAGCTTCTGAAGCGGCGATATATTCAGCTTCTGTAGTGGAATCAGCAACGGTGTCTTGCTTGGAGCTTCTCCAACTGATTGCACCGCCATTCAGACAAAAGATATAACCGGACTGTGACCGGAAATCATCTTGGTCTGTCTGGAAACTTGCGTCCGTGAATCTACTGACTTTAAGCACATCACTTCCACCGTACACCAAGAACTTATCCTTAGTATGTCTTAGATACTTCAGGATATTCTTTACGGCAATTCAATGGTTTTCACCTGGATTTGACTGGTATCTACTCGTCATGCTCAATGCATAAGCAACATCAGGACGAGTACATATCATGGCATACATGACAGATCCTATTGCAGATGCATAAGGAATATTCTTCATGCGCTCAAGCTCAGCAGCCGTCGTAGGGCTCTGCTTCTTGCTTAGCGTTGTGCCATGTACCATTGGCGTGAAGCCCTTCTTGGAATCCTTCATGCTGAATTTTTGTAGGACTTTGTCAATGTATGAATCTTGACACAAGCCTATCAGCCTTCTAGATCTATCCCGGTAGATCCTGATTCCAAGAACGTATGCGGCTTCACCCATGTCTTTCATGGAAAAACAACTTCCAAGCCAGTCCTTTACGGACTTCAGCATTGGAATGTCGTTTCCGAGAAGCAGTATGTCATCGACATACAGAATAAGAAATACTATCTTGCTCCCACTAGTTTTCTTATACACGCATTGTTCTTCTTCGTTTCTGATGAAGTCAAATTGTTTGATCGCTTCATCAAAACGAAGATTCCAGCTCCTCGATGCTTGCTTCAATCCATAAATGGATTTATGAAGCTTGCATACTTTCCCAGCATTCTTTGGATCTATGTAACCGTCAGGTTGTGTCATATACACATCCTCTTCCAGAATTCCATTCAGGAAGGCGGTTTTCACGTCCATCTGCCAAATTTCATAATCATGAAAAGCTGCAGTTGCTAGTAGAATCCGAATAGATTTCATCATAGCCACTGGTGAATAGGTTTCATCGTAATCCACACCGTGAACTTGTCTGAAACCTTTTGCCACCAACCTGGCTTTATAAATCTGGACATTTCCATCCACGTCAATCTTCTTCTTGAAGATCCATTTACACTCGATGGCTTTTACACCAGCGGGTAAGTCTACCAACGAAAACACTTGGTTGACCGACATGGAGTCCATTTCGGAATCAGTGGCCTTGCGCCACTTCGAGGAATCTGGGCCCATCATGGCTTGATTGAAGTTCGATGGTTCATCACCATCAATGATCAAGAGATCATGACAGTCAGTCACGAGGAATCCTTGATATCTCTCGGGTTCGTGACGGATCCTCCCGGATCTTCGAACTTCAGGTACTACAGGTTCAGGCTCTACAATTTCTTGTAGGTCCTCCTGCTGCTCTTCTTCATTAGGTTGAGCAGTATCCTGTTCATCTTGAATTTCTTCAAGCAGTACCTTACTCCCACTGTCTTTCTTAGAGAGAAACTCCCTCTCAAGAAAGTTACAATCCCGGGCAACAAAGATCTTGTTCTCGGAACGTAGATAGAAGTAATAAGCCTTGGTTTCCCGTGGATAACCAATGAAGTAGCATTTGTCAGATTTTGGTGTAAGCTTGTCTGAGATCAATCTCTTGACATAGGCTTCACAACCCCAAATTCTGAGATAAGACAGCACTGGAGCTTCTCCAGTCCATAATTCATATGGTGTCTTTGCTACTGCTTTCGATGGCGCTCTATTTAGAGTGAACACTGCTGTTAGCAGAGCATATCCCCAAAGGGATATTGGAAGGTCTGTGTGACTCATCATAGATCGAACCATATCCAATAAGGTCCGATTTCTCCTCTCAGACACACCATTCCATTGAGGTGTTCCAGGAGGAGTGAGTTGGGATACGATCCCACACTCTCTTAGATGATCACTGAATTCTTGGCTTAAGTATTCTCCTCCTCGGTCGGACCGAAGAGCCTTAATGCTTTTGCCAAGTTGGTTCTGTACTTCATTTTGGAATTCTCTGAACTTTTCAAAAGATTCAGACTTATGTTTCATTAAATAAACATATCCATACCTACTGAAATCATCAGTGAAGGTAATGAAGTACTGATAGTTTCCTCTTGCATTTGTGGACATTGGGCCACACACATCAGTGTGTATCAGGCCCAATAAGTCACTGGCCCTCTCGTTAGGTTTATTAAAGGGGGCCCGTGTCATTTTACCCATCATGCAGGATTCGCATTTCTCACATGACTCAAAGTCAAATGAGCCAAGAAGTCCATTCGAATGGAGCCTCTTGATGCGTTT
This sequence comes from Orychophragmus violaceus, assembly GCA_030180135.1. Lineage (NCBI taxonomy): Eukaryota > Viridiplantae > Streptophyta > Magnoliopsida > Brassicales > Brassicaceae > Orychophragmus > Orychophragmus violaceus. Next base: position 32,938,732 of record CM058240.1, read on the forward strand.
CTCGCTGATGTGCCCTAAACGACAATGCCATAGAAACGTTCGGTTCTCCTCATTAGGTTTGAACCGTTTGGTATTAATGTTATAAATTGGCGCGGATTGATCGAGTATGTAAAGCCCATTCGTAAGAGGGGCAGAACCATAGAACAAATTGTTGCGATTGAAGGAACATAATTTATTCTTAACTGAAAAATCATAACCTTCCAAATCCAACAAAGAAATTGAAATAATATTCCTGCTTATAGCAGGTACAAAATAACAATTATTGAGTTCTAAAACCAATCCCGAAGGTAAAGACAACAAGTATGTGCCTACAGCTAGTGCTGGAACTTTCGCTCCATTCCCAACTCGTAGCTCCACTTGTCCTTGCTTCAGCCTTCTACTGTTGCTGAGTGCCTGCATATTAGTACAAATATGAGCCCCACAACCAGTATCCATAACCCATGAGGTATTATCAGAAGTAGTTGTATTAACTTCTATAACAAAAATACCTGTCGAAGAAGTCTCGAGAGTCTTCTTCTTTAATTTCTTTAGACCTTCTTGGAATTTCTTACATTCTCTCCTCCAATGCCCTGGTTCTTTACAGAACCTGCATATGTCAGTTGGCCCAGCCTTGGACTTGGGCTTGGGCTTTGGCGTGTCCTTGTCCGCGACTTGGACAGCCTTGGCTTTTCCCTTATCCTTAGCAGAGGATTTCTTAAACCCCTTGCCCTTTTGCACCATAAGCACATTGGGGTCCTTGGCGGTTTTCCTCAAGTTGGGCTCTGCAGTCTTGAGCATTCCGTGAAGCTCAGGCAATGTCTTACTCAAGCCATGCATGTTAAAGTTCAGAATGAACTGATCATAGCTTGCAGGTAATGACTGCAGAATGATGTCGCAGGCAAGTTCCTGGCTGATTGGGCAGTCGAGTTTCTGAAGATGATCGAGATAACCCATCATCTTCAAGACATGAGGACTCACTGCCGCATTCGCAGCCAACTTGCAGTCCAAGAGGTTCTTAACTGTTTGAAACCTCTCAGTCCTAGCCTGCTCCTGAAAAAGCGATTTCAGGCTTGCCATTATCTCAATTGGTGACAACACACTCTCGAACTGCATTTGCAGCTCAGCAGTCATTGTCGCCAACATCAGGCAATAGGCATCATTTTCATCTGACGAATGCTTTTCCCAAGCATTATGCAGAGTCCTGGCGGCATTGTTAGCAGGCCTCTCGGGGAGAGGATCACGAAGGACATAATCCTTCTTCTCCTGCTTGAGGACCAGCCTCAAGTTCCTTGACCACGTCAGGAAGTTCGTTCCAGTCAGCTTCTCCTTCTCGAGAACAGACCGGATTGAGAATGTGTTTTGTGTGCTTGTAGTAGTCATAGCTGAAATATATAGATAAAAAGGTTATTAGTTGAAATGTTCAATATGATTAATCTCGTATTAAATTTAATATGATTAATCACGCATTATATTCAATAACATAAGTTACCCTCAATAGAATATAATGATTCCAAGATCCACATATAACTAAGATCAAAGTGGGCCACTGGCCGTCACCCAACCTTAGCTTATATCGGTAAGCCCTATGTCGGCTAATTATATCCGTGATATAACTCTTGGTTGTGAATCTGGGCCCGAGGCCCAATCCACTCTGATGTCTCAAGGCCCGGGACTCCCGATGGCCTAGTCAAGAAAACCAGACTATACAATCATGTAATCATTAATGTCTGGGACTCCCAATGACATTTATGAATCACAAACCGTCTTATCCACGCAAAAGTAGACACCCTCACACTGTAAGGCCATGAATACAATTGAATGGGCTTCGACAGCTGACATAGACTGGACAAGACATCCAACGCTTGATATTATTTGAGGTTCGTAGGTTTATTAAAATTTCATTCCCAAAATAGAAGATTACTATTTCGGGAAACTTTCTATTTTTGGAAACCTACTATTTTTGGAAACTTTCTAAAATTGGAAACTTTCTAAAAACAGAAACTTTCTAACTTTAGAAATTTCTTAAAATCCAAAACATGCAAATTCAGAAACTTCTATTTTTAAGAAACTTTCTAATTTCAAAATTTCGGAAACTTTAATTTAAAATCGATTTATATATCTTTATAAAATAAATTTTAAATTAATCTGAAGAAAGACTCAAATAATTGGCCCAATTGTTTTAACTTCTTGGCCCGAGGCCCAAGAATTTGTCCATGTCCAAGACATGACCCAATTGTCCAATTAAATGACATAACCGGTCTGGTTCATTAAAATTGGTCTAACCAAATTTTAATTACTACGATGACCACAATTGTCAACCGGTTATTTACTAAACCGGATTTTCTCAATTTATTTGGTCCAACCAAATCAAATTAGAAAATCCTGGTTTAGGCACAAAATCCAATTTTCGACTTTGGATTTCTTATCACGGTTTAACCAGAACTTAATAAATTTATTAAGTCTGTTTATTAAACCGTGACGTTTTTTAAGTTTTAATTAAATTAAACCGAGCCAAAACCCTAACCGCATCGATCGATGCTCTCAGCATCGATCCTGCAACGATTGTGCATCGATCCTGCGTCGATCGATGCTCTCACGCGTGCACGAACGGTTATCAGGTTTGGCCGAGAGATTCTCGCGAGATCCACGCGATCGTTTGATCGATCCGTGCGATCGCGGTCGATCTCTCGCGGTTGCATCGACCGATCCATGCGATCGCATCGATCGATGCATCGCGATCTCAGCCGATGCAAAATTCAGTTTAGGTCGCATATCAAATCAATATAGTTTGATCATGCGATTTTTCATCTGTTTGATTAGGATTCAATTCTTGTTTCTTAAGTGTTTTGCTCTTATCAGTAGATTGATTCAAAAACACCTCTTTAAACAATCCTAAACATGAATCTAAACAAGAAAACCAGAACCAATAGCTCTGATACCACTGAAGGAATGATTAGGTCTTAATCCTGATTCAGTTCTTCAGATTAATTCATCCTAAACATGCGGATCTAGGTTCTCTTGAATAGAAACAATTGTTGATCTCACCTTATACCTGTTTATGCAGCGGAAAGGGATGGTATGGTCAGAGATCAGAGAGCCACCGAGGGATAACTCCTCCAGAGGTTCACACACGCACACCAAGCAGGAAGAGAGGCTGCTAGACCGAGCTGAGGAGGCGTCGCAGGAGAGAGAGAGTTGGCGGCTGGGTTAGGGTTGAAGAGGAAAACAGACTCGAGTTTTATTTATAAAACTCGTCCGGTTCCTCTTGGGCCATTTGGCCCAAATACCAAATAACTCGAAGGCGTTCGCGCACTGTGTCGATCGACACACCATGTGCATCGATCGACACACAGTGGCTAAACCCTTTTATTCTCTCTAAGTACAGTAAATGCCTGGCACTTTTACCGTACTTCTGCTAAGCCGTTCCTACACATTTTCCTGTTAGCTTAGGCGTGTGACCCATATGGGATCATATAATAGAGGCAATAAGTCCAAGACTTATAGATCATGAGCGGACTCTAGCAAGCCATCATGACCCCCAGTATTATATGACTTATGTCTGATCATTGACATACTCTTACTTTCTAGAGACAGTACCGAGATTACTGGACACAATTCCAACATGTGGGCCGATGAGCACTGTTGCCAGAGGAAATTACAAGTACTTCATTACCTTTACTGATGATTTCAGTAGGTATGGCTACGTCTATTTGATGAGACACAAGTCAGAATCCTTTGATAGATTCAAAGAATTCAAGAATGAAGTACATAACCAACTTGGCAAGAGTATCAAAGTTCTGCGGTCGGATCGCGGAGGAGAATACTTGAGCCAAGAGTTCAGTGACTATCTGAGCGAGTGTGGAATTGTTTCACAACTCACTCCTCCTGGAACACCTCAATGGAATGGAGTGTCAGAAAGGAGGAATCGAACCTTATTGGATATGGTTCGGTCTATGATGAGTCATTCAAATCTTCCATTATCCTTTTGGGGATACGCTCTAGAAACGTCTGCGTTTACACTAAATAGGGTGCCATCTAAATCAGTGGAAAAGACACCACATGAATTGTGGACTGGGAACATTCCTAGTCTGTCTTTCCTGAAGATTTGGGATTGTGAGGTGATAACTAAGATTTCGCAATCCTTTGAGGTATCAATTCCTCAAGCTTATCGATGTAGCTTTGAGGTATCGAACCTATTCTGGGATGGATAAAACCAATAAGCACTCACTAATCCTCTAGAGTCAAATCACTCAATTAAGTTGTTGTTTCTAACAATCCTAACGAAATCAAATCAAGCCGAAGTAAACAAAAGCAAATAAACAAGTGATTCAATCAATGATAAAGATAGGGCATAAGGTTAAGGTCAACGGACAGGTGACTCGGGATGATCAAGGATCCTAATTCAAACTTCAAACAAGCTAATCTCCTAGTAAGGAACACAACGATACGATCAGTTTAATCTCTTAATACTAATCTCTTTACTTAATCCTAATCCAAGAACAAATTCTCATTTGTGAATTAGAATCGAGCAAGCAATCAAACAAGTTCCAAACAACTAACAATCACTCTAAACATACATTCTCATGCGCTAGAATGTGAAAGTTCTATCAAAGCTATGAACAGGAATTTCATCGAACATGTTGTGAACAAGAAATCTTAAGCATTCTAATCAACTTGATCAAGGCTAATTAGACATTAAACACACTTTGACAGATGAGATTCTAAACAATCAAGCACTAGAAATCCATTGATCACCCCTAATCAACCTAATCCTACCTAACCCATAAGCCCTATGAAGAACTACTCACTAATCATCATATGAACAACAAAATCCATAGAAACAATGTTGATCATAGAAAACTAGAGATAGATTGAAGGATTTGATGAAGGAATCACAAAGAAGTACTAGATTAATCAAAGAAATCAAACTTGTTCTTACAAAATGTTTAGAACATAAAATAAAGCTTAAGAACCAATAAAAAAATAGGTTTTTGGCTTAAATAGTCATTAGGGTGCGAGCCGGGTCAACCCGGAACAAACCTGGTGTTGACCCGGATCCAAGGCAATTTCTGGGACGCGTATCGGTTGGGTCGGTCGATACACCGGCCGATACAAGCTCTCGGATTTTATGTCGAAGGAGCGTATCGGTTGGCTGAACCGATATGCCAACCGATATGGATGCACAAAAATTAATCCGAGAGGTCGTATCGGTTGGCTGGCCGATATGCAACCCGATATGAAGACTATGTTAAGATGCATCCAGTAAATCAGGCATAACTCTTTACATATAGCTCTGAATGACTTCACACCACCTCCATTAGAAAGCTAACTCAATTTCCCATGATTTGTATTTAGAATCCCAGAGCTAAAAGTCAACGTAATATCTTCATATGACTCAATCTTGCAAGCTCATCGGTTTGGTCCTTCATCACCATTTCACTTGCAATCACTCCTTTGGCCTCCAAACTCTTCCAAACATCCTTAGCAACTCCAAGAACCTACAAAACATAGGAAACACTCCAAATGCAAGCCTAGAATGCCTAAACCTAGCTCTAGATGATCCTATACTCTAAACACACCAATGACCAAAGAAATGAAGCTAAAGGAAACTAAAAAGAAGTAAAACATGATCCTAACAATAGCCTAAATGCATGAAAATACAAGTATATCAATTCCCCCAAACTTAAACCTTACTTGTCCACAAGCAAGCATAAGACTATCAAAGCAAGTTGGGAGAAAGGTTTGAAGGCGGGAGCTCATATCCAAAGACAAAACTGAGATCAACAAGTTCCAATTCGAGTCAACGTCACCAAGATGCAACCAAGTTAGGCTTACTCCAAAACTTTAGCCATGCTCATCAAGACAAAACTCTTAGCTCAATTCTCGACCTAGACAAGCATTCCTATCAACTAGCTCTTTAACATTCATTAGGTTTTCAAGTGGATCTTACTCAATGCAAGGTGATCAAACTCATTTGGCAAAGGGACAAGGTTTTGAGATTAAAGTGATCTCAATCAAAAGAGGGGTTTATTCCAAAAGCATGAAGGTTCTCTCATAAAGAAGTGAATGAGCTATAGTAAAATGCTAATAGTTAGAGGCAATTGGTGCATACTAGGTTGATTTCCATCTACCCATGCCCCAATTACTTCTTCTCCTAGTCTAGCCCACCTAAATGGACACTACCCTTGACCAAGGCTATTTTTGCCTCATCCCCTTTTCTCAATCAAACACTTTTCGTCAACTCTCCAAGGATCATTCAAAACATTTCAAAACAGTGGCTATTCTTTCTTTTAACTTAGCTTTTTTCATAAACTTTCTTCCCTTTTTTTTATGGTGAGCCTTTGGCTTCTTTTCATTTCAAAACTTGAGACACTTTTGCCAAAAATTTCATGATCCCATTCCAAAATCCCTTTTTATTCTTTCTTTTCTTTACTCTCTTTCTCCTTTCCCAATTCTTCCCCCAAACTTTGATCCTAGCCTATTGCAAAGCTAAAGGTGCTGAGCTTGCATCTATATGGAAATTTCTCCTAGTCGCCTCATACTCAACACTTTTTACCTAGCTCATTCAAAAAAATAGGCCTACCTCTCAACAAGAGTGTTTATGGTTTGAAAGAAGGGTGGTGAAAGGTGTGGAGTCTATTCAAGCAAGCGAGAGTGGTAAAAGGGATAAGAATGCTTGAATATTTTCAGAGTATCCATGAGTTTAACACACAAAACATGAGCAAGATAATTAGATGTCATCATTAAAGTTCTCACTTAGGTAGAGCTAGTGTCAATTCAAAGCCTATTTCAGTTTCAAATCAAGTTTCAAAGCAAGCAATCCTAGCATGGTTCGTCTTAACTTTCTAGCCTTTCTTGAATTGCAATCTTAGGACAATCAACTAGCTCAAACAACTAGCATAAAGAACAAGTCGTCACACAATCAGTCTTACAAGGACATTCAATCATTGCTCCCTATGCATGCGTCCTATATGATGCAACTAGACTCGATCCTATGATGCAAGTGCAACTACATGCTTTCTTTTTGAAAATTTTGAATTTTTTTTAAATTTTTTTGGATTTTCTATGCCTTAAGTGAAATGCATGAGACTCAAAGTGAGAAAATCGAAAATAGGAACAAAGAAAACATGGTTAGCAACTAGCCTCTCCCCCAAACTTAGTTCACACCGTCTCGGTGGGAAAGTAAGCTCAAGAGAGAGACTCAACAAAAGGAGAAAAAGAAAGAAAAAAAGAAGCTAAAATGCAAGTATGTACAAGTTGGAGTGTTACCTGGTCCAAGAGAAGGCGTATCGGTCGGGTGAACTTGGGCAGTGAGAGCGTATCGGCCTGGCCAACCGATACGCCGGCCGATATCCACTATCGGATTTAATTGTTGCATCCCGTATCGGCCTGGCCAACCGATACGGTGCCCGATACTGAGTCTCGGATTATTTTTACCAGAACCGTATCGGCCTGGCCAGCCGATACGGAACCCGATATTGACTCCTGTATCATCTTTCTTCATTCCCGCGGCCTGTACTCAACACCAACTGGTATACAATCTCACCCTAAGACCAAAACCTGAACAGACTCAAAGCAAAACATCAAAAATAACAAACAAAAGACGTATGTACAAGGATAAACATGGGAATGTCTCCCAAGTGCACTTTTGTTTAAAGTCGTTAAGCTCGACTTTCGCAAACCGAGTTTTAGGCGGTTGGAGAGTGTGGCTTTCCCTCGAGGGTGATGGATAGGACCTGAGAAGTCAGCTCACTGAGATTGACTGAGTCGCCTTGGAACCTTGGACTGATCGAAGCCTTTACAACCTTTGGAGACATCTTTGTCACCATATCCACAGCCTTCTCTTTGGGAGATTTTTCCTCATCGATGCTCAGCTTCTTCGAAGAGATGGATCCAACAAAATTAGTCCTTATGGTCATGGGAGGAGTTCCAATAGCTCTATCCACTCTCTTCTTTTGAGCACGTCCCATGTGCTCACTCAGTGATCCATAAGAAATGTGTTTAGGCCAAACTTCCTTGCCAATATTGGCAAATAGCCTTGCTTCCTCTAGCACATCATCTTCATTGAGAGAGAGGATGACACCACAAGTGTGAAGAGATGTGCTTCTTAGAAGATAGGAAGCTTTGGTATCAACATTATTCAGCACAACACGTTTCTTTTTGAAGTCCAGACAAGCTCCAGTGGTGTTGAGGAAAGAGGTACCAAGTAAGAGAGGTAGTTGGGTACTCTTGTTCATCTTCATGACAATAAAGTCAGTTGGGATAGTGCACTCACCAATCTTCAGTGGATAGTCCTTGATCATTCCCATTGGAGCTTTTGAGTAAGAGTCTCCAAATGTAATAGACGATGGGTACCTTTCCATGCTCTTAATCCCAAGAGATTCCACCATGTCAAGAGATATCACACTCACAGTAGAGCCGGAATCACACAATGCATCAGTAATCTCCAAGTCTCCCAAAGTACAACTGATGGTAAATTTACCCGGATTACCAAGCTTAGGAAGCACTTTTGGTGCTGTTTGGACAGTAGGCACAATATCTTCAGCAAAAGTATCAGTAGCACTCATCACCTTAGCTGGTGCAACATAGGAAGGCTTAACTACAGTGTATTTCATCTCCTTGAGAGGAACAGGTGCAGCCGGAGGGAGTTCATAACCATAGAGAAGAGCTTCTGTCTCATCAACCTCTCGCTCATAGTCTGATTTCTCATGATCAACAGTAGAGAAGATTGCATTGCAGTAGTCTTTTGGGTTCTTCTCCGGGTTTCCGGGCAAGGTACCGGTAGGTCTAGAAGTGGAAGCGTGCATGTTTTCAACATTGATCAAGCGAGAGGTCAAATGCTGCAACTCATTCTTTAAGTTCTTCACTTCCAATGCCCCACTAGCTTGTCCTTGGATGAGTTGTTGCATCATGCCCTTTAACTCATTACCCAAACCCAAAGAGGAAGAAGCTTGTGGCTGTTGTTGTCCAAAACCGGGTGGAGGGTATTGTTGCTTGGGGACATGGCCTTGTTGTCCCTGAGGTTGAGGCTGAGAGACAAACCCTTGTTGGTTGGTGTAGGAGACAAAAGGCTTTTGTTGTGGAGCTTGTCCTTGAGATGGAGCTTGAGGATAGACTTGGTCTTGAGGATTGGCTACATTGGGGTTGCGGTATGAGAAGTTTGGGTGGTTTCTATAGTTTTGGTTGAAGCCCTTGTTGAAACCACCTTGTCCAGCAATGAAGTTAATCTCTTCTTGTGTCAAATCCTCATCATCATCATAAAGTTGTGGCTTAGAATCCTCATAGTGTCCCACAAAGCTGATGTTCTTTTGGCCAATGGAGATCATCTTGTCTAACTTCTCATTCAAAGCTTTGATTTCCTTTTCATACTTCTCTCCCGTGGAAGATGATTCTCTATTGGTGCGCTCATAGTCCTCATTGTAGTTACCATCACTCGTTGCAAGATTTTCAATCAGCTCCATAGCTGCATCTACTCCCTTGCCTAGGAAGTGTCCATTGCTGCAAGAATCTAGCATTGCCCTCATTCTAGGAAGCACTCCACGGTAGAGGTTGCTGAGTAATGTTTCCTTGGTGAAACCATGGTGGGGGCACTAAGTAGTGAGCTTGTTGAACCTCTCCCAAGCTTCAGCGAAGCTCTCATTGTTGCGCTGCACAAACCCGGATAGCTCACTGCGAAAACGGGCAGTCCTAGTAGGTGAGAAGAACTTCTTCAGGAAAGCTTTCTTCAGGTCTCCCCAAGTAGTGATGGATCCTGGAGGGATAGTGCTTTCCCAATCCTTGGCTCTGTCTGCCAAAGAGAAGACGAAGAGACGCATTTTCAACCCATCGTCAGTCACACCATTCAGCCTCGTGGTGGCACAAATCTTGTCAAAGGTGTCCAAGTGCTGCAACGGGTCCTCAGATGCTAACCCATGGAACTGATTGTTTTGCACCATGTTCATCACCATAGCTCGGATCTCAAAGTTATTATTGTTCACCGCTGGTGGAATGATTCCATGCCGGTTAGCATTTGTGTCAGGTGTATCTCCATCACCAATGGCCCTAACCGGCCTTTGTTGCTGCTGCTGTTGATCCTCGTGGTTATCCATAACTGTTTGCTCAACACTTTCAACGTGAACAGCTCGTTCTTGTGCTCGTCGTTCCCTTGCTAATCTCCTCTCGTGTGCTTTTATGTCATAAACTCTTGCAACTAAGTTTGTAGTCCCTTTGCTGCACAAGTTCATACACCTAGCATCAAAAAGAGAGAAAGTAGCAAATTAGTAACAATAACTTGAACTAAAAAGGAATAGAAAACGAATTGATATATCCAGAATTTTCTCCCCGGCAACGGCGCCAAATTGATAACTAAGATTTCGCAATCCTTTGAGGTATCAATTCCTCAAGCTTATCGATGTAGCTTTGAGGTATCGAACCTATTCTGGGATGGATAAAACCAATAAGCACTCACTAATCCTCTAGAGTCAAATCACTCAATTAAGTTGTTGTTTCTAACAATCCTAACGAAATCAAATCAAGCCGAAGTAAACAAAAGCAAATAAACAAGTGATTCAATCAATGATAAAGATAGGGCATAAGGTTAAGGTCAACGGACAGGTGACTCGGGATGATCAATGATCCTAATTCAAACTTCAAACAAGCTAATCTCCTAGTAAGGAACACAACGATACGATCAGTTTAATCTCTTAATACTAATCTCTTTACTTAATCCTAATCCAAGAACAAATTCTCATTTGTGAATTAGAATCGAGCAAGCAATCAAACAAGTTCCAAACAACTAACAATCACTCTAAACATACATTCTCATGCGCTAGAATGTGAAAGTTCTATCAAAGCTATGAACATGAATTTCATCGAACATGTTGTGAACAAGAAATCTTAATCATTCTAATCAACTTGATCAAGGCTAATTAGACATTAAACACACTTTGACAGATGAGATTCTAAAAAATCAAGCACTAGAAATCCATTGATCACCCCTAATCAACCTAATCCTACCTAACCCATAAGCCCTATGAAGAACTACTCACTAATCATCATATGAACAACAAAATCCATAGAAACAATGTTGATCATAGAAAACTAGAGATAGATTGAAGGATTTGATGAAGGAATCACAAAAGAAGTACTAGATTAATCAAAGAAATCAAACTTGTTCTTACAAAATGTTTAGAACATAAAATAAAGCTTAAGAACCAATAAAAAATAGGTTTTTGGCTTAAATAGTTAATAGGGTGCGAGCCGGGTCAACCCGGAACAAACCTGGTGTTGACCCGGATCCAAGGCAATTTCTGGGACGCGTATCGGTTGGGTCGGTCGATACACCGACCGATACGAGCTCTCGGATTTTATGTCGAAGGAGCGTATCGGTTGTCTGAACCGATATGCCAACCGATATGGATGCACAAAAATTAATCCGAGAGGTCGTATCGGTTGGCTGGCCGATATGCAACCCGATATGAAGACTATGTTAAGATGCATCCAGTAAATCAGGCATAACTCTTTACATATAGCTCTGAATGACTTCACACCACCTCCATTAGAAAGCTAACTCAATTTCCCATGATTTGTATTTAGAATCCCAGAGCTAAAAGTCAACGTAATATCTTCATATGACTCAATCTTGCAAGCTCATCGGTTTGGTCCTTCATCACCATTTCACTTGCAATCACTCCTTTGGCCTCCAAACTCTTCCAAACATCCTTAGCAACTCCAAGAACCTACAAAACATAGGAAACACTCCAAATGCAAGCCTAGAATGCCTAAACCTAGCTCTAGATGATCCTATACTCTAAACACACCAATGACCAAAGAAATGAAGCTAAAGGAAACTAAAAAGAAGTAAAACATGATCCTAACAATAGCCTAAATGCATGAAAATACAAGTATATCATGAGGCTTATGTCAAACGTTTAATATCTGACAAGCTCGCACCCAAATCAGATAAATGCTACTTCGTTGGTTATCCCAGGGAAACCAAGGCATACTACTTTTACAACCAATCTGAGAACAAAGTATTTGTTGCTCGGGACTGTTCTTTTCTTGAGAGAGAATTTCTTTCTAAGAAAAACAGTGGGAGTAAAGTACATCTCGAAGAAATTCAAGATGCACAGGAGACTGCTCAACCTGCTCAGGAAGAGCAGCAGGTGGATCCACAAAGTTCTGTGGAGCCCACGCCTGTGGATCCTGAAGTTCGCAGATCCGGAAGGATCCGTCACGAACCCGAGAGATACTATGGATTTATCGTTACCAATTCCAATGATCTGATGATCATTGAAAGTGACGAACCAGCGAACTTCGCGGAAGTAATGATGAGCCCGGACTCCGAAAAGTGGCTTGGAGCCTCTAAATCCGAAATAGGATCCATGTCAGAAAACCAAGTATGGTCCTTGGTCGATTTACCTAATGGTGCAAAAGCCATTGAGTGTAAATGGATCTTCAAGAAGAAGATTGACGTGGATGGTAATGTACAAATTTACAAAGCTAGGTTGGTGGCTAAAGGTTTCAAGCAAATTCATGGTATTGACTATGATGAAACCTATTCCCCAGTCGCTATGCTTAAATCCATTCGGATTCTTCTAGCAACTGCCGCTTATTATGATTATGAGATTTGGCAGATGGATGTCAAAACCGCCTTCCTGAATGGAATTCTGGAAGAGGATGTGTATATGACACAGCCTGAGGGTTTTGTAGATCCTAATAATGCTGGGAAGGTATGCAAGCTTCATAAATCCATTTATGGATTAAAGCAAGCATCACGGAGTTGGAATCTTCGTTTTGATGAAGCAGTAAAACAATTTGGTTTCATCAAGAACGAGGAAGAACCATGTGTATACAAGAAGACTAGTGGGAGCGAAATTGCATTTATTATACTGTATGTCGATGACATACTTCTTCTCGGTAATGACGTTCCGTTGCTTCAGTCTGTTAAGACTTGGCTCGGAAGTTGTTTTTCCATGAAAGACATGAGAGAAGCCGCCTACATCCTTGGAATCAGGATCTACAGAGATAGAGCGAATAGGCTGATTGGATTGTGCCAGGACACTTATATTGATAAGGTGTTGCACAGATTCAAGATGCATGATTCCAAGAAGGGCTTCATACCGATGTCTCATGGCATTAGTCTCAGCAAGAAGCAGTGTCCGTCGACACATGCTGAGCGGGAGCACATGAATAGGATTCCTTTTGCTTCTGCAATAGGATCTATCATGTATGCCATGCTCTGCACTCGTCCAGATGTAGCTTACGCACTAAGCATGACGAGTAGATACCAATCTGATCCAGGTGAAGTTCACTGGACAGCAGTCACGAATATTCTCAAGTATTTGAGACACACCAAAGATAAATTCTTGGTATATGGAGGAAGTGAAGAACTTATGGTGAATGGATTCACAGATGCGAGTTTTAAGACGGACATAGACGATTTCCGATCACAGTCTGGATATGTCTTCTGTCTAAATGGAGGTGCAGTGAGCTGGAAGAGCTCTAAGCAGAATACCGTAGCTGATTCCACGACGGAAGCTGAATATGTTGCTGCTTCAGAAGCGGCAAAGGAAGCTGTTTGGATCAAGAAGTTCATGACTGAACTTGGTGTGGTTCCTAGTATCTTGGAGCCAGTGGCTTTGTTTTGTGATAACAATGGAGCCATTGCTCAGGCGAAAGAACCCAGGTCACACCAGAAGTCCAAACACGTAGAGAGGAGATATCACCTGATTCGTGATATCGTCAATAGAGGTGATGTGAAGATCAGCCGAGTTCCGACCGACGAGAATGTCGCTGATCCTCTGACTAAGCCACTCCCAAGGCCTAAGCATGAGAGTCATACGACTGCTGTAGGCATTAGAGATCTTAAGATGTAATCTTGATTCTAGTGGGAGTTTTAGTTTTATTTTAGTTATAATAAGATGCTCTTGTGAACATTCTTTTGGAAATGTTTAATGAAATTTGATTTCAGCATTATTTATTGTGATCTAAATAATGGTCCCAAAATAAGTTTATGTCATATTATAGGTCATCAAGTTGAGGACTTGATCATGAAACCCTATAAGTTATAGATGACATAAATTATGATTTGTCCCTAGTCGAGGTTGTCAAAGTGGGACACTGACAACTGCGAGAGACTAGCTTGTGAGGTGATTGTTGACTAAGTTTCATGGAGTCAATGATATGAGTATCACAATCAGTCACATAGATATATGTCGATGAACATATGATCGGACATGACCCGCTAATGAGAAGTCTACAAGATAGTTATATATGTGTCATAAGAGATTCTCATTACGACTATAGAGTATAGTCCTTAGACCTGAGTTCATCATGTTTTCTTACATATGAATTGGTACACTTTGACCTTGTCAAACGTCGACCCGTAGCTGGCGGCTATAACGGCACTGCTCAGGTATATCATGTAGTATGTGTTGAAACAGGGATGGAACAAGAAGGGATTTTTCCCTCCTGAATAACGGGAGATAAATATCTCAGGGCCTATCGAAGATTTGATACTGAGAAAATGTGTGTCCGCACTCAAACGAAATGTAGTTCAGTTGTTTGGATTGTTCAGTATAAGATTAGGAGTTCGATAAACACGATATTGGCTTAATAAGGATGACACTAATCTTGCCTTATGCCAAATCGAGATATAGAGACAAAAGGATTACAGGAATTGATGATTCCAGTACAAGTGGGAGATTGTTGGGATTGTGTCCTGAAATCACACTTGTACTCACTCCTGATGATAGTTGTGTGTCGAGATCAGACATTCGTATAATACTGGGCGGTTGCAATGTTTTGCTAGAAGCCTCTTGCAATCTGTAAGTCGGACTTACTGCTAGTATTATATGATCCTATAGGGTCACACACCTAAGCAAACTGGAAGCTAAAATATGGGAATGATCATTATAGTAATGATCATGTTAATGTGTATTGGATACACATTAGTATCAAGTATATGGTGTTGTGTCGATCGACACAGTATGTGTGTCGGTCGACACAGGTCGGGTTTTCAAAACAGACTTTTCGATTTATGACTTAATCAAGTCGGCCCGTTTGAGTGGTTCTAGGTCTGAATAAATAGAAAGTATTTTCGACCTAGAACAGAAGCCGTCGTCTTTTTCTTGACAGAGAAAGCAGAAAACACCAAACTCAGAGATCCCAAAAGATCCGGCACTAGCATCCCGGTTTCCAGGTTTGTGTGCGTGTGTATCTGGTAGAGGCGAAGCATCTGAGTCGCTTACTGATCTCGTTCACCAATCATTCTGCTGCCAGTTCAAGGTAAGAACGAGGTTGGTATTTTCAATATAACGAACCCTAGATCCTAGGCGATCCAACATAAAGACCGTCTGCTAGCCGCCAAGAACAGCAGCAGTGAAGCGGAAGCTCCGGAACCAGAAGAGAAAGAAAGAGAAAATGAGAAAGGAAAGGGGAGCAAAGGAAAGAGAAACTAAAAAAAAAAAAGAACTCGCAAGCCAAGCGCGAGAGAACCACGGAGAAGGAAGAGTTCGCCTCTCCTCCCAAAAACGATAAACTTCATATCGGGAGGCTCGAAACTATGTTGAGATTCAGTAAACTCGATTAAAACCCATCAAAGGCGAGTCGATACTGACCCCATAGAGATGGTCCCCATCGAGGGACCCGACACTCACATAACCTTCTATGAAAGCGAAACTTTCAAGCTCGACAAACCGCATAACGACGCCCTGGTAATCCGACTCGACGTAGCCGGATTCGAACTATCAAGAGTCATGATTGACACAGGAAGCTCTGTATAGATCTCCTTTTCTACGGCGCTTCAAGAAAATTTGCTTCAAAGTCTCAATGCTTACCGGTGGTAAAACTCCCTTAACCAGGTTCGAAGGTGAAACCACCTATTCAATGGGAACTATAAAGCTTCCGTCTACCGCCGGTGGGAAACAAGAAATCCTAGAGTTTGTCGTAGTCAACAAACCAGCCCCGTATAACGCCATATTAGGCAGACAGTGGATTAACACCATGAAGGCAGTGCCTTCCACATACCACCAGTGCATGAAGTTCCCGACCCCTACGGAGATAAAAACGATCCATGGCAACCAAAAAGTTGCAAGGTCATGCTACTTAACCTTTTTCAAGCAGTTAAAAATAACGCCGGTATAGCAATTACCGAAAGAGGAAGAGCTCGCATCGCGAACTACGAAGCGAAACAGTGCAGAAAAACAGAGACCCAACAGTTCGAGGTCCGTGCAAGGATCTAGTTGTGTCGGTTTGCATCGACGACGCTTGTACACAAAGATGCGTAAACATCAGATCGGAACTCCTGAGTTCCACCAGAAACGAGCTCATTAGCTTCCTCAAAGAGAACGTAAACATGTTCGCGTGGTCCACTAAGGACATGAAAGGGATCGACATAGGCGTCACGTCGCACGAGCTTAACGTGGATCCTATGTTCAAACCTGTAAAACAGAAACGCCGCAAGCTCGGCCCAGATTGAGCTAAAGCGGTCAAGACGAGGTCAACAGACTGCTAAAGGTCGGGTCAGTCAGGGATGTGAAATACCCTGACTGGTTAGCCAACCTGGTCGTCGTCAAGAAGAAAAACGGGAAGTGGATAGTCAGCATATACTTCACAGACTTGAACAAAGCCTTTCCTAAGGATAGTTTCCCACTCCCACACATAGATCGGCTGGTGGAAGCCACCGCCGGACACGAACTATTGTCATTCATGGACGCGTTCTCTGCGTACAACCAGATACTAATGAACCCAGAGGACCAAGAGAAAACGGCCTACATAACCGATCGCAGAACCTACTGCAATAAGGTGATGCCTTTCGGACTAAAAAACGCCGGAGCTACGTACCAGAGATTGGTGAACAAAATGTTCGCTGATTAGCTTGGCAAATCTATGGAGGTTTACATCGATTATATGCTAGTGAGGTCCTCCAAAGAGAGTGACTATATATCACAGCTCCGAGAATGCTTCACAATCCCGAACAAATACGGGATGAAGCTTAACGCAGCCCAATGCTCCTTTGGAGTACCATCGAGAAAATTCCTCGGCTATCTAGTAACCGAACGAGGCATCGAGGCGAACCCAAAGCAGATTGTGACCTTCCTCGAGATGCCTTCTCCGAGAAATACAAGGGAGGTGCAGAGACTGACCAGACGGATAGCAGCCTTGAACCGTTTCATCTCCCGGTCTACGGAAAAGTGTCTATCATTTTACAATCTCCTCGAAGGAAACCAAAAGTTCCAATGGGACAAAGATTGTGAAACAGCCCTAAAAGAACTAATAAAGTACCTCAGTGAACCTCCAATACTGGCAAAGCATGTATAGGGCGAACCACTATACCTCTACATTGTGACCTCGTCGGCCGCTATGAGCGTTGTCCTGGTTCGCGAGGAACAAAATGAACACACGCCCATATACTACGTGAACAAGACACTCATAAACGCAGAAACGAGGTATCCAGCAATAGAGAAACACGCGCTCGCAGTGGTAATGGCAGCCATGAAGCTACAACCGTAGTTCCAATCACACGCTATAGTAGTAATGACATCACAGCCGTTAGGAACTATAATACAAAGCCCGAGTCAATCCGGGAGGCTGGCTAAGTGGGCGATCGAGTTAAGGGAATACGATTTCGAATATCGCACTAGGACAAGGGCAAAGGCTAAAGTCCTACCAGACTTCATAATCGAACTCCCACCTACAGCCACCAACCAAGAAAACCAGGACGATCACTTCCTTCACATCGACGGAGGTTCATCCAAGTACGGCTCCGGAGTAGGAATCATACTCGTAACTCCGACAAGAGAAGTAATCGACCAATTGTTCAGACTCGGCTTTCAATAAAGAGGTCGAGTACGAAGCCCTCATAGCCGGACTCTGACTCGCAATAAGGATTGGAGCACGAGAAGTTCTCGCCTTTAGCGACTCACAGTTAGTGATGATCCAGTACCACGGCGAGTACGAAACTAAAGATGAGCGCATGGAAGCGTACGTAGAGGTAGCTCACGAGCTAGCAAGTCAGCTGAAAGACTTCACGCTCAAGAGAATACCTCGGGGATAAAACTCCTTGGCCGATGCTCTGGCAGCATTAGCCTCAACGTCTTACCCTCTGGTCAAGAGGATCATACCCGTAGAGGGGATAGACAAACCGAGCATCGACGTGGCACTAAAGGCGCAAGCTGCAGATAAAGCCACAACAGTTCCAGTGGAGCAAACTGAAAACCCGCCTCAGGCTTCATGCTCCAAAGTTCCACCAGAAACGATGGTGATGCGCTCTGAGGTTTACAATATCGGCCTTCCAAACAATCAACCGGTCCCGGAGACCCCAGTTGAGGAAGAACCCGAGCATGAAGAACCCGACGCAGAATTCCTTAACAGACCAGACTGGAGGGAACCAATCCTGGATTATATCCGACTTGGCCTAGTCCCCAACGACAAGTGGGAGGCCAGAAAAATAAAAGCGTGAAGCGCCAGATAATGTGCGATCGAGCATTGCTTGTTCAAACGCAGCACTGCAGAGCCTTATCTACGATACGTGCACGCGCAGGAAGCTCTAGCCGTGATGGGTAACACCCACGAAGGCACATGCGGCAATCACTCTAGAGGCCGAGCTCTAGCCATCCGCATAAAGAGGCAAGGACTCTTCTTGCTGACTATGATCGCCGATTGCGAAAACTACACCAGGCAGTGCGACAAATGCCAAAGGCATGCCCCAATCATCCATCAGCCTGCAGAAAAACTGTCCTCGATCTTCGCACCTTACCATTTCATGAGGTAGTCAATGGACATAGTAGGACCTCTTGTCTCATCGGGACCAAAACAACTCAAGTACCTCCTGGTCTTGACCGACTACTTCACTAAGTGGATAGAAGCTAAGGCTTACCAGAAAACCACAAAGATTGAAGTAAGACACTTCATCTGGTAGCACATCGTCTGTCGGAACGGGCTCCTCTATCAAATGGTGACCACAACGGTTCGTTGTTCATCTCCCGAGCTTTCAGGAATTTCTGCAAGACTTGGAAGATACGCTTAACGACCTCAACCCCGAGATATACTCAAGGAAACGGTCAAGCAGAAGCTGCGAACAAGACATTTTTAAGCAGACTCAAGAAAAGACTCGACTCCAAAAAGTCCAACTGATCTGAAGAGCTGTCGGGAGTCCTATGGGCCTCCCGTACTACACCGCACAGTGCGACTGTAGAAACTCCCTTCTCGTTAGCATACGGGATGGAGGCGATGGTACCTTCAGAGGTATCAGTTCCGACTATCCGAAGGGCTCTAAGTCCGAGACGCGAGGAACTAAACGAGCAAATGCTCTGAGATCGTCTAGACATGATCGAGGAACAACGCGACCGAGCATTAGTACGAATGCAAAACTACCAGCAAGCAACTTCCCGCTACTACAACTCCAGAGTCCCACTCAGGAAGTTCAGCGTGGGAGACCTAGTACTGCGTAAGGTCTACGGAAACACCAGGGAGCAAGGCACCGGAAAACTCGGGTACAACTAGGAAGCCCCTACTGAGTCACCAAGATAGTTTGCAACGGCGTCTATAAGCTCATGAAATTCAAAAACGGGGTACCAGTGAAGAGGTGGTGGAACGCCACAAACCTCAAGCTATACAATCCATGAGTACTCACAACAATTGAACTACGCTAGGCTTGATCCCTTGGCGGGGTACGTAGGCAGCTCGAACTAAGAGCGCAGCCACTCCACCCAAAACCTCCACTTCTCCATTCTTCTTTTCTTTCTTTTTTTGGGGGGGGGGGGAGTATAGGGCTATCACCCAACACATCGATGTAAACTCTGGACTAAATGCTAATAAAGTTAACTTCATGCTTTATCCCGAGTCTTTACTCCAAGTCCAACTTACTCGATTAACCCTAAAGACTATCTTATAGCCAACGCAAGCTATAAATAAATGCATATCGCAAAATACGCTAAGTCTTAAAACCTTAAGCAACTCGATCAAATGCTACATACAAGCGATAACTCTAAAGATCCCACAAACCATACAACTCGCGAACGAACTTGGAAGTAAACCCTAAAGAACTCTGCACGAGTTAAACGGGTATCCAAAACACAGCGAATCGAAAGGCACTAAGTTGTAAAATGAACTCTAAAACCAAGAAGTCTGGCCAGACTAAGCGATCGATACCGAGAGTTCTTTCCTACGACCTAAAGGTTTAACTTGAAAACTAACAATGCATAAGAAAACCTCGATATTTTGCTAGAACAAAATCCAAACTCCAGACACACATAAGTCTAAAAACCGTGCATTAAAAAAGAAAAAGGCTCACCCGAGCCAAAAAGAGTTGTGGATAAAAGCCCTCCCTGGCAACATCAAAAAGAAAATATAGAAAATTTCAACTTTAGCCCAAAAGGGGGCTTTAGGGAATTAAAAAAAAACAGATTAAAATTTTTAAAGGAGCAGCCATCAGCCTTGCTCCTCACCTTCAACTTTCTCGCCTTCAGCGCCCTTGTTTCTCTCCACCTCTATAGCATCCTCGACCCCGGTCTCCGTCACTTGATTCGCCCCGGTACTCACAAATCCCGCCATCATCTCAGCGTTCAATCCGAACTCATTAAAACCCACGGAATGAGCCATGGCTTAACCGAGTTTTCGGAGATCTGAAGAATAACCCTTAGTTCAGCACTGAGAGAGAAGTCAGAGACTTGGGCCGCATTGAAATCCTTGATAAATTTCTCCCTTTGCTCATGCAGCATGGGAAGCTCCTAATTAAGGGTCGTGACTCCGCTCTGACGGAGACTTATTAGCTCGATATTGGCTTCGACCTAAAAACCTTTATCTCGCAGTCCGTCTCTGTCTTCTTCCTCTCAAAATTGCTCTTGTGAGCCTCGGACATATCGTAGTAGTGGCCGTCCCTTATCCTCATCCCGTCGTGCTTGGCTCGACGAACAGCATCCCCCATCCTCAGGGTAAGCTCCATGTTCTGCTCATCTAGGCAAATCGACCTATCCACCGCGACTAAACACTCGGACTTGGGGACATTAAGCTTGGCCTTTAAAATCTGAAAATTGTCCTCGCAAGTCTTGACTGTTGCGGTTAAGGAATGGACCACATTTTTCGCTTGCTCCAGGTCCTCCTGACGAGGATGCTCATGAGACTCTGTTCATAGAAGGCTGCCAGCTGGTTGTCCGCCTCCAAGGACTACAAAATTGGAACCAGCATTAGAAGAAGAAGAAATTTAAATAGAAAACAAAGCCGTGGAGACTACCTTTCCTTTAGCGGTCATCAAATTGATGTAGAGCTCGCGTCCTATCAGATTCTTCACCGAGGGGAGAGAACAGGCGACGGCCTTACAGTGGCGCAGAAGGTGAGCGAGCCCTTCCGGATTGTCCATGATCGGATTTAGACCTTGGGGCATGCGATGAACAAGACCCGACATGTGCCTCCTTATCATATCGGGCTTCTTGTTCGAGGGCTGCACCGAGGAATCACTCCCAGTGCTTTTAGAGCCCAAATAGATCACCCGGTCGGGGGCCGCCGTATCCGACTCTCTCTCAGACTCCGAGTCTCGACGCAGAGGAGGGGGCGGGCACCAGTCAGAGCGTCACTCAGCTGACCGGGGTGAATGGTCTGATAACCACCAGACGTCGCCTTCTCGGCGGACTTCTTGGACGACTCACGAAAAGTAGGGCGTCTCCTCATCTCACTTTTCTTGGTAGTGTTGGATGAACCTTCCTCGGAAACGGCCAGTGAGTGGGTACCTACAGAATAAGAGAGGGGTTACCAGAGCAGGAAGAAGTAAGTGGAGATGTCACGAGATAACAAGATCAATGAAAAACATACCAACACGGACTGTAGTAAGGCGAGTCTCGAGCAGATCTACGACTGCTGGGAGCTCGAGCGCACGTTTTATCCTATCCACGGTAAACGATAACCAGAGCACGTCTCTGGAGCCTCCTAACTGCGGGAGTTATTGTAGGAACTGTTTAGTTGATCCTGATGTAATTCACAGATTCATATCAACCTAAACATACAGATCTAGGTTCTCTTGAATAGAAACATTAGATGATCTCACCTTTTACCTGTTTGTTGCAGCGGAAGGAATAGAACAGGTCAGAGATCAGAGAGATACACCGAGGGATGAATCCTCCAAAGGTTCACACACGCGATCACAGAAAACGGCTGCTAGACCGAGCTGATGGGAGGCGCAGAGAGGAGAGGAAAATCGCGGCCAGGGTTTGGGTTGAGGAAAGGAGATTTGGCTTTTAGTTTATTAAAAGCCTTCTCTTTCCCTTTTGGGCTTATGGGCCCAAAACACCAATCTGATTAAATCCCATTTAATCAGACCCATTAATCTTTCTCTCTTAGTACGACAAATGCCTGGCACTTTTGTCGTACTTCTGCTAAGCCGTTCCAACACATTTTCCTGTTAGCTTAGGCGTGTGACCCATATGGGATCATATAATAAAGGCAATAAGTCCAAGACTTATAGATCATGAGCGGACTCTAGCAAGCCATCATGACCCCCAGTATTATATGACTTATGTCTGATCATTGACATACTCTTACTTTCTAGAGACAGTACCGAGATTACTGGACACAATTCCAACAATCTCCCACTTGTACTGGAATCTCTCTGTATTCATAATCCTTTTGTCTCAATATCTCGATTAGTCATAAGGCAAGATTAGTGTCATCCTTATAAAGCCTAATCTTGTTCATCGGACTCTGATTTGATACTGACAATCCAAACGACTCGGGAAAGTCCATTTGAGCATGGCCATGCGTTTTCCAGTATTCAAATCTCCGATTGGCCTAGAGATATTCACTCCATTTATATTGGAGGGACAAATCCCATCTTGTTCCATCACTGTAAACTACTCATTTCATGATGTACCCAAACAAGGTCCTTATAGCTATCGCAGAACGATAGCGTTAGACAATGATCAAAGTACACCAGTCCATGTGCAGTCACATGCATGTGAACTCAGGTCTAAGGACTATACTCTATAGTCGTAGTAAGAATCTCTTATGACACAGATATAAATATCCTGAAGAGTTCTTATAAGTGGGTCTTGTCCGGTCGTATGTTCCCAACATACACCTATGTACTGACTTTTGATGCCGCGCATCTATGACACACTGAGACTTTGTCATAAGTCACGTACCAATCCAATCTCACACGGTTGTTGGTGTTCCAATTTCAACAACCTTCGACTAGGGACAGGATGATATAAAACATCTATCAAATATAGGGTCTCATGATCAAGCTAAATGACTTTGATAACTCAAGATCAAGTCATTTACTTCGATGACCTATAAAATGGTTTATATCACTTTGGAACGATTATTTCATCACAGTTAAAATAATCCTGAAATAATAATTTCATTAAATATAAAATAATGTTTTACAAGAACATATCAAATAACTAAAATAAAGCTCACAAAACTCCCACTCAAATTTAGATTACATTTCAATGTTTCTAATGCCTACAGCTTCAGTCAGGAACTCGAGCTTAGGCCTTGGGAGTGGCTTTGTCAACGGATCAGCGACATTATCATTTGTCGGGACTCGGCTGATCTTGACTTCCTTTCTATTAACGATGTCACGTATCAAGTGAAATCTTCTTTGAACATGCTTGGATTTCTGGTGTGATCTTGGTTCCTTTGCCTGAGCTATAGCACCATTGTTGTCACAAAACAGTGCCATAGGCTCAGCCGCATTTGGTATCACACCTAGTTCCATAATGAACTTTCCTATCCAAACAGCTTCCTTCGCTGCTTCTGAGGCGGCGATATATTCAGCTTCTGTAGTGGAATCAGCAACGGTGTCCTGCTTGGAGCTTCTCCAACTTACTGCACCGCCATTCAGACAAAAGATATAACCGGACTGTGACCGGAAATCATCTGTGTCTGTCTGGAAACTTGCATCCGTGAATCCACTGACTTTAAGCACATCACTTCCACCGTACACCAAGAACTTATCCTTAGTATGTCTTAGATACTTCAAGATATTCTTTACGGCAATCCAATGGTTTTCACCTGGATTTGACTGGTATCTACTCGTCATGCTCAATGCATAAGCAACATCAGGACGAGTACAGATCATGGCATACATGACAGATCCTATTGCAGATGCATAAGGAATATTCTTCATGCGCTCAAGCTCAGCAGCCGACGTAGGGCTCTGCTTCTTGCTTAGCGTTGTGCCATGCACCATTGGTGTGAAGCCCTTCTTGGAATCTTTCATGCTGAATCTTTGTAGGACTTTGTCAATGTATGAGTCTTGACACAAGCCTATCAGCCTCTTAGGTCTATCCCGATAGATCCTAATTCCAAGAACGTATGCGGCTTCACCCATGTCTTTCATGGAAAAACAACTTCCAAGCCAGTCTTTTACGGACTTTAGCATTGGAACGTCGTTTCCGAGAAGCAGTATGTCATCGACATACAGAATAAGAAATACAATCTTGCTCCCACTAGATTTCTTATACACGCATTGTTCTTCTTCGTTTCTAATGAAGTCAAATTGCTTGATCGCTTCATCAAAACGAAGATTCCAGCTCCTCGATGCTTGCTTCAATCCATAAATGGATTTATGAAGCTTGCATACTTTCCCAGCATTCTTTGGATCTATGTAACCGTCAGGTTGCGTCATATACACATCCTCTTCCAGAATACCATTCAGGAAGGCGGTTTTCACGTCCATCTGCCAAATTTCATAATCATGAAAAGCTGCAGTTGCTAGTAGAATCCGAATAGATTTCATCATAGCCACTGGTGAATAGGTTTCATCGTAATCCACACCGTGAACTTGTCTGAAACCTTTTGCCACCAACCTGGCTTTATAAATCTGGACATTTCCATCCACGTCAATCTTCTTCTTGAAGATCCATTTGCACTCGATGGCTTTTACACCAGCGGGTAAGTCAACCAACGAAAACACTTGGTTGACCGACATGGAGTCCATTTCGGAATCAGTGGCCTTGCGCCACTTAGAGGAATCTGGGCCCATCATGGCTTGATTGAAGTTCGATGGTTCATCACCATCAATGATCAGAAGATCATGACAGTCAGTCACGAGAAATCCTTGATATCTCTCGGGTTCGTGACGGATCCTCCCGGATCTTCGAACTTCAGGTACTACAGGTTTATTAAAGGGGGCCCGTGTCATTTTGCCCATCATGCAGGATTCGCATTTCTCACATGACTCAAAGTCAAATGAGCCAAGAAGTCCATTCGAATGGAGCCTCTTGATGCGTTTCTCGCTGATGTGCCCTAAACGACAATGCCATAGAAACGTTCGGTTTTCCTCATTAGGTTTAAACCGTTTTGTATTAATGTTATATATTGGCGCGGATTGATCGAGTATGTAAAGCCCATTCGAAAGAGGGGCAGAACCATAGAAAAAATTGTTGCGATTGAAGGAACATAATTTATTCTTAACTGAAAAATCATAACCTTCCAAATCCAACAAAGAAATTGAAATAATATTTCTGCTTATAGCAGGTACAAAATAACAATTATTCAGTTCTAAAATCAATCCCGAAGGTAAAGACAACAAGTATGTGCCTACAGCTAGTGCTGAAACTTTCGCTCCATTCCCAACTCGTAGCTCCACTTGTCCTTGCTTCAGCCTTCTACTGTTGCTGAGTGCCTGCATATTAGTACAAATATGAGCCCCACAACCAGTATCCATGACCCATGAGGTATTATCAGAAGTAGTTGTATTAACTTCTATAACAAAAATACCTGATGAAGAAGTCTCGAAAGTCTTCTTCTTCAATTCCTTTAGACCTTCCTGGAATTTCTTACAATCTCTTCTCCAATGCCCCAGTTCTTTGCAGAACCTGCACATGTCAGTAGGCCCAGCCTTAGACTTGGGCTTGGGCTTTGGCGTGTCCTTGTCCGCGACTTGGACAGCCTTGGCCGCTCCCTTATCCTTAGCAGAGGATTTCTTAAACCCCTTGCCCTTCTGCACCATAAGCACATTGGGGTCCTTGGCGGTTTTCCTCAAGTTGGGCTCTGCAGTCTTGAGCATTCCGTGAAGCTCAGGTAGTGTCTTACTCAAGCCATGCATGTTAAAGTTCAGAATGAACTGATCATAGCTTGCAGGTAAAGACTGCAGAATGATGTCGCAGGCAAGTTCCTGGCTGATTGGGCAGTCGAGTTTCTGAAGATGATCGAGATAACCCATCATCTTCAAGACATGAGGACTCACTGCCGCATTCGCAGCCAACTTACAGTCCAAGAGGTTCTTAACTGTCTGGAACCTCTCAGTCCTAGCCTGCTCCTGAAAAAGCGATTTCAGGCTTGCCATTATCTCGATGGGAGACAATACACTTTCGAACTGTTTTTGCAGCTCAGGAGTCATTGTCACCAACATCAGGCAATAGACATCATTTTCATCTGACGAATGCTTTTCCCAAGCATTGTGCAGAGTCCTGGCAGCATTGGCAAGAGGCCTCTCGGGGAGGGGATCACGAAGGACATAATCCTTCTTCTCCTGCTTGAGGACCAGCCTCAAGTTCCTTGACCATGTCAGGAAGTTCGTTCCAGTCAGCTTCTCCTTCTCGAGAACAGACCGGATCGAGAATGTGTTTTGTGTGCTTGTAGTAGTCATATCTGAAATATATAAATAAAAAGGTTATTAGTTATTATGTTCAAAATGACTAATCTCGTATTAAAAATTTAATATGATTAATCACGCATTATATTCAATAACTTCAGTTACCCTCAATAGAATATAATGATTCCAAGATCCACATATAACTAAGATTAAAGTGGGCCACTGGCCGTCACCCAACCTTAGCTTATATCGGTAAGCCCTATATCGGCTAATTGTGTCCGTGATATAACTCTTGGTTGTGAATCTGGGCCCGAGGCCCAATCCACTCTGATGTCTCAAGGCCCGGGACTCCCGATGGCCTAGTCAAGAAAACCAGACTATACAGTCATGTAATCATTAATGTCTGGGACTCCCAATGACATTTATGAATCACAAACCGTCTTATCCACGCAAAAGTAGACACCCTCACACTGTAAGGCCATGAATACAATTGAATGGGCTTCGACAGCTGACATAGCCTGGACAAGACATCCAACGCTTGATATTATTTGAGGTTCGTAGGTTTATTAAAATTTCATTCCCAAAATAGAAGATTACTATTTCGGGAAACTTTCTATTTTTGGAAACCTACTATTTTTGGAAACTTTCTAAAATTGGAAACTTTCTAAAACCGGAAACTTTCTAACTTTAGAAATTTCTTAAAATCCAAAACCCGCAAATCCAGAAACTTCTATTTTAAGAAACTTTCTAATTTCAAAATTTCGGAAACTTTAATTTAAAATCGACTTTATATTTTATAAAATAAATTTTAAATTGATCTGAAGAAAGACTCAAATAATTTGCCCAATTGTTTTAACTTCTTGGCCCGAGGCCCAAGAATTGGTCCATGTCCAAGACATGACCCAATTGTCCAATTATTTGACATAACCGGTCTGGTTCATTAAAATTGGTCTAACCAAATTTTAATTACTACGATGACCACAATTGTCAACCGGTTATTTACTAAACCGGAATTTCTCAATTTATTTGGTCCAACCAAATCAAATTAGAAATTCCTGGTTTAGGCACAAAATCCAATAATTCTTTCGACATTGGATTTCTTATCCCGGTTTAACCAGATTTAATAAAATTATTAAAATCTGTTTATTAAACCAGAACGAATCAATTTTAATCAAGTTTTGAACCGAACCATCTAACCAAAATCGAACCGGCCCATCACACCCAAAAACCCTAACCGGTCGAGTAAGAACCGTCCAGCCGCAAGCCGCATACGACGATCCGAGATCGAGACGCTCGGGACAATGGCCGGACGGGACGCTCGCGTGTGATCGGGACGGGACGATCGGGACGGTCGGACGAGATGCGATCGGGACGAGCGATCGGCCCATCTCTCGCGACCGGTATGTGATCCGTCCGACGATCGGGACTGGCCGCGATCGGGATGCGATCCGTCTGACGATCGGGACGAGCCGCGATCGTGACGCGATCGATCCGATGATCCGACCCAGCCGATCAACACTCGGCCGTGCGATCCAACCGGCCAAGCCGATCGGTTCTCTACTCGGCCGATCGCAAGAACACGAGTCATATAGCTCGGTTTTGCGATTCATATGTTTGTTCAGGATTCAATTCAGTTTCTTAAGTGTTTTTCTTATCAGTAATGGATTCAAAACACTTCTAAACAGATTAAACAACCTAAACATGAATCTAAAACAAGAAATCCTAAGAACCAATGGCTCTGATACCACTGTAGGAACTGTTTAGTTGATCCTGATGTAATTCACAGATTCATATCAACCTAAACATACAGATCTAGGTTCTCTTGAATAGAAACATTAGATGATCTCACCTTTTACCTGTTTGTTGCAGCGGAAGGAATAGAACAGGTCAGAGATCAGAGAGATACACCGAGGGATGAATCCTCCAAAGGTTCACACACGCGATCACAGAAAACGGCTGCTAGACCGAGCTGATGGGAGGCGCAGAGAGGAGAGGAAAATCGCGGCCAGGGTTTGGGTTGAGGAAAGGAGATTTGGCTTTTAGTTTATTAAAAGCCTTCTCTTTCCCTTTTGGGCTTATGGGCCCAAAACACCAATCTGATTAAATCCCATTTAATCAGACCCATTAATCTTTCTCTCTTAGTACGACAAATGCCTGGCACTTTTGTCGTACTTCTGCTAAGCCGTTCCAACACATTTTCCTGTTAGCTTAGGCGTGTGACCCATATGGGATCATATAATAAAGGCAATAAGTCCAAGACTTATAGATCATGAGCGGACTCTAGCAAGCCATCATGACCCCCAGTATTATATGACTTATGTCTGATCATTGACATACTCTTACTTTCTAGAGACAGTACCGAGATTACTGGACACAATTCCAACAGTTATGCCATACCTCTCGAGGATATCTGAAACACCAAAGTAGAAAAAGCGATCAAATATCGAACAAAGAAAAAATCAACATGCAAAGCAGGAAAGCCTAGATAGAGCTACTCCTATCCAATAGACTCGGTTCATGAGGTCACGATCCTGGAGGGATCGTAGTCCCCAACCGAGTGACGATTAATTTGGAACAAAATGAGCCGCTCCCTCCAACAATCCTCCCGGTCAGGGATCGCCACCAAAACCGCCAAACCCCTCCAGGGAGAAAGATAGAAAGTCCCAGAACCCGAGTTGTGTTTAATCGAACACAGGTCATGGAGGACAGACAGGTCGAAGGCGACCCCTTCTTCTCGAGCCCTAACCAACAGCCCGATTAGATGATGAACGAAGTTTGGGGTGATCTGGGGAAACACCATCATGAGCTCTCCCAGAACGTCAAACAAGAACCGAGGAATCGGAAGACCAAGACGCACTTTTCAAAGTAGGCCTTATAGGCACAACAGTTGCCCAGTCTGACCGATTCCGGCGTCTCCCCCGGACGAAGGAGCTTTAGCTTCACCGTTTTTGGTACCCCGTACGTCGAATACAAGCTTTCTATATCCTCCGGCCTCGCGATCGGAACCGGATGATTCCGGCGTCTCCCCCGGACGAAGGAGCTTTCTATATCCTCCGGCCTCCGACTTGCTTCTCTTTCTTTACCCTTACGCTTACCGCTTTTGACATCAATTAAAGCTTTGGGACAAATAAACAGTTTTTGCAAAGTAAAAACGAGCAGAAGAAAACTGTAAATATGAGGGAGAGAGAAAGAGGCAATCGCTAAAAAGAAGAGAGAGTGGAGAGGTTACCTTTAGTCGGTGGTTGTATCTTGGAGATTGGGTACATGAAGAGGTGAGTTATAAAGCACTAATTATTGCGTGACCTCGGGACTCCCCAAATCTCTTCAGATCTAGTAAATCCCGGCCGCTAGATTTTCTGAGTATCTCCCACGTGCCACGAGTACGTGTGGCGTAAATCCTATTGGATTCCCTAGGATCCAGGGTCTAGGTGATTGAATCTAAAACTGACCTCGTGATTACCTGGAGATTGGCAGCGGAAGGATGAGCAGGTATTCGAGATCTATAGCGCCTCAATCGTTGAGCCTCTATCGTAGTCCACACGCACACAAGCTGGAATCCGCCGGGATGCTAGTGCCGGGAATCGGATCTCCTGTGGGTCTTATGAGTTTCTGTGTCTCTGCTTTCTCTCTGAGAAGCGACACCGACGGCCTGGGGCTCAGGTCGATCATATAAGAAACTATATATCGACCTGGGATGGCCGAAAAAACGACCTACGGATCAAACCCGACTCGTTTAAGTCATTAACTCGAAACTTCAGTCTCGAAGCCCAGTGTGCATCGATCGATACACATACTGTATCGATCGAAACACCCATGCGAAAACCTGCGTCGATCGACACACTCATTGCATCGATCGACACACCTCTTCAAAAATCAATTCAATGTGTATCCAATACACATTGATCGGATCATATGCCAATGATCAATCTCATACTAAGTGTATCCAGCTTGCTTAGGTGTGTGACCCTGTAGGTTCACACGATACTAGAAATGAGTTACAACTCATTTGTCATAAGCGGTTTCTAGCAAAACATTATGACTACCCAGTATCACATGAATTGTCCGATCTCGACAATACAACTATCTTTAGAGTAAGTACAATATGATTTCAGGACATAATCCCAACAATCTCCCACTTGTACTAAAATCATCTATTCCCATAATCCCTTTATCGCTATATCTCGATATGGCATAAGGCAAGGAACTGTGTCATCCTTATTATAGCCAACATCATGTTCATCGAACTCCTGATCTATACTGATAAAACAAACGACTGACAATCACCTCATTTGAGCATGGCCATGCATTTTCTCAGTATCAAATCTTCAATGGGCCCTGAGATATTTATCTCATGTTATATAGGAGGGACAAATCCCTTCTTGTTTCATCCCTGTTTCTACACATACTTCATGATACACCTAAGCAATGCCTTTATAGCCGCCATTTACGGATCGACGTTTGACAAGGTCAAAGTGCACCAATTCATATGTTAGAAAGCATGATGAACTCAGGTCTAAGGACAATACTCTATAGTCGTAATGAGAAACTCTCATGACACAGATATAACTATCCTGAAGAGTTCTCATTAGCGGGTCATGTCCGATCATATGTTCACCAACATATATCTATGTGACTGACTGTGATACTCATATCATTGACTCCATGAAACTTAGTCAACAGTCACCTCACAAGCTAGTCTCTCGCGGTTGTCAGTATCCCACTTTGACAATCTCGACTAGGACAATCATAATTTATGTCATCTTTTACTTATAGGGTTTCATGATCAAGTCCTCAACTTGATGACCTATAAAATGAACATAAAATACTTGGGACCATTATTCAATTATCCAATAATCAAATAATGCTGATATCAGTTTTTCATAAACATGACCATATCATGTCTATCTGAACATCATAACTAACATAACTCCCACTAGAATCAAGACCACGTCTTCAGATATCTAGTACCTACAGCAACGGTACGAAAACCATGCTTAGGTTGTGAGAGATGCTGCGGTGTTCTTGCTTGGAACCATTCCAACAGATAGCGCTGCTACACAGACAAAGAGACATAACCAGGTGGGAACCGGGAATCATCTTTGTCCGTCTAAATACTCATAACAGATTCGTCATTTTTCTCAGTTGAACAGGAACTATCCTTAGTGTATCTCAAACACATGGGGATATTCTTTACAACTGTCCAGTGACTTTTACCGGAACAAATTGGTATCTTTTCGTCATGCTTTATGCGTCAGTGATATATCATGGTTCTTACCCACTTTATACCATGATATAGTTGTGTTTTTAGAGTCTTTTGTATTAGTTTAGAGTCTTTTACAGGTTAAATCAGGTTTGGAGCTAATTGGAGATATATGGAGCATTTTGGGCATTTTGGGACGTTTTGGCCGAGAGCTTTATTCACTGTTCGATTATTTGATGTTGCATCGATCGACACGCATTGTGCATCGGTCGATGCAGTCGCGAGATGGGCCGTACGCGTCGGCGTAACAAGTATTGAAGATTTGCAAAGAAGCCCAAGATACTTTCAGTATTTACACAGAAGCCCCAGCCGAGATTATGCATATATATACTAGTTTTTGGTGTTTAATTTAGATACGCTTTGATACTTAGAGCTGAGAGATTTTTAGAGCTTTTGGGGCTGATCTATTTTCCTTGTATTGATTTATTTTGGAGAAGATTTCGAACCCCTTTGATATTTTAATTTCTTATATGCAATCTATTTATTCTATGATTATGTTTTCATCAATCATGTCTGAGTAGATCCGTAGTTGAGTTTAGGGTTTCTCATTAGGATTTGATGACTTGCTAGACTTGTTTAATTCAGTTAAGGATTCATATGATTAGAATGTTCTTCAAACTAAATTGTGCTTAAAGCTAGTTCTAACCTGATCAATTAGAATCTAGATCCTAGGTTACTAAATACGTCACGAGAGTGGGGTTTAGGAATCTGAACTATTTAGGTTGAGCAATTGAATTATTCGCAAAGAGATTTGGTTTAGTTTAATTGTGAACATATCGAACTTGAACTTAATGCTAGTTTAATTTGTTAGTAATTGCAAAGAGATTTGGATTACTGCACTTAGACTTAGAGAGTTTTCGCAAAGAGATTTGGTTAATTCTATTTTCGTGATTTGAGTTCTAGAACTGAGTTTAATTTGATCCTGACTGATTAACTTGTCTGCTTGTCTGATTTCCTGAGAATACCCTAGGCTTGATGCTTTTAGTTTATTGCTTACAAACCGATTTCCTGCTACTGTTTACTTTCTTGCACCGCAATTCATTACAATCACTACTTGCTTATTTCTAGTATTAATTCCTACGGTTTGATTCTCTTGAGACCAAGTGTCCCTGTGGATTCGATAACCCTATATACTACATTGACTATACTGTGCACTTGCAGTTTAGAATAGGGATTAAAACACGACCTATCAAGTTTTTGGCGCCGTTGCCGGGGACTCTTTGAGTCTTCGATAGGACCGAACTTAGGGTTTTTACTAGGATTTTTATTTTTGGTTTAGTTTACTACTTTTCTTTTTCTTGCGTTTCAGGTACGCCTGATCGCCCTGCATCGATCGACACAGTCCTGAGTGTCGATCGTCACATCATCGAGCCTGTATCGATCGACGCTTCTCTTGCATCGATCGACACAAGGCGAAACCAGTGGTGCCGAGAGCTTGAGCATTTAGCTGGGTATTTCTTGATGAAACCTGTGATTCTGACTCGCGACGAGAACGGCATTCTACGAGACCAGGAAGGTCACGTATGTAACGCGAAGGGTCAGAAACTGGATGGGGAAGGAAACCTCATCATACCAGATGTTGCCGTGGGCGCGGAACATCGACGAGAGGATGGTCACGAGAAGACACTTGCTGATTATAACAGACCAGATATATTCTATGCTAATCGGTCTGCGATTCGACCACCTCCGTTCACCAGAGCTGAGTTTAAGCTGAAACCTGAGTACTACGCATTGATTGGACAGTATCAGTTCCATGGTCTTTCAAGCGAGCATCCTATGGATCACATAGACACATTTGAGGAATTGGCTAGCAGTATCACGGCTGAAGGAGTTTCTTCTGATTATATTTTCTGTAAGCTCTTCCCATTCTCTCTTAAAGGAGATGCAGCTTACTGGTTGAGACAACTAGAACCAGGATCTTTGACCACTTGGGAAGCAGTCAAGAAGGAGTTCCTTAGACATTTTTATGACGATGCGTTATCTGAGCAGCTTAGACATGATATCCTGACATTCAAACAACAGCCTACAGAGCCTTTTAGAGCAGCTTGGATGAGATTCAAGATGTACCAGAGAGATTGTCCACACCATGGATTCTCTGAGGTACAGCTTCTGAGTGCCTTTTTCAGGGGTTTGGATTTTTGGTATCAGAGAGCTATGGACACAGGAAGTGATGGGAACTTCTATACCAAGACTCCAGAAGAAGCTAAAGAGCTTATTAAGAACTTGATGACTAGCTATAGTGTCAAGAATGCTGACATGGAGAGGCAGAAGCCTAGTAGCAATGATGATAGCTTGCAGATAGCTGATTTGAGGGACAAGGTGGATTATATCCACAACATGGTAGTAGCTGGAGAATTTGTAGAAGTGAATTATATTAATGAAGCTGATTTTCATGAACACACATCTAGAAGTCAACAGAGACAAGCTCCGAGATCGAATGGTTATTCACCTCACCAAGTTCCTCCCACTAAAGAGCAGACAAAGATTGAGTCTATGCTTGAGCAGCTACTACTTGGACAGAACAAGATGACGCAAGATCTGAATGGAAAGATGGACTTCATGTATCAGGATCTGAGTGGAAAATTGGAATCTTTGACAAGCAGAGTTGACAATCTGGATGCTAGGATGACGCAAGTGGAAACCAGTATACAGACAGAGCATGTTAAGGCAGCTTCGGCAGAAGAAGAAGTTGAGCAGAATCGAGAAACTGAAGTTCTGGAACTGGAAAATCCGAGAAAAATTCAGAATGTTCGCCTTGCATCGATCGACACAAATGTGCATCGATCGACACATCTTGCGAGAGTCAATGTCGATCGTCACCATTTCAGCAACGATCGACACCATGGGCGTGAGCAGCCAAATCTCCCAGAGAAACCGAAAGCTGATACAGAAAGAGCCTACAAACCGAAGATTCCTTTCCCTAGGAAATCCAAGCAAGAGATTAAGTTGGAAAAATGCATGGAGATAATGAGAGAAAAGCTAACTGACACTCCATTGATTGATGCCACTAAGACCAATCCCATAATGAAGACATGTGTTACAGACATCCTCTCTAGCAACATGACTGAAGAAGAAGGATGCTTGATGATCTCAGAAGTATGTGATGCTGTTGTTAATGGTAGGGTTCCTGAGAAGCTAAAGGATCCAGGAGGTTTTATGATAGACTGCTCTATCTATAGAGACAAATTTCAGAGGGCATTATGTGATCTCGGCTCAAGTATAAATCTCATGCCGTACTCTGTGGCTGTGAGATTGGGACTACTGAACTTCCAGCCTACTAGGATCTCTTTAGTCCTAGCTGATCGATCAAGAAGACATCCAGAAGGAATTCTTGAGAACATCCCTCTTAGAGTCGGAAATTACTTTATTCCAACGGACTTTATGGTACTGAAGTATGAGATTGAGCCTGATGATCCTCTACTGCTTGGTAGATCCTTTTTAGCCACTGCTGGGGCTATGATTGATGTACGCCATGGATTGATTGATCTCCACCTAGGAGATGAGCCTTTGCAGTTTAAGATGGATAAATTGAAGAAACCCACCATTGATGGACAGAGTTTCAGCATTGATACAGAATTAGAAGCTGAGATTGGAGAGAAGAAGATGGCGGTTCCACTTGAACCTGCTATAACATCTTTAGCGCCTGCAACTGCTCATAAGCAGAAAGCTCCAGACATCTTATTTCCACCAAAGGTTAGGCACAAATCATCTAAGCTTAAACATCCTAACCACATTACTTTGAATGCAGGACAACATCCTACCCCACCTAAGCTTCGCTCCCGCCCTGATTCTGTTGGTTTCTTCCTTGGGAGATCCCATGATCCGAATGCCTACTCACCACCTTGGATGAGGAGACTTGAACAGAGACAGAAAAAGTCTCTGTCAGGATCTCTTAGAGCCTGAAAAATCCCATCCGTCCGGTCAAGCTATTGACCTTAAACAAGCGCTGAGTGGGAGGCAACCCACTGTTTTCGTTTTTGCATTTTGATTTTAGTATTTTTTCTAGATTTTACGTTTTTGTTTCTGTTTGGTGAGTTTTTGGTTGCAGGGTTCGTGAAAATCGCATTGCGTCGATCGACACACATTTGTGTCGATCGTTACAACAGAAATCGCACAGCAACGGTCGGTGCACCTAGTGCAACGATCGATGCCTGACTGCGACAGAGGTAAAACCCGAGAGAACTAACCATTCAACTATTTTAATTTTTCTTTTCTTTAACCAATCCCTTGCTTGACACTACTGGGGACAGTGTGTCTTAAGTGTGGGGGAGGTTCTACTAATTAGTTTCTTTTGTTTTCTTAGAGTCAGTTAAATTTTTCAAAATTTGTTTTTCGAGTCAAAATTGGTTTAAGTAGGAAACAATGATTTTTGGAGGAGATTAGCAGCATTTGCAGGAACTTATGTGACCATTGGGATGAAGCTGCAGATCTATCTATGACTATTAGAAAACCCCATCACAGATCAGCCTACTGAGGACACCCATATCACTTCAGGTATCAGAGGATCCTTTACTGACTTCACCTTAATACTGACTTTAATTTTTCTCACCTAAGGGCTTGGTATGCTTTATGTCGGATTCCCTGTTAGTTCTGACACAGCCTGTAAACCTGTCCTATTTAGTCCCCTTCTCCCCTTCTGTAAAGTAAAAAAAAAAAAAAATATATAAATAACTGAGGATGAGTTAGTAACTCCGAAGTGGTCATGGGAATAGTAGCAAACACTATTATCTCTCATGTGATCCATGGAATGTGTCCAAAGTACACCCCATAACGGGAAGAACACTGATAAAAAAAATAAAATGATACCCAGTGGGGAAAAATCAGTTGTTAAAGAAGGGAAAGAGAAGAAAGGGACTAGAGAAAGATAGTATGGTGGTCTAGAGCTGGCAAGGTAAGAATCCATGTGCCTTTAGATCGATACTCCTTAGGTGAGACCGCACTTAAATACTTGCAGAAGTCAGTAAGGTGAATTTGAATGCTTGAATGTGATTGTGGCGTTTACTTAGGACAGTTGCTAAGTGTGGGGGAAGTACATGTTGGTCTTGATGTCTGTAGATTGATTCTTTCATGTGGATTACTAAGGGGAATCTGAATGCTGCTGCTTCTATGACAAAATGAGTTTCTGAAGAGTTTTCAAACCTCTTCACTGCATTTTAGTTCTCTGTTTTGTTGGAAGTTTTGGTTGATCCTGATTCAATTCTCATATTGATATCAACCTAAACATGCATTAGATCTAGGTGTTCTTATTTAGAAACATCAGATCTCACCTTTTACCTGTTTGTTTGCAGCGGAATTGAGAACAGGTCAATGATCAGGGAGATACACCGAGGGATGAATCCTCCAAAGGCTCACACACGCAATCACAGGAAACTGGCTGCTAGACCGAGCTGAGGGAGGCGCCAGAAAGAGAGAGAGATCGCGGCTGGAGGCTTAGGGTTAGGGAGAAGAGACTTGGCTTTTAGACATTAAAAGCCTTCTCTTTCCCTTTTGGGCTTTTGGGCCCAATCTGATTAAATTCCATTTAATCAGACCCATTATTCATTCTCTCTTAGTACGACAAATGCCTAGCACTTTTGTCGTACTTCTGCTATGCCTTTCAACATTATTTCCTGCTAGCTTAAGCGTGTGACCCATATGGGATCATACAATAAAGGCAATAAGTCCAAGACTTATAGATCATGAGCGGACTCTAGCAAGCCATCATGACCCCCAGTATTGTATGACTTATGTCTGATCACTGACATACTCTTACGTTATAGAGACAGTACAGAGATTGCTGGACACAATTCCAACAATCTCCCACTTGAACTGGAATCTCTGTATTCATAATCCCTTTCGTCTCAATATCTCGATTAGTCATAAGGCAAGATTAGTGTCATCCTTATAAAGCCTAATCTTGTTCATCGGACTCTGATTTGATACTGACAATACAAACGACTCGGGAAAGTCCGTTTGAGCATGGCCATGCGTTTTCCAGTATTCAAATCTCCGATTGGCCTAGAGATATTCACTCCATTTATATTGGAGGGACAAATCCCATCTTGTTCCATCACTGTAAACTACTCATTTCATAATGCACCCAAACAAGGTC
The DNA here is from genome assembly GCA_030180135.1 of Orychophragmus violaceus. Classification (NCBI taxonomy): domain Eukaryota; kingdom Viridiplantae; phylum Streptophyta; class Magnoliopsida; order Brassicales; family Brassicaceae; genus Orychophragmus; species Orychophragmus violaceus. The sequence continues at coordinate 32,976,577 of CM058240.1, forward strand.
CTTATAACTATCACAGAACGATAGCGTTAGACAATGATCAAAGTACATCAGTCCATGTGCAGTCACATGCATGTGAACTCAGGTCTAGGGACTATACTCTATAGTCGTAGTAAGAATCTCTTATGACACAGATATAAATATCCTGAAGAGTTCTTATAGTCGGGTCTTGTCCGGTCGTATGTTCCCAACATACACCTATGTACTGACTTTGATGCCGTGCATCTATGACACACTGAGACTTTGTCATAAGTCACGTACCAATCCAGTCTCACACGGTTGTTGGTGTTCCAATTTCAACAACCTTCGACTAGGGACAGGATGATATAAAACATTTATCAAATATAGGATCTCATGATCAAGCTAAATGACTTCGATGACTCAAGATCAAATCATTTACTTCGATGACCTATAAAATGGTTCATATCATTTTGGAACGATTATTTCATCACAGTTAAAATAATCTTGAAATAATAATTTCATTAAAACATAAATAATAATGTTTTACAAGAACATATCAAATAACTAAAATAAAGCTCACAAAACTCCCACTCAAATTTAGATTACATTTCAATGTTTCTAATGCCTACAGCTTCAGTCAGGAACTCGAGCTTAGGCCTTGGGAGTGGCTTTGTCAACGGATCAGCGACATTATCATCTGTCGGAACTCGGCTGATCTTGACTTCCTTTCTATTAATGATGTCACGTATCAAGTGATATCTTCTTTGAACATGCTTGGATTTCTGGTGTGATCTTGGTTCCTTTGCCTGAGCTATAGCACCATTGTTGTCACAAAACAGTGCCAGAGGCTCAGCCGCATCTGGTATCACACCTAGTTCCATAATGAACTTTCGTATCCAAACAGCTTCCTTCGCTGCTTCTGAGGCGGCGATATATTCAGCTTCTGTAGTGGAATCAGCAACGGTGTCCTGCTTGGAGCTTCTCCAACTTACTGCACCGCCATTCAGACAAAAGACATAACCGGACTGTGACCGGAAATCATCTGTGTCTGTCTGGAAACTTGCGTCCGTGAATCCACTGACTTTAAGCACATCACTTCCACCGTACACTAAGAACTTATCCTTAGTATGTCTTAGATACTTCAAGATGTTCTTTACGGCAATCCAATGGTTTTCACCTGGATTTGACTGGTATCTACTCGTCATGCTCAATGCGTAAGCAACATCAGGACGAGTACAGATCATGGCATACATGACAGATCCTATTGCAGATGCATAAGGAATATTCTTCATGCGCTCAAGCTCAGCAGCCGACGTAGGGCTCTGCTTCTTGCTTAGCGTTGTGCCATGTACCATTGGCGTGAAGCCCTTCTTGGAATCTTTCATGCTGAATCTTTGTAGGACTTTGTCAATGTATGAGTCTTGACACAAGCCTATCAGCCTCTTAGGTCTATCCCGATAGATCCTAATTCCAAGAACGTATGCGGCTTCACCCATGTCTTTCATGGAAAAACAACTTCCAAGCCAGTCTTTTACAGACTTCAACATTGGAACGTCGTTTCCGAGAAGCAGTATGTCATCAACATACAGAATAAGAAAAACGATTTTGCTCCCACTAGTTTTCTTATACACGCATTGTTCTTCTTCGTTTCTGATAAAGTCAAATTGCTTGATCGCTTCATCAAAACGAAGATTCCAGCTCCTCGATGCTTGCTTCAATCCATAAATGGATTTATGAAGCTTGCATACTTTCCCAGCATTCTTTGGATCTATGTAACCGTCAGGTTGCGTCATATACACATCCTCTTCCAGAATACCATTCAGGAAGGCGGTTTTCACGTCCATCTGCCAAATTTCATAATCATGAAAAGCTGCAGTTGCTAGTAGAATCCGAATAGATTTCATCATAGCCACCGGTGAATAGGTTTCATCGTAGTCCACCCCGTGAACTTGTCTGAAACCTTTTGCCACCAACCTGGCTTTATAAATCTGGACATTTCCATCCACGTCAATCTTCTTCTTGAAGATCCATTTGCACTCGATGGCTTTTACACCAACGGGTAAGTCAACCAACGAAAATACTTGGTTGACCGACATGGAGTCCATTTCGGAATCAGTGGCCTTGCGCCACTTAGAGGAATCTGGGCCCATCATGGCTTGATTGAAGTTCGATGGTTCATCACCATCAATGATCAAAAGATCATGACAGTCAGTCACGAGGAATCCCTGATATCTCTCGGGTTCGTGACGGATCCTCCCGGATCTTCGAACTTCAGGTACTACAGGTTCAGGCTCTACAATTTCTTGTAGATCCTCCTGCTGCTCTTCCTCATTAGGTTGAGCAGTATCCCGTTCATCTTGAATTTCTTCAAGCAGTACCTTACTCCCACTGTCTTTCTTAGAGAGAAACTCTCTCTCAAGAAAGTTACAATCCCGGGCAACAAAGATCTTGTTCTCGGAACGTAGATAGAAGTAATAAGCCTTGGTTTCCCGTGGATAACCAATGAAGTAGCATTTATCAGATTTTGGTGTAAGCTTATCTGAGATTAATCTCTTTACATAGGCTTCACAACCCCAAATTCTTAGATAAGACAGCACTGGAGCTTCTCCAGTCCATAATTCATATGGTGTCTTTGCTACTGCTTTTGATGGCGCTCTATTTAGAGTGAACACTGCTGTTAGCAGAGCATATCCCCAAAGGGATATTGGAAGGTCTGTGTGACTCATCATAGATCGAACCATATCCAATAAGGTCCGATTTCTCCTCTCAGACACACCATTCCATTGAGGTGTTCCAGGAGGAGTGAGTTGGGATACGATCCCACACTCTCTTAGATGATCACTGAATTCTTGGCTTAAGTATTCTCCTCCTCGGTCGGACCGAAGAGCCTTAATGCTTTTGCCAAGTTGGTTCTGTACTTCATTTTGGAATTCTCTGAACTTTTCAAAAGATTCAGACTTATGTTTCATCAAATAAACATATCCATACCTACTGAAATCATCAGTGAAGGTAATGAAGTACTGATAGTTTCCTCTTGCATTAGTGGACATTGGGCCACACACATCAGTGTGTATCAGGCCCAATAAGTCACTGGCCCTCTCGTTAGGTTTATTAAAGGGGGCCTGTGTCATTTTGCCCATCATACATGATTCGCATTTCTCACATGACTCAAAGTCAAATGAGCCAAGAAGTCCATTCGAATGGAGCCTCTTGATGCGTTTCTCGCTGATGTGCCCTAAACGACAATGCCATAGAAACGTTCGGTTTTCCTCATTAGGTTTAAACCGTTTTGTATTAATGTTATAAATTGGCGCGGATTGATCGAGTATGTAAAGCCCATTCGTAAGAGGGGCAGAACCATAGAACAAATTGTTGCGATTGAAGGAACATAATTTATTCTTAACTGAAAAATCATAACCTTCCAAATCCAACAAAGAAATTGAAATAATATTTCTGCTTATAGCAGGTACAAAATAACAATTATTAAGTTCTAAAATCAATCCCGAAGGTAAAGACAACAAGTAAGTTCCTACAGCTAGAGCTGAAACTTTCGCTCCATTCCCAACTCGTAGTTCCACTTGTCCTTGCTTCAGCCTTCTACTGTTGTTGAGTGCCTGCATATTAGTACAAATATGAGCCCCACAACCAGTATCCATGACCCATGAGGTATTATCAGAAGTAGTTGTATTAACTTCTATAACAAAAATACCTGATGAAGAAGTCTCGAAAGTCTTCTTCTTTAATTCCTTTAGACCTTCCTGGAATTTCTTGCAATCTCTTCTCCAATGCCCTAGTTCTTTGCAGAACCTGCACATGTCAGTAGGCCCAGCCTTGGACTTGGGCTTGGGCTTTGGCGTGTCTTTGTCCACGACTTGGACACCCTTGGCCTTTCCCTTATCCTTAGCAGAAGACTTCTTAAACCCCTTGCCCTTTTGTACCATAAGTACATTGGGGTCCTTGGCGGGTTTCTTCAAGTTGGGCTCTACAGTCTTGAGCATTCCGTGAAGCTCAGGCAGTGTCTTACTCAAGCCATGCATGTTAAAGTTCAGAATGAACTGATCATAGCTTGCAGGTAAAGACTGCAGAATGATGTCGCAGGCAAGTTCCTGGCTGATTGGGCAGTCGAGTTTGTGAAGATGATCGAGATAACCCATCATCTTCAACACATGAGGACTCACTGCCGCATTCGCAGCCAACTTACAGTCCAAGAGGTTCTTAACTGTCTGGAACCTCTCAGTCCTAGCCTGCTCCTGAAAAAGCGATTTCAGGCTTGCCATGATCTCGATTGGAGACAATACACTTTCGAACTGCTTTTGCAGCTCAGGAGTCATTGTCACCCACATCAGGCAATAAACATCATTTTCATCTGACGAATGCTTTTCCCAAGCATTGTGCAGAGTCCTGGCAGCATTGGCAAGAGGCCTCTCGGGGAGGGGATCTCGAAGGACATAATCCTTCTTCTCCTGCTTGAGGACCAGCCTCAAGTTCCTTGACCATGTCAGGAAGTTCGTTCCAGTCAGCTTCTCCTTCTCGAGAACAGACCGGATCGAGAATGTGTTTTGTGTGCTTGTAGTAGTCATATCTGAAATATATAAATAAAAAGGTTATTAGTTATATGTTCAAAATGATTAATCTCGTATTAAAGTATAATATGATTAATCATGCATTATATTCAATAACATAAGTTACCCTCAATAGAATATAATGATTCCAAGATCCACATATAACTAAGATTAAAGTGGGCCACTGGCCGTCACCCAACCTTAGCTTATATCGGTAAGCCCTATATCGGCTAATTATATCCGTGATATAACTCTTGGTTGTGAATCTGGGCCCGAGGCCCAATCCACCCTGATGTCTCAAGGCCCGGGACTCCCGATGGCCTAGTCAAGAAAACCGGACTATACAGTCATGTAATCATTAACGTCTGGGACTCCCAATGACATTTATGAATCACAAACCGTCTTACCCACGCAAAAACAGACATCCTCACACTGTAAGGCCATGAATGCAATTGAATGGGCTTTGACAGCTGACATAGCCTGGACAAGACATCCAACGCTTGATATTGTTTGAGGTTCGTAGGTTTATTAAAATCATTCCCAAAATAGAAGATTACTATTTCGGGAAACTTTCTATTTATGGAAACCTACTATTTTTAGAAACTTTCTAAAATTGGAAACTTTCTAAAACCGGAAACTTTCTAACTTTAGAAACTTCTTTAAAATCCAAAACCCGCAAATTCAGAAAATTCTATTTTAAGAAACTTTCTAATTATAAAATTTCGGAAACTTTAATTTAAAACCGACTTTATAATTTTATAAAATAGTTTTAAATTAATCTGAAGAAAGACTCAATTAACTGGCCCAATTGTTTTAACTTCTTGGCCCGAGGCCCAAGAATTGGTCCATGTCCAAGACATGACCCAATTGTCCAATTAATTGACATAACCGGTCTGGTTCATTAAAACTGGTCTAACCAAGTTTTAATTACTACGATGACCACAATTGTCAACCGGTTATTTACTAAACCGGAATCTCTCAATTTATTTGGTCCAACCAAATCAAATTAGAAATTCCCGGTTTAGGCACTAAATCCAATATTTCTTTCGACATTGGATTTCTTATTCCGGTTTAACCAGATTTAATAAAATTATTAAATCTGTTTATTAAACCGAAACGATGATTTTAATCAAGTTTTAAACCGAACCATTAACCGAACCGAACCGATTGAACCGTGAAACCCTAGCTTTCGGATCAAGCAATGATCGTCCAGCCGCAAGCCGTCAACGATCCGAGATCGAGACGATGCGCAGGACAGCCGGGACGGTTCACCGGGACGTTCGGGACGGTGCTGGGACGCGGACGGGACAGACGCACGCTCCATGATCGCCGAGCGATCGGGACGCGATGCTCGCGACAGCCGGGACGCGACGCAACGATCGACTGCGATCGATCGTCCGATCGTCTGACCGGTCGATCCCGACCGTCCGATCCAACCGCGTCCGACCGTCCGTTCCCGAGGCCAATCATCAAACCGGCCAAGCCGGTCGATCACACCATGGCCGATCAACAAAGCCCGAGTCATATAGCTCGGTTTTGTGATCCAAGTGTTTGTTCAGGATTTAATTCAGTTTCTTATGTGTTTTTCTTATCAGTAATGGATTCAAAACACATCTAAACAGATTTAACAACCTAAACAATGAATCTAAAACAAGAAACCTAAGAACCAATGGCTCTGATACCACTGTTGGAAGTTTTGGTTGATCCTGATTCAATTCTCATATTGATATCAACCTAAACATGCATTAGATCTAGGTGTTCTTATTTAGAAACATCAGATCTCACCTTTTACCTGTTTGTTTGCAGCGGAATTGAGAACAGGTCAATGATCAGGGAGATACACCGAGGGATGAATCCTCCAAAGGCTCACACACGCAATCACAGGAAACTGGCTGCTAGACCGAGCTGAGGGAGGCTCCAGAAAGAGAGAGAGATCGCGGCTGGAGGCTTAGGGTTAGGGAGAAGAGACTTGGCTTTTAGACATTAAAAGCCTTCTCTTTCCCTTTTGGGCTTTTGGGCCCAATCTGATTAAATTCCATTTAATCAGACCCATTATTCATTCTCTCTTAGTACGACAAATGCCTAGCACTTTTGTCGTACTTCTGCTATGCCTTTCAACATTATTTCCTGCTAGCTTAAGCGTGTGACCCATATGGGATCATACAATAAAGGCAATAAGTCCAAGACTTATAGATCATGAGCGGACTCTAGCAAGCCATCATGACCCCCAGTATTGTATGACTTATGTCTGATCACTGACATACTCTTACGTTATAGAGACAGTACAGAGATTGCTGGACACAATTCCAACATGTTTTGCTTGAGGGCAAGCAAAGGCTAAGTGTGGGGGAGTTGATATATCATGGTTTTTACCCACTTTATACCATGATATAGTTGTGTTTTTAGAGTCTTTTGTATTAGTTTAGAGTCTTTTACAGGTTATATCAGGTTTGGAGCTAATTGGAGATATATGGAGCATTTTGGGCATTTTGGGACGTTTTGGCCGAGAGCTTTATTCACTGTTCGATTATTTGATGTTGCATCGATCGACACGCATTGTGCATCGGTCGATGCAGTCGCGAGATGGGCCGTACGCGTCGGCGTAACAAGTATTGAAGATTTGCAAAGAAGCCCAAGATACTTTCAGTATTTACACAGAAGCCCCAGCCGAGATTATGCATATATATACTAGTTTTTGGTGTTTAATTTAGATACGCTTTGATACTTAGAGCTGAGAGATTTTTAGAGCTTTTGGGGCTGATCTATTTTCCTTGTATTGATTTATTTTGGAGAAGATTTCGAACCCCTTTGATATTTTAATTTCTTATATGCAATCTATTTATTCTATGATTATGTTTTCATCAATCATGTCTGAGTAGATCCGTAGTTGAGTTTAGGGTTTCTCATTAGGATTTGATGACTTGCTAGACTTGTTTAATTCAGTTAAGGATTCATATGATTAGAATGTTCTTCAAACTAAATTGTGCTTAAAGCTAGTTCTAACCTGATCAATTAGAATCTAGATCCTAGGTTACTAAATACGTCACGAGAGTGGGGTTTAGGAATCTGAACTATTTAGGTTGAGCAATTGAATTATTCGCAAAGAGATTTGGTTTAGTTTAATTGTGAACATATCGAACTTGAACTTAATGCTAGTTTAATTTGTTAGTAATTGCAAAGAGATTTGGATTACTGCACTTAAACTTAGAGAGTTTTCGCAAAGAGATTTGGTTAATTCTATTTTCGTGATTTGAGTTCTAGAACTGAGTTTAATTTGATCCTGACTGATTAACTTGTCTGCTTGTCTGATTTCCTGAGAATACCCTAGGCTTGACGCTTTTAGTTTATTGCTTACAAACCGATTTCCTGCTACTGTTTACTTTCTTGCACCGCAATTCATTACAATCACTACTTGCTTATTTCTAGTATTAATTCCTACGGTTTGATTCTCTTGAGACCAAGTGTCCCTGTGGATTCGATAACCCTATATACTACATTGACTATACTGTGCACTTGCAGTTTAGAATAGGGATTAAAACACGACCTATCAGTCAGCTGCATCTAGACGAGTGCAAAATAGGGCATTCATGATGGATTCCATTGCATAAGAAAAAATGAATCACACTCATAGATACTAGCTCAGCCAGTGTCCAGGACACTTCATCTTGCTAAGATCGATACTAGCTCAGCCAGTGTTAAAAACACTCCATCTTGCTAAGATTATTGCCATAAGACCTTTGGTGTGAAGCCATTCTTGGAATCAAGCACATTTGAACTGTCCAATACCTTATCACCATAAGGATTCTGACACGATCCAATTGGTCTTCGCAATCCATTTCAATGGATCCTTATTCCAAGAACTTTCGAGGCTTCTTCCATGTCCATCGTTAAATTTGACTTCCGACCCAAATCTTGACAAGACTATAACGTCGGAACGTCGTTTATGAGATTAAGTATGTTATAAACATACGGTGTGAGAATTGCAATTACGCTCCCATTGGTTTACTTGTAAACGCACGGTTTCTATATGTTCCTGATCAAGTCAAAACCTTTAACCGTTTTAACAGAACATAGATTCCAACTCCAAGTTGTTTGCTTCAATCCAGAGATGAATCGATGAAGCTAACAAACATTCCTAGTTAAATTTCGGAGTTGGGGCTCACCTTCGCTTCTTTGAATTTCGCAGGCTCGTCACTTTTCAATGATCAACAGATCACAACTATCGGTCATGAGGAATCACCCTCGGTTTAGTGACGGATCCATCCGGATCAGCGAACTTCAGGCTCCACAGGTTCAGATCCTACAGCACTCTGTAGATCCAACCGATGCTCTTCCTCAACAGGTTTAACAGCCTCCTGTGTTTCTCGAATTTCTTCGAGCTGTACTTTTACTCCCACTGTTTTCTTGGAAAAACAGAGTTCCGAACAACAAAACTTTGTTCTCGGATTGGTTGCAAAAGTACTAAGACTCGGTTTCCCGAGGACAACCGACGAAGCAGCCCTTATCAGATTTGGATTCAAGTTTGTTTGTTGACAACTGCCTTACACAAACCTTGCAATCTCAATTAATCAGAAAAACAGACTTGGAAATCACCCAGTCCACATCCAATGTGGTGTCTTTCAATTGATTCTGATAGAAAACTATTTGGCGTAAACATATTCATTTTAGAGCGTATTTTAAAAGGATAATGGAAGATTCCTGTGACTCATCATTAATCGGAGCATATCTAATAAGGTCCGATTCGTTCTCTCAGAAACACCATTTAGGTTTTCCAGGAGAAAAGAGCTGTGATATGACTTCACACTCACTTAGATGATCACCCAATTCTTGACTCAAGTATTTTCTTCCGCGATCTATTCAAGGATCTCAATACTTCTGTCAAATCGGTTCTATACTTCATTTTTGGAACTCCTCAAAGGATTCATACTCGTGTCTCATCAAATGAACACAGCCATACTTACTGATGCCATCAATAAGTTAATGAAGTACTGAAGATTTCCTTTGGCATTTATGCTCATCGGGCCACATACATCATTATGATCAAGGCCCAATAAGCCTCTGGCCCTTCTCTTTAGCTCTACCAAAGAAGCCTTAGTCATTTGGTCCAGTAAGTAGAATTCATGTCTCAAATGATTTATAATCAAATGAGCCTAAAGCCCATAACAATGGAACTTCTGAATCCGCTTCACTCTATGTGGTCAAAACGACTATGCTAAGGAAAAATCGAGTTCAAGTCATCAGACTTAAACCGTTTGGTATTTATGTTATATTCTGGTGTATATTGGTTTAAGACATAAAACCCACTTATCAAAAAGGGGTGCTACCATATAATATTTCATTAAGATCAAAAGAGCAAAACTTGTCTTTTATCAGAATGAAAAACATCCAAATTCTTACAAGAAAATGAAAGACATCTCTGCATAAAGCAGGTACATAGTAGCAATTACTTAATTCAAAAACCAAGCTTGAAAGGATCCTACAAGTGATCTCGACGGCTTATGTATCAACCATTGCTCCATACGAGACACGCAGTTCCACTTGTCCTTTCCTCAACGTTCTACTGTTGCTTAGGCCCTGCATATTTCCAAAATATCAGTACCACAACCAGTATCCAATACATACGTAGAACTTGAAGTAATAACACAATACCTGAAGAAGAAGTACCATACATCTCCTTCATCTCTTGTGAATCCTCCAAAAATTTAATGCAACCTCTCTTCCAATGCCCTGACTCATCACAGTATAAGCACTTTCTAACATCAGATGGGCCAGACTTGGGCTTATAAGATGACACAGGCCTATCCTGATTCCAAATCTGGACGGCACTGCCTCTACCCTTGTCAATACAAGATTTCTCAAATCTTTTACCCTTTATGATGTCTTGCTCTGCTGTTTTGAGCATCCCATGCAGCTCATTTAACGTCTTTGTCAAGTTATTCTTGATATAGTTTTTTGATAACTTATCATAACTAGAGGGCAGTGACTGCAGAATGATGTCTGTGGCCAACTCTAAGCTGACAGAACATTCCAGTTTCCCCAGGTTATCAATGTAACCCATCATTTTAATGACATGAGGACTCACTGGAGCATCCTCTGGTAGCTTGCACCCAGTGAGAGACTTCACCATCTGGAATCTCTCAACTTGTGCCAGATCCTGAAAGATGGTGATCATCTCTATTGGCGACTCCATGTTCTCGTATTGACTCTTTAAGTCCGATTCCATGGTAGCCAACATCAGACCACGCACATCTACCACATCAATATAATGCTTATTCCAAGCATCATATACTGCATTCGAGCGATTGGTCCCAAGCTTTTCTGGAAGAGCTTTCTCAAGGATATAGTCCTTACTCTCCTGCTTGAGGATTAATCTCAAATTGCGATACCAATCCAGGAAATTTGATCCATTTAACTTGTCCTTCTCAAGGACGGATCGTAACGAAAAAGTAGTTTTAGACATAGGCTGAAAATTTTAAGCAAATAAAATTTTAGTTATGAAATTCAGGAAATGAGAAATCTTATCTAATAAGAAAACTCGCATTATATTCAAACAATGTTTCCTCCATGAATATAATAATCCAAGATCCATACATCACTAAAATTTGAGTGGACGACTCGTCATCACCCAGAGTTTAGTCATCTAGGTAAGCAAATCATTGCTAATTGTACTCAGTACAACTCTTGGTCGCAGATAAGACAATCCATGTCCTATCTACTCTGATGTCTCTGGGGCCAGAACTTCTGATAGCCCAGTCAAGTAAAACAATCTCTTCAGTCTTGTGATCATTGACAGTCGCACTGCAAGTCTATCAATGATCACATGCCTTACTCATGTAATTGTGGATACCAAGGACTCCAAGACTATCCAACAACAAAACGAGTCTTGACAGTAGACAAGATTGGGCAAGACATCAAGGTCACTTGATATTTAGTTGAGGAAACGGAACTCAAAAGATAGTAATTCAATCTCTTAGGTCATGTAATTGTTGATGTCAAGCACTGCAAGACCATCAACACTACTACCTGCCTTACTGTTGGGATTATGTCCTGAAATCACGTTGTACTTACTCTAACGATAGTTGTATGTCGAGATCAGACATTTTGTATGATACTGGGCGGTTGCAATGTTTTGCTAGAAGCCTCTTGCAGTCTGTAAGTTGTAGACTTACTATCAGTATCATATGATCCTATAGGGTCACACACCTAAGCAACCTGGAAGCTTTGTTATGGGATTGATCATCATGGTGATGATCAAGATGATGTGTATTGGATACATATCAATATCGATTAAAGAGAGATGTGTCGATCGACACAGTTGGTGTATCGATCGACACATGGTCGATTCCGAGACTGATGTTTCAGTTTATGACATAGATTTTTCGGTTAAACCCAGAAAATGGTTTAGTCATAACAGGTCATATATATAGGCCTATATGGTCGACCTGAACTGGTGGCCATCAGTTTTCTTGATCAGAGAAAACAGAAAAACTCTCTCTTCGATTCCCAGATCCGGCACTAGCATCCCGACTTTCTAGGTTGTGTGCGTGTGGACTACGGTAGAGGCGAGGCATCTGAATCGCTCCTGGTCTTGTCTTACCTGATTCATCTTCCGCTGCCAGAACAAGGTAAAAGTGAGATCCATGATTCAATAACTTAAACCCTGAGATCCTAGGCTCGGAATTCAGACTTAGGGTTGCCTAATCGGATTAGGAACTGCTAGGAATTCCAACAGTGGTATCAGAGCCTTAGGGTTTTCCATTGAATCAACTTGTTTAATTGAATTTAATGATTTAGATTCGCAAACTAGGTTGTTTGATTAAGAACAGGTGAGATCGATATGATCGAAAAACGATTCTGTGTTTTCGCACAGTGTCGATCGACACACTAGGTGTGTCGGTCGACACAGAGATGTGAATTCGACAGAATCGGCGGCTAGGGTTTTTCGCGAAGAAAAATCAGAAAAGCTGATGTGTCGATCGACACAGGTTAAGTGTCGGTCGACATAGAACAGATTCGGTCAAGTGTCGATCGACACAGGTAAGTGTCGGTCGACACAGACCTAGCGAATGGTTAATCGGTTCAATTGGATTGGACCGGTTATCATGCTTGGTTAAGTCCGAATAGATCGGTTTAAATTGGATGAATTGGTTCAATTGGCATGAACCGATGGGTTAAATCAATTTGATTGGATAAAACGGTTCAATTGAATTGGACCGGTTATCGCAATCAGTTAAAACTGGCTAAAACGGTTTAAATTGGATGAATTGATTCAATTGGATTGAACCAGTTATCGCAATTAGTATAAACCGATTTGAATGGTTAAGATCAGTTTGATCTGATAAGTCGGTTCAATTGGATTGGACCGGTTATCAAAAATGTCTTCGGTTTAGGTCTATGTCGACCGTCACACATGGGTTGTGTTGATCGACATGACCGGTTCAATAAACCGGGTTAATTGGATTAATCGGTTATTGAAGTCCGGTTAAGTTTGGTGTTGTCAATCGACAGACATAGTCTGCGTCGATCGACACAGAGCTCGAAATTCTGGTTATTGAACCTTGAACTTGCAGAAACCAAACTAGACTTAAGCCTTGATCAAAGTTTAGCTTCAATATGGTCAACTGTCAAGACTCATTTCGTTGTGTGATGGTATAGCCAAGAGCTTGGTGTCCACAATTAGGTGAGTAAGGCAGGTAATTATGTTGATGGACTTGTGGTGCTTGACATCAACAATTACATGACCTAATAGATTGATTTGCTAACCTTTCAGAGTTTAGTTTCCTCAACTAAACATCAAGTGACCTTGATGTCTTGCCCAAATCTCGTCTACTGTCAAGACTCGGTTCATTGTTGGATAGTCTTGGAGTCCTTGGTATCCACAGTGACATGAGCAAGGCAGGTGTTCATTGATAGACTCGCAGTGTGACTGTCAATGATCACAAGACAAAAGAGATTGTTTTTCTTGACTGGGCTATCAGAAGTTCTGGGCCCAGAGACGTCAGAGTAGATGAGACATGGATTGTCTCATCTGCGACCAAGAGTTGTACTGGGTACAATTAGCAATGATTTGCTTACCTAGATAACTAAATTTTGGGTGATGACGAGTCGTCCACTCAGATTTTGGTGAAGTGTGGGTCTTGGATCATTATATTCATTGAGGAAACATTGTTTGAATATAATGCGAGTTTTCTTATTAGATAAGACTTCTCATGGAATACATAACTAAATCTCTGTTTTTCTTGGATTTCAGCTTATGTCTGAGACTACTTTCTCGTTGCGATCCGTCCTTGAGAAGGACAGGTTAAATGGATCCAACTTCCTGGATTGGTATCGGAATTTGAGATTAATTCTCAAGCAGGAGAGCAAGGACTATGTCCTTGAGAAAGATCTTCCAGAAAGGCTTGGGACCAATCGCTCGCGTGCAGTATATAATGCTTGGAATAAGCATTATATTGATGTGGTAGATGTGCGTGGTCTGATGTTGGCTACCATGAACTCAGATTTGAAAAGTCAATACGAGAACATGGAGTCGCCAATAGAGATGAACACCAGCCTGAAACTGAAATTTCAGGATCTGGCACGAGTTGAGAGATTCCAGATGGTAAAGTCTATCACTGGGTGCAAGCTACCAGAGGATACTCCAGTAAGTCCTCATGTCATTAAAATGATGGGTTACATTGATAACCTGGGGAGACTGGATTGTCCTGTCAGCTTGGAGTTGGCTACTGACATCATTCTGCAGTCACTACCGTCAAGTTATGATAAGTTCATAAAGAACTATATCAAGAAAGGCTTGACGAAGACGTTGACTGAGCTGCGTGGCATGCTCAAGACAGCAGAGCAAAACATCAAAAAGGGTAAAAGATTTGAGAAATCTTGTTTAGACAAGGGTGATGGCAAGGCCGTTCAGATTTGGAATCGGGATAAACCTGTGTCATCTTTTAAGCCCAAGTCAGGCCCATTTGATGTTGATAAATGCTGCTACTGTAAAGAGTTTGGGCATTGGAAGAGAAATTGCATTAAATTCTTGGAAGATTCACAAGAGATGGAGAAGATGTATGGTACTTCTTCTTCAGGTATTGTGTTATTGTTTCAAGTTCTACATGAGTATTGGATACTAGTTATGGTACTGATATTTTTGAAATATGCAGGACCTAAGCGACAGTAGAACGTTGAAGAAAGGACAAGTGGAACTGCGTGTCTGGTATGAAGCAATGGTTGCTGCATGAGCCGTAGAGATTCTCCATTTGTAGGAGCCTTTCATACTTGGTTTTAGAAATTAAGTAATTGCTACTATGCATCTGCCTTGAGCAGAGATGTCTTTCATTTTCTTGTAAGAATTTGGATGTTTTTCATTCTGATAAAAGACAAGTTTTGCTCTTTGATCTTAATGAAATATTATATTGTAGCACCCCTTTTATAAATGGGTTTTATGTCTTAAACCAATATACACCAACATATAACATAAATACCAAACACTTTAAGTCTGATGACTTGAAGTCGATTTTTCCTTAGCACAGTCGTTTTGACTACATAGAGTGAAGCGAATTCAAGAGTTCCATAGTTTTGGGCTTTTGGGCTCATTTGATTATAAATCATTTGAGACATGAATTTTGCTTACTGGGCCAAATGACTAAGGCCTTTTTAGCAGAGCTAAAAGAAAACGGGTCAGATGCTTATTGGGCCTTACACATACTGATGTATGCGGACCGATGAGCATAAGTGTCAGAGGAAATCTTCTGTACTTCATTACCTTTATTGATGACTTCAGTAAATATGCATGTGAATGAAGTATAGATTCGATTTGACAGAAGTATTAAGATCCTCGATTAGATCGCGGAAGAAAAATACTTGAGTCAAGAATTGGGTGATCATCTGAGAGAATCGGATCTTATTAGATATGCTCCGATTAATGATGAGTCACAGGAATCTTCCATAATCATTTAAGAATACGTTCTAAAATGTATGTCTTTGCGCAGAAAAGGGTTTCAATCAGAATCAATTGAAAGACACCACATTGAATGTGGACTGGAAGTTTTTCAAGTAAGTTGTTTCTGATAATTTGGGGATGACAGCTAATGAGCTTGAACCCAAATCTGATAAATTCCACCTCGCTGGTTGTCCTAGGGAAACCGAGGCTTAGTGCTTTTTATGACCAATCTGAGAACAAAGTTTTGTTGTTCGGAACTGTGTCTTTTGAGAAAGATCATACTTTCAAAAGGAACAGTGGGAGTAAAAGTACACATCGAAGAAATTCGATAAACGCAGGAGACTGCTCAACCTGTTGAGGGAGAGCAGCGATGAGATCTACAAAGTGCTGTAGGATCTACACCTGTGGAGCCTGAAATTCGCAGATCCGAAAGGATCCGTCACTAACTCGAGAGTGAATTCTCGTAGCCGATTGTCGTGATCTGTTGATCATTGAAAAGTGACGAGCATGCGAAATTAAAGAAGCGATGGTGAGCCCCAACTCCGAAAATTGGCTGGGTATGCATGTTAGCTTCACCGATCCATTTCTGGATTGAAGCAAACATCTTGGAGTTGGAATCAACATTCTGATAATGTGGTCAAAAATTTTGACTTGATCAGAAAAGAAATGAAACCATGCGTTTCAAGAAGACTAGTGGGAGCGTAATTGCAATTCTCACACCGTATGTACATAATGTACTTAATCTCATGAACGACGTTCCGTCGGTTAAGTCTTGTGAGACTTGGGTCGGAAGTCAAATTTAAACAAAAGGACATGGGAGTAGCCTCGTGAATTATTGGAATAAGAATCTATTGATATAGATTGGATAGGCTAATTGGATCGTGTCAGAATCCTTATATAGATAAGGTGTTGGACAGTTCCAATATGCATGATTCCAAGAATGGCTTCACACCAAAGGTCTTATGGCAATAATCTTAGCAAGATGAAGTGTCTTGAACACTGGCTGAGCTAGTATAAATCTTAGCAAGATGAAGTGTTTTGAACACGTACTGAGCTATTATTAATGAGTGTGATTGCTTATGTTGTTGCAATAGAATCCATCATGAATGCCATATTTTGCGCTCGTCTAGATGCAGCTTACTCATAAAGCAAGACGAGAAAATACCAATATGTTCCGGTAAAAGTCGCTGAACAGTTGCCAGAAATATCCTAAGTGTTTGAGAAACACTAAGGATAGGTTCGTGGTGAACTGAGGAAGTGACAAACCAGTTGAAAGTAGTTAGACGGACAAAGAAGATTCCAGGTTCCCACCTGGCATATCTCTTGGTCTGATTAACGGTGCTATCTGTTGGAAGAGCTCCAAGCAGTGGACCGTAGAATAGTGCTTTTATCTGAATGGCGGTGTGGTTTGTTGGAATTGTTTAAAGCAAAACACCGCAGTCTCTCCCACAACCTAAGCACGAGATTTATTATGTTGTTGTAGGTATAAGATATCTGAACAGATGATCTTTATTCCAGTGGGAGTTATTTTAGTTATGTTATAATCTTTATATAAACATGCTATGGCAATGTTTTTGTAAGTTAAAACTGACATCGGTATTATTTAATTATTGGATAATTAAGTAATGGTCCCAAAGTATTTTATGTTCATTTTATAGGTCATCAAGTTGAGGACTTGATCATGAAAACCTATAAGTAAAAGATGACATAAATTATGATTGTCCCTAGTCGAGATTGTCAAAGTGGGACACTGACAACCGCGAGAGACTAGCTTGTGAGGTGACTGTTGACTAAGTCTCATGGAGTCAATGATATGAGTATCACAGTCAGTCACATAGATATATGTTGGTGAACATATGATCGGACATGACCCGCTAATGAGAACTCTACATGATAGTTATATCTGTGTCATGAGAGTTTCTCATTACGACTATAGAGTATAGTCCTTAGACCTGAGTTCATCATGCTTTCTAGCATATGAATTGGTGCGCTTTAACCTTGTCAAACGACGTTCCGTAACTGGCGGCTATAAAGGCATTGCTTAGGCGTATCATGAAGTATGTGTAGAAAAAGGGATGAAACAAGATGGGATTTGTCCCTCCTATATAACAGGAGATAAATATCTCAGGGCCCATCGAAGATTTGATACTGAGAAAATGCATGGCCGTGCTCAAACGAGGTGATTGTCAGTCGTTTGTTTTTTATCAGTATATATCAGGATTTCGATGAACATGATATTGGCTATAATAAGGACGACACAGTCTCTTGCCTTATGCAATATCGAGATATAGAGACGAAAGGATTATAGGAATAGATGATTCCAGTACAAGTGGGAGATTGTTGGGATTATGTCCTGAAATCACGTTGTACTTACTCTAACGATAGTTGTATGACGAGATCAGACATGTTGTATGATACTGGGCGGTTGCAATGTTTTGCTAGAAGCCTCTTGCAGTCTGTAAGTTGTAGACTTACTATCAGTATCATATGATCCTACAGGGCCACACACCTAAGCAACCTGGAAGCTTTGTTATGGGATTGATCATCATGGTGATGATCAAGATGATGTGTATTGGATACATATCAATATCGATTAAAGAGAGATGTGTCGATCGACACAGTTGGTGTATCGATCAACACAGGGTCGATTCCGAGACCGATGTTTCAGTTTATGACATAGATTTTTCGGTTAAACCCGGAAAATGGTTTAGTCATAACAGGTCATATATATAGGCCTATATGGTCGACCTGAACTTGTGGCCGTCAGTTTTCTTGATCAGAGAAAACAGAAAAACTCTCTCTTCGATTCCCAGATCCGGCACTAGCATACCGACTTTCCAGGTTGTGTGCGTGTGGACTACGGTAGAGGCGAGGCATCTGAATCGCTCCTGATCTTGTCTTACCTGATTCATCTTCCGCTGCCAGAACAAGGTAAACTCGAGATCCATGATTCAATTACTTAAACCCTGAGATCCTAGGCTCGGAATTCAGACTTAGGGTTGCCTAATCGGATTAGGAACTGCTAGGAATTCCAACACTTACTCATGTAATTGTGGACACCAAGCTCTTGGCAAGACTATCACAACAACGAAATGAGTCTTGACAGTTGACCATATTGAAAACTAAACTTTGATCTAATACACATCCAATGTGTATTAGATAGGTTTAGAACATGTTTTACTTCTAATTTCAATTAAGTTTTGCTTGTTCTAATTAAAGTGGGCTAGGTCATTTGGTTCTGTTTCTTAATCATTTGGTTCAAAACCAAACGATTACGTTTAACCAACCAGATAATCGGTTAATCCAATTAAGCCGGTAAATGACCAAATGAACCGGTTTTAGACCAATTGAGATACCGGTCAAATCCAATTCAACCGATCAATCCAACTGAACCGATTCAACCAGTTTTAACTAATCGCGATAACCGGTCCAATTCAATTGAACCGACTTATCCAATCAAACTGATCTTAACCAATCAAATCGGTTTATACCAATTGAGATAACCAATTCAATCCAATTGAATCAATTCATCCGATTTAAACCGATCTGATCTACCTTAACCAAGCATGACAACCAGTTCAATCCAATTGAACCGATTAACCAATCGCAAGGCCTGTGTCGATCGACACTAAACCTGTGTCGATCGATACAGTAGGGTATCAGGGAATTTTTAATCGAATTAAACCGTCATAACCATGCGAGATAACCGGTTCAATCCAATTGAACCGATCTATCCTTTCGCACAGCCTGTGTCGATCGATGCACCCAGTGTGTCGATCGACACAGTGCGATTTCTAAATCGAAACCCAATGTTTTAATAGGCGAATTCGCGGTGCATCGACCGACACAAACTTGTGTCGATCGACGCTATGCGAAAACACAAATTCTTTTGCATTTTCGCGCTGCATCGACCGACACACCCAGTGCATCGATTGATGCTGTGCGAAAACCCTAAAACAGTTTTGTCGTTTTCGCGGTGTGTCGATCGACACAGTGCGAAAACAGAGTTCTTCGTTTTCGATACAAATAAATCCGAGATTACATTTATCAAAATGAAACCTAGCTAGCATCAATTCAATCAAATACCATTTTAATCGAATTCCAGACTACAAATTCAATAGATTAAACCCTTCAGCTCTGATACCACTGTTGGATTCCCTAGGATCCAGGGTCTAGGTGATTGAATCTAAAACTGACCTCGTGATTACCTGGAGATTGGCAGCGGAAGGATGAGCAGGTAATCGAGATCTATAGCGCCTCAATCGTTGCGCCTCTATCGTAGTCCACACGCACACAAGCTGGAATCCGCCGGGATGCTTGTGCCGGGAATCGGATCTCCTGTGGATCTTATGAGTTTTTGTGTCTCTGCTTTCTCTCTGAGAAGCGACACCGACGGCCTGGGGCTCAGGTCGATCATATAAGACATTATATATCGACCTGGGATGACCGAAAAAATGACCTACGGATCAAACCCGACTCGTTTAAGTCATTAACTCGAAACTTCAGTCTCGAAGCCCAGTGTGCATCGATCGATACACATATTGTATAGATTGACACACCCATGCGAAAACCTGCGTCGATCGACACACTCATTGCATCGATCGACACACCTCTTCAAAACTCAATTCAATGTGTATCCAATACACATTGATCGGATCATATGCCAATGATCAATCCCATACTAAGTGTATCCAGCTTGCTTAGGTGTGTGACCCTGTAGGTTCACACGATACTAGAAATGAGTTACAACTCATTTGTCATAAGCGCTTTCTAGCAAAACATTAAGACTACCCAGTATCACATGAATTGTCCGATCTCGACAATACAACTATCTTTAGAGTAAGTACAATATGATTTCAGGACATAATCCCCACAAATCCTGCTTTCATCTCGGCTGTTCATTTTGGCGGGATTTCGATCATCACATCATCCAACGGCGCGCGCGAGAAGACGAATTTCCCGCATATCCCGAAGGCGGTTTGAATGCCCAGATTCGATCTCATCCAAAGAATATTGTGGGGCTTCGCAGAGATACTCCACCCTTCATGCTCGGAAGCTCGCTTAAAGGGAGGGGGCAAATGTTTGGGCCCAATTCTCCTCCAGTGAATTCAACTGGATAAGACCTCATCTTGGACCAAAAGCCAGGGCCCACATGCATCATAAACAAGCCCAATTGAGTAGAAGAAGGGCCAGATTACCAACTACAGGCCCAGACAAGAGACTCCGACTCCGACTCTGTGGTATAGGTCGACAGTTGTCTGCACCAACAACCCACGATCCGCCAGCTAAGGAAGAGGAGATCGAGTCTAACATAGTATCCCGGAGATCACGCAAGACGTTGGAACTGATCCCGAAGGTGGAGAAAAGCAGTTGACGAGAGAGAATCTATAAAAGAGAGGCTCCACGCTTGTTTGATCCATCCGATTCCGAATAAATCTCTTCTAATTTATCACTTTTAATCGCTCTCTAGCTCGAGTTCTTTGTAAACATTCAAATCAATCAATAAAAACCCATCTTTTCATCATTTTAAGTCTATTTTGATTACAGTTCATTCTAGAGTCTAGTTCATCATCCCTAAATCGATTCACAAACCTACTCCAAATCTCGTGTGTGGGTTTTAGCATCCACAATCTTCAAAGCTTGGTTTTGAGATATTATTGATGTTGCCACTGGAAATGCACTTGACTATCTTCACTTCCCTTCGTTTCTCTCCACGCTCGTGCATATCAAACAGAGCAATCACGATCATAACACCACATTCCTCACTGGAATTAAAGCCCAAACAGAGTCTCATGAATCTAGATGAACCCTAAGAAAAATCAAATCGGCGAATCAAAAAGAAAAAGACTTAAGAGAGTAGTACCATGTCTGAAAACGCTTCCATCAGCAGCACGACGAACAACTTCAACCCTTTTACGGGTTCTCGGACGAATCGCCATTAATGCGTCACTTTGGGTCATCCTCTCATATACTTTATTGCCAAAAGGAAATCTATTTAGCATTTTTAAAAATCAAAATATAGATTAAGTTACCAAAAACCCAAAGTAAGTAAACAAAATTACACTTATACCTGGTTTTTACCCACCGCCCAAACCTATCGGATCTAACCCGAAATTTCAAACTCTTCTTTCCCATTTTAAAATTTAAATTAATTTTTATCTTTATTTCTGGGTTATTTTGTGAAACTATGTACAACTACTCTAATTTTTCTCGATTCCGAATTCGATTTTAAAATTACAGTTATACATGGTTTTTACCCACCACCCAAACTTATTGGATCTAACCCGAAATTTCAAACTCTTCTTTCCCATTTTAAAATTTAAATTTACTTTTTATCTTTATTTCTGGGTTATTTGTGAAACTAGGTACAACTACTTTAATTTTTCTCGATTCGAAATTAGATTTTCATGGAAAATGGTGGAGATACAACATTCCAGAGATACAAAAGACGATATTTTATATATATAAAAAAGAGTATTTCTGAGATGTTCTTCAAAAAAGAGTACTACATAGCCGAGAAATTAAAAACAAAAAACAGAGTACGAGAAAAGAAATTAAACACCCAGATCAGGGGTAACAATCGAATTCATGTAGAAGAACTTCAAAAACCGTTTGTACATAAAGAAGTCGGGGCATTCGATTTCCATATCAAGAACATGGCAAGATCTATCGGGCTTTTTGTTCTTCATTGATCGCACATAAACTTGCTTCTTCCAAACAGTAATTCCATGTAGTGTCTTCCTCAAGTTCTTCCAAACTCGGGCCACCAAATCCTCCTCATCTTCCTGTCAGTTCTTCAAGGCAAGTTCCTCAAAGAGACCCTTAGAGGATTGCCGTGGAGGAAGTGCAGAAAACCATACAGCAGCTTCCAAAATCAAATCGTCGCCCTCCCCAATCGCGGCAAGGTATAAATACGCCATTTCATTTTTCTCATCATTCTCTTCAAAGTAAGTGAGAATACCTCGAACGATGAGTGCGGCACAGTTATCATGCTCACGGAGTGCTGAAGGCACGGAGAGGCTTCTTCACCAGCGGTGAGAGACAAAGAGAATGGAGGACTGCGGGACTGTTGGAGGCTTCTTTCATTATTTTGCAGGTTTCTCTAAGGTTGCAGTAATCGGCAGAGGAAGCTTTGCCGGCTTTTTGGACGATCTTGGTGAGGACTTCGATCAGGAGTTGTTGCAGAGAGACAATCGATCTCCTGTTGGCCATGATTTCTGTGTTTGATGGTTATGGTTTTCTCTCTGTTTTTCGTCGGTTTTTTGGAATCTCAACTTCTCTCTGTGCTTGATGGTTATGGAGTCATCAAGTATTTAAAGAAAGGATTTTTAGGGTTGCGTCGATTCGCGAAACCGGTGACGATTAGCCGGTATCAGAGGTGTAATGATGATGGTGTGGGGGTTATCTCTCTTGGGTTTGAAGATCGACGGCTAGTTTGTTACCTGCATTAAACGGCTCCAATAATCGTTTGTGATTTGACAATAGTTCGAGAAATGTAAACGTCAAATCAGTTTATATGAGAGACAAATACAGAGAACCGGAAGAAAGAGAAGATGAGATTTTTGGCGCCAAAAAATAGCACATAGTATTACCTAAGATATTAGTTTTACGGAATTTGCACATAGTTCTACTTTATTTGTTTTTTAGTTTATTTAGTATTACATAATCTAAAATTGTGTTTTTATAGTTTTACAATTGATATAAATCGATTAACATGTAATTATGATTGTTTTATATAATAATTTGTTTAAAATCTTGATTTTTTTAAAAAATTCTTACTTATTTGGTTATTAGTTACAAACTAATCTTAAAAGTATAAGGACATTATTGTGTAGTTTTTTCCATTATATGCCCATTAAGTCGATTAACATATAATTCGATTAACTTATAATTATGGTAGTTTTATGCATTAATATGTTGATTAATTTATATTTTGTTAGAATGATACTTGTTGTTATAATTTTACAAATTTCACATTTCTCTTAGTAATACTAGTATTACCGGTATTACCGAGCATCAAACAAATATGAAAAATAGTTATACAACATATACCCAAATAAATAGTACATACATATATTACAAATTAGATACAAGGTCATACAAAAACAAAAGGTCAAGATACAATAAAACTATATAACAACTTCCAAATAACAACCATGAAGTCCTTATCTAGGCCGTCTTTTGTTTCACGTCCTTCGACAAGTTGTTGTTGATTATATCCTGCAGAAGCAACAACAAAAACCTTATTCAATAACACTTGTTTTCCACCATATTTTAACCACTAACTCATGATTCTCAGTAATACCAGTTTTACTAGTATTACAGCATTTAACAGTAATACTAGTTTTACATACGTCTATTATCGCATGAACATCCAAATGGTAAACCAAGTCCTAATCGACCCAAAACAATAGTAAACCAAGTCTTAATCGACCCAAAACAATGGTAAAACACGAATTAGAGTCCTAATTGGCCCAAAACAACGGTAAACAAAGTCCTAATCGACCTAAAACAATGGTAAACCAAGTCCTAATCGACCCAAAACAATGGTAAACCAAGTCCTAATCAACACAAAACAATGGTAAATCAAGTCTTAATCGACACAAAACAATGGTAAAACACGAATTAGAGTCCTAATCGACCCAAAAAAAAGGTAAACCAAGTCCTAATCGACCCAAAACAATGGTAAACCAAGTCTTAATCGACCCAAAAAATGGTAAAACACGAATCAAATTCAATGAGACCTCAATTAGCAAACTCAATGCAGCTCCAAGGATCTAGATTCTGACGACGGTGATAGAGAATGACGTGGTCGACGGCGGCCGGGGGTGATCCTTTGAACCACGCGGGTTCGCGAAACCGGTTCGTGAGTCGGTTGGGTGAATCTTTTCTCTTTTGGTCTTCTGATCGGGTCGGGTGATTCGGTGAGTCCGATTTTCTTTTTCTCTTTTATTTGTTTTATTATTTTTGTTTTCTAAAATCAAGAAAGCAGGAGGGACAAGTTCGCCTTTCAACATTTCATTAAATCAAAAGGGGTACTTCTGATTAAAAGGGGTAGCCAGGATTACTATTTCGCCCATAAGGGTATTAGAGACGATTTCTCCATCACTTTAGGGTCATCATCTCATGTACCCCTACTTTCAAAAGGAAAATCTAAAATGGCCTCCTTCTAACCTGAATTTCTTTTAACATTTTTTTAAATCCGAAAATAAGTTAAATGACACTAAACCCAAATCAGCTCCTGATAATTACATCTCATACCTGGGTTTTATCCACCCACCCAATTTTGCCGGGTCTTACCAAAAACCACCCTTTTTACATTGATTTTTTTTTCTTCTAAAAACTAAATTAATTTCTCTAGATTATTTATTAAATTAAACAATTTTTAATTACTTGAAATCAAATATGTTTTCGATAAAGATTTAACTCCTCTTTTCATTCATGTCTCTTCGTGAAAATAAGGAATTATTGATGTATAATTTGTAAATTCGAATTAGGGTTCGTGTTTTGAATTTCTAGGTAGTACTGGTAGAACTAGGTAAAACTATATTTTGTTTTTTATTTGAAGATATCCAAGAAGTGTTACATTGACGAGGTTTTGGAGAGTTTGAAGCTCACTAAGGTAGATGGGTTGGAGCAAAGATTGTTGCCACTAGAAGCATATGTGAAGAGTCAAAGAGAAGAGTAAATCTATGTTGTTGTTCGGACTGTTGTGTGTTTACAATTATGTTATCTTTGAATTTGATTTCATGTATAGTACTTGTATTACTAGGAAAAACTATGATGACCATGTACAAATATGAATCAGTTATACTAGTAATATGGATCCATAATCAAGGTGTGGGTGGCAAAAATGAGAAAATTATCGACGAAAATGAGATAAGGAAGAGAGAGGTAGAGGAAAAGATCTAATAAGAATGAAGAGAGAGAGAGAGAAAGAGAGAGAGAGAGAGAGAGAGAGAGAGAGAGAGAGAGAGAGAGAGAGAGAGAGAGAGAGAGGAATATTGGATGGAAATTAAAAGAGAAAGACTTATTTGATCTTAAAAGCTAAAAATTACTGATTTTTTCATTTCGAGCGCCTAAAACTTTTATTTTCTTAGTTTTCCGCCAAAAATTTTTCATTTAGTTTTACCTAAGATATGAGTTATACCAAATTTCCAAATAGTTCTACTTTCGATGTTTTCCAATTTAATTAGTATTACCTAAACTAAAACTTTATTTTCTAGTTTTACAGTTGATTTTATTGTTTCAACATGTAATTCTAATTCTCCTATGCAATAATAAATTTGAAATGTATATTTTTGTAATTTTTAATTCCTAAATTGGTTTATCAGTTAGAAAGTGTTCTTAAAAGTATAAGGAATGTATTGTCTAAATTATTTCATAATAACACAAATTTGCTAAAATTTGGTTATATCCTAGTTATGTAATTGTAACATCACAATATGATTTATTTGGTGATTAGGTTTGGTTTTGTAAAAATTATACATAATTTCTTTTCAAAGTCAACTAATACCGGTAATACCAGTTTTACTACTTGTACGTTAATAACGCGCAGTTATACTAGTATTACCCTAGGTAGCATGGAAGCTTCGCCGGATGACCGCTTCCCGCTTCGGAGTCGGAGTCGGAATCGGAAGCTTGTGGAAGCTTTCGGAATCTCGCTTCCAAGACGTTTCCAAAAAAAACTCTTTAAAATGCATTGGAAGCTTACGCTTCCGTATTGAAATCTTGAAGTCGTAAACAAAGAAGAAATGTAGAGTTATATTTTATATGATTTTTTATTTAATAAAAAAAGTCTTAGAGCTAGAGGAAATAAAATCATATATAAAAGTTGAAACTAATAATAAAATTTGATATTTGTGCATAATAAATTTAATCTTCTTACTCACAAAGAATTTTGTTTAGATAAACTATAAATTATTTGTGAAATACTAGAAGTGATTAGTTTAATTAGTTGGACAATATTATCTTTGAAAACTTGGGAATTGTTAGTTATTTTCACAATATATTTTGAGTTCGTCTTATTTAATATAGTAAACTAAAAATGAATACAATATTTTGATATTTAATTTTAAATCATATAAGTTTTAATTATGGGTTATATTATATAATATATATACATATATATACATATATATATATATATATATATATATATATATATATTTATCTATATACGCTTCCAACACGTACCCGTTTCCTATATATTTCGGAAAAGTCGCTTTTACGCTTCCATATGATTCCGCTTCTGCGTACCCGCTTCTGATTCCATGTAACGTAGGTATTACCCAGTAGTCACGAATGCAATATATAGTATTACATAACAAAATTCTCAATTGTTTGTTATACTATTGTGATTTTTTTAGTAAAATAAATTAATTAATTGAATAAAAATCGACTTAATGCAGTCCCGTAAATAAGTTCAACTTCAAACCTTTTAAATTATTTTTGGCATTGTTATGTCACCATTTTACGTCATCATTATCCTCTTCTAGAGCTCACATCAGCTTTCGCCAAAATTTACTTTTCATTTATATGTATAGATCTAACGACGTTAAAAATTAAGTGTCAATCTACACGTTTTTGAATGTTTGAATATTTTAAAGACAACCAAAAAAATATTAGATATTTATATGGCAACGAAAAAAGTTTGTGTATTTTTTTCGCAAATGTAATTAAATTCAGGTATTTTAAATGGTTTTTTCTTATAAAATTAGATGGTTATTTTAATTTAGAGATGATTAATTATGTAGTTGTGGACCTTGGGTTTATTGTTGTTGTTGCATGACAGGATGTACAGCAGCACGACCATGAGCAAACACCGTTGAAGCGTACTGTTATCAACAGACCGTCAAATTAAAATAAGTCAAGATCTCATAATTTTTTTTTCCAAATGATTAATAATCAATTGAGTGGGTCGTATGATCGGTGTTTGAATAAATTATTAAGGCTTTTGATTTTTTTTGCGCTGTTATCTCTCTTCTTTTCAACCTAAGAATCAAAACACTGATGTCAAGTTAATCAGGAGCATTACAAACATATTTAACATGAATGTATGATCAAACATTTTTTATTTATAATTCCTTAATTCAAGTGTCTATCTTTTGAATTTGAAGGCCTAAAAAGTCTCTAGTTTGAAAACTAGTTCTTACGAAAGGGATGTTATTCAATTTGTCTAAGTTTGTATTTTCATTGTTTCTTGCAATTTGTCTGAGTATTTCCTTTTTCTAAGAAGTACACATTTTATTTAAACTATAAGAGAATCCGCGGATTTTATTTTGTTATTTAAATATTTAATATATTTTGAATATTAATACTTTATATATATTTTTTTACAGATTTGTAAATTTTTTATGATCATAATAATTTGAAGAAAATAACATGCACTCACAAACAATACTAATTTAAATTATATGTTTTACAAGTTTTAGTTATCAATTTTCATAAATTTTATTTTTTAAAATTTTTATTTCCTTCAACCTTTTTATTATTTTTTAAAATTTTCATACATTATTTATAATATATGTACTTGTTACATTTTCAGTCATTCAAATTCTAATATTATAATAATATTTCATTATTGTTTATCATTTTAAATTTCTTTAAGTTATGAATATATTTCATTGATTTTATTTAATTTTTTTTTTTATTTTTTATTATTTATTTGTTTCTATTATCATTGTATCTCCTTTTATAATATTTTTATTATATTTCTATAATTATTATTTCCATTTATTTTTAAAAAATTATAATTGCATATTTATTTTTAATTTTTTAATTAGGTATTTTCACTTATATTAATATTTAATTATATTCAAAATTAAATTTCAATTTTAATTTATTTTATATTATATTTAGTGATTTTAAATAATTATATTTAAATTAAATAATTTATTATAGATTTATTTGATTTAATGATGAGGTGGAAAATGTTTTAATGACGTAGACCAATAAGAGGAGGGCTGACGTGTCAACGCTAGAGAGCCTCCCCTTCTCTCATTATATATAGGATAACTCACACACACGTAATCAGGCCATGTTTAAAACCTAATAGTGAAATAATAACAACACTAATACAAACAATTACATAAATCAGAAAATATATGTAAAATTGTCCGTTGATAGAATCGTCGATGGAATAATTTTATATTTTTAATAGAATAATTAATAATTTTAAAAATGATAAAATAAATATGCATCAAAAGTTATGACATAGATATTGCATCTTAGCTAGGTACACTTTTCATTAAAAGAATGTCTTATATTTTCAACTTTTAAACAGATTAATCGTATTTGACTTCATTTTGGGGTGTTCAGTTAGGTAAAACCAAACCAAAATAAAAATATAGTTTGGTTTTGGTTATACTGTATAAACTGTATGGATACTATTTTAAGAAATCACAGATGATTTGGTTATAAACCGATTAAACCAAATAAACAGAAAGAAACCAGTTAATTAAAATATAATAATATAGTTATATATACAAACAATAATTTATATATATATATATATGTGATTTTATTTATTTAAGTTTGACATTTGAAGTATTTTCTATTAGTTTTTTATTTTACCTAAAGTGAAGAGTTACTTTTTCGTTCAGTTAAATCTTATATATTCAATAATATTATAGACATTAGTAATTCTTCGGGATGGTTTTATCGGGTCATCGTAGTTGGATAGTCTTTACGTCAACCGAGGGTGTTCGAGATGATTTTATCGGGGCGTTTTGGACTAATTTACATGCGATCACCTTGTACCATACCTATCTGGCACATGAAAGCAACGATGTCAAGGTCTTATGGCAGGGAAGGAAAATGGTTTCCTTCCCAAAACTCTCTAATGCCAAAGCTAGACACCGATTGTAACATATCAATATCCAAGCCCAAAAATTTTTGGAAGAAAAGCCCAAAAAACCAGCCCAAATCCACCTTCCCCTTCTATTCCTTCCTTATCTGATAGTTTCCTTTTCTGATAGGGCCAAGCCCATTAACTAAGCCCATAAGCCTGCTTTACTTTTCTAAAACCCTAGGGTTTCCAGCAGAGCTCCCCTATAAATACTGCCTCCTTTTCCCTAGAAACTCATTTCTCTTTCTTTCGGCGAAGCCCTGTCGGGATCTGAGGACGTTCGAGCTTCCAGAGCACTATTCACGTTTTTCCTTCTTCCCAATCTCACCAGGTAACCCCGAAAACCAGATCTGAGCCTTTGATACCCGAAAACGTTTTCAAACTTTTATATCTTTCGAAATACCCCGAATCCCGAGAAACCGAGCACACCACCGTAACCGTCGTGACGAGACGAAGCCGGAGCCGCCGAGCCGACAGCCACGCGCCGCCGCTCGCGCCGGAGGAGCCACGGGCGCGTGAGATCCACGCGCGGCGGAGGAGCCACGCGCCGGAGCTCACGCGCCGATCGCCGGAGACACGCGCCGCCGCCGCCGCCGACCGGAGCCGCCGCCGTCGCCGGAGACCCGCCGGAGCGCCGCCGCCGGAGCCGCCGTTGACCGCCGCCGTCGCCGCCGGTTGACCGTTGACCGGACCCGTTGACCGTTGACCGGTCCGGGTCGGGTCAGATCGGGTCGGGTCGGGTCTGACCCATTCGGGTCGGATCCTTGACCGGGTCTGGTTTGGGTTGGCCGACTGGTTTAATTCGGTTTAGTCAATTTCAATTCCAATTTCAATTTCAATTCCCGGTTTAGATCGGTTTAGCTGGTTTGAGTGGGATGTTTTCAATCGATCATATCTCGCTCATCCTGAGGCCGATTTAAGCGATTCAAAAGCCTATCTCACTCGATTTCTCGTCCTCTTTTCAGAACCGATGTCCGTTCGGGTCAATAGGGTGGCTAATTCACGGTTTTTCCCTCTTCTTTGGCTAAGGTGAGGACCGAACGTGATCTCCCTTACTTCATTCGATTCCGGGCGATAGTCCCTTACTAATGTCGTCTTTCCTAGGTAGTCTAAGGTAGTAGAGATCTCGTTGTGATTGCTTGAGAACGTAGAACTGCTAGGTTGTTCGCTGAGCCTGAAAACGTTGTTTGTGTGTGATGGATATGAATGGTAGTTGTGGTAGGGCCCCCGAAAGGGTGTTTCGTGGCAGGGCGCGTATAGCGAGTTTTGGTACGCGCCCTTTAAATCGTCGGATGGAAGGTGTTGGCGAGCCTCCTCTGGTACAAGGCCGTGGGCCAAGTGATGCCGGGTGGGCCGGTTGTGTGAGCCTTCGGGCTAGAGAGGGGTTCACGAGTGCGAAAGCGCGAGTGGATGTAGTTTGCGTGGTGAAAGCCTTCGGGCCTGTTTGCAAGGTGATATTAGCTTAGGACTTGTGATCCGTGGTCGTGCGGTGTAAGCGGGATAGCGGACTCCCTAAGTCCGTCCTCACTGGGTGATTGTGTTTGAAACAATTACTCAGGCCTCTTTCCCCTTTCATGTCCCCGTTTTCTTGCAGGTCCGGATGCGGGATCGATACAGTCGAGTGACGTAGTTGGTGGTTTTCAAAAGAAGGAAGCGCCGGGTCCTGGGACAAGTTGAGTTGGCGTCCCGGTTGGACCATCTTCGGTTCAACGGGCGTCCTAATGCCGCGTCTCCGGTTAAGCCGGGAGACGGGTGTTACAATTTGGTATCAGAGCCTAGGTTAAAGGTCTCCCAGTCCTGCCCTGGGAGATCAGCTTTCGTTGTTTACCCCAAAACCCATTTTTCAATCTTTTTTAAAAAAACCGTTTGCGAAATTTTTATAAAACAGATACTTTGCGAAATCTTTCAAACACCAATATATCACTGATTATCTCCTGCTGTGACCTCTCTTAGTTTCGTTTTATGCAGGATGTCCACCGATTCACACTCTGATTCCGGGTCCGATTGGGCACCAAACTCTACCAGTGTTCTGCGCACACGTGTTGCACCCCGCAGAAACGCACCGAGGAGACAGAGGAGACGACTTACGATTGAGACATCGGTTGAGATTCCCGGCGCCACCCAGTCATCCGCCCGGCATTCAGTGGATAGACCAGTGTCTGCATCAATTCCGGTTGAGACAGTTATGAGACCAGCGAGGGGTAGAGGCCGACCCCGGAAGACGCCAGTAGTGGCCCCACCGGCGCCAGTGGATGCACCCCGGTTGCAGAGGTCGGGGAAGGAGCATGTTGTGGCGGAGGATCATTCCGACCCACCGAGTCGTGTGTGCTTCATGACAGTGAGACCGTCAGACTGGATACCAGGGGCGTCGACATCGAGGAGGGCGCAGGAGATTCCACGGGACGTTCCCCGGCCCTTCCAGGTGGCAGGCATGAGTGTGCAAGAGTACAGGGATGCGTTCATGTTCCGATCCATTTGATGACCCTGTTTATGGATGGGCTAGCACCGGAGATCCGAGAGGGGATGACGGATGGGAGTGAGTACGGAGAGTACAGTCTGGTTGCGATGGCTTCTAAGTACGCAGAGGCTATGGATAGGAACCAGAGGGATCCAGTGTTTCGGCAGCAGATGAGGGAGAGGCGTCGTAACGACGAGGACACCCGGCGCCAGGTCATGGCAGAGCAGCAAGCCATTTGGGATGAGGATTTGCGACTGAAGCGAGAGCAGGAGATTGCGGACCGGGCTCGGCTGGCGGAGCAGAGGGCTGCCTTGGAGCGTAGGCAAGCGAGGTATGAGCAGCAGAGGGCAGAGCAGGCCCGGCAGCAGGTGGGCGCGGGCCGCGAGCGGGAGCAGTGGGAGCAGGGGATGCAGCAGGTACGGGAGGACCGAGAGTATGTCTGGTTGGATAAGTAGAGGGACATCCCTGAGGAAGGACCGGAGGGGTTTGATCAGCAGTGGGAGCGAGGGACGCCGCGGGTACGGGTGGAGCGAGAGTATGTCTGGTTGGATAGGGAGGGGAACAGACTGGAGGAGGGACCGGATGGGCAGTGGGACACACCGAGTCAGGAGCCGGCAGCAGCACCTCCAGTGATCGTCATCTTAGATTCAGAGTCGGAGTCAGACCCCGAGGAGTACGACAGCGAGGAAGGCCTGGTGTACCGAGGAGACTTGGACCTTGAGTTGCGGACCCTGGGATCAGCGAGTGGCTAGAGTCGGGGGGCGTGGGGGTTGATGGGAGTAGGGCGTAGTTATTTGTGTTAGAGTTTTGGGATTTTGTTTTCGTTGGTTTTCTTTCCGCGGTTTTCGCGTAGCTGGTTTTCTTCTTTTGATTCGAACCTCGTGTAGCCCTATTCCTTATTCTATTGATTTTTATTTACATCGTGCCTTCCGAACGGATTTCCTAGTGTGTTAGTTCGACGCCCGAATAGAGCGGATCCCTTGAGTTCAGAGGTGAGCGGGAAAACGCACACCACCGAATTCGGGACGAATTCTTTTCAAGGGGGGGAGAATTGTAACATACCCAAACCCAAGCCCAAAAATTTTTGGAAGAAAAGCCCAAAAAGCCAGCCCAAATCCACCTTCCCCTTCTATTCCTTCCTTATCTGGTAGTTTCCTTTTCTGATAGGGCCAAGCCCATTAACTAAGCCCATAAGCCTGCTTTCCTTTTCTAAAACCCTAGGTTTTCCAGCAGAGCCTCCCCTATAAATACTGCCTCCTTTTCCCCAGAAACTTCGGCGAAGCCCTGTCGGGATCTGAGGACGTTCGAGCTTCCAGAGCACTATTCACGTTTTTCCTTCTTCCCAATCTCACCAGGTAACCCTGAGAACCAGATATGAGCCTTTGATACCCGAAAACGTTTTCAAACTTTTATATCTTTCGAAATACCCCGAATCCCGAGAAACCGAGCACACCACCGTGACCGTCGTGACGAGACGAAGCCGGAGCCGCCGAGCCGACAGCCACGCACCGCCGCACGCGCCCGCACGCGCCGGAGGAGCCACGGGCGCGTAAGATCCACGCGCGGCGGAGGAGCCACGCGCCGGAGCTCACGCGCCGATCGCCGGAGACACGCGCCGCCGCCGGAGCCGCCGTTGACCGCCGTTGACCACCGCCGTCGCCGCCGGTTGACCGTTGACCGGACCCGTTGACCGTTGACCGGTCCGGGTCGGGTCGGATCGGGTCGGGTCGGGTCTGACCCATTCGGGTCGGATCCTTGACCGGGTCTGGTTTGGGTTGACCGACTGGTTTAATTTGGTTTAGTCAATTTCAATTCCATTTTCAATTTCAATTCCCGGTTTAGATCGGTTTAGCTGGTTTGAGTGGGATGTTTCAATCGATCATATCTCGCTCATCCTGAGGCCGATTTAAGCGATTCAAAAGCCTATCTCACTCGATTTCTCGTCCTCTTTTCAGAACCGATGTCCGTTCGGGTCAATAGGGTTGCTAATTCACGGTTTTGCCCTCTTCTTTGGCTAAGGTGAGGACCGAACGTGATCTCCCTTACTTCATTCGATTTCGGGCGATAGTCACTTGCTAATGTCGTCTTTCCTAGGTAGTCTAAGGTAGTAGAGATCTCGTTGTGATTGCTTGAGAACGTAGAACTGCTAGGTTGTTCGCTGAGCCTGAAAACGTTGTTTGTGTGTGATGGATATGATTGGTAGTTGTGGTAGGGCCCCCGAAAGGGTGTTTCGTGGCAGGGCGCGTATAGCGAGTTTTGGTACGCGCCCTTTAAATCGTCGGATGGGAGGTGTTGGCGAGCCTCCCCTGGTACAAGGCCGTGGGCCAAGTGATGCCGGGTGGGCCGGTTGTGTGAGCCTTCGGGCTAGAGAGGGGTTCACGAGTGCGAAAGCGCGAGTGGATGTAGTTTGCGTGGTGAAAGCCTTCGGGCCTGTTTGCAAGGTGATATTAGCTTAGGACTTGTGATCCGTGGTCGTGCGGTGTAAGCGGGATAGCGGACTCCCTAAGTCTGTCCTCACTGGGTGATTGTGTTTGAAACAATTACTCAGGCCTCTTTCCCCTTTCCTGTCCCCGTTTTCTTGCAGGTCCGGATGTGGGATCGATACAGTCGAGTGACGTAGTTGGTAGTTTTTAAAAGAAGGAAGCGCCGGGTCCTGGGACAAGTTGAGTTGGCGTCCCGGTTGGACCATCTTCGGTTCAACGGGCGTCCTAATGTCGCGTCTCCGGTTAAGCCGGGAGACGGGTGTTACACCGATCAACCAAGAGTAATAATCTGAGAATTGTTAGGATTGGAGACTTGAGAACTTAGTTCGGGGATCAAAGTCCTCTTTTGTTGATGAGTGTTTTGCTCTTCCTCGGACACGAGACAACACAGTGGAGTGAGATTTTTCCTCACACTTTACTTTGCCATTTCTGGATTTCGTGGTGGCAAAACTCCATTAGATGATGGGTTATGTCGTGGTTTCAGCAGGATCTCCGAAATAGTAACGACTTGTCCCCAGGTTGGTGAGAGTAAATTCGATTCCAACAATAACTTTGTTTATAAGGTCGCGAAGCAAAAACCGATTAAAAAGCTCTCTGACACATTTTTCAATGCAGAACCGCTGGTTCTCATCCGAACGCATTTCCGGTCTCAGCCCTCCGCCTCTCACCGCTGGTGAAGGTCCCCCCCCCCTCATCCCTCCTTTACCTCCTGAACCACTTGACTCCCCTGTTCATCTCTCCCACACAAACTTCCCTCCATTGTCAAACCTTTCCCCAAAACTTTCTCGTTCAAAGCTATAAACTGTGACTCTAAAGAAATCCGTAGCTCAGGATAGCTCTTCTACATCTCCAGCTGATGTTATCATGACTCAGGCCCCCACTGCTTCACCTGGAGCGTAAACCACTTTTCATGAAAAAGGTGGATCTAGATCTACAAACACTATTCATGAAAAGTTTACTATTCAAGCTCCAAAGCACTCCTCTAAGATGCAGACGAATAAAGCGTCTAGCTCGAGTATGAATCCAAACCTTCAGCTTCCTGCTGGCTCAACTACTCATGTTTCAGCTCAAAGGCTCGATGTGGACTGTTCACCAACAGTAGCAGGAGCTGTAACTTCATCTGCGCAGGAAACTCATCTCCTAAAACCTGCTCCAGTTGCTCCCCTGACTAAACCTGTTCATGTTACTCCCCTGTCTCAACAAGCTCCCGCTCCTACTGCTCCTAAACCCTCTCTGGCTGAAAAAATCAGACGTTCAGAGGATAAGACTCTAAGAAGGCTAGCTCCAATATCTTATTCGGAAACTGGCAGACCAAGAGTCCTAATACCAGATAAGGTCTTTCAAACATGAGCTGATCTTCATAAAAACTTCATAGAGTGTTACTTCCATGGTAGACCTCCTTCTTTTACTCACATCCAAAATCTTCTGAATCATATGTGGAGCAAAGGTAAGCGAGTGGAAATCCATAACAATCCGTTATCAAGAACAATGCTAGTTTGTAACCCAAGTGATTACCTAAGGCAAAAGATCTTGGAAAAAGGTGCTTAATATGTGGGAGATTCCATGTTCCATACTGCTCTCTGGGCTAATACTCTTGCTTCTGCTACGCCTCCGTTAGCCTATCTTCAACTATGAGCCCATCTTACCGGTGTGCCTTTAGATCTCCGCCATAATGATGGACTTAGTCTCATTGCGGGTCTGATTGGAGAGCCTAGAGAGACTGATGAATTTAAAAAGAATCTTGTTAGTCTAACTCTTTCACATGTGAATGTTGAGGTAAATCTCACCACTGACCTTCCAAGAGTGGTTGAGTACTACCGCCAGAATTGTGAAGTTGTGGAGATTGCTGTTGAGTACCCCCGGTTACTTTCGTCTTGCTCCTTCTGTAAAGAACTGGGGGCATATTGCTAAAAATTGCCTTCTGTTTCCTCAGCCTCCAAAGCAAACTCAGCCACCTGCAAAGCAAGGAAACTCAGTTAATACCAAGCAAAAAAGTGATCAACAAGGAAAACAAAGCTGCAGAAAAATTTTTTTATGTCTTATGCTCCTACTACCATTGTCTCTCATGTGGGTTCTAGTGAGCTTGCGCCAGATTCTGTAAACTTTCCATTAGGTGAGATCAGTATATGTCAAAACAAGTTGGATGCTCTTGCTCGGATTAACTCCAAGCTCTTTGATCCTTATATTCCAATGATTCCCCTTCTTGATCCTCCTCACCAAAAATCCAAACACAAGCCTCCCTTCCTTCACCATCAAAGTCTCTTTCTTTTCCTTCTTATGCTTTAGCTTTACCGGCTGTGATCCAACCTTCTAGCCAGCCTTATCCTTATAGTCCTCCTGATCCACCAAAAATATCAGGATTCAAAAGATCTCGTATTAATCCTTCCCTAAACAGCTTCCCTTTGTTCAATTCTCAGCTCTCTTTTTTGTCAATGGTTCTTCAAATACCATTCTTCCAAACTCTTCAAATTCGGTTTCAACTTCTAATAGCTACTCTTTGTTACTTTCTAAAGGGGCACTCCCCCCAAAGAGTGAGTCTTCTCCTAATTAAATTATCTATGAGTTATAAACTTTTTTTGGAACGTTCGTGGTCTAATGACCCGGATAAACACTCGGTTTTTTGTCAATGGCTTCAATGCCACCAACCTCTTTTGGAGCATTTTTGAAAACACACATTAAGGATCAGAACTTGAATAATCTCATGACTAGGTTATGTCGTGACTGGAACTACATCTCCAACCATCAGTCTGACGAGGATGGTAGAATAATAGTCATTTGGCGTGATCATGTTACTGTCCGTGTACTGCATAAGTCTAGACAATCACTTATAATAACTTTGTTTTTGTTTACTATTTTAGAGAAATGACAATAATTTTTAATAACTTTTTATTCTCTTTATTAATAATTTTTTCATCTCAATAAATAAATAGAGCCAAATGTTCTATTTAAAGTTTAGAACATTGATATTAGCATAAAAATGAATCTGATTTCTAACCATATAAACTGAAGTTTACAGAATTCTATTAAAAACTACATATAGCTGTGATTTTTGGTTAAAAATTGTATTAACCGACGATAGTATTGAAACCAAATAAAACTAAACCAAAATAGATACGATTTCAATGTGGTAGCTGATTTTGTAAACTGAAAAACCAAAGTAAGACTAACCAAAACCGAATCCGAATTGAACACTCATTCATCTCTTTAGTAGAACTCTAAACAACTATATAAGTTACTTAACCACATTTTGTATTCTTGGTAATATCATTATTGCTATTGACTTGACTAAATAAAACATATACAATATCATATCCCGATTTAAGTCGTCAGCCTAACATTATTTTTCTTTTAATGAATGTAAAATTTATTCAATCAAAGACATTATTACATGAGTGCTATATTTTGTGGTTATTGTTTATATGATCAAAATCTAAAACAATCAAAGAATGAATCAAATGATGGAACCAAATTGGCCTTCTTAATGCGCCACTGTAGAGCTTCTGGTACCAAACTAAACTTCCAAACCATCTGTGAGGAACTTGCTGCCTTCCTCTCGAATTGAAGAGATGCGGTTCCTTACTGTTTTATCAATGAATCTAAGAATTGCTTGATCATTCAATGGTGGATTACCATGTCGCCTAGAGTTTTGTTCTCTCCAAACTGTATGGACTGTTGTTTGAAAGGTGTACCTTAAAAGAAAATGTTTAGGGGCATTGAGGATCGACCCCAAGGCTAACTCCACAATTTCGTTCCAAGTATTCGTGTAGGACTGTCAAAGAAATCCTCGGACCAGTTGCTCCCATATAGCAGCCGTGAAGTTGCACTCAAAGAAGAGATGTATTTTTTTTAAAAATTCCATGTGTCCCATGCATAAGTTGCAAGATGCATCAGCTCGTGCATTCCAAGATAAGAGCCTACCTTCGGTAGCTAGTCTATTATGCATCGCAGTCCATAAGATGAAGGAGTATCTAGGAGTGTTATAGCGAAACCATACCATTGTACTCCTTGAGCATTGTGGATGGGGCGTGTGGACCAGGTCCTATGTCGCTTTGGATGAGAAAGTATTCTCGTATTTCCCTTCTTTCCTTTTCCATAAATCAATATCAGCTTCCTATGTTTCTCTGTGACCTCTCACCTCATCAATTCCATTCTCTATCTCTTTTAATAGGAGGTTTATGTGCCTTCGACGTCTGTGACTGGTTAAGACATCAGCAACTGTTGTATCCCTTGCTATCCCCAAGTCAATCGGACCGCGATTTCCTAACACTTTTAATTAATACGGCAAATGTTTCTGTTAGTTTCTAAACCTCATGTGTAAAAGGAGTGATCAAGGCGGATAAGACCATGTGTAAAAGGTATGCCAAAACATAAAGCAAAGATGTGAGATATGTAAAAGAAGAAGAGTATACCCTGAAGACTTGGCTAACACGTGCTACCAAATTGAAATTAGTATTGCGATCAAAGCCATACTAGTCTTACTAGAGATGCTCGTCATGCCGTAGCTAAGCATGAGCAATCAGACAATGAAGTAACATCAAATAGATCTCATGGCGCCTTATATACAAAACCGATGCAACACCCAAGACTATGATCAAGACTTGTTACCCTGTGTCTTAAAATAGCCACTTATTCAACCTGACTATGAGGAGATTCACTTTTAGCAATATCAGATTCATCAACAAGAGCAGGCCTAGCAGCAACAACAATATGGCTCCCAAATCTTATATGAATTTTTCAATTTGACATTAACTCCTCAATCCTCAGAAGTAATATATATATATATATACATAGGTATTAGCCAAATATTGATATTACTTTCCTTTTCCCCTTCAACTATATTTGAAACATTTCCATTAAAACCGTAAATCATATTTTTCGTAATGTTTTGATACTATCATTCTTTTCCTTCAGTAATTTAGCTCCCATAATGTTTTTATTCATTGGATCAACGGTGATATTATCTAAAGGAATTTTTCTCCGGCAAAACGTATAATTCAGTGTATTTCTGCAAAATAACAACACTATGCATAATGGATATCAAAATGGATAACATTTAACTGTCTTCACAAACCCCAAAAACATATTTTCCATTAAAACCGTAAATCATATATTTCGCTAAAATCGCAAAATAGTATTTTCATCAAAAATGCAAAATTGTTTTTTCTTGCAAAGATTACAAATTGTGTTTTCTGCTAAACTACAAAATCATATCTAAAATCATGTTTTTATGCCAAAGCCGCAAATCCGTATTTTCCGCCAAAATTATATTTTTATGTTTAACATGTTTTTTCGTATAAACATAAAGCCATGTTCTACTAACAAAACCGTAAAACCGTATTTTCTTTCAAACTTGCAATATGAAACTAGAGTTAAAACCATAAATCATATTTATTTATGAGTTAACCATATTAATTTAATTATTAAAATATATAAAATTTACCTTAATAATTATAGAAATTATAAAATATTATTAAATTATTTTATTCATCAAAAAGATTAACTCGTTAAAATAAATATGTTATAGATTGATCCAATCCATTTATTAATTGAGTTGAATTAATCCATAATCTTATAAATTTTAAATTGTTGGATATAAGTTTGTTTGGGTTGGTTTATCCAATTTGATACTTCTATATAAAAGATATGTTTTACCGAAATGATTTATTTATTATATATAAAGTATTGATATTTTGCAGATATAACCATTTATTTATGTGAGATCGGAATTTCAAATCCAACACACTAAATTTCTGAAACACATATTATAGATACTGTTGGAGTCAAGATTAGCACTTTCCTAAGAAGGCCTATTCATGAGTTTAGGTCGGTCCAGAATGGAAAGTCGGTAATAAAAGCCCAAGGCGGTAAAACTTAGGTTAAACCGAACTAGGGATGACCGGCTTACATTAGGGTTTGGAAGGCGTTAAGGTAAAGGCGCCGCGCGACGACATCAACAACTCGGAAATATTCCATATAAGGATGAAGGCGAGATTCTAGGAAATATTTCATATTTATCTTGTATTTCCTTATATGATAAACCGACTTGTAATCCTATATAAGGGAACTCAATAACATTGAATAAGATACGCTTTTTATTATTACTTCGTGCCTGAGAGACTTTTAGAGCGAATTTAACCTAAATATCTCCCCGGCGACTTTTATAGCATTCTTTACCGGCTTCCACCTCGGAAACGCCGTCATATAAACCCTAAATTCCCAAATCTCACCGTGTTCCCAAATTCTTCTTTTAGAATCCCTAATTTCAAACCTAAAACTCTTGCTATCTTTGGATAGACCGAGTTACGATCTTACAATTGGCGCCGACTGTGGGGATTTCTAAGAGAAATTTCTGAACGAGATGTCGGGAAACCGTAAGGAAATCGATCCAGAAAACCCTAAAGTGATCACGAAGACGATACGGCGAAATACGGCCAGCAGCCGCGTGACGCCGCTAAGCCAAAGAAAGCTCGGGATGACAGTAAACATGTCCCGGGATGACAGTAAACATGTCCCGTCACTCAGCGAAACAGCAGCTCAAATCGAGCAAGACAAAGTCTTAGCTACTCTAATAG
This sequence comes from Orychophragmus violaceus, assembly GCA_030180135.1. Taxonomy (NCBI): domain Eukaryota; kingdom Viridiplantae; phylum Streptophyta; class Magnoliopsida; order Brassicales; family Brassicaceae; genus Orychophragmus; species Orychophragmus violaceus. The sequence continues at coordinate 33,017,389 of CM058240.1, forward strand.
CCAAGATCGAGTCGCAGAACGACTTGATCAAAACGTTCTCAGAAAGAATCGATCTACTGCAAACGGAACAAGCAAAGATCCGTTCGGACCAGCAGTCTAGAAAGTCCAAGAGAGAGGTGCCTCCAAAGGTGAAAGACAAAGTCGCCAGACGACTAGTCTATGATACATCCGAGGAGAGCCACCATGAACAAAGCCGAAGCAGCGAATCCAGAAGCAACTCGCGCAAGGAACGCAATAAAGAGGATACTCGCGAACGGAGCTCGCATCGGAAGGAAGGGTCTGAAGAACCCAAACGGAGCGGAAGTCGGAAGCAAGACGACTGGAGCGATGAGAGGTACTCACCCGATAAAGATGAGCGCACCAATCACCAGACACGGGGCATGCATCACAGACGAAATTTGCAATATGAGAATGACTCGCACCGTGATAACTATCGCCATGAGCGAAGTATGTCGCGCGAGAAAACTCATGGAGCGTCTATTCGCGGAGCAAGTCGTAACCATGTCGAGAAACAGCTGACTGAGCTCAGAGACACCCTAAAAGAACTAAAAGGGGAAGTCCATGGCGTTAAGGGGTCCGTACCGGAGATCGATCGAATCATCGAGGAGACTCGGAGGACACCCTTCACCTCGCGCATCACAAACACGTACATCAGGCAAAGGGAGAAGCTCAAGTTGCCGATGTACGATGGCACAAAAGATCCAGCGACCCATCTTACAACGTTCAAAATCATGGCTGCAAAGGCGCGGTTTTCATCAAGCGAGGAGCGTGACATCGGTTTCTGCCAACTGTTCACCGAAACCCTGGAGGGGGACGCATTAAACTGGTTCTCCCGACTCCCATCCAAATCGATTGACATTTTCTCCGACCTCACATGGGCATTTGTAAGGCATCACTTCGCCTACATACGTAAAGACACGTCGCTGAGCGCACTGATGTCCATGACACAAGAAAAGAAGGAAACTCTGAAGGACTTCGTAGAAAGGTTCAGGGCAGTGATGACGCGAGCGGAGGAACCAGATAAGTTCACTATCGCGGCCTTGACAAATGCCGTCTGGCACGAGTCGCCCTTTTATCAGGATCTAGTCGTCAACCCGCCATTGACCATCGAAGATGCACTCCATCGAGCAAACAAATTCGTGGAATTGGAAGAGAAAAAGGTCGCATTGGCAAAAAGATTCGGTTCTGGCAAACAAGCAGATAAGAAGGAAGAGAGGGAACCTAGACAGCATTACGACAAAGGGGCCAAAACAATGGTTGTCGATAGCTCCGATAAATCCCGATCATCAAAACCGTGGAATAAACGGAATAAAGAAGCAAAGGGGAAGGCGCAACAAGCAACTTCCGCTACGGGGGATAAGTACTGCGAATACCATCAAGCTACGTCGCACGACACGGATGAATGTCGGAATCTCAGAAATGCACTCTATTCCCGACTTTCGGATGAAGAGATCAAGGCGGCCATTGAACGACTGAAAAAGGAAGAATCGGGACAACAGAAGGAAGACAAAGCCGATGGGCAAGCTCCCAAGCAGGATAAGCCACCACGTCGTATCAAAAGCATAGCTTTGAAACACAACCGAGAAGAAGAGGATAGAGAGGATGAAGAGGAAACTCCCAAAACCGTCCGAAGAATCAACATGATCATGGGCGGTCTAATCTTCGTAAATGATTCGGTTCGGTCGATAAAAGTCTACGAACGCCTTGCATTAGCCGCACAAAAGGTACCGCAGCCAATCCTGTCAGATGACCCTCCCGTCACCTTTACTGACCAAGATCTCTATGGAACTCACTACCCCCACAACGACCCGCTGGCAGTAGAGTTATTAATCGGAAGCTGCCAAGTATCTCGGATACTAGTAGATACCGGGAGCTCAATAGACTTGATTTTCCTAGATACACTCAAAAAGATGGAAATCAAAGAGGAGGATATCAAGCAGAAGGTTAAGCCGCTCACCGGGTTCACAAGCGAGAAAACGGTGAGACACTATTGCTGTACATCGCCGTCTCAACAACGGCAGTCAGTGGCGTATTAGTTCGGGAAGACCGAGGGGAACAGAAGCCGATCTTCTACGTAAGCAAAACAATGAACGGAGCCGAGACCAGATATCTGTGAGATCCGGGATTCACACTAAGAATTTGTATTCGTGGATTTGGACTTTTGGATATAGAAATGGTATAGTTTCCTATGAATCAAAGACTTTATTGAGATTGATCGTCGAGATAGAACAAACACAGTCGAGAAGAGAGTACAAAGTATAAAATCGAGCTATCTAATCGAAGTGTTCTTAGCCTAGGTCGGAATTATCTTAATGGGTCGCCACTTCTCTTCTTAAATAGTCTCGACTCTAATCTCTTTGTCCCGATATTTCGGCCTCGTCATCGTAACGATCTCCGAGATTTATGCGGATCAGTTGAACTGGCGAAGACCGAGTTGCTCTATCTCCACGTCATCTTCTGCCGAGCTCGAGCTCGAAAGTCTCCGGCTTCAGCATCGTTTGGGCCTTGCCAGGGCGTTTGTTTCACTTGGGCCCATCGAAGGAGTCGGCTCTTTTGTCTATCTTTGGTTCTGGAACGGGCTCGTAATTATGGGCCTCTGTCTTGTCTGTTAATGGGCCGGATTTTCTAGAGGGAAATCCAGTACCAACAATAGCCCCCCAGCCCATTGAATTCGTGAAGTCGAGGTTAATGGGCGGTGGACATTCTCGGGAAGAGGTGCGTGCCTCGGATGTGACAAATCCAATGATTATTTTCTTCCCATCCATAGATTTTATATCGACGGTTGAGATCGCACGGGACCGAAGGATCACAACTGCCTCGATCTTTTTTGTGATTATTTACAAATTTCGAATCGAGCGGTTGGGATTGTGGGATACCAAAAATCCCACGGATCTCGAGCACGAGGTAGTTTAAAAGGGGAAGTTACCTAGCACGATTCCCATTACTGCTCACACTGCGAATCGTCAAGGTAACTTCTTCTCCTCCATTATATCCTCTTCTTGCCTCTCGCTCATATTCTCTTTTTCGTCATTTCGAGATTTTCTTTCTCTGGAAATTTCGTTTTCTCTCTTTCCTTGAAAGAAATTATCGATATTCCGAACTATCATGGTTCGAAAGAGTACAGCCAGGGCTAATCCTACTGTGGCGGCTGGTCCGATTGGTCCTCATCCACCGTCCAGATTGACTGTTGACCAAATACGAAAGTTGCGGGCGAAGTGCCAGATTCCGTCGGAGGTGGAGATACTTATCCCATCGCCGGATATGTCCCCGGAAACTGTCGTCGAAGGCCATTGTTGCGCTTCTTATACCTATTTCGATAAATGCGGATTGTTTTTCCAATCCCTCGCATTATCTCATGGGTTTTAGCTCAGCTCCAACTGGCCTTTCACCAGATGACTCCGAATTTCGTTCGGTATGTCGGTGGGCTCGGGGTCAGAGCCGTCGAGGAAGGCATCGATTTTGGAGTCGAGGAGTTGATGAGGGTTTGTTCGGTAAAACATAACACCCGTTTTCCCGGAACCTACTACCTCTCTCCTCGCCATGGGAAGATCCTTGATGAGATCCCGATGAGGGATGTGTGGAAGAGTAAATACTTCTACTTCAGGATCAATCGTCACTCGGTCGAGGATTTTGATTACTCGGTTATCCCGACAAGATGGGCGGCTAACGTTGGTTAGCTTATAGGGTTTACTAGTTTCTCTAGTTGCTGCGGTGTCCTTTATTGATATCGAGCTGTTTGCTAATGACCTTTTTGGTTTCATTGCAGAGGCTCCTGAGTCATTACCTTTAGACCCGACTACATCGAGTTTGATAGCTCGCCTACGGAGAGGGGATATTCGTTGGTGTAACTTCACGGATCAGCGAATCCGAGCTGCTTTAGGTCCTACTGCTCGAAAACCTCCTCTATACCAACCTCGTCTTTTGAGAGACGAATCACGCCTCCTTCACCAGCCCGCTTCGACTCGAATCGTTCAGGCTCCGTTTCGGATTATCGAGCGGACCGGAGAGAGTAAGTGTTCCGGTTAGTCTTTCTGGGGGTTGTCGCGCAATTATGCCCTTCGTTTGCTGGGCTGACCCGAATCTGTTTTGTTTGCAGGTCGACCTGTTTCGGAAGATAGTTCTACCGCAAGCACCCCTTCTCTCGGAAAGATGTCGCGAAGATCCAGCAGTCGTCGGAACGGGAAGGATCCCGTTGATCTGGCGAAGAAAATGAAGGCTGGCGACTTGAGCCACGCCCTTCTTTTTGCCATGGACGAGGGGCCTCCTCCTCCTCCCTCAATCCCTCCTCCAAACCTTGTTCAGGTTTCTCTCCCTGAGGTCGCAGGGTCCGGAGAGGCGAACGTGGGGGTGGAGAATTTACCTCCTCTTTTGGTCGGTCAGGAACTGGCTCAGATCCCGTCTGGAGAGCATGCTTTGCGCAACTCCCGGTCAAATGGTTCGAGGGGATCGAACGGTGATAGGTCAAGAATTAATCCCTATACTAAACTGCAAGTGTACAGCAATGTCAAAGTAGTATATAGGGTTATCGAATCCACAGGGACACTTGGTCTCAAGAGAATCAAACCGTAGGGAGTGAATACTAGAAATAAGCAATGTGATTGTATTGAAAGAAGGGCGAGAGAGTAAATCAGTAGCAGAGATTATTGGTTGTGAAAGCAAGTAATTAAAAGCGTCAAACCTAGGGTATTATCAGGAAATCAGACTAGCAGACAGTTCATTCAGCAAGGATCTAATTAAGCACAGTTCTAGAACTCAAAACACAGATATAGAATTAACCAAATTCCTTTGCGATAATTCTCTAAGTCTAAGTGCAGCAAACCAAACTTCCGTTTGCGAGAACTAACAGATTAAACTAGCAATAGGCTCAAGTTTGATATGTTCACAATTATCCTAAACCAAACTTTCGTTTGCGCAAAGTTTAATTGCCCAATTTAATTAGTTCAGATTCCTAAACCCCACTTCCGTGACGTATTTAGCAACCTAAGATCTAGATTCTAATTGATCAGGTTAGAACTAGCTTTAAGCACAATTAAATTGAAGAACAGATATAGTTTGAATCCTTAACTGAAATTGAACAAGTCTAGCAAGTCATGAAATCCTATGTGAGAAACCCTAAGTCTAACTAGGAATCTACTCAGACATAGATAATGAAAACATGATCATATGATAAGTAAATTGCATAAAAGAATAAGAGTAAAAGGGGTTCGAAATCTTCTCCAAATACAGATGATGAATCAGGTTCAGATCAGCCCCAAAAGCTCTAAAAATCCTCTGCTCTTAATTATGAAGTTCTTTGGTAAAAAGTATAAAGCGTATCCAATAAAAACTCTAAAAACTCTATTATATAGGCATAATCTCGGCCAAGGGCTTCTTTGTAAATATCAGGAACTTCTGGATCAAAGTGCAATATCTTGATTCTTCTAAACCGCCGAGTTTTTGGCCCATCTCGCTGGTGCAACGATCGTTGCTAGAGTGCAACGATCGACACCTTTCTCTGTCTCGGTCAGTGAACTCTATCTCTCGGCCAATCACTCCAAAAATCTCCAAAATGCTCCATAATCTCCAATTTAGCTCCCAACCTGATTATACCTGTAAAAGACTCTAAACAAAGACAAAAGACACTAAAACACATCTATATCATGGCCTAAAACTAGTAAAAACCATGATATATCAACTCCCCCACACTTAGCCTTTGCTTGCCCTCAAGCAAAACATAGAACTAAAACATGGTGAAGAGGTTTGAAAACTCTTCAGAAACTCATTTCATCTTAGAAGCTACAATACTCAGATTCCCCTTAGTAAACCACTGAAAGAATCAATCACAGGATATCAAGACCAACATGTACTTCCCCCACACTTAGCAACTGTCCTAGGTAAACTCCACAATCACATTCAAGCATTCAAATTCTCCCTACTGACTTCTGCAAGTATTTAAGTGCGGTCTCACCTAAGGAGTATCGATCTAAAGGCACATGGATTCTTACCTAATCAGCTCTAGACCACCATACTATCTTTCTCTAGTCCCTTTCTTCTCTTTCCCTTCTTTAACAACTGATTTTTCCCCACTGGGTATCATTTTATTTTTTTTATCAGTGTTCTTCCCGTTATGGGGTGTACTTTGGACACATTCCATGGATCACATGAGAGAAAATAGTGTTTGCTACCCTTCCCATGACCACTTCGGAGTTACTAACTCATCCTCAGTTTATTATTATTATTATTTTTTTTTTTTTTACTTTATAGAAGGGGAGAAGGGAACTAAATAGGACAGGTTTACAGGCTGTGTCAGAACTAACAGGGAATCCGACATAAAGTATACCAAGCCCTTAGGTGAGAAATCTAAGTCAGTATTAGGGGTGAAGTCAGTAAAAGATCCTCTGATACCTGAAGTGATATGGGTGTTCCCAGTAGGTTGATCTGTGATGGGGTTTTCTAATAGTCAGAGATAGATCCTGCAACTTCATCCCAATGGTTACTTAAGTTCCTGCAAGTTTTGTAAATCTTCTCCGAAAATCATGATTTCTTACTTAAACAATTTTGACTCAATAAAACAAAAAATTTTGAAAAACGGACTGACTCTTAAGAAAACAGAAAGATAAACGTCAGTAGCACCTCCCCCACACTTAAGACACACTGTCCCCAGTAGTGTCCAGCGAAGGATCGGTAAAAAGAAAATAAAATAAATTGAAAAGGTGAGTTTATGTCTGTCGGGTTACCTCTGTCGCTCATGCATCGATCGGTGCATTAGATGCATCGACCGTTACTTGGCGACTTTCGTGTATGGTCGATCGTTGCTCAGGACCGCAACGATCGCTGCAATGCGATTCCTTTCGTGTTGTGACGATCGATGCAGAAATGCATCGATCGCTGCACTGCGATTTAATCCGAGACCTGCAAACATGACTGCACCAGAAACAAAAACAAACGTAAAATCCTAACAAAAACACCAAAAATTAAAAAGAAAAACACCAGTACCTAATGGTGGGTTGCCTCCCACCCAGCGCTTGTTTAAGGTCAATAGCTTGACCGGACGCGCAAGGTTTTTCAAGTGCCAGAAGATCCTGACAGAGACTTTTTCTGTCTCTGTTCAAGTCTCCTCATCCATGGTGGCGTATAAGCATTCGGATCATGGGATCTCCCAAGGAAGAAACCAACAGAATCAGGGTGGGAGGGAAGCTTAGGTGGGGTAGGATGTTTAAGCTTAGATGATTTGTGTCTAGGCTTTGGTGGAAATAAGAGGTCTGGAGCTTTCTGCTTATGAGCAGTTGTAGGCGCTAAAGATGTTAGAGCAGGTTCAAGAGGAACCGCCATCTTCTTCTCTCCAACCTCCGCTTCTAATTCTGTATCAATGCTGAAACTCTGTCCATCAATGGTGGGTTTCTTCAATTTATCCATCTTAAACTGCAAAGGCTCATCTCCAAGGTGGAGATCAATCAATCCATGGCGTACATCAATCACAGCCCCAGCAGTGGCTAAAAAGGATCTACCAAGCAGTAGAGGATCATCAGGCTCAATCTCATACTTCAGTACCCACTACAAAAAAATTGGGCATTCATAGCAGGTAACGATAGCACGTTTTTGGTAACTGCTATCGTATATGAGTTTTAATTTTTGGTAAGCTATAATAGCATTTGCATAACGCTAATACATGATTTTATAGGAGCGGGAAGCTAAGTCACCTTTTCCGCCAAAGACTTAGTGAAATTTTCATGTTTTCCCTCTTATATTTCACTACCCCTCTTTTATCGAAAAAACTTAACAAAGAAAAAATCTAACATTTTCCCCCTTTCATCTATCATTTTTTTTCCTCCTCTTTCTCTTAGAACCCTAAAAAAAAAAAAAATTATCCTTTCTCTTCCTCTTTTATAGAGACAAAAAACAATTCATCTCGTCGTCTCTCTCTTTTTCTCGTCCCTAAACAAACCTTTACCTTCTTCAACCTCCAGATCGTCAACTCTCTATCCCTAAACAAGCTTGAACGCTTCTACGTCAACTCTCTAAATCTCGTTGGCTCCAGAAGAAGAGAGATAATGACAAGGCAATGTAATGTCTGCTCAGCTTAGCTTACGTATAATGAATTACCACTAACTTCAGTCTTTAAATATTGTGATTATATGTATTGTGTCTATTCCAGAATAAGCCTTCGGAACAACTGAACATGTCAAAGCTTGGTCGTCATTCGAGATGTGCCATTCCCCGTTATTTACTTCTTCTGATAACTGGTTAATTGAGTGGGCAGTGGGACAAGAGTTACGCCAAGAGTAGCAAGTTTTTCCTCAACTCGATCTGACTGAGGTGAATACTTCTCTGGTAAACATATTTTATATCTTCATTGGCTTCTGTATTCTCTATGGCCTTTCTCACTTAAAACTCATGAAGATTGTGCTCTTTTCATCGGTTTTCTGCTTTCAGGGTAACTCTGAACTATTTTTTGGAGAGATATGTCCTGCATTTTGTACTAAACTATTTCTGTCTTCAGCCTTCTAGCCCCTTTGATGAGCTACCTGATGATTTTGATCCCACTAGAAGGCTAGGATCATTCGATGATGGTGACCCACAAATGACGAATTTGTATCATGAATCTCACAGTGATCTTATTCCCATTTAGTGGCTGCGTTAGTGTTCTTCTTTTTGTCGCATTATTAATTGTTCCAGCCACTTAATTTGACTTCTTATTTTACAGGAGAAGCTCTACGAATGGATTGTGAGACAAGAAGAAGAACTAGAATATCCACAGAAGATATTACAACCTACTTGCAGGTTATTTCCTTTGAAATAGTGTCTGATTTGTGATTATTATTTATACCCAAACTTCAAATTGGTTCCAACCACTGATCTGTTTCATGTTCTGTTGATATCAGTATGCAATAAATAGACATGCAGAGAGTAAAGGGCACACTATCAGAGGTATGCTTACTGAGTACCTGCTGTTGGTATGAATCTAAGTTATTTGTTTGGTTTCTTCTGAATTTGATTCTTTTTTGGAACAAATGTTTAATATAAACTCTCATGTTGTTACAGCATTTGGAGTGGATGCTTCTTTCAGCTATAAGTATAATCAACTACATGGAAACTGTAAAAAAGATGGAATTGTTGTATGTCATGGCTTCACTACAACACACGCCATTCTGGTATGTGTGTGACTAAGTACCCTTTTCATTCGTGAGTGCTGCTTCCACTGGTCTATATATCTCAATGTGATTCCCCGCATTTCAAAATTTTGATGTTTTGTCTCCATATTCAACTTCACAAAAGGTCTAGGTTTACATGGGAGAAGGCAGAAGATTTGAAACTGGAACACTGTTACATCGCTCCTGACTATTCTTCTGAAGTTCGGAAATTCCAGGTAATTTGGTTGTTAATTTCTATCGTTTCTTATCTTATGTTCGTGACGGTAGCAAACTAAAACCACATGATCGTCATTGATCTGGAAAGAACGAAAGAAGCTGAAGAGAAAACAAGATACTGGCAGCTTGTGAAGCAACTTGACCAGGTTGAAGAGGATGATATTCCATCCTTCTTGTCAGACACCGGTTATGCGTCCAGGCATCTACGTAGCTTTAAATTTGTAATGTTGTTTGTGTAAGACTTATGGAAATATTGTAGACATTTGTGTTAATTGTAAATACATTTTGTTTCATTAATGAAACCATATTATGAAATATAATTTGAATATTTGAAGATATATGAAATATTATTAAATTTAAAAATACAATTAATTAATAATGCATAAAAAATACAGGATTCAAAACAATTGAATAATAGCACGAATTCGGTGTTATGATAAAATATATTACAGCATTGATATAATGTTATAATAAGATATATTACAGCACATCTTAAATACGGCGCTATCATACGTGCCACATACCATAGCGCACGAAAAATGCTATCATATCAGACCACCCTATTATAGCTGCGGATATCATAGCATTTGTGAAAACGCTATGTATGACATATGATAGCATAATTTTTGCGCTGACAATGTACATATTTGTTGTAGTGACCATAAAGTCCGTTGGAATAAAGTAATTTCCGACTCTAAGAGGGATGTTCTCAAGAATTCCTTCTGGATGTCTTCTTGATCGATCAGCTAGGACTAAAGAGATCCTAGTAGGCTGGAAGTTCAGTAGTCCCAATCTCACAGCCACAGAGTACGGCATGAGATTTATACTTGAGCCGAGATCACATAATGCCCTCTGAAATCTGTCTCTATAGATAGAGCAGTCTATCATAAAACCTCCTGGATCCTTCAGCTTCTCAGGAACCCTACCATTAACAACAGCATCACATACTCCTGAGATCATCAAGCATCCTTCTTCTTCAGTCATGTTGCTAGAGAGGATGTCTGTAACACATGTCTTCATCATGGGATTGGTCTTAGTGGCATCAATCAATGGAGTGTCAGTTAGTTTTTCTCTCATTATCTCCATGCATTTTTCCAACTTAATCTCTTGCTTGGACTTCCTAGGGAAAGGAATCTTCGGTTTGTAGGCTCTTTCTGTATCAGCTTTCGGTTTCTCTGGGAAATTTGGCTGCTCACGCCCATGGTGGCGATCGTTGCTAGTCATGTAACGATTGATACAGATACTCGCAGGTTGTGTCGATCGATGCACATTTGTGTCGATCGATGCAAGGCGAACATTCTGAATTTTTCTCGGATTTTCCAGTTCCAAAACTTCAGTTTCTCGATTCTGCTCAACTTCTTCTTCTGCCGAAGCTGCCTTAACATGCTCTGTCTGTATACTGGTTTCCACTTGCGTCATCCTAGCATCCAGATTGTCAACTCTGCATGTCAAAGATTCCAATTTTCCACTCAGATCCTGATACATGAAGTCCATCTTTCCATTCAGATCTTGCGTCATCTTGTTCTGTCCAAGTAGTAGCTGCTCAAGCATAGACTCAATCTTTGTCTGCTCTTTAGTGGGAGGAACTTGGTGAGGTGAATAGCCATTCGATCTCGGAGCTTGTCTCTGTTGACTTCTAGATGTGTGTTCATGAAAATCAGCTTCATTAATATAATTCACTTCTACAAATTCTCCAGCTACTACCATGTTGTGGATATAATCCACCTTGTCCCTCAAATCAGCTATCTGCAAGCTATCATCTCTGCAACTAGATCTCTGTCTTTCCTTGTCAGCATTTTTGACACTATAGCTAGTTATCAAGTTCTTAATAAGCTCTCTAGCTTCCTCTGGAGTCTTGGTATAGAAGTTCCCATCACTTCCTGTGTCCAAAGCTCTCTGATACCAAAAATCCAAACCCCTGAAAAAGGCACTCAGAAGCTGTACCTCAGAGAATCCATGGTGTGGACAATCTCTCTGGTACATCTTGAATCTCATCCAAGCTGCTTTAAAAGGCTCTGTAGGCTGCTGTTTGAATGTCAGGATATCATGTCTAAGCTGCTCGGATAACTCATCGTCATAAAAATGTCTAAGGAACTCCTTCTTGACTGCTTCCCAAGTGGTCAAAGATCCTGGTTCTAGTTGTCTCAGCCAGTAAGCTGCATCTCCTTTAAGAGAGAATGGGAAAAGCTTACAGAAAATATAATCAGAAGAAACTCCTTCAGCCGTGATACTGCTAGCCAATTCCTCAAATGTGTCTATGTGATCCATAGGATGCTCGCTTGAAAGACCATGGAACTGATACTGTCCAACCAATGCGTAGTACTCTGGTTTCATCCTAAACTCAGCTCTGGTGAACGGAGATGGTCGAATCGCAGACCGATTAGCATAGAATATATCTGGTCTGTTATAATCAGCAAGTGTCTTCTCGTGACCATCCTCTCGTCGATGTTCCGCGCCCACGGCAACATCTGGTGTGATGAGGTTTCCTTCCCCATCCAATTTCTGACCCTTTGCGTTACATATGTGACCTTCCTGGTCTCGTAGAATGCCGTTCTCGTCGCGAGTCAGAATCACAGGCTCCATCAAGAAATACCCAGCTAAATGCTCAAGCTCTCGGCACCACTGGTTTCGCCTTGCGTCGATCGATGCAAGAGAAGCGTCGATCGATGCAAGCTCGAGAATGCAACGATCGATACTCAGGACTGTGTCGATCGATGCAGGGCGATCAGGCGTACCTGAAACGCAAGAAAAAGAAAAAGTAGTAAACTAAACCAAAAATAAAAATCCTAGTAAAAACCCTAAGTTCGAAGCTATCGAAGACTCAAAGAGTCCCCGGCAACGGCGCCAAAAACTTGATAGGTCAAGAATTAATCCCTATACTAAACTGCAAGTGTACAGCAATGTCAAAGTAGTATATAGGGTTATCGAATCCACAGGGACACTTGGTCTCAAGAGAATCAAACCGTAGGGAGTGAATACTAGAAATAAGCAATGTGATTGTATTGAAAGAAGGGCGAGAGAGTAAATCAGTAGCAGAGATTATTGGTTGTGAAAGCAAGTAATTAAAAGCGTCAAACCTAGGGTATTCTCAGGAAATCAGACTAGCAGACAGTTCATTCAGCAAGGATCTAATTAAGCACAGTTCTAGAACTCAAAACACAGATATAGAATTAACCAAATTCCTTTGCGATAATTCTCTAAGTCTAAGTGCAGCAAACCAAACTTCCGTTTGCGAGAACTAACAGATTAAACTAGCAATAGGCTCAAGTTTGATATGTTCACAATTATCCTAAACCAAACTTTCGTTTGCGCAAAGTTTAATTGCCCAATTTAATTAGTTCAGATTCCTAAACCCCACTTCCGTGACGTATTTAGCAACCTAAGATCTAGATTCTAATTGATCAGGTTAGAACTAGCTTTAAGCACAATTAAATTGAAGAACAGATATAGTTTGAATCCTTAACTGAAATTGAACAAGTCTAGCAAGTCATGAAATCCTATGTGAGAAACCCTAAGTCTAACTAGGAATCTACTCAGACATAGATAATGAAAACATGATCATATGATAAGTAAATTGCATAAAAGAATAAGAGTAAAAGGGGTTCGAAATCTTCTCCAAATACAGATGATGAATCAGGTTCAGATCAGCCCCAAAAGCTCTAAAAATCCTCTGCTCTTAATTATGAAGTTCTTTGGTAAAAAGTATAAAGCGTATCCAATAAAAACTCTAAAAACTCTATTATATAGGCATAATCTCGGCCAAGGGCTTCTTTGTAAATATCAGGAACTTCTGGATCAAAGTGCAATATCTTGATTCTTCTAAACCGCCGAGTTTTTGGCCCATCTCGCTGGTGCAACGATCGTTGCTAGAGTGCAACGATCGACACCTTTCTCTGTCTCGGTCAGTGAACTCTATCTCTCGGCCAATCACTCCAAAAATCTCCAAAATGCTCCATAATCTCCAATTTAGCTCCCAACCTGATTATACCTGTAAAAGACTCTAAACAAAGACAAAAGACACTAAAACACATCTATATCATGGCCTAAAACTAGTAAAAACCATGATATATCAAACGGTCGAAGATGGGGCGGTCCTCCTCCTCCGGCGGCGAAGCGTCAAAGAACCGACGCGGAGGTGAGTTCGAGGAGATCGAACCAGAGTTCCGAGGCGAGACCTGCTTCTTCCGGGTCCTCCGGGTCTTTCAACTGGCGCTTCAGGCACCATAAGGAATGTCCGATCGCGGATGACCCGAAGGGTGTGGCCTATTTGTTGAGGCATTTTAAGCCTGCAGGTGTTCAGCTCCCGGCTATTGGGGATATGGCTCTTGGTGAAGTTTATACCGAGATGATGGCAGCTTCTGGGAAGGTAATGATTTCCTTCCTTCTCTTTTTTTTGGTACGTTTTATGCTTAATTCTTGTTTTTCTCGTTGGCCTTGGAGGTTGCGAACAGGTTTGCGGCTAGGGCCGAGCGAGAGCTGCGGGAGATACCGCAGGCGAGTGAGCTCGATACCGTCGAGAAGACGGTCAGGGACCTGAGAGCACAGTTGCAGGGGGCCTTGGCCCGAGAGGAGGAGTTACGGGAGAAGGCGGGCGACCTGGATGCGCAGTTGCGGGATGCCTTGGCTCAGGTTTCGACCGCAGAGGAGGCGAGTCGAACCGCCATTGAGGCAGGTCGGGCTGCGGATGTGCGGGCTGCGCAATGTTAGGGCGATCTGGATAAGGCTCTTGCTGACCGAGAGTTTGACGTTAAGGTGGCGGCCCATGAGGTGAAGAAGGGGCTAAACGGTGAATACCTCAAGATTATCGAGGGGATCGCGGCGAAGGAGAACCAGAGGAAAGTGTTGGAATTGTGTCCAGTAATCTCGGTACTGTCTCTAGAAAGTAAGAGTATGTCGAGATCAGACATAAGTCATATAATACTGGGGGTCATGATGGCTTGCTAGAGTCCGCTCATGATCTATAAGTCTTGGACTTATTGCCTTTATTATATGATCCCATATGGGTCACACGCCTAAGCTAACAGGAAAATGTGTTGGAACGGCTTAGCAGAAGTACGACAAAAGTGCCAGGCATTTGTCGTATTAAGAGAGAAAGATTAATGGGTCTGATTAAATCCATGGGATTTAATCAGATTGGTATTTTGGGCCCATAAGCCCAAAAGGGAAAGAGAAGGCTTTTAATGATTAAAAGCCAAATCTCTTTCTCCCTAACCGGAACCCTAGCCGCGAATCCTCTCTCCCTCTGCGCCTCTCTCCTCGTGGTCTAGCAGCCATTCCTGTGATCGCGTGTGTGAACCTTTGGAGGATTCATCCCTCGGTGCATCTATCTGATCTCTGACCTGTTCTATTCCTTCCGCTGCAACAAACAGGTAAAAGGTGAGATCATCTAATGTTTCTATTCAAGAGAACCTAGATCTGTATGTTTAGGTTGAGATGAATCTGTGAATTACATCAGGATCAACCAAACGAATTCCTACAGTGGTATCAGAGCCATTGGTTCTTAGGATTTCTTGTTTTAGATTCATGTTTAGGTTGTTTATTCTGTTTAGAAGTGTTTTGAATCCATTACTGATAAGAAAAAACACTTAAGAAACTGAATTAAATCCTGAACAAACATATGAATCGCAAAACCGAGCTATATGACTCGTGTTCTTGCGATCGGCCGGGTAGAAATCCGATCGGCTTGGCCGGTTGGATCGCACGTCCGTGAAGAGGATCGCACGGCGATCGCGTCCGGATCGAGCAGCCGAGTGGATCGCACGGCGATCGCGTCCCGGCTGTGCGTCGTCCCGATCGCGTCCCGGTCGCGTGCGTCGCGTCCCGATCGCTCGGCGATCGTGGAAGCGTCCGTCCGAGCAACCCGTCCGCTTCCCGTGCACCGTCCCGTCCTTCGCGCCGTCTTGATCTCGGATCATCACGTGCGGCTGGTCGAGAGTGTTGGAGGAGCTAGGTCACGGCCGAGACCAATACGGTTCGGTTCGGTTTAAAATTTTAATTAAAATCATCGTTCTGGTTTAATAAACAGATTTTAATAATTTTATTAAATCTGGTTAAACCGGGATAAGAAATCCAATGTCGAAAGAATTATTGGATTTAGTGCCTAAACCAGGAATTTCTAATTTGATTTGGTTGGACCAAATAAATTGAGAAATTCCGGTTTAGTAAATAACCGGTTGACAATTGTGGTCATCGTAGTAATTAAAACTTGGTTAGACCAGTTTTAATGAACCAGACCGGTTATGTCAAATAATTGGACAATTGGGTCATGTCTTGGACATGGACCAATTCTTGGGCCTCGGGCCAAGAAGTTAAAACAATTGGGCCAATTATTTGAGTCTTTCTTCAGATTAATTTAAAATTTATTTTATAATATTATAAAGTCGATTTTAAATTAAAGTTTCCGAAATTTTGAAATTAGAAAGTTTCTTAAAATAGAAGTTTCTGAATTTGCGGGTTTTGGATTTTAAAGAAATTTCTAAAGTTAGAAAGTTTCCGTTTTTAGAAAGTTTCCAATTTTAGAAAGTTTCCAAAAATAGTAGGTTTCCATAAATAGAAAGTTTCCCGAAATAGTAATCTTCTATTTTGGGAATGAATTTTAATAAACCTACGAACCTCAAATAATATCAAGCGTTGGATGTCTTGTCCAGGCTATGTCAGCTGTCAAAGCCCATTCAATTGCATTCATGGCCTTACAGTGTGAGGATGTCTGTTTTTGCGTGGGTAAGACGGTTTGTGATTCATAAATGTCATTGGGAGTCCCAGACATTAATGATTACTTGACTGTATAGTCTGGTTTTCTTGACTAGGCCATCGGGAGTCCCGGGCCTTGAGACATCAGAGTGGATTGGGCCTCGGGCCCAGATTCATAACCAAGAGTTATATCACGGATATAATTAGCCGATATAGGGCTTACCGATATAAGCTAATGTTGGGTGACGGCCAGTGGCCCACTTTAATCTTAGTTATATGTGGATCTTGGAATCATTATATTCTATTGAGGGTAACCTATGTTATTGAATATAATGCATGATTAATCATATTAATTTTTAATACGAGATTAGTCATTTTGAACATAATAACTAATAACCTTTTTATTTATATATTTCAGATATGACTACTACAAGCACACAAAACACATTCTCGATCCGGTCTGTTCTCGAGAAGGAGAAGCTGACTGGAACGAACTTCCTGACATGGTCAAGGAACTTGAGGCTGGTCCTCAAGCAGGAGAAGAAGGATTATGTCCTTCGAGATCCCCTCCCCGAGAGGCCTCTTGCCAATGCTGCCAGGACTCTGCACAATGCTTGGGAAAAGCATTCGTCAGATGAAAATGATGTCTATTGCCTGATGTTGGTGACAATGACTCCTGAGCTGCAAAAGCAGTTCGAAAGTGTATTGTCTCCCATCGAGATAATGGCAAGCCTGAAATCGCTTTTTCAGGAGCAGGCTAGAACTGAGAGGTTCCAGACAGTTAAGAACCTCTTGGACTGTAAGTTGGCTGCGAATGCGGCAGTGAGTCCTCATGTCTTGAAGATGATGGGTTATCTCGATCATCTTCAGAAACTCGACTGCCCAATCAGCCAGGAACTTGCCTGCGACATCATTCTGCAGTCTTTACCTGCAAGCTATGATCAGTTCATTCTGAACTTTAACATGCATGGCTTGAGTAAGACACTACCTGAGCTTCACGGAATGCTCAAGACTGCAGAGCCCAACTTGAGGAAAACCGCCAAGGAACCCAATGTGCTTATGGTGCAAAAGGGCAAGGGGTTTAAGAAATCCTCTGCTAAGGATAAGGGAGCGGCCAAGGCTGTCCAAGTCGCGGACAAGGACACGCCAAAGCCCAAGCCCAAGTCCAAGGCTGGGCCTACTGACATGTGCAGGTTCTGCAAAGAACTGGGGCATTGGAGAAGAGATTGTAAGAAATTCCAGGAAGGTCTAAAGGAATTGAAGAAGAAGACTTTCGAGACTTCTTCATCAGGTATTTTTGTTATAGAAGTTAATACAACTACTTCTGATAATACCTCATGGGTCATGGATACTGGTTGTGGGGCTCATATTTGTACTAATATGCAGGCACTCAGCAACAGTAGAAGGCTGAAGCAAGGACAAGTGGAGCTACGAGTTGGGAATGGAGCGAAAGTTTCAGCACTAGCTGTAGGCACATACTTGTTGTCTTTACCTTCGGGATTGATTTTAGAACTTAATAATTGTTATTTTGTACCTGCTATAAGCAGAAATATTATTTCAATTTCTTTGTTGGATTTGGAAGGTTATGATTTTTCAGTTAAGAATAAATTATGTTCCTTCAATCGCAACAATTTGTTCTATGGTTCTGCCCCTCTTACGAATGGGCTTTACATACTCGATCAATCCGCGCCAATTTATAACATTAATACAAAACGGTTTAAACCTAATGAGGAAAACCGAACGTTTCTATGGCATTGTCGTTTAGGGCACATCAGCGAGAAACGCATCAAGAGGCTCCATTCGAATGGACTTCTTGGCTCATTTGACTTTGAGTCATGTGAGAAATGCGAATCCTGCATGATGGGCAAAATGACACGGGCCCCCTTTAATAAACCTAACGAGAGGGCCAGTGACTTATTGGGCCTGATACACACTGATGTGTGTGGCCCAATGTCCACAAATGCAAGAGGAAACTATCAGTACTTCATAACCTTCACTGATGATTTCAGTAGGTATGGATATGTTTATTTGATGAAACATAAGTCTGAATCTTTTGAAAAGTTCAGAGAATTCCAAAATGAAGTACAGAACCAACTTGGCAAAAGCATTAAGGCTCTTCGGTCCGACCGAGGAGGAGAATACTTAAGCCAGGAATTCAGTGATCATCTGAGAGAGTGTGGGATCGTATCCCAACTCACTCCTCCTGGAACACCTCAATGGAATGGTGTGTCTGAGAGGAGAAATCGGACCTTATTGGATATGGTTCGATCTATGATGAGTCACACAGACCTTCCAATATCCCTTTGGGGATATGCTCTGCTAACAGCAGTGTTCACTCTAAATAGAGCGCCATCAAAAGCAGTGGCAAAGACACCATATGAATTATGGACTGGAGAAGCTCCAGTGCTGTCTTATCTCAGAATTTGGGGTTGTGAAGCCTATGTCAAGAGATTGATCTCAGACAAGCTTACACCGAAATCTGACAAATGCTACTTCATTGGTTATCCACGGGAAACCAAGGCTTATTACTTCTATCTACGTTCCGAGAACAAGATCTTTGTTGCCCGGGATTGTAACTTTCTTGAGAGGGAGTTTCTCTCTAAGAAAGACAGTGGGAGTAAGGTACTGCTTGAAGAAATTCAAGATGAACAGGATACTGCCCAACCTAATGAGGAAGAGCAGCAGGAGGACCTACAAGAAATTGTAGAGCCTGAACCTGTAGTACCTGAAGTTCGAAGATCCGGGAGGATCCGTCACGAACCCGAGAGATATCAAGGATTCCTCGTGACTAACTGTCATGATCTTTTGATCATTGATGGTGATGAACCATCGAACTTCAATCAAGCCATGATGGGCCCAGATTCCTCTAAGTGGCGCAAGGCCACTGATTCCGAAATGGACTCCATGTCGGTCAACCAAGTTTTTTCGTTGGTTGACTTACCCGCTGGTGTAAAAGCCATCGAGTGCAAATGGATCTTCAAGAAGAAGATTGACGTGGATGGAAATGTCCAGATTTATAAAGCCAGGTTGGTGGCAAAAGGTTTCAGACAAGTTCACGGTGTGGACTACGATGAAACCTATTCACCAGTGGCTATGATGAAATCTATTCGGATTCTACTAGCAACTGCAGCTTTTCATGATTATGAAATTTGGCAGATGGACGTGAAAACCGCCTTCCTGAATGGAATTCTGGAAGAGGATGTGTATATGACACAACCAGACGGTTACATAGATCCGAAGAATGCTGGGAAAGTATGCAAGCTTCATAAGTCCATTTATGGATTGAAGCAAGCATCAAGGAGCTGGAATCTTCGTTTTGATGAAGCGATCAAGCAATTTGACTTCATCAGAAACGAAGAAGAACAATGCGTGTATAAGAAATCTAGTGGGAGCAAGATTGTATTTCTTATTCTGTATGTCGATGACATACTGCTTCTCGGAAACGACGTTCCAATGCTAAAGTCCGTAAAAGACTGGCTTGGAAGTTGTTTTTCCATGAAAGACATGGGTGAAGCCGCATACGTTCTTGGAATTAGGATCTATCGGGATAGACCTAAGAGGCTGATAGGCTTGTGTCAAGACTCATACATTGACAAAGTCCTACAAAGATTCAGCATGAAAGATTCCAAGAAGGGCTTCACGCCAATGGTACATGGCACAACGCTAAGCAAGAAGCAGAGCCCTACGTCGGCTGCTGAGCTTGAGCGCATGAAGAATATTCCTTATGCATCTGCAATAGGATCTGTCATGTATGCCATGATCTGTACTCGTCCTGATGTTGCTTATGCATTGAGCATGACGAGTAGATACCAGTCAAATCCAGGTGAAAACCATTGGATTGCCGTAAAGAATATCTTGAAGTATCTAAGACATACTAAGGATAAATTATTGGTGTACGGTGGAAGTGATGTGCTTAAAGTCAGTGGATTCACGGACGCAAGTTTCCAGACAGACACAGATGATTTCCGGTCACAGTCCGGTTATGTCTTTTGTCTGAATGGCGGTGCAGTAAGTTGGAGAAGCTCCAAGCAGGACACCGTTGCTGATTCCACTACAGAAGCTGAATATATCGCCGCCTCAGAAGCAGCGAAGGAAGCTGTTTGGATACGAAAGTTCATTATGGAACTAGGTGTGATACCAGATGCGGCTGAGCCTCTGGCACTGTTTTGTGACAACAATGGTGCTATAGCTCAGGCAAAGGAACCAAGATCACACCAGAAATCCAAGCATGTTCAAAGAAGATATCACTTGATACGTGACATCATTAATAGAAAGGAAGTCAAGATCAGCCGAGTTCCGACAGATGATAATGTCGCTGATCCGTTGACAAAGCCACTCCCAAGGCCTAAGCTCGAGTCCCTAACTGAAGCTGTAGGCATTAGAAACATTGAGATGTAATCTAAATTTGAGTGGTAGTTTTGTGAGCTTTATTTTGGTTATTTGATATGTTCTTGTAAAACATTATTTTATGTTTTAATGAAATTATTATTTCAAGATTATTTTAACTGTGATGAAATAATCGTTCCAAAATGATATGAACCATTTTATAGGTCATCGAAGTAAATGACTTGATCTTGAGTCATCGAAGTCATTTAGCTTGATCATGAGACCCCATATTTGATAGATGTTTTATATCATCCCGTCCCCAGTCGAAGGTTGTTGAAATTGGAACATCAACAACCGTGTGAGACTGGATTGGTACGTGACTTATGACAAAGTCTCAATGTGTTATAGATGCGCGGCATCAAAGTCAGTACATAGGTGTATGTTGGGAACATACGACCGGACAAGACCCGCCTATAAGAACTCTTCAGGATATTTATATTTGTGTCATAAGAGATTCTTACTACGACTATAGAGTATAGTCCTTAGACCTGAGTTCACATGCATGTGACTGCACATGGACTGATGTACTTTGATCATTGTCTAACGCTATCGTTCTGCGATAGCTATAAGGACCTTGTTTGGGTACATCATGAAATGAGTAGTTTACAGTGATGGAACAAGATGGGATTTGTCCCTCCAATATAAATGGAGTGAATATCTCTAGGCCAATCGGAGATTTGAATACTGGAAAACGCATGGCCATGCTCAAACGGACTTTCCCGAGTCGTTTGGATTGTCAGTATCAAATCAGAGTCCGATGAACAAGATTAGGCTTTATAAGGATGACACCAATCTTGCCTTATGACTAATCGAGATATTGAGACAAAAGGATTATGAATACTGAGATTCCAGTACAAGTGGGAGATTGTTGGAATTGTGTCCAGTAATCTCGGTACTGTCTCTAGAAAGTAAGAGTATGTCGAGATCAGACATAAGTCATATAATACTGGGGGTCATGATGGCTTGCTAGAGTCCGCTCATGATCTATAAGTCTTGGACTTATTGCCTTTATTATATGATCCCATATGGGTCACACGCCTAAGCTAACAGGAAAATGTGTTGGAACGGCTTAGCAGAAGTACGACAAAAGTGCCAGGCATTTGTCGTATTAAGAGAGAAAGATTAATGGGTCTGATTAAATCCATGGGATTTAATCAGATTGGTATTTTGGGCCCATAAGCCCAAAAGGGAAAGAGAAGGCTTTTAATGATTAAAAGCCAAATCTCTTTCTCCCTAACCGGAACCCTAGCCGCGAATCCTCTCTCCCTCTGCGCCTCTCTCCTCGTGGTCTAGCAGCCATTCCTGTGATCGCGTATGTGAACCTTTGGAGGATTCATCCCTCGGTGCATCTATCTGATCTCTGACCTGTTCTATTCCTTCCGCTGCAACAAACAGGTAAAAGGTGAGATCATCTAATGTTTCTATTCAAGAGAACCTAGATCTGTATGTTTAGGTTGAGATGAATCTGTGAATTACATCAGGATCAACCAAACGAATTCCTACAGAAAGTCGCCGTGAGCGCTGAGATGAGGCTTCAGGAGGCTTTGGCTAATATCGCGCTTATTGCCAAGTTCGCCTCTGGCGAAATGGACTTGACCAAGGAGGTGATGGACTTGGCCAAGAAGAAGAGATTGGCCACGGAGGAGATGAACACTGCGGCGGTGTCGGACTTCAGTATCAGCAAGCTTAATTTGCCGGTGATGTCGGACGATTCCGTGATCCTTGCGCGCCCCCTAAACCAGGCGGCTACTCGTCTTGATCAGTATGGATCGAACCTCCCGACCGGAGTTAGCTCGCGAGTTAGCGATGAGGTCGAGGGTCAACTCGAGGAGGACGGGGCGACCGATGGTCAGACGGAGAATCGAGACGAGGCTTCCTCTCCTTCCAAGCAGTTCTAGTCCCCCTTTTTTTTATTTGTTGCCGCCCAAGAGGGCTTTTAATTCAGACTTTTCTTTGCCCGAGGGGGCTTTTAATTTCTTTTCAGACTTTTGTTGCCCGAGGGGGCTTTGTTCAAACTCGAGGACATTGTGTCCTCTTTTTTTTTTGAACTTGCTTTTTAAATCTTTCATGCCTTAGCATAGATTTCATTGTTTTTATGCCTTAACATAAAATCTGAGCCATTGTGGCGATTCGAACCTCTCTAGAGGAATCGAGCAGATAACTTATCGTGAGCTGCCTTAGAAGGTCCGTTGCGAACTTTTAAGTCAGTTGCATTTGAGCTCGAGCTCTTTGCTAGGAATAGTGTGAGGTGCGACTACTTCGTAATGTAAGATTCGGGCTTAATTGCTGAATCGAAAAGAGAAGCATTAAGTGTGAGATCGAATTGAAGTGAACTTACAAAGATCCGGTTTGGAGTGTGTGTAGAGGTTGCATGCTTGAATTCTCGATCTCGTTATTTTGCTTGAGGAGTGGGGTAGCCCCCCGATTCTTTTAATCCGCATAAGGTTTAGAAGAATTGTATTTTATTTTTTTTGGAGAGATCATTCTTGATCTCTTTCTTTGGGACGATCATTTCAGTTCGTTCGAAGCGGGAGGACCGTTCTAGGTCGCTTGTTTTTGGGACGATCATTTCAGTTCGTTCGAAGCGGGAGGACCGTTCTAGGTCGTTTTTTTTGAAGGGATAATTTCATATCACTTTGATTTTGTGGGAGACCGTCTGAGGTCTCTTGGAAAGGATAATTTCATATCGCTTGATTTTAGGAGAGATAATTTCATATCACTTTAGCTTTTAGAGAGGCCATTTCAGGTCGCTTGGAAGGGATACTTTCATATCGCTTTGATTTAGAAGAGATAATTTCATATCTTTCGTTTTGGAAGAGATAATTTCATATCCTTCGTTTTGGAAGAGATAATTTCATATCTTTCGTTTTGGGAATGTTATGACAAGGTATTTCGCCATGATTCTAACTTTTACGACAGAAAGAAACATTGGATTAAGGGACTTATTTTGATTTCACAAAGATAAGTCGGTGTAACTTCGTCAGAAGCTGTTGAGCTCGTGAGCTTTGTTTTTTTTTGGGGATCAAGCCATTTCGTAGTTCGATTATGTTGATGTATTCCTAGTGGAAATACTTTTTGAGGTTGATGATGTTCCAAGGTCGTAGTTCGGGCTTCTGGGTTTCTACCGACTTGAGTCGGTAGACCCCGTCCCTTACGACGTCGGTGACCTGGTAAGGACCTTCCCACTTCGCTCCTAATTTTCCAGCGTGTTCTTCCTTTTTATGGTCGAACACTTTCCGCAAGACGAGCTCTCCTACTTGAAACCTTCGAGTTTTGATTCGGGAATCATAGTAGCGAGCCGCAGCTTGTTGGTAATTCTGGAGTCGAGCTAATGCGAGGTTCCTTCTTTCGTTGACGAGGTCGAGCTCGTCAGTTATCATCTTGTTATTGAGTTCCTCTTGTCGCGGGCATTCTTCCTTGCGAATGCTTGACACGAGAATTTCAGCTGGTACTACTGCTTCGATCCCGTAAGCCAGCGAGAAGGGAGTCTCGCCAGTGGATTTGCGGGGGGTAGTCCGGTAGGCCCAGAGTACGGCTGGGAGTTCGTCACTCCAAGTTGTTTTGCACTCATTGAGCCTTTTCTTGAGACCGTTCATAATCGCTTTGTTAGCTGCTTCTGCTAGCCCGTTCCCTTGGGGGTAGCGTGGCGTTGAGTAAGTCAGCTTTATGTTCCAAGTTCTGCAGAACTCTTTGAACGTGTTTGATATGAACTGAGATCCGTTATCGGTGACGATCTCGTGGGGTAGTCCATGTCGGCAAACGATGTTTCGCCAGACGAACTTCTTAACGTGAACGTCCTTTATTTTCTGATATGACTCTGCTTCAATCCACTTGGTGAAGTAGTCCGTCATCACCAACAGGTGTGTGGCTTTCTTTTTGCCAGATGCGACCAGCGGTCCCACGATGTCCATTCCCCACCGCATGAATGGGTATGGTGATGAGATAGAGGAGAGTTTCTCCGACGCTTGGTGGATAATTGGGGCATGCTTTTGGCAGTTATCTCACTTGTTGGAGAAAGATTCGCATTCGGTGGCCATTGTAGGCCAATAGTAGCCTTGCCTTTTGATTCGCACGGCCAATGCTCGTCCTCCGGAATGGCTCCCGCATGATCCGTCATGTGTTTGTGTAATCACGGCTAGGGCTTGCTTTTTGTCAAGGCATTTAAGGTAAGGTCCGGAGAGGCTTCTTTTAAAGAGCTCCCCTTGTGTGACACAGTACCTCACACTCTGTGTTTTAAGCTTCCGCGCCTCCCATTTGCCGTCGGGAACTTCGCCGTTTGTGATGTATCGAATGATCGGAGTTCTCCAATCTTCGTCGTTGTTAGGCTCAGGTCCCTGACTAGTGGATGCGGTTTGAATTGGTCCGTCGGGGACGTTCGCGACGTATACGGTGTTTCTAGGATCGAGATCATCATCAATCTCGATGATGTCGCTACTAGTGTCTCCGGGACACTCTTTGCGTTTGACATCGTCCTTCACAGCGGGCCCGTCCTCTTTCAAGGACAGAGCTTTGAGAGCTATGTCGATGCTTGGTTTTTCTATCCCTTCGACTGGTATGATCCTTTTGAGGTTAGGATCTGATGTCGATGCTAATGCGGCTAGCGCATCGGCTGCAGTGTTTTCACCTCGTGGGATTCGTGTTAGATCGAAGAATTCGATCTGTTTGGCCAATGTATGGACTACCCGTAGGTATGCTTCCATTCGTTCGTCCTTGGCCTCGTAGTCGCCATGATATTGGCTCGTGACTAGTTGGGAATCACTGAAGGCGTTTACTTCCTGGGCTCCTATGGCTATCGCGAGTCTGAGCCCGGCTATTAACGCTTCATGTTCAGCCTCGTTATTCGATGCGGCGAAGCCCAATCTAAACGATTGTTCTAGTACTTCACCCGTTGGGGAGACTAATTTCACTCCGACTCCGGACCCTTGTCTTGAGGAAGCTCCATCGACGTAGAGTTTCCATCTTTGGGCCGAAGTCGGGTCGAGTTCTATAGTCGGAGGGAGCTCGATTATGAAATCTGCCAGTACTTGTGCTTTTAGGCATGTTCGAGCTTTGTATTCAATGTCGTACTCGCTAAGTTCGATAGCCCATTTGACCAATCGACCTGATTGGCTTGGACTGTGAAGAATGGTTCTCAGTGGCTGAGAGGTCATCACTATGATCGAGTGCGATTGAAAGTACGGTCGGAGTTTCCGAGCCGATGTTACTAGCGCTAAGGCGAGTTTTTCCATGGCGGGGTATCTGGTTTCAGCATCGATCAAGGTCTTACTGATGTAATACACCGGCCGTTGTTCGTTTTGTTCCTCGCGAACCAGGACTCCACTTACTGCTGCCGTCGAGATAGCTAGGTAGAGGTAAAGGGGTTCTCCTTCTACTGGTTTCGCCAGTATGGGTGGTTCGCTTAAGTAAGCTTTGAGCTGAGTGAATGCCTCTTCGCACTTTTCGTCCCAAAGGAACTTTTTGTTTGCTTTGAGCAAGTGATAGAAGGGTAGACATTTATCAGTCGACCTTGAGATGAAGCGATTCAGAGCAGCTATTTTGCCGGTTAGGCGCTGGACTTCTCGCGTTGTTCTGGGATATTTCATCTCTATGAACGTTGCGATCTGTTTGGGGTTCGCTTCGATCCCTCTTTCGGTCACCAAGTAACCGAGGAACTCTCCTGAAGGGACCCCGAAGGTACATTTAGCCGGGTTGAGTTTCATCCCATACTTATTAAGAATGGTAAAGCATTCTTTTAGTTGGGGGATGTGATCCTCGTACCTGGAAGATTTTACCAGCATATCATCGATGTAGACTTCCATGGTTTTGCCTAGGAGTCCTGAAAACATCTTGTTGACGAGGCGCTGGTAAGTTTCTCCCGCGTTTTTTAGTCCGAAGGGCATGACTTTGTAGCAGTACGTGCCTCGATCAGTTATGAACGAAGTCTTTTCTTGGTCTTCAGGGTTCATCAATATTTGATTGTACCCTGAGAACGCGTCCATAAAGGATAGCAGCTGATGTCCAGCGGTGGCCTCGACCAGTCAGTCGATGTGCGGGAGTGGGAAGCTGTCCTTTGGACATGCTTTGTTGAGATCCGTGAAGTCTACACAGACCCTCCACTTTCCGTTCTTTTTCTTAACCACCACGGGGTTCGCGAGCCAGTCGGGATACTTGACCTCTCTGATCGATCCGATTTTTAATAATCGATCGACCTCGTCATTGACGGCTTTGGCCTGCTCAGGACCTAGTTTTCGACGCTTTTATCTTACCGGTTTGTAGGTTGGGTCGACATTCAGCTCATGGCTGGTTACGTCGATATTGATCCCTTTCATGTCTGCTGAAGACCAGGCGAAGGAGTCGACGTTCTTTTTGAGAAAAGAGACCAGTTCGTTCTTAATCGGCTCTGATAGGTCGATTCCGATGCCAACGAGTCTTTCGGGATGAGCCTCGTCTATGCAGACCTGAGTCGTGAGGTCCTTTGGGGGTCCTATTTTACTGGGGTCGTTCGACCTTTTGGTCTGCATGGTGGCGAGCTCCTCCTCTTTCTGTAATTGCTACGCAGGGGATTTCTCGATCTGCTTGTATCCGTTCATGTAGCAATGACGGGAAATCTTTTGACTTCCGTAAATGGTTTTGATCCCTTTGGGAGTCGGGAACTTTACGCATTGGTGGTAGGTCGATGGTACCGCTTTCATGTCGTATATCCATGGTCGACCTAGGATTGCGTTATAGGGAGCTGGCCGATCTACTATGACGAACTCCGTCATTCTCCGAACTCCTCCAGCAATTACTGGGGCGAAGACAGAGCCCATCGAGTATGTCGTTTCGCCAGCGAAACCTACTAGTGGTGTCTTTTCTTCCACAATCTCGGAGTCGTTGAAGTCCATCTTTTTGAACGCGTCGTAAAAGAGGACATCTACCGAACTTCATGTGTCAATCATTATTCTTGAGAGTTCGACATCTCCCACTACTAGACAAACGAGGAGGGCGTCGTCGTGTGGTTTGTCGAGATTACTTGTCTCGCTCTCGTAGAAAACGATTTCGTGGTCTGGACCAAACATTGGGGTTTTCCCCCCTCTGTCGGTCTCGACTCTTCTTTGAAGAGCTTGGATCGAATTGACCGAGTCGCGGCAAAGCTTGGAGCCACCGAAGATGAAGTCGATTCGTTTAGGGGGTATAGCCCGTACACCCCCCCCCCCCCCCCCGCGCAGAGACGAGGGAGATTGATTCTTGAGCGTAAACGTTTGGTAGGAGCCGGAGGCGGGGATAGCGCCGAACCTCCCGGAGTGCCGCTCAGGTTAAGCTCGCCGAGGATGAACTTGACTCGCTTCCGCGACCCTTGAGGGAGTGTTTCGGGAGATTCCCTCTCTTTTGATCGTTCCTGTTTGTTCTGAGAGTGCTTTTTGGAGTTCGACTCCTTGGTCTGTTTGTTTTCCTTTTTGTCGGACAGAGTTTCCTCCTCGACTTCGGAGTCTTTTTTGCTTTCGGACTCTTGTTTTTGAGCCTCTGCTTTAGCTCGAGTATAGCAATCCTCGGTCGAGTGTCCTCTTTTATTGTGGAAATCACAGAATTTTTCCTTGTCGAACTCGAATTTCTTCGAGCTCTTTGGGCTCTCGACCGCGTTGACGTTCCCTGATTTACGGGAATCCTTTTTCGAGTTCGGATTTTGCGAGCCCGACGGGTTCTTTTCTTTCCGGTGTTTTTCCCTGAGGGCCGTGGTTTCGTCCTCGAGGCGAGCAAAGGCCGATGCGCGATGGAGGGCGTCATCGAGCGTTTGAGGTTCGCGGACTGTTATTTCCTCGCGGAATCTGGTTGAGAACCATAGTCCCCGTCTTAACGCTTCTATAGCTACCTCGTCTCGTGGGTTCGCGATTTTGGATTTTATTTCCTTAAATCGGTCGATGTACGAGCGAAGTGTTTCGTCGGGTTTTTGAGAGACACCAAATAGGGCTACCTCGGTAGTCTTTTCCTCGATGAAAACGGAGTATTGCTTGAGGAAAGCCGTCATGAACTGGGTGAAGTTATCAATGGACCTTTCTTCCAGTCCGGCAAACCATTCTAGGGCAGAGCCTGATAGGTTTTCTGCGAAGAGCCTGCAGAAGGCTTGCTCCCTCTCCTCATCGGTAAGGTACACCCTTGCCATCGCTAGTCGGAATGCCCTGATGTGGGCTTTCGGGTCTGATTTCCCAGAGAATTCTGGAAACTTAGTTTTCTTGATCTCTCGGATCCTTACAAACGCAATCCGATCTGTGAACGGCGTTTGTTGTGTTTCTTCGATCACTCGATCGATGTCAGGAGCCGCGCTCGTCGCCATGTGAACCTTCGAGCTCAGACTGTCGAACTGGGCTTTAGCCTGCTCAATGTATTGTCTAAGCATATCGTGTTCATCGCCCTCTGCGGGTGCGAACTGGACTTGTGCCCGACCTGACGTTTGTTCCGGAAAAATAGGGTCAAGGAGATCGATCGTTGGGATCAACCTCGTCTGATCGACCTGGGGCGTTCGGAATTGGACTGAGTTTGATCCGTTAAGGAGTCCCGAGCTCGAGGCGAAGGCAGAACCTCCTAGTTGCCTCGGTCGGATGTTAGAGTCATTCGGGAAAGGTGGTGGCCCGGGTAATGGTCGGTTTCTTGATCCGGTTGGATCTGTGACCATTGAACTCGAACCAAATGGGGTCGGTATCGCGATAGGGGTCATTGTAGGGCGGAAGCCGCTATTTGACGCATTACCGAAATTTTCCGACGTTCCCGGAGGAGTTACTACCTGGGAGAAGTCCAAGCGGGTACACGGTGGAGGACTTATGGGAGTTCTCGTTGGTCTGCCCCCTTGGCTTTGACTGGCGAGCTCTTCAAGACGGGCGTTCAGGCGCCGCTCTTGTTCGTCGAGCTGCGCTGCCAGAAAACGGTTCGCGATCTCTTGGGCCCTTGCACTTGCCTCGTTGTTTCTCGTTCGATCTACCAGCAGGCTTAGCATCGAACGGATCTCGGCAAGATCGCTTGGCCCTTGTCTCTGTGGAGCAGAAGGTAGAGGCGAATTAGGTCTGGTTATTCCAGATCCACCTCCTGGGGTGGGTATTGAGTCATTTCTCATCCACACCCAGTTTCTGCTCGGATCATTAGTTCCTGACAAAACATTTGTCGGAGTCTGGCTTGTCGCGATTGTTTGAGCGACGGAGCCGGCTGGTGTCGAGGTCGTGGAGACTGAGGCAGAGCTCGTCAACACGCCGTCGGTCTGGCCCATGTTTCTTACCCCGATAGTGTTCCGAGGAACGTTGTCGACCGTTTGAGGGCGGTCAACTGGTGGTGTGGCGCTGGGAGAGCCAGTTTGGTCGGGATTCATCTCGATCTATCGTATCTAGGATCTGATTCTTAAGATAGGAAAGGCTATAGAATGTACCCACAGTCGGCGCCAAATGTGAGATCCGGGATTCACACTAAGAATTTGTATTCATGGATTTGGAATTTTGGATATAGAAATGGTATAGTTTCCTATGAATCAAAGACTTTATTGAGATTGATCGTCGAGATAGAACAAACACAGTCGAGAAGAGAGTACAAAGTATAAAATCGAGCTATCTAATCGAAGTGTTCTTAGCCTAGGTCGGAATTATCTTAATGGGTCGCCACTTCTCTTCTTAAATAGTCTCGACTCTGATCTCTTTGTCCCGATATTTCGGCCTCGTCATCGTAACGATCTCCGAGATTTATGCGGATCAGTTGAACTGGCGAAGACCGAGTTGCTCTATCTCCACATCATCTTCTGCCGAGCTCGAGCTCGGTTGTCTCCGGCTTCGGCATCGTTTGGGCCTTGCCAGGGCGTTTGTTTCACTTGGGCCCATCGAAGGAGTCAGCTCTTTTGTCTGTCTTTGGTTCTGGAACGGGCTCGTAATTATGGGCCTCTGTCTTGTCTGTTAATGGGCCGGATTTCCTAGAGGGAAATCCAGTACCAACAATATCCCGCAATGGAGAAACTGGCCTTCGCAGTCGTCATCTCTGCACGAAAGCTACGACCCTATTTTCAATCGCATCCAATCGCCGTATTAAGTAGCCAGTCTCTTCGGACAATCTTGCACAGCCCAGGACAGTCTGGTCGCCTGGCCAAATGGGCGATAGAGCTAAGCGAGTACGACATCGAATACAGAAACAGGACAACCGCCAAGTCGCAGGTAATAGCTGATTTCCTTGTCGAATTATCACCTGAATTGGATGTCGGTACCGAGATAGAAGACAAAAATTGGAAGTTGTTCGTCGACGGTGCTTCATCGAAAAAAGGAGCCGGGATAGGGATACGCCTCATATCACCAACCGGCGAAATATTAGATTAGTCATTCAAGTTGGGTTTCACGGCATTTAACAACACAGCTGAGTATGAAGCTCTGTTAGCCGGCCTCAGACTAGCCAGAGAAATCGGAGTACGACATCTCTTGGCCCACTGCGATTCCATGCTTGTAGGAAACCAAATCAATGGAGACTATGAAGCTAAGAACGAGCGGATGGAGGCTTACCGAAAGACGGCATTAGAGCTCACCAGTTCCCTCGAATTCTTTGACATTATCCAGATACCAAGGAAAGAAAATGCCCCAGCAGATGCACTCTCGTCGCTGGCATCAAATCCCGATCTCTGTCGACGGATCCCGGTAGAAACGATCCACGAACCAAGCATCCCGCCCCCCGAAAGTGATCAAGAAGAACCTGACGAAACGATCCAGAGTGGCGAGGACGATATGTGCTGTAACATTCAAGCAAAGAACACCGATCTCATTGCTTTCCTAACTGACGACAATGAGGATTGGCGACTTCCAATAAGAGCATATTTGACAGAAGGAAAGCTCCCAGAAGACAAATGGGAAGCGCGACGACTTAAAGTCAAGAGTGCACAATACACTATACATAACGGTATCCTTTATAAATACTCGGCTAATAAAACCCTCCTCAGATGCATACATGGAGACGAAGTAAGTCGAGTTCTCGAAGAGACGCACTCTGGAACATGCGGCAACCACTCCGTAGGCAGGTCTCTGGCCCTCAAAATCAAGCTGAACGGTTACTATTGGCCGACTATGACAACCGATTTCGAGACCTATTCCAACAAGTGTGAAAAGTGTCAGCGACATGCGCCATTCATACATCGACCTACAGAACTGCTTACGACATCGACCGCAGCTTATCCATTCATGAGATGGGCGATGGATATCGTTGGACCGTTACCATCATCCAATCAAAGGCGTTTTCCACTCATCATGACCGAATACTTCACAAAGTGGGTAGAGGCCAAGGCTTACGTCGCGATCCACGATGTCCAGGTCCAAAATTTCGTCTGGAAATACATAATATGTCGTTTTGGGCTGCCTTACGAGATCGTCACAGATAACGGATCGCAATTCACCTCAAAGGTATTCGAAGGGTTTTGCAAGAAGTGGGATATACGTCTTAGCAAGTCGACGCCAAGGTATCCTCAGGGAAACGGGCAGGCCGAAGCTACGAATAAAACCATCATCGCCGGCATCAAAAAGCGCCTTGAGAGCAAAAAAGGAGTTTGGGCAGACGAGCTAGATGGTGTCCTCTGGTCGCATAGAACGACCCCCCGCAGCGCAACAGGAGCCACCCCATTCTCCTTAGCCTTTGGCGTAGAAGCAATGGTACCGGCCGAAGCTAACATTTACACTCTCCGCCGGTCTCTCATGCCGCATCATACCGAGATCAATGAAAAATGCTAATCCAGGCTCTCGACACCTAAGAAGAAGAACGGGATCGAGCCCTACTCAGGATTCAAAATTACCAACAACTCGCAGCTCGGTACTACAACCAGAAAGTCAAGGAGCGACACTTTCAAGTCGGTGACTACGTCCTCCGCAAAGTTTACGAAAACACCAGAGAGTGGAGAGCAGGCAAACTCGGGGCGAAATGGGAAGGACCTTACAAAGTCACGAAAGTCGTCAAGCCGGGAGTCTACGAGCTTGAGTCAATGAAAGGCAAAGCTTTACCGCGATCCTGGAATTCGGCAAGTCTGAAAGAGTACTTCTAAGACGGCAAGGCTATCGCCAAAAAAAAAAAAAAAAAGATGTATCATGAACTACGAGTGACTTGATTCTTCCTCGGGAGATACGTAGGCAGCCTTTACCGGCACAGTCACAAATCTAATAAAAATTTCATTTTTCAGTTAATTTGCCGCCTTGAAAGCCCTGTAAAAACCAAAACAGGTAAGTCCTTTCATTAAGTATTTAAATATTCTTAATACTAACAAAGCCGAGTTCTAACTCGCAAAAACAAGTCGAGTCAAAGCTACTCGCAGAAAGCCGAGCATCTAATAAAGACTCGCACTAGCATCACGCCTCCTGGCCAGGGGTGTGGTCTTCCTTGCGCACGAGGTGCACATCGTGGTAAGGAAAAGCCGGGATCCGTCCCGCAAATTCTTCGCGGTAGGAGATAACAAATAAGTCGAGCACAAAAGACTCGCACATTCTCCCGCCCTTAGGATGAAGCCGAGCATCTATAAGTCTCGCAAACCGCCTTATGGCAAGAGTCGCTAAATTGTTTGAGCTGGACAACAAGTTTCAATACAAGATCGTTTCGATCTGGTTACCAAGTACGTATTCCAAGTCACGGAACCGACTAAAACTCAGAGCAAGCTTAATACAAGATTAGTACGACTCAATACAAACTGAAGTCGCTATCTGATTAAACCTGTCAAAGACGAGTTTAAAACAAGAATAGTCTGACTCAGTTAAAGTCGCTATCTGATTAAACCTGTCAAAGACAAGTTTAAAACAAGAATAGTCCGACTCAGTTAAAGTCGCTATCTGATTAAACCTGTCAAAGACGAGTTTAAGACAAGAATAGTCCGACTCAGTTAAAGTCGCTATCTGATTAAACCTGTCAAAGACGAGTTTAAAACAAGAATAGTCCGACTCAGTTAAAATCGCTCTGTCAAAGACAAGTTTAAGGCAAGAATAGCCCGACTCAGTAAAAGTCGCTACTTGTTTTAATTAGTACAGTAGCGCGAATTAGTGATAAAAGTCGCTACAAGTTTAAATACAGTGGCACGACTTGGTCACTATATTCCAATCATTAAGTTTGATAAAAGCTTTAAAATAAAGATAGAATGATTTAAATCACTATCGGGCTTAAAGCAAACTTGATATGATTAAACCAAAAGGATGAAAGTTTTCGAAAATAAATAAGAGTTATTACAAAGCCAATACAAATAAAATATTAAACAGCCCCCACTGATGACTACTCAGGCTCGTTAATCCCCTCGGTACCATCTTTCTCCACCCGGTCGTGCACCTTAGGAACGCCATCTATAGATGCGATCTCCGAACGGACAGACTGGACGAGATCAGCAGGAACCACCTCCGGAATTATTCCGCGATTCGTTCCGAATTGGTCGACATGCTGCGGGACAGGAGGAGGAGAGTCATGGGAACGGTTAAGGAGAGGATGGTGAATTGGTGAGAGGACAAACGTAAGCTCCTCTTTCGTTACAACATTCATGTCATCTAACTCCGTGTTGGCCGCGACCTCATCGGCAGTAATCTTGTCCAAGATGGCTTGAGGAACCAACACGCCTTGCCCGCTAAGCTTCACCAGACACTTTTTAAGCCCAGAAATCTGAGTCTGCTTGACCTGCATCGCAACGGCGGTCTCTTGATCGCTGATATAACGTTGAATAAGGTCGAAATGGGACTGCGTCTTCGTCCTAGTGGCGGCCTCGACTCTCTCTCTCTCCTTTTGAACTAGATCAAGATAAGACTTTTGTAGCTGTTTCCTCTCCAACTGAAATTTAAGGAAATCAGCCTTCGACTTCTCCTCGGCCTCCTTCAACTTTCCTTCAAGAGCCAGATTACTCGCCTCCAAGGCCTTCTTCTCTTCCTTGATTTTCTTGAGAAGATCATCCCGTTTGGTGACCGCAGCAGCCATCTTCTTTGCGCTCCAGGAACTCTCCAGAGCCACACGGTTAGAGCCGCGATCAGCTAAAAACAAAAAAGAACCTCAATGAAATCGGTTGAATGAAACAAGGAATCAGGCAGAGGGGAACTTATGTTAGCTTCGGCATGTTTCATCTTGAGAATGGCATATGAATGAGGCAGCTCCTCTAATACCGGCCAATCTGATTCATTCCCCCTGACGCATGTCAGCATGTCGAAACAGGCTCGTGGATTGTTGATGAAGGGGATCTCGCTCGCATATTGGTAAGCAAAATTATGGATTGACGGACGAACTTCCCCCTCTTTCACTTCACGCCTTGGTCGCACCAAAACGAGTTCCTTGTTAGAAACGAAAGGCTTGAGGTTACCGGACGAATCAGGAACGGTCCCGTTAAACGTGTAGAACCATTTCCACGGATCTTTCTGCTTGGCAGGTTCTCCAGAAGCCAGCGCCTCAGTAACAGTATCATCGGCCGGCTTGCTCTTTAGGGACGACTTCTTTGCCGACTTTTCCTGAGCCGGTTTATCTTCTGCAGGCCTTTTCCTCGAAGGAACCTTGGGCGGCAGATTGGGAAGATTCGCCACCGGTGCAGTCGACTTCTCGTCAATTTCAGAAGATTGGCTACCGCCTTGAGTGAGCGGAAGCTCACCCTTGTCTGTCGACGGCTTGACAGAAGAAGAGGGATCGGATGAGATCTCCTTGGAATAGTCAACGGAACTGATTCGCTTCACTTTGCCCATCCTTCTTGGCCTAACAAGTTGATCGGGAGTAACTTTTGCCTTGGTGTTCCACTTAACTGAAACAAAACAAGAGTCAGAACAAGCAAGAAGAAGACTGTCACGAAAGACGGTAAACGAACCTGCAGAGATCCGCGGGAGGAACTTGTTAATGCGCTCACGAGTAAGGTCTGACCACTTGCGTATACCAAGAGCCTGAATCTGCTCGAGGATGGGGAAGTAGTTATCGGGATACGGCGGAAGGAAAGGGTGTTGCACTGCAAAGACAAAAAAGAATTAAGTAAATTGTCACGTTCGAAAGATAGCAAATTTAGGACGACATCTACCATAATTTGTATTCCAAGACGTCCTGATGAGTTCCTTATGCTCGTCAGGAACGACTAATGAGGATAATTCAACAAAGAAGTAGGATCGTTGCCAGTTGTTGATCTTCTTGGGCGCATCTGTCAGGACGCGGTTGCCACTTTTGAATTTAACTGCAAAACACCCTGGGCTAGTAGCCTTCATATGATTGATCGACGTCATCTCCTCAAAAATCTGAGCGGTTATTGTAATGCCGGCCTCAGCCCCTAGCACTAGAAGACCGACCATGTGGTGAACCGCAACGGCTGAAAGTTGGGAGATGGCAATCTCACGACGATGGCAGTACGAAATCAACAAGTCGGGTAGCGGAAACCAACAACGACAACCCCCAATATCAGTGTTAATGAAATACGATTCGTAAAGTGTCATGTATCCCGTAGGAGGACTCCAGGGACGGTCAAGCAGAAAGGGATGATGACCTTGATCCTTGAATCCGCTCCGCAGTCTCAAAGCATGGATCTCACCGAAGTCGCATTAGATTTGGTCCCGAAAACGTTCCTAAACATTTCGCTAGGATCAGCCGGCAATGCAGGAGGAACGTTATCTTCAGAACCATCCTGACCAACATCGATGTCGTCCTTATCGTCATCAGAATCTCGTAATTGAGGAATGATCAAACCTTCCCGGCCAGAACTCTCGGCAGCATCGGTCTGACGGGATGCCTCACAACGACGTCAGAGCTCTTCTATTTCAAAATAGATGGAATGATTCCTCAAGTCGAACGAAGTACTCGAAGACGAGGAAGCAGAAGAAATAGACTGACGACTTGGTGAATCTTCCGCAGACGAGACAGTAACAATTTCCTTGTCTTTACTCAATGAACAACGGATCAAAGACATGATTTGTCGAAGAACAATGAAGAACACGAGAGAAAAAACGAAGATTTGATCTAAAAACCTATAGAGCCTAAGAAGGAGCAGCGGCGGAGTGATAATCGGAAAATAAATATCGAGAGAGAGAGGATTACCTTCCGAACTTCTTCACTTGAGCGAAATGAGGAAGTAAGAAGCAAGAAGGAACTACTTATAGTGAAAATGACGGCGCAGGAATCAAGGCACATCATTACCTAGGCGACGATTCGCGTTTCACACCTACCCGGTGACTAAACCGAGAATCAATTCCGGTTTCGCCGGATCACCATCGGTTCTAAAAACCGGTTCGCTTAAATCTCACTGTTCCGGGCCAAGTTGGATCAGCCCGATAAGGATATGGGCCTAAACAGTACTAGAAATCGGCAGACGAATATGGGCCCAACCAAATCATTTCTTAAACCATAGGTTAACTCCTCGTAATGACGACTTGAGTTCAAGTCGCCACACTGGGGGGGGGGGCTTATTGTTGGAGTCAAGATTAGCACTTTCCTAAGAAGGCCTATTCATGAGTTTAGGTCGGCCCAGAATGGAAAGTCGGTAATAAAAGCCCAAGGCGGTAAAACTTAGGTTAAACCGAACTAGGGATGACCGGCTTACATTAGGGTTTGGAAGGCGTTAAGGTAAAGGCGCCGCGCGACGACATCAACAACTCGGAAATATTCCATATAAGGATGAAGGCGAGATTCTAGGAAATATTTCATATTTATCTTGTATTTCCTTATATGATAAACCGACTTGTAATCCTATATAAGGGAACTCAATAACATTGAATAAGATACGCTTTTTATTATTACTTCGTACCTGAGAGACTTTTAGAGCGAATTTAACCTAAATATCTCTCCGGCGACTTTTATAGCATTCTTTACCGGCTTCCACCTCGGAAACGCCGGCATATAAACCCTAAATTCCCAAATCTCACCGTGTTCCCAAATTCTTCTTATAGAATCCCTAATTTCAAACCTAAAACTCTGGCTATCTTTGGATAGACCGAGTTACGATCTTACAGATACATAGACTATATATTAAGAAAGATAATAACAATGAATTTGATGATGTTTTATGCATTCTATTAGGCCTGGGCGTTCGGGTACCCGTTCGGGTTCGGTTCGGGTCTTTCGGGTTTTCGGGTTTTCGGGTCTGAGATATAAAACCCATTCGGGTATTTTAGAATTTCGGTTCGGGTTCGGTTCGGTTCCATTCGGGTTCGGTTCGGGTTCGGGTACCCGAAAAACATAAAACAAAAATAAAAATTAGTTATATTTAAATAAAAATTCGTTAAATTTTGATAAATATAACAAAACCCTTCATATATTTTGTTTATTTTTGATAATTTAGTTATTTTAGACTAAAAACAACTAATATATTTAAGTTTATAATTATAATTTTGGATAATTTTGTTATATTAGGTCTAAATATAATTAATATTTTAGGTATATAATTGTAATTCAGATATTTCGGGTACCCATTCGGTTCTCGGTTCGGGTCGGGTTCGGGTTCGGTTCTTCGGATATAGGAGTTTAGGACCCGTTCGGGTATTTTATCGTTTCGGGTTCGGGTTCGGTTCTACTTTTTCGGTTCGGGTTCGGTTCGGTATTTCGGGTCCGGATATTATGCCCAGCCCTACATTCTAATAATTTTTTTTTACATTTTTAAATATATTAATTGAGTGAAAAGTTGATTATTTTTAAGAATTGATTTTTAAAACATGGAACTCGTATTTTCATTTAATAAAAAGGAAATGAATATTAGTAAAACTTGGAAACAATTTTTTTTATCAACAACTTGGAAACAATTAAACTATAGAAAAAGTCAAGAAAATAATTTGACTATATAACTCATATCCATAAAAGAAACTAAATGTAATTTATAATTTAGCCAAGAAAATAAGTGATCTCTCTCCGTTGACGGCTTTGTTAGCTGTTTGCATATAACAAAAAAAATAAA
Organism: Orychophragmus violaceus; assembly: GCA_030180135.1. Lineage (NCBI taxonomy): Eukaryota > Viridiplantae > Streptophyta > Magnoliopsida > Brassicales > Brassicaceae > Orychophragmus > Orychophragmus violaceus. Next base: position 33,055,630 of record CM058240.1, read on the forward strand.
ACTATGTACACCGCAATTATCGTATATATATATATATTGTTTGTATACATCTCTCTGTCTTTGTGTCGATGCAGTGTTTCTTTGGTCAAATGAGACCAATCTGAAACAAAGAAAAAAATCCAATCTCTCTCAATTCCCTAAAGTCTTTTACATGGCATCATCGTCTTCACTTTGCTCTGAATTCGCCAAGGTCAAGTTCGAATTGTTATTTTTTTCTCTATTAATGATTGAGTTTAACATCAGATTATTGTTTCTTTTCTCTGTGATTTTACAGTGTGTTGAGGGTTTTTGGGTTTGCTGAAATTGGGTCTCGCCGGAAAATTGAACTTTGTGTTTGCTATGGATGAATTAGGGTTTCTACAGTAAAGAGTTGATTCTCTCTTGCGGAGCTCATGGGTTGCATAATCTCTAAGAAGAAGTCTCCAAAGAGAAACCATCCACAACGGAAAGAACCATCAGAGAAACGTTCATCGAGGATCGATGACTCGAGCCAGAGTAAAGACGAGCAAGATAGATCGAATTGCAGAGTCGCCAGCGTTGGGTTGATCGAATCTGAAAAGTTTAGTTCAACTAGGTTTTCTGAGAAACATCCGGAGATTTCAGAGATTGGTGATACGGATGATGATGAAGACGAAGATACTGAATTGAAGAGAGAGTCTAGTGTTGTTGTTGTTGCTCAACCCCTGCCGAAGGAGGAAGCACAAGTGGCTGCTGCAGGATGGCCTGCTTGGCTAGTCTCAGTGGCTGGTGAAGCACTTGTGGATTGGACTCCACGACGTGCTAGTACCTTTGAGAAATTGGAGAAAGTAAGTATACTCTGTTTTTACGCCTTTTTAATTGATTCGATGATGAACTTATGTTTCTTCTTTGTGTGGGGGATGCAGATTGGTCAAGGTACGTATAGCAGTGTATACAGGGCTCGTGATCTTCTTAACAACAAGATTGTTGCTCTTAAAAGAGTCCGGTTTGATCTTAGCGATTTAGAAAGTGTTAAGTTTATGGCTAGAGAGATCATTGTAATGAGAAGGCTTGATCATCCTAATGTACTTAAGTTACAAGGCTTGATCACTGCCTCTGTTTCTTCTTCTCTTTACTTGGTTTTCGAGTACATGGATCATGACCTCGTCGGACTTGCTTCCATACCTGGTATCAAATTCTCAGAGCCTCAGGTACTAACTAAACTACCTGTCTTTACGTTGCTTCTCCATATATCATACTTGAACTTGTTTTTCTTGTGCTGCTTAGGTTAAATGTTACATGAAACAACTTCTAAGTGGGCTTCATCATTGTCACAGTCGCGGTGTTCTGCATCGTGATATTAAAGGATCAAATCTACTGATTGACAGTAATGGTATCTTGAAGATCGCAGATTTCGGGCTAGCTACGTTTTTCGACCCGCAGAACCGTGTTCCATTGACTAGCCGTGTTGTGACTCTTTGGTATCGACCCCCAGAGCTTCTGCTTGGAGCTTGTCATTATGGTGTTGGTGTTGATTTGTGGAGCACAGGCTGTATCTTAGGCGAACTATACTCCGGGAAACCGATCCTGCCAGGAAAAACCGAGGTACTTACACGCTTAAAACTAATCATCCCATAAGGTAAAAAAGCCCCGATTTATATATGATTTTAAGTCTTTTTTTTAGGTGGAGCAACTGCACAAAATCTTCAAGCTATGTGGTTCACCAACAGAAGATTACTGGAGAAAACTGAAGCTACCACCTTCAGGTGCGTTTAGACCCGCGCTTCCTTACGGACGACGTGTAGGAGAGATGTTTAAGGACTTGCCTACGAATGTTCTTTCGCTTTTGGAGGCTTTACTATCTATAGATCCCGATCGGAGAGGCTCTGCAGCTAGAGCTCTTGAGAGTGAGGTGCTGGTTTAACTTTATGTTTATTTTTATTTTTGTCATCATTCAAGTATTGTGATTGATAACACATAGTTTATTGTGGAGCAGTACTTCAAAACAGAGCCATTTGCTTGTGATCCATCATCTCTACCAAAATATCCCCCAAGCAAAGAGATTGATGCTAAAATCCGCGATGATGCCAAGAGGCAACGACCCGCACAGGAGAAGCATGAAAGACCAGATTCTCAGACAAGACTATCACACGAAAGAAAACTTATCCCACCGGTAAAAGCTAACCCATCACTCACCGCGGCTATGGAGGTAACAGAGAGGCTTGATCTGCTATGGTTTGGTGTTGCCTCTGATCCATCAGAATATTAACTAAACATAAAAAAAAAACTTGTTGGCCAATACAGAATCCTTATCTGAGAACATGTGTTCTTGGTAATTCGACAAGACAAATGCAGATTACAAAGGACATGACCAGCAACAATCCAACGAGTGGAAGAGTCTCGCACTCGGGTCCAATGATGAACAACCGGAATCACAGTCGGTTAACATATGTGAAGGACAATGCAGTCCCTAGAATACCTTCTTCATACAGAGCTAACTCAGCAGGACAAAGCGGTGCACGTGTAGACACAATGGGCTCAGATCAACAAATAATGGATCAGCAAAAGAAGAATTTGAGAGCATTCAACAGAGCTGACACAATGGATAATAGTAAGAGGCAAATCAAAATCCCAAATGACCCATCTTGGGTAAGTGATCTCAGAGATTTCTTTTTGCGGATAGTTTCACTTACATTGTCATTTATATCTCTCTCCGTGTTTATGTACAGTATGATTCTGGGGATAACAAAATGTACATGTCGGGTCCATTGCTGGCTCAGCCAAGTAAAGTGGATCAGTTGTTGGAAGAACACGACCGCCAGCTCCAGGAATTCACCAGACAGAAGGCCAAACAATCCAGAAACTGAATGATTTACTTATTTTGCCGGGAATGGACGAAACCAGAGAACCAGTTCGAGTCATTGTTGTATCAGAGAGTCTGATGAGCTGTTTATCTGGTTCCTAGATTTTGGAAAATATGTAATAGAGATTTAATATTGTTGGCTTTATAAAAAGCTCAGCTCTGTGTTTACATAGATGTGTATAACATTTATACAGACTCATCATAGAGTTTGATCTTTGTGTATACATATATGTACATTTCTTCATATATTATAGTCTATAGAGATGTGTACAGACATACACATGTTAATACATTTATCCATCGGTCCACCAAATAAATTTCTGCCATATATGTATATATAGATTGCTGTCTTTCATCAGATCTAGTCCCTAGTTTACTATTATGCTCAAAAAAGAAATAAGAAAAAGATTCTATATATAACCTACAAAGTATGCCTTAAATAGAGCATATTCACAAGTCCAAGTTCTATCTATTAGTATTTCATGCATGATCTGGTTACATATTGTTCATGAAATGAAAGAAATAAATAAATTAACGTTTTTTCAGGCATTGACACGTTTAGATTATGGAAAGAAAACTGTAATGTGTGTGTATATATATATGTATATTGTGTGTGTTGGTGAAGAAAAGTAACCAATGATTTTTTATAGATTTTATAGATTTTTTTTTTGGGTGTGTGCTTGGCCTCTCTTGCCGACAGGTTCTTCAGTATGACAGCTACTTCACGATCGTTACAAACAAAAATTTTACAACATGGCAGAGTGCTGTTTGTTTACAACTCTGCCATGTTGTAACTCTGCCATGTTTACACCCTTTCAAATCATGGCAGTCAAAACCGATATGACAAAAGCTTACGACAGATTGGAGTGGGGCTTTATTAAGACAGTTCTAAATCAATATGGTTTTGATCCGATATGGGTTCAATGGCTGATGCAGAGCATTACAACAGTTAACTACTCCTTCCTGATCAACGGCCAAGTGAGAGGCTCAGTAGTCCCTAGTAGAGGCTTATGACAAGGCGACCCTCTTTCACCCTTCATCTTCATACTCTGCAGTGAGGTGCTATCAGGCCTTTGTTCTAATGCTCTTGAGGATCGGAAAATTGAGGGCCTGAGGATTTCAAAACAAGGTCCAAGAATTAATCACTTGTTGTTCGCGGACGACACGATGTTTTTCTCTAGAACTGACGAGAGAAGCTGTGTGACATTAGCAAAAATCATCAAAGACTACGAAGCAGCATCTGGGCAGTTGATCAATAAAGACAAATCAGCCATAACCTTCTCGAACTTGACTGGCCAGGAAACGAAGGACAGAGTAAAAAACACATTGGGGATTAGCAAAGAAGGAGGAAACGGTAAGTATCTAGGTTTACCGGAGCTATTCACCCGAAAGAAGCGCGACCTCTTCAGCTCCTTGGTGGACAGGATTAAACAGAAAGCGACAAGCTGGTCGACAAAAAGATTATCCGCGGCTGGGAAATTGGTGATGTTAAAATCGGTGTTAACAGCCATACCTTCTTATTCAATGTCTTGCTTCCAACTTCCTCTCAGTTTATGCAAGCGAATCCAATCCGCTTTGACGAGATTCTGGTGGGATTCAAATCCTGAGAAAAAAGGAATGGCATGGATCGCGTGGAAGACTCTTACAAAACCAAAGGAAAGAGGGGGTCTGGGGATCCGAGAAATTCAAAGTTTCAACGAAGCACTTCTTGCAAAACAAAGCTGGAGGATCTTAACTCACCCATCAAGTCTCTTGGCTCGCATGCTACTGGCAAAGTATTGTAGAAATAGAAATTTCATGGACATCAAACCACGCTCATCTTCATCCCATGGCTGGAGAAGCCTGCTCTTGGGTAGAGACCTCCTGAAATCAGGTTTGGGCATTGCAATAGGAGATGGGAAGTCAACAAATGTTTGGAGAGATCCGTGGACAGCAAGTATAAAGCAAGGCATAACTACTGGACCACCATCGAAAGACAATCAGAAGCTGACAGTGGCAGACCTGCTACTAGAAGATCAAATGGAGTGGAATTTAGCGAAAGTACAGGAGCTCTTCCCAGACCTGTGGCAAGACATAGTGACAGTAACACCAAGCAAAACAGGACATCACGATAGCTACATCTGGATTCACTCTTTTGATGGACAGTACACGACTAAAACAGGCTACTATGCGGCCCTGGATCTTAAGGGAGAGATGAACCAGACTGATCGCTTCGAGAATTTCAAATGGAAGCAAGAAATATGGAATATCAAAACTTCACCAAAAATCAATACGCTAATGTGGAGAGCAGCTAGGGAGGCTCTGCCGGTAGGGGTAAACCTTCTCAACAGGAAAGTAATCACAAGCTCAAATTGCATCAGGTGCGGCTTACCAGAATCAGAGACACACTTGTTCTTCGAATGCATGTACGCGCAGAAGGTATGGGAGAAAGCACCATTCAACCCAATTTTCCAATCCAACAGTGTGGTGGATATACGGGATGGCTTCATGAAAGGAAGATGTCTGAAAGAAAGCAGACAAGACGCAAAACCAGAAGCTCCCCTGTTTCCATGGATCATATCCGCTCTCTGGTCATCCAGAAATAAGAAGGTGTTCGAAGATAAACAGATCTCAGAGGAGGAAACTCTGAACTTGGCTTTGACCTTTGCAAGAGAATGGGGAGAAGCGCAAAACGCTAACCCAGAACATGGAGATCGACAGAACAAAAACATCTCCAAGCATGGAGAGCGACATGCAATACAACCATTGGAGCAAGGTGAAGCAATCTGCTTTACAGATGCAGCTTGGATTGGACAAGACAAATCATCAGGCGCAGGCTGGCATATGGAAGATCTTACAGGAAGAACAATCTTGGATGGCTCAAAGAAACTGGGGTTCACAAAATCTCCATTAGTGGCAGAGGCGATAGCGATTCGTGAGGCTCTCGCTATGGCAAGGAGTATGCAGGTACAACAACTTCGAATAGCTTCGGACTCACAAGCCGTTATCACAGCACTAAAGAGCGGCAAGTTCCCAAAAGAGGCTCAAATGATCTGCAAGGATATTCAGACCATGACAAAGGGGCTCCAAAAAATCACCTTCTTAGCTATCCCAAGAGATTGTAATAGGATAGCTGATTCACTTGCTAAAACAGCCTTAAGGTCCATGACCAATGGCTCTACCACTCTTTGTAACCAACTCTATGTTTGATTGAAATGAATGTTTCCACGACCAAAAAAAAAGTTAATACATTTATGTTTTGATATTTATTACACGTTACAAACTTTCATTCAAAATCTGTCGGTTTTGGGATTAATTTCACTTATCTCATTAAAAAAAAAGAAGTTAAGGATTTGAAAGATTAGATCATTTGGAGAATGAGAATAACAAATATTTCTTGCACATAAACTGTGTCAGAAGGTGTTTTAAGATATTTCTAATTATTATCATCATATTTCTCCAAGATGTTGATAATAATCTGAAGAAAGACTCTCGATCGTTTCATATGGACATACAAAAAACATGGGGTCTGATAGAGTTTGAGCTCCGAATCTTTACTCTTCTCTATCTCAAACTCAATCCGAAACCGATATCACTTTTATGGAAAGATATGATATCCATTTAGCTTTGAATCAAGAACATTCAAGATCAATCGGCCTAACCCAATATCTCTCACTCACGATACAAGATTGCCTCAAGTCTTTCGACTCACTCCAAATCCAAAGCTGACTACAAATGAGCTCACTCCTCTCTTTGTATACTCTCAACTACTAACAGTAACTCTCGGCTTCTTCTTGTCATTGTCTGTCTGTCTGGTCAACCGATGGTCAACCGTTGCTGTTGACAGTTGCCGTTGAAGAAATGTCCACCTCATTCTCTCCTTCTTTTCTCACTTCTTTCCCAGGCGCTTTGTTATATCTAAGTGTGGTTGTAAATATTAATGAAGAGTTGCAATTTATTAAATGAAACATTGCAATTTATTAAATGAAATATTGCAATTTATTAAATGAAACATTGCAACTCTTGGGTATGAACCATTGCAACCTTTGGTTTTGAACCATTGCAACTTTTGGTAATAAACCATTACAACTTTTGGTAATAAACCATTACAACTTTTGGTGAATAGTTGCAATGGTTGGTGATTAATAATTACACCATTTTGATTTCTATATAAGGAGTTGTTGGCAATTTCAAATTCATAACAAAAATTTCACAAGCAAAAGCAAACAACAAAAACTAATAAAAAGAAAGAGCGATAAAAGAGAGAGAGATTCATTGTTTCAAAAGATCATCAAAGATCTTTGAAAAAACACATATAAACACAAAAAATTCTATTTGTATCTTAGCCTAGAACAAGAGTGAGACATTGGTTGTCTTATCCTACAAAGGGATTTCGTGTAACCCAAGGCTTGGGATAGGGTCGAAATACTCTTTAAGGAAAGTGCTCTCGTGCGCGATTCAATCATTATCCAAGTTCATAGTTCACACTACAAGGCTACATCACCAACACGCTTTACCCTTCTTGCAAGCATTGCGGTAGCTTATCAGGGTCATACACGGTAAAAAAGTGGGTTTTGGTTTATCTATAGTCATCCAGTAGTACGTTCTCCTCCTCCAGTTTGGGGAAATCAACGAAAAAATAACTTAAAACAGATACTAAGATACATATGTACTTGTGGAGAGTGATTTTGGGGGCGATCGCAGTGGCTGATAGACTACAAAACAGAGGAATTATGGTGGATCAAACATGCAAGTTGTATCGTGGTAAGTGGTAACAATTGATCATGTTCTTTTTAACTGTAACATAACGCAAGATATGTTATGGTTAGCACATATTCCATTCTTGTGAAGTGGTTTTTTGAATTCTACTGAGGAGAATGTCTTACATGTTTGACCTTATGGATAAACAAGGAGCCTCAGAGAAGATTTATGTACTGATACCATGTGTGTTATAGAGGAACATAAACACTATCGAGTATGCAAGAAATCAAGAAGCACTTCATGTTCTGGTGATACAAAGAGCTACAGTTTTATGGAAAGCTATGGTGACAAGTAAACTCACCTATGTCGCAAACTCTGTATACTGATTCAGCTATCAGTGGTTCGGATGCTCGTTGGTGCCCGCTATCGAAAGGCATTGTTAAATGCAACGTTTTTTGGAGTACTCATACAAAAACTTCTGAACTATCGTGTGATTTAGAAAAACATCTTTTGTGAGAAGTTGGAAAATCATCTTTTCTGAAAGGATATATCGTTAAAAAAACACCCTTTTATAAAAAGACACATAGGTTGAGAAGCACCATTTGTGAAATGACATTGGTTATTTGTTGGAAAAGCACTCTTTAGATTAATATATAACAACCTCAACCTGGCCAAACATAGTGGAAGAAAGAGATACAAAAACAAACAACGACAACTTCTTCTTTTTCTCTTTAAAATAATTTCTAAAAATACAAAATAAAGTTTATAAAGTTTTCCGTAAAGTACATAGTACAAAGATATAAATCCAAAAAGCTATGTACAACATCGTAAAGAATAAGTTATGTCTCAAAAGATTCACTAAACATTTATCATTGTATGATGTATTTACACATTAAATAAAAAGTAACCGTAAAGTAAAATGAGTTTTTATATCTATTATATATTATTTGCGAAGTCGAATTATTGAATCGGCTGATGTGGATGATTCTTTACCAATCAAAACTATGATGTCATGATGACATGATTTTAATGAAATATTTTGATTGGTTGATAGCATTTTTGACATTAAAATAATTCAAAATTTATTTAGGAAATTTTTTGATTTTTTTTTTTTTAAAAAGCAAAATTCGACAATTAATCTAATTTAAGCATTAAATGTTGTTTCATAAACTTTCGAATTGTAATCTTAACTTCTTCCCATAAATTTAGATTACAGTTTTTATTTATTTCATATTTTATTTCCTTACTTTTCAAATTCAAACTAAAGTCCAACCTAAAATTTAACAATTAACTAGATTTTGATCCGCACTAAAGAAGCGCGGGTTTATGTTTTTTTTAAAAATATTTTTTATCTTAAATTTATATTTTTATAACATAAATTTAATAACTATTTAATCCAATATATATTAAATGAAAATATGATGATATGGTACTAAATGTGAGATTTTTTCTTCTTGATATTGTTTTATTATACTTATAGTATATGTGGCTCATTATTATTTCTAGTAGATACTTAGCTAACATTATTATTGTAAAAACGTTTGTGTATTTTATTTGATATATTTTTAAAATTAATTTTAACTTAGTTCAACCCATTATTTCATTGCTAAAATCTAAAAAGTTGCTAAAATCAATTGATAATTGAAATCGGTTAACTTTTTAATCCGTGTTAAATTATACTTTTAACCCGTCTTAATTTATAATTTATATTTAAGTTAATTTTAACTTATTTCAACCCATTATTTCATTTCTAAAAGTTGCTAAAATCTAGGGCTGGACATTTTATCCGAAACCCGAACCCGACCTAAAAAACCCGATCCTGATCCGAACCGATTTTTTAAAAATACCCGAATGGGGCTTAAGTTAAAGTATTTTGGGTATCGGGTAATACCCGAATCCGAACCGAACCCGAACGGATACCCGAAGTAACTCAAAGTTTAATCTTATTTCGGTTAGTTCTAATACTTTTGAGCATTTTTAGTAGTTTGTGTAGTTTATGTTTTTATATATTATATTTAGAATATAATTTTAGTAATATATGATGTTATATTTGATATGTTAGGTTTTCGATTTAATTATATATGTAACAATTTATTTTAAATAGTATTGTTTTAACATGTGAATATGAAAAAAGTATGGATAATTAAAATCGATTAATCTATTTTCAATATTAAACTAAAAATATATCAATTGAAATTATTTAATATATTTTTAACCCGTCTTCTAGTAGTCAAAATTTATTTTTAATAGTATAGATAATTAAAATCGGTTAATCTATTTTCAATTCGTTTATGTTTTGTAATGGTCTAAATATAAAACTTTTCTGTTAATTTAATAGATAAAATTGTAATTAAAATTATTTTTAATAAATTTTATTAATAAATATTTATTCAGTAATTATTTTTCTTAAATTAAGAAGTAAAATATATATATTTTTTAAAATTTCTATAGTATATATATATATATATATATATATTAATTAAAAATAAGATACCAAAAGATATTGTGCAAATTGTGAAAATATATTTTGAATAAAATCATAAATAGAGAATATTTATATAAAATATAATTAAAAATTTTATAATAATTTTAATAATAAATTCGAAATTAATATTTATCTTTAGTAAATTTAAAAATAAAAATATAAACTTTTATAATATATATAATATATTTTCTATTTTCGAAATATAAATATATATTTTATAATTTCGAAATATAAATATATTTTACTGTAAATATTATCTAATTTCAAAATATTTTTCTAATTTTGAATTAATATTTAAAATAAAAAGATATTAAAAGATATTATGAGTATATTTTTGAATAAATCATTCATTAGAAAATATTTAGTATGGCCCACATATAGTCCAAAATCTAATAATTCAAAAATACTCTTAACGAAACCTAAAAATCTTTATTAAATGCAATGGCACTTTCCGTAATATAACATATGACTAAATGTTAATTTCAAAAAGAGTCACTTGTTTTAATAATATTGATATGAATTCAGTAATTATTTTTCTTAAATTAAGAAGTTAAATATTTTTTTAAATTTTTTCTATAATATATATATATATTAAAAATAAGATACTAAAAGATATTGTGCAAATTGTGAAAATATATTATTATTTTATAATAATTTTAATAATATATTTGAAATTAATATTTATTTTAGTAAATTTAAATGTAAAAAACTTTCTATAATATATATATATATATAATATATATATATATATAATATATTCTCTATTTTCGAAATATAAATATATATTTTATAATTTTGAAATATAAATATATTTTACTATAAATATTATCTAATTTTGAAATATTTTTCTAATTTTGAATTAATATTTTTAAAAAAGATATTAAAAGATATTATGAATATATTTTTGAACAAATCATTAATTAGAGAATATTTAGTCTGGCCCACATATAGTCCAAAAATCAAATAATTCTAAAATACCCTTAATGAAACCTAAAATGCAGTGACACAATCTGTAATATAACACATGACTAAAGATTATTTTCAAAAAAGTCACATGTTTTAATAATATAGATAAGTATGGACAATAATTATCAAATTTGAAAAAAAAATATCCCAAAGAATATAATAATCTTCTAATAGAATATTTCGAAAACTTAGTGCAACCCTAAATATGATGATCCCTATAAATAGAGCCTCTACCAGACTCATAACATCCACATCCCGAAACATTTCTTTTGTTTGCAAATTAATATTGTTCTAATTTTGTTTATGTGGTTTTGATTATTTTGCAGGTATGTAACATACCAAGCAAAACGATAGGTAACTATATCACTTACAATTAACATGCTTATAATTTTGTTATGTGGTTTTGATCATTTTGCAGGTATGTGTGAGATCGGAGATTCACACCAATAATTTGTAATCGTGGATTTGGACTTTTTGATATAAAAATGAAATAGATTTCCTATGAATCAAAGACTTTATTGAGATTGATCGTCGAGATAGAACAAACACAATCGAATAGAGAGTACAAAGTATGATAATCGAGCTATCTAGTCGAAGTGTTCTTGATTAGGGTTGGAATGTCTTGAATGAATCGCCACTTCTTCTTTAAATACTCTCGACTTTGATCTTCTTGTTCCGATATTTTGGCCTCGCCGTGATAACGATCTCCGAGATTCGCGGGAATCGGTTGAACCGACGAAGACCAGGTCGTTCTACATCTACATCGTCTCCTATCGAGCTCGAGCTCGATCGTCTCTCACTTCGGCGTTGTCTTGGCCTTGTCCAGATGTTGGTCGTATGGGCCCAGAATGGATGATGGTCGATCTCTCTGTCTTGATTATGGAGCGGGCTCATGATAATGGGCCTTTGTTTTGTTTGTTAACGGGCCGGATTTCTTAGAGGGAAATCCAGCACCAACAATAGCCCCCCAGCCCATTAATTTCGACAAGTCGAGGTTTATGGGCGGTGGACGTCCTCGGGAAGAAGCGCGCGCCTCGGGTATGAAAGACCTAATGATTAGTTTCGCCCCGTCCGTAGATCTTGTTTCGATCTAATGGTCAAGGATGGGCGCGTGGATCGAACTGACCTTTTTGTTAGCGCGTCGGCAGTTATAGCGTATATACGTTAGGAGGATCTCATCTTCCACCGTGGATCTGGTCGATCACTAACGGCTGAGATCCGAGGGTCACGAAGAGTCTTTTCGGACTCGATCTTTCGCTGACGTGACCCGGCTGTCACGCATTCGTAGCCGACGATCTTGAATCAACGGTTAAGATAAGGGGAAAGTGAGAAGTCCCAACCGTCTCGATTTTCTCGTAATTATTTCGAGATTGGAATCGCACGGTCGAGATTTTGCACGATTCCCACTATAGATAATTTCTCGTATTGCCGAGGGTGACTTCTTCTCTTCTCACTTTTGCTTCGTCTTTTCTCTCATTCTGATTTTCCTTTTGTCGTCGGAAAAGTTTTTTTTCCAAAAACCATTTGTTTTCCTTATTCCGATACACTGCTTTCTATGGCTCTGAGAGATGCGACAGGGGCTAGTACAAGCGCGGCGGCGGGATCGTTTGGTCCTCATCCGCCGTCTACCTTAACCATGAACCATATCGAATGGTTGCGGAGGGTATGTCGGATTCCACCATAAGTGGAGATAGTAATCCCGTCGTCGGCGGTGTCACCGGAGACAGTGGTGGAAGGTTATTGCTGTGCCTCATACACATATTTCGAAAAGTGCGGGCTCTTCTTCCCTATCCCCCGCCTAATTTCTTTGGTACTGGCCCAACTCCAGTTGGCGTTCCATCAGATGACGCCGAACTTGGTCCGGTACGTCATCGAACGCGGGGTCAGGGCTGCAGAAGAGGGAATCGAGTTCGGGCCCGAAGAACTTATGCGGGTTTGCTCGGTGAAGCATAATACTCGCTTCCCGGGGACATACTATCTTTCTCCTCGTTTCGGACAGATCCTCGACGATGTTCCGACGAAGGACATATGGAAGGACCGATACTTCTTCTTCAGGATAACTCACCATTTGGTCGGGGAGTTCGACTACTCCGTCATCCCGTCTCGGTGGACTTCCAGTGTTGGTAAGATTCGGGGTTTAGCGCTCGATTCCTTTTGGTTGTCAGATCGTTCCTTATTTGTTTTGGTTTTTATTACAGAGGCTCCCGAATCGCTTGCTATCAACCCGATTACAGAGACTTTGATAGCCCGACTGAGAAGGGGTACTGTTAATCGGGGAAGCTTTACGGTTGATCATGTGCAAGCTGCTCTGCGGATCGACCCTGAGCAGGCTCCGCTGGATCGACCTCAGGTTCCCCAGAACTTGTTGCTTCCTCATGTTCCTTCCCAGGCTCCCCCGGCTTAAGCTATTCAGCTTCCGCTTTGTATTGCCGAGCAGACAGGAGAAAGTGAGTCGTCTGGTTGCGAAATTTTTTTTGTCGTCATTGTGATTTGTCTGATTCTCTTTCTTTTATTTTATAGCTCGACCTCTTCCGGACGACGGCTCGACTACTAGTACCCCTCCTCGCGAGAAAATGTCTCGTAGGGTAAGTAGTCGCCGGAACGGGAAAGATCCGGTCGAACTAGTCGACAAGATAGAGGCGGGCGACCTGGGCAACGCTATTCTCTTTGCCCTTGGTCGGGCCCCTCCTCCTCCTCCAGCTTGTCCCCCCCTCCCACTCAGACCCTGCTTCCTCCGGCGACGGGACCAGAGGAAACGATTGCGGAGGTGACAAACGCGTCTCCTCCTTTGGTCGAACGGGAGGTGGTTATGCCTAAATCTGGGGGGAACGCTCTACACGACCCTCACTCGGACGGCTATGGGGGGCAGATCGTCGGAGCCGAGGGGGGTCTCTTCCTCCCTCGCCGAAGCGTCGTAAGGTAGACGCGGGAGGGAGTCCGGGGGAATCGGATCGGGAAGAGTGTTCGATTGTGGACGACCCAGAAGGTGCGGTCCGTCTACTGAGGCGCTTTAGGCCCGCGGGCACTCAACTCCCGGTTGTCGGGGAAATGATTCTCAGTAGCGCGTATACCGAGATGATGGCTGTCGTTGGGAAGGTGAGGTGTTTTGCTTCGGCCCTCTTTTTTTCTGAAGCGTTAACTTTTTGCTAACCCGAAGTTCTTTGCAGGCTCTGGAGGCTGTGAACACGTATGCGGCTCGGTCTGAGAACGAGGTGTTGGATGCTCAGACCTACGAGCTCGAGTCCGCTCGGGAGGCTGCCACCCAGATGAACGCCGAACTCCAGGAAGCTTTGGCTAGGGAGGAACGTTTGAAGAAGAAGGTCGCGGACCACGCCGTCGCGGAGGCCATTATCGCGCACCTCGAGAAGAGGGAAGAGGAGCTGTCTCGTCAGCTTAGCGCTGCTGAAACTCAAGTTTGAACTGTCGAGGAGTCGAACCGAGCCGCGCTTCGCAGGGATCGAAAGGAGCTCAATGACCAGTCTCTTGTGATTCTGGCCGGGATCAAGGAGAAAGCCGAGAAGAGGAAGATCGAGACCAGTGCCGAAATTCGTCTTCAAGAGACTTTGGCCAACATTGAACTCATCGCTGAGATTGCGGCCGGGGAGGTGGACATGACCCATGAGGTTCTTAAGTTGGCTGAGAAGAAGCGACTCGCCACCGTGGAGATGGAGGCCGCGGCAGTCTCTGACTTTAGCATTGGCAAGCTTGTCTTGCCGGCGGTGTCGGAGGATTCTGTGACCATGGCGGATCCTTCGCCTGTTCCTCCGGCTGAGACTGGTCCGAGGATGCTTGACGAAGTCGAATCCCGGCCAGGAGGAGAGGTGGGTGGTGAGATGGAGGACCATGTCGAGGATTCCTCTTTTGCTGCTTTTTGAATACCCCGTTGTTGTTGTTGCCCGAGAGGGCTTTAGTTTCCTTTTTGAACCTTCTTTGCCCATGGGGGCTTTTTTTTTTTTACTTTGGTGTTGCCCTAAATGGGCTTTTTATTTGAACTTGAGGACATCGTGTCCTCTCTTTTTCTTTATGAATTGCTTCAATCTTTTATGCCTTAGCATAGATTTGACTATTTAATGCCTTAGCATAGAATCAGTTATCGCGATAGCTCGGACCTCTAAAGAGGGGTCGAACAAATGGTTAGGCCTGATTTGCCTTATGAATTTTTCACAATCTCTTAGGTCGATTGTATTTGAGCTCGAGCTCTTCCTCAAGATTTGTTCAAGGTACAACTTCTTTCGAGATGTAAAGTTCGAGCTTTTCGTCGAATCTGCAGATATAAAGTATTTTTAAGTGTACGATGAGTCGAAGTAAGCTTACATAGATTCGTTTTGAGTGTATGTGGAGGTCGTTTTGCGTAAACAACTGTCTCGTTTTATCTGTCTTGATGTAGACTCGACCTCATTGTTTTTTCTTAAAGGGAGGGGGTAGCCCTCCAATTCTTCTACTCCGTATAAGGTTGGAAGAATTTTGAGTTTTTGAAGGACCATTTCAGATCGTTCTGATTTTGACGGGACCGTTTCAAGTCGCTTTTTTGGGACGATCATTTCAGTTCGTTCAATTTTGAAGGGACCGTTTCAGGTCGCTTGTTTGAAGGGATAATTTCATATCACTTGATTAGAAGGGTCCATTTCAGGTCGCTTAAAGGGGATAATTTCATATCGCTTGATTTGAAGGGACCGTTTCAGGTCGCTTAGGTTTGAAGAGATAATTTCATATCGCTTGATTTTGGAAGAGGCCATTTCAGGTCGCTTGGAAGGGATAATTTAATAACGTTTGTTTCTGAAGAGATAATTTCATATCACTTTAATTTTTGAAGAGATAATTTCATATCACTTGGTAAAATGTAATGGTGAAGTATTTCGCGACGACTCTAACTTTTACAACGGAAAAAGACATTGATCGAGAGACTTATTTTGATTTCACAAAGATAAGCTAGTACGACTTCGTTTGAAGTTGTCGAGCTCGGTAAGAGCTTTGTGTTGGGGGGGGGGGGCGGCTGCGCTCGAGGTCGAGCTGCCTACGTACCCTTTTAAGGGGATCAAGCCATTTCGTAGTTCAATTATGTTGCGTACTTTCAGTGAAAGTACTTTTTGAGGTTGATGATGTTCCAGGGTCGTAGTTCGGGTTTCTGGGTTTCCACCGACTTGAGTCGGTAGACCCTGTCCTTCACAACATCGGTGACCTGGTAAGGACCTTCCCACTTTGCTCCTAACTTTCCAGCGTGTTCTTCCTTTTTATGGTCGAACACTTTCCGTAAGACGAGCTCCCCTACTTGAAACCTTCGAGTTTTAATTCTGGAATCATAGTAGCGAGCTGCGGCTTGTTGGTAGTTCTGGATTCGAGCTAGTTCGAGATTCCCCTTTTCGTCGACGAGATCGATCTCGTCCGTTATCATCTTGTTGTTAAGTTCCTCTTGCTGTGGGCATTCTTCTTTGCGGATGCTTGACACGAGGATTTCGGCTGGTACTACCACCTCGATACAATACGCTAGCGAGAAGGGAGTTTCGCCGGTGGATTTGCGGGGAGTATTCCGGTAAGCCCAGATTACGGCTGGGAGCTCATCGCTCCAGCTTTTTTTTTGCACTTATTGAGTCTTTTCTTAAGGCTGTTCATGATCGCTTTTTAGCTGCTTCCGCCAGTCCGTTTCCTTGAGGATAACGGGGCGTTGAGTAGGTCAGCTTTATGTTCCAGGTTCTACAGAACTCTTTGAACATGTTTGATATGAATTGAGATCCGTTATCGGTGACGATCTCGTGGGGTAGTCCATGTCGGCACACTATGTTTCGCCAGACGAACTCCTTAACGTGAACGTCTTTAACCTTTTGGTACGATTCTGCTTCAATCCATTTAGTGAAGTAGTCTGTCACCACCAATAGGTGTGTAGCTTTCTTTTTGCCGGATGCGACTAAAGGTCCCATGATATCCATTCCCCATCGCATGAATGGGTATGGCGAGGAGATCAAGGAGAGTTTCTCCGATGGTTGATGGATAATCGGGGCGTGCTTTTGGAATTTGTCGCATTTGCTGGAAAAAGATTCGCATTCGGTGGCCATTGTTGGCTAGAAATAGCCTTGCCTTTTGATTCGTATGGCCAGAGCTCGTCCTCCGGAATGGCTTCCGCAGGATCCGTCATGGGCCTGCGTGATCACGGCTAGGGCTTGCTTCTTATCGAGGCATTTGAGGTAAGGTCCAGAGAGACTTCTTTTAAAAAACTATCCTTGCGTAACACAGTACCTTGCACTCTGCGTCTTGAGTTTTCGCGCTTCCCATTTGTCGTCAGGGACTTCGCCGTTTGTTATGTATCGGATGATCGGAGTTCTCCAATCTTCTTCATCGTTGGGCTCGGGTCCCTGACTAGTGGATGTAGTTTGGATTGGTCCATCAAGAACGTTCACGACATACACATCGTTTCTTGGGTCAAGATCATCATCGATCTCGATGATGTCACGACTAGTATCCTTGGGATGTTGCTTATGTTCGACATCGTCCTTTCTGGTAGGTTCGTCCTCTTTCAAGGATAGAGCTTTTAGGGCTATGTCGATACTTGGTTTTTCGATCCCCTCGACTGGTATGATCCTTTTGAGGTTAGGATCTGATGTCGATGCCAACGCGGCTAGGGCGTCGGCTGCGGTGTTTTCCCCTCGCGGGATCCGTGTTAGATCAAAGAATTTGATCTGGTCGGCGAGGGTGTGGACTACCCGCAGGTATGCTTCCATACGTTCATCTTTGGCCTCGTAGTCGCCATGATATTGGCTCGAGACCAATTGGGAATCACTGAAAGCGTCTACTTCCCGGGCTCCTATCACTATTTCTAGCCTGAGCCCGGCTATTAACGCTTCGTATTCTGCTTCGTTATTTGATGCGGCGAAACCCAGTCTGAATGACTGTTCTAATACTTCTCCCGTGGGGGAGACCAGTTTTACTCCGACCCCGGATCCTTGCCTCGAGGAGGCTCCGTCGACGTGGAGTTTCCATCTCTTGGCGGAAGTTGGGTCGAGTTCGATGGTTGGAGGGAGTTCAGTTATGAAATCGGCCAGTACTTGCGCTTTTAAGCACGTCCGATCCTTGAACTCGATGTCGTATTCGCTGAGGATTAACCATATGCCTCTCACCTTGTCCTTGGCCTTGTCCTTGTTCTTGTTCTTGTTCAGGCTCAGGAATCACATTCCCTTCAGCATCAATCCTATGCCCAGCAGCATTGTACGAATTGTTTTGTCGGTCCCTCAGGGTACCTTGAGCATCGGGTATCAGAATCAGACGTTCTCGAACCATTCTTGCTCGTTGAAGATTAACGAGATTAGTATTCGGAGTACTTCTGGTATCACGCGTCTGCATAAACCGTCTGTAATCGCAGTGCAACGATCGATGCTAAAGTGCAACGATCGATTCAACTCCAGTCGCCTAGTAACGATCGACACAAAGAAGTAACGATCGATGCTATGCGATTGTCAAACCTGCGACATAGAAGAAACAGAGAAAAATTAGTAACCAAAACAAATAATAAAAATCCTAGTCTAAACTCTAAGTTCAAATCTATCGAAGACTCAAAAGAGTCCCCGGCAACGGCGCCAAAAACTTGATAGGTCAAAGTTTTATCCCTATTATAACTGCAAGTGCACAGTGATGTGAATGTAGTACTTTAGGGTATCGAATCCACAAGGACTCTGGGCAACAATAGATTTAGAACAGTCAAGATTAAACTAGGAGAAAGCAATGTAATGAGAAACTAAAAGCAAAACAGAAAAGTAAATCAGTAGCAAGATCGGTTTGTAGGCAATTAACTAAAAGCGCTAAGTCTAGGGAGTTCTCAGGAAATCAGACAAGCAGATAATTTATTCAGTCAAGATCGAATTAAACACGGTTCTAGAACTCAAACACGAATATAGAATTAACCAACTTTCGTTGTGAGAATTCTCTAAGCCTAATTGCAGAAATCCAAATTTCTTTGTAATTCCTAACAGATTAAACCAACTTTAAGATTAAGTTCAATGTGTTCACAATTCAATTAAACCAAATTTCTTTGCGAGTAATTCAATTGCTCAACCTAAATAGTTCAGATTCTAAACCACACTTTCGTGTCAATTTAACAACCTAAGATCTAGATTCTAAGTGATCAGGTTAGAAACTAGTATTAAACTTAATCAAGGTTGAAGAACAATTATTGATATGAATCCTAACTGAAATAAATAAATCTAGCAAGTCATAAAATCCTTAATGAGAATCCCTAAACCTAACTATGAATCTACTCAGACATAGAATATGAAAACATAATCAATGAATTAATAGATTGCATAAAAGAGAATAAAGAAGTAAGGGGGTTCGAAATCTTCTCCAAAAGCAGAAAGCAGTACATGAATAGATCAGCCTCAAGCTCTAAAAAACTCTCAGCTCTAAGTAAGAAAGCGTATCTAAAAACTAATGTAAAAACCTAATTATATAAGCTAATCACGTCTTGGGGCTTCTTTGTAATTATCAAGAACTTTTGGGTAAAACTGTGAATTCTTCATTCTTCATTAAACCGCCGAGGAAGGCCCATCTCGCTCGTGTGTCGATCGATGCACGATGTGTGTCGATCGATGCACTACTCTGTTTTGGATAGTGAACTCTATCTCTCGGGTCAAAGCACCAAAATGCTCCAAAAAGCTCCATAAACTCCAATTCCGCTCCAGACGTGCATATATCTAATAACACCTGTAAAAGACTCTAAAGAAACACTAAAAGACTCTAAAACATACTTATATCATGGTCTAAAACCGGTAAAAACCATGATATATCAACTCCCCCACACTTAGCCTTTGCTTGCCCTCAAGCAAAACAGAGAACTAAAACATGGTGAAGAGGTTTGAAAACTTTCAGAAACTCTTTTCATCCTAGAAGCAACAACACTCAGATTCTCCTTAGTAAGCCACTGAAAGAATCACCTGCAAGACATCAAGACCAACATGTACTTCCCCCACACTTAGCAATTGTCCTAAGTAAACTCCACAATAAATCCAAGCAATTCAAATTCACCCTATGGACTTCTATAAGCTATTAAGTGTGGTCTCACCTAAGGATTATCGATCAAAGGGCACATGAATTCTTACTTTGTCAGCTCTAGACCACCATACTATCTTTTTCTGGTTCCTTTTCTTCTCTTTTCCCTTCCTTAGCATTCTGATTTTTCCCCATTGGGTATAATTTTATTTTTTTATCAGTGCTCTTCCCGTTAAGGGGTGTACTTTGGACACATTCCATGAATGCACAGGAGGTAATAGTGTTTGCTACTACTCCCGTGACCACTTCGGAGCTACTAGCTCATCCTTAGTTTATTACTTTTTTTTTACTTTATGGAAGGGGAGAAGGGAACCATACTCGGACAGGTTTACAAGCTGTGTCAGAACTAACAAAGGAATCCGACTCAAGGTATACCAAGCCCTTAGGTGAGAAAATTAAGTCAGGTTTACAAGGGTGAAGTCAGTAAAAGATCCTCTGAATACCTGAATTGATATGGGTGTCCTCAGTAGGTTGATCCGTGTTGGGTTTTCTAATTGTCATAGATAGTTCCTGCAAGTTCATCCCAATGGTCACTTAAGTTCCTGCAAATTGTTGTTAACTTCTCAAAAATTCACTGTTTCCTACTTAAACCGTTTTGACTCAATAAAACAAATTTTTTTGAAAAACAGGACTGACTCTAAGAAAACAAAAAGATAATAGTCAGTATCACCTCCCCCACACTTGAAACACACTGTCCCCAGTAGTGTCAAGTTAAGGTTTGGTAAAAGAAAGAAAATTGTTAATGGATGTGTTAAGTTCTGCAACGATCTAACTGAAATAAGTAATGATCGATTCAACTCCAGTCGCCTAGTAACGATCGACACAAAGAAGTAACGATCGATGCTATGCGATTGTCAAACCTGCGACAGAGTAGAAACAGAGAAAAATTAGTAACCAAAACAAAAAATAAAATCCTAGTATTTCAATTGCTCAACCTAAATAGTTAAGATTCTAAACCACACTTTCATGTCAATTTAACAACCTAAGATCTAGATTCTAAGTGATCAGTTTAGAAACTAGTATTAAGGTTAATCAAGGTTGAAGAACAATTATTGATATGAATCCTAACTGAAATAAATAAATCTAGCAAGTCATAAAATCCTTAATGAGAATCCCTAAACCTAACAATGAATCTACTCAGACATAGAATATGAAAACATAATCAATGAATTAATAGATTGCATAAAAGAGAATAAAGAAGTAAGGGGGTTCGAAATCTTCTCCAAAAAGGAGAAAGCAGTACATGAATAGATCAGCCCCAAGCTCTAAAAACTCTCAGATCTAAGTATGAAAGCGTATCTAAAAACTGATGTAAAAACCTAATTATATAAGCTAATCACGTCTAGGAGCTTCTTTGTAATTATTAGGAACTTCTGGGCAAAACTGTGAATTCTTCATTCTTCATTAAACTGCCGAGGAAGGCTCATCTCGCTCGTGTGTCGATCGATGCACGATGTGTGTCGATCGATGCACTACTCTGTTTTGGACAGTGAACTCTATCTCTCGGGTCAAAGCACCAAAATGCTCCAAAAGCTCCATACACTCCAATTCCGCTCCAAACGTGCATATATCTAATAACACATGTAAAAGACTGTAAAGAAACACTAAAAGACTCTAAAACATACTTATATCATGGTCTAAAACCGGTAAAAACCATGATATATCAACTCCCCCACACTTAGCCTTTGCTTGCCCTCAAGCAAAACAGAGAACTAAAACATGGTGAAGAGGTTTGAAAACTTTCAGAAACTCTTTTCATCCTAGAAGCAACAACACTCAGATTCCCCTTAGTAAGCCACTGAAAGAATCACCTGCAAGACATCAAGATCAACATGTACTTCCCCCACACTTAGCAACTGTCCTAAGTAAACTCCACAATCAATCCAAGCAATTCAAATTCACCCTATGGACTTCTATAAGCTATTAAGTGTGGTCTCACCTAAGGATTATCGATCAAAGGGTACATGAATTCTTACTTTGTCAGCTCTAGACCACCATACTATCTTTTTCTAGTTCCTTTTCTTCTCTTTTCCCTTCCTTAGCATTCTGATTTTTCCCCATTGGGTATAATTTTATTTTTTTATCAGTGCTCTTCCCGTTAAGGGGTGTACTTTGGACACATTCCATGAATGCACAGGAGGTAATAGTGTTTGCTACTACTCCCGTGACCACTTCGGAGCTACTAGCTCATCCTCAGTTTATTACTTTTTTTTTACTTTATGGAAGGGGAGAAGGGAACCATACTCGGACAGGTTTACAAGCTGTGTCAGAACTAACAAATGAATCCGACTCAAGGTATACCAAGCCCTTAGATGAGAAAATTAAGTCAGGTTTACAAGGATGAAGTCAGTAAGGGATCATCTGAATACCTGAATTGATATGGGTGTCCTCAGTAGGTTGATCCGTGTTGGGTTTTCTAATAGTCATAGATAGTTCCTGCAAGTTCATCCCAATGGTCACTTAAGTTCCTGCAAGTTGTTGTTAACTTCTCAAAAATTCACTGTTTCCTACTTAAACCGTTTTGACCCCATAAAAAGAAAGAATTTTTTTGAAAAACAGGACTGACTCTAAGAAAACAGAAAGATAGTAGTCAGTACCACCTCCCCCACACTTGAAAAACACTGTCCCCAGTAGTGTCAAGCTAAGGTTTGGTAAAAGAAATAAAATTGTTAATGGATTTGTTATGTTATGTCTGATTTTTACCTCTGTCGCTCAGGCATCGATCGTTACATAAATGCAACGATCGCTGCAATGCGATTTTCGTGTTGTGTTGATCGACACACAGGACCGTGTCGATCGTTGCATTGCGATTCTATCGAGACCAGTTAGCAGTTAGCAGTTTAGTCAGTGAGAAATTATCCAATTTCAAACCTGCAAGCTGAAAATCAATGCAAACAAGTATAATCAAAGCAACAGATAGTCTCAAAGTAAAAACATCATCCAAACATAAGAATCCTAAGAAAATCAAAAGAAAAATGCAAAAGAAAAGATGAAAACAGAAATACAGAACTGTATTCTGAAAATGCCATGATATATCATGGTTTTTACCCATTTTAGACCATGATATAGATGTGTTTTTAGTGTCTTTTGTCTTTGTTTAGAGTCTTTTACAGGTTTAATCAGGTTTGGAGCTAATTGGAGATATTTGGAGCATTTTGGGACTTTTGGGACGTTTTGGCCGAGAGCTTAACTCACTGTCCGATTTATTGATCATGCATCGACCGACACACCTTGTGCATCGGTCGACACACTAGCGAGATGGGCCGTACGCGTCGGTTTAATGAAGTTATGAAGATTTGCAAAGAAGCCCAAGATAGTTCCAGTATTTACACAGAAGCCCCAGCCGAGATTAGGCATATATATAGAGGATTTTGGTGTTTATTTTACTTACGTTTTCATAATTAAGAGCAGAGGATTTTTAGAGCTTTTGGGGCTGATCTGAACCTATTACTTCATCTGTATTTGGAGAAGATTTCGAACCCCTTTTACTCTTATTCTTTTATGCAATTTATTCATCATATGATCATGTTTTCTTTATCTATGTCTGAGTAGATTCCTAGTTAGGTTTAGGGTTTCTCACATAGGATTTCATGACTTGCTAGACTTGTTCAAATTCAGTTAAGGATTCAAACTATATCTGTTCTTCAATTTAATTGTGCTTAAAGCTAGTTCTAACCTGATCAATTAGAATCTAGATCTTAGGTTGCTAAATACGTCACGGAAGTGGGGTTTAGGAATCTGAACTAATTAAATTGGGCAATTAAACTTTGCGCAAACGGAAGTTTGGTTTAGGATAATTGTGAACATATCAAACTTGGGATTAATGCTAGTTTAATCTGTTAGTTCTCGCAAACGAAAGTTTGGTTTGCTGCACTTAGACTTAGAGAATTATCGCAAAGGAATTTGGTTAATTCTATATCTGTGTTTTGAGTTCTAGAACTGTGCTTAATTAGGTCCTTACTGAATGAACTGTCTGCTTGTCTGATTTCCTGAGAACGCCCTAGACTTAGCGCTTTTAATTACTTGTTTTCACAACCGTTAATCTCTGCTACTGATTTACTTAATTTCTCGCACCGCTTTCAATTCAATTACATTGCTTTCTTTCTAGTATTAGTCTCTACTGTTCTGATCTATTGAGACCAAGTGTCCCTGTGGATTCGATAACCCTATATACTACTTTGACATTGATGTTCACTTGCAGTTTAGAATAGGGATTAAAACTCTGAGCATATCAAGTTTTTGGCGCCGTTGCCGGGGACTCTTAGAGTCTTCGATAGGACCGAACTTAGGGTTTTTACTAGAAATTTTTCTTTTTTTTTTGCTTTTTTCGTTTTGTTTTTATAATCTACTAACTTTTTCTCTGTTTCTTTCTGTTGCAGGTACGAATTTCGCCTTGCGTCGATCGTTGCATCCCTTGCGTCGATCGTCACTAGGCGATTCTGAGATTGAATCGACCGTTGCACTGATAGCATCGATCGTTGCTGGACGATTACAGACAGTTTATGCCAACGCAGAAAACTCGAAGTAATCCAAACTCGAGCTTGCTTAATCTCGGACTAGAGGAACTTGGACGTCTAGAAAGGACTATCAGAAGAGAAAAGAGAGAGAGAGAATGGTACGAGAACGTCTGATCTTGATACCAGATGCTGAAGGTACCCTGAGGGACCAAGATAACAACCCGTACAATGCTGCTGGGCATCGGGTTGATGCTGAAGGGAATGTCATCCCTGATCCTCCTGAGCAACAGCAACAGGAGCTGAACCGAAACCAGGGTCAAGGACAGGCCCAAGGTAGAGAGATGGTGGTTCATGAGGGGACACTAGCTGACTACAATAGACCTGATGAGTTTCATGCAAACCGAGCAGCTTTGGTGCTTCCTGCTTTTGAGAGGAATGGTTTTGAGGTAAAGACCATCTACTACCAGCTGATGAGACAGATTGCTTTTCATGGCCTTCAAGCATAGCAGCCTATGGATCACATTGACAAGTTTGAGGACATAGTCACTGGCATGAAGTACGAAGGAGTATGCCCGGACTATCTGTTCCTTAAGCTATTTCCACACAGTCTTGCTAGAGACGCTAGTGCATGGCTGAGACAACTGGCACCTGGTCAGTATACTCTTTGGGCAGCCTTAAAGAGTGAGTTCCTGCGTCACTTTTATGATGATGCGCGCTCGGATCAGTCCAGACAGGATATACTCACTTTTTCCCAAGGAGCTGTGGAGCCCTTGAAGACTGCCTGGATGAGATTTAAGCAGTATCAGCGTGACTGTCCACACCATGGATTCACAGAAGTACAGCTGATTGGTATCTTCTTCAGAGGCATAGATCTCCCTTATCAGACCGCGCTGGATAATTCCAGTAATGCTAATTTCAACACCAGGACTCCTACACAAGCTAAGCAGTTGATTGAGAACCTGATTGGCAGCAACAGTTGCAAGACAATGGATGAAAGGAGAAAGAAATCTGGTGGAACTGTAGAGAATTCTGATATAGCTAATATAAGATCCAGATTGGACACAGTCTACAATCTCCTGACAAGTAAGAAAGCTGTCCACTTTGCCCAAGATGTAGAGGTGATTCAGACTGAGGAGGAAACTCAGGAAGAAGAAGTGAATTTCATAGGAGGTTCTGGTTTCCAAGGTAATAGATTCAGTAATCAACAGGGGAACAGATTCTCCAATGGAGGACAGACTGGTGGTTTTCAGAAGACCTATGGACAAGGTACTCAGAGAACCTATGGATCTACATCCTATCAGACTCCTCCTGCACCTACAGCCCATGAGAGAAAAATGGAGGCTATGATGGAACAACTGATTGAGAGTCAGACCAGGATTTCTGTGGACTGCAACAAGAAGTTGGACGCTGTCTATGAAGACCTCAATGGGAAATTTGAGTCTCTGAGCACTCACATGAAGCAGTTGGACACTCAGGTGAACCAGATGTCCAACTCACTGAAGGGAAAAGGAGTGGCAGACACTCATGTTAAGGCCTGGTCTGTGTACATTAATGATGGATCTCACCTAGGTGAAAGATTTGAGCTAAGTACAGCTGAGTTGGTGACGGAACAAGAATTTTCGGATATTTGTGAAAAACTCTCGGGTGAAATCTGCTGCAGTGCGTCGATCGATGCAACATCTGTGCCGATCGATACACCAGTCGAGATGGCAACGATCGACACAACCTTAGTGTCGGTCGTTGCAGGGCGTGAACAGACATAACCGTCAGACGATAATGGCATAGATGCTGACTTGGAGCTTGATCGCCTATTCAATGGAGCCTCTGAGATTACTCAACAGGAGATCTACGAACAGATCTTTAGACAACAGTCCTCAGTGTCTGAAGTGATTAGGCAAGAGATTGAAGAGCTGAAGAAATTAGAAGGGATTGGTGAAGAATTGGAAGAAATTCCAACTTCTGATGATTCACCTTATCATCCATGTGTGCAGAGGTACCTGAACAAGATGTTGCCCCTGGATGATGATCTGAAAGACTGGGTGATAATAGTTCCTCAGCATATTAGTGATGTTCTGCTAACTAAGGTCCCGAAGAAGCTATCTGATCCTGGAGTCTTTGTGCTGGATTGTTCTATCTTTGAGGATAGCTTTAGGCGTTCTCTGTGTGATTTAGGAGCTGCTGGAAGTTTGATGCCTTACTCTGTGGCAGAGAAGCTGGGTATGTTGGATTTTACTCCTACTAGGACTTCTCTTGTCCTAGCTGATCAGTCCATACGAGTTCCTGAAGGACTCCTTATGGACATTCCGGTGAGAGTTGGAAACTACTTAGTTCCAACGGACTTCCTTGTGCTGAGATATGACTGCGATCCGGATGAAGCATTATTGCTTGGGAGACCCTTTTTGGCTACAGCAGGAGCGTTGATTGATGTTAGGAACAGCTTGATAAACCTCCATCTGGGAGATGAACCACTGCACTATGAGATGGATAAGCTGCGAAAGCCACTGATAGATGGGCAGACATTCACCATAAGGGACGCAGATTTTGAGCAGCCTGATCATACTATGGTTATAGATCCTGGAACACATTTCACTCCATCTTTTCTTGGACATGAGCATTCCGCAACAGCCTACTCACCACCCTGGATGAGGAGACTTGAACAGAGACAGAAAAAGTCTCTGTCAGGACCTCCTGGTACTTGAAAATTCCCACCCGTCCGGTCAAGCTATTGACCTTAAACAAGCGCTGGGTGGGAGGCAACCCACCATTAAGTACTGGTGTTTTTCTACTTAATTTTTGGTGTTTTTGTTAGGATTTTACGTTTGTTTTTGTTTTTGGTGAGTTTATGTTTGCAGGTCTCGGATGAAATCGCAGTGCAACGATCGACGCACTTCTGTGTCGATCGTCACAACACGATCGGAATCGCATTGCAGCGATCGTTGCGGTCTTGAGCAACGATCGACCATACACGAAAATCGCCAAGTAACGGTCGATGCACTTAGTGCAACGATCGATGCCTGAGCGACAGAGGTAACCCGACAGACATAATTTCACCTTTTCAATTTTTTATTTTCTTTTTACCGATCCTTCGCTGGACACTACTGGGGACAGTGTGTCTTAAGTGTGGGGGAGGTGCTACTGACTTTTGTTTTCTGTTTTCTTAAGAGTCAGTCCGTTTTTCAAAAAAAAATTTGTTTTATTGAGTCAAAATTGTTTAAGTAAGAAACTATGATTTTCTGAGAAGATTTACAAGAATTGCAGGAACTTAAGTAACCATTGGGATGAAGTTGCAGGATCTATCTCTGACTATTAGAAAACCCCATCACAGATCAACCTACTGGGAACACCCACATCACTTCAGGTATCAGAGGATCCTTTTACTGACTTCAATTTAATACTGACTGTAAGATCTCAACTCGGTCTATCTGAAGATAGAAAGAGTTTTAGGGTTTGTAAATTAGGGATTCTAAAAAAAGAATTAAAGAACACGGTGAGATTTGGGAATTTATGGTTAAAAGCCGGTGTTTCCGAGAAGGAATCCGGTAAAGAATGTGATGAAAGTCGCCGGAGAGAGTTTTAGGTTAAAGTCGCTCTAAAAGTCTCTCTAGCGAAAATATTAAGAAAAAGCGTGCTCTTTATTGAATATCGGGGTTCCCTTATATAGGGTTACAAGTCGGTTTATCATAATAAGGAAACTAAGAGATAATTATGAATATTTCCTTTAAACTCGGCTTTGTTTTGATACGGAATATTTCCTTTTGCCGACTTTCTTACACGGCGCCTTCGGACTAGTCACCCTCCAAACCCTAGCGTAAGCCGGTTTAGCCCGAGTTCGGTTTAACCTAGGTTTTACCGCCTTGGGCTTTATTTCCGACTTTCCCTTCTGGGCCCACCTAAACTCATGAATATGCCTTTTTAGGAAGGTGCTAATACCGACTCTAACAATAAGCCCCCCCCCCCCCAGTGTGGCGACTTGAATTAAAGTCGTCATTACGAGGAGTTAACCTATGGTTTAAGAAATGATTTAATGTAGGCCCATTTTTTGGTTGTCTGGCGAATTCTACTTCCGCTCCGGCCCATTTTCTTATTGGATCAATCCGGCCCAAGGCTGACTGATGGTAAATCGAATGATTGGTCCTAAACCGATGGCGATTTAACGAAACCGGAATCACTTATCGGTACAATTGCCGGGTAGACGCAAAATACGAAGCGTCGCCTAGGTAATGATTTGCCTCGATTGCTGTGCCGTCATTTTCACTATAAATAGCCCTTCTCTGCTTCTTACTTCCTCAGTTCGTTCGAGTGAAGAAATTCTGAAAGGTAATTCCCTCTCTCGATATTTTATTTTCCGGTCATCCTTCCGCCGCTGCTCCATCTTAATTTATAGATTCTTAGATCAAATCTTCGTTTTTCCCTCGCGTTCTTCGTTTGTTCTTCGATTAGCTATGTCTTTGATCCGCTGTTCCTCAAGAAAAGATAAGGAAGTTGTTTCCGTTTCATCTGCGGATGATTCTTCAAGTCGTCAATCCACTTCTAGTACTTCATCCGGCCTGGGAGATCATTTTGTTTGTTCCGAAGTCGAAGATCTCCAACTTCGTTGCGAGACATCCCGTCAAGCCGGTGCTGCCGAGAGTTCTGGCCGGGAGGAGTTAATCATACCTCAGTTACGAGATTTTGATGATGGTGAGGATGATGTCGATGCGAATCAAGTCGACTCCGAGGACGATGTTCCTCCTTCGTTGCCGGTTGATCCTTATGAAAGCTTCAGTAATATTTTAGGTACCAAGTCGACTGCATCTACGGTGAGATCCATGCTTCGAGACTGTGGAGCAGACCCAAAGATCAAAGTCATCATTCCCTTTCCGCTAGACCGTCCTTGGAGTCCGCCTCCGGGATATATGACCCTCTACGAGTCATACTTCATCAACACCGATACCGGGGGTAGCCGTTGTTGGTTTCCTCTACCCGACTTGCTGATTTCGTACTGTCATCGTCGCGAGATCGCCATCTCCCAACTGTCAGCCGTTGCAGTTCGCCATATGGTTGGTCTTTTAGTGTTAGGGGCCGAAGCCGGTATCACGATAACTGCACAGATTTTCGAGGAAATGACGTCGGTTAATCGCATGAAAGCCACCAATCCAGGGTGCTTCGCGGTTCGGTTCAAGAGCGGCAACCGAGTTTTGACAGATGCGCCTAACCAGATTAATAATTGGCAACGGTCCTATTTTTTTGTTGAAATGTCATCATTAGTCGTTCCTGACGAACACAAGGGACTTATCAGGACGTCTTGGAATACTGATTATGGTAGATGTCGTCCCAAATTTGCTATCTTTTGATCTCAATAATTTACTTAATTCTTTTTCATCTTTGCAGTGCAACATCCCTTCCTGAAGCCGTATCCCGACAACTACTTCCCCATTCTCGAGCAGATTCAATCTCTCGGCTTACGCAAGTGGTCGGACCTTACTCGCGAGCGCATCAATAAGTTCCTTCCAAAGATCTCCGAAGGTTCGTATAGTTTTTTTTTTTGTTATGGCATTCTTTCCTTTGTTTCATTCTGATCGTCTGTCCGTCAATGCAGTCAAGTGGGATACCAAGACGAAAGTTACCCCTGAAGAGCTTGTCAAGCCAAGGAGGATGGGAAAAGTTAAGAGAATCGACTCCGTGGATTACTCCAAAGAGATTTCGTCAAAGCCTTCTGCTTCCTCCAAATCGTCAAAGGACAAGGACAAGGCTCCTGCTTCTCATGGCGGCATTCGATCCGATGTTAATACGACGTCGACTGCCCCAGTGGTGAATCCTCCCAATCTTCCGCCCAAAGTTCCATCAAGGAAGAGACCCGCTGATGATAAGTCGGTTCAAGATAAACCATCTAAGTCGTCAAAGACGGGCAAATCGGTCGAGGATGCTTCTACCGAGATAGCGGTTGTCGGTGAGCCTGTTAAACAAAAGGATCCATGGCAGCGCCTCTATAAGTTCAAGGGGACTGTCCCTGATTCGTCTGGCAGTTTGAAGCCCTTTGAATCTAACAAGGAGCTTGTTCTGGCGCGACCCAGGCGCGCAGTGAAGGAGGGAGAGGTGCGCCCTTCGATCCACAACTTCGCTTATCAGTATGAGAGCGAGGTTCCTTTTATCAACAATCCCCGGGCATGCTTTGATATGCTGACGTGCGTAAGAGGAAATGAGTCACATTGGCCGGTTCTAGAGGAATTGCCACACTCGGATGCTATCGTCAGGTTGAAGCATGCCGAGGCAACGGTAAGTTTCCTGTACCGACTTTTGCATCGTTTGCCGATTATAACATTTGGTGTGCTGTTTTCAGATGATCGCGGCTTCTAATCGTGTCGCATTGGAAAGCTCCTGGGCTCAGAAGAAGTTGGCTGACGCGGTCACCAAACGGGATGATCTTCTCAAGAAGATCAAGGAAGAAAAGAAGGCTTTGGAGGCGAGCAACCTGGTCCTGGAAGGAAGATTGAAGGAGGCTGAGGAGAAGTCGAAGGCTGATTTCCTCAAATTTCAGCTGGAGAGAAAGCAGCTGCAGAAGTCTTGTCTTGATCTGGTCCAAAAGGAGCGGGAGAGAGTCGAGGCCGCTGCTAGGACGAAGGCGCAGACCCATTTCGACCTTATTCAACGCTACATCGGTGATCAAGAAACTGCTGTTGCGATGCAGGTCAAACAGGCTCAGATTTCTGGTCTTAAGAAATGTCTGGAGAAACTTAGCGGGCAAGGCGTGTCGGTTCCTCAAGCTGTTTTGGACCAGATTGCCGCTGATGAGGTCGCAGCAGATGCGGAGTTGGATAATTTGGACGTTGTGACGAAAGAGGAGCTTACGTTTGTGCTCTCACCTATTCATCATCCCCTCCTTAACCGTTCTCACGATTCTCCTCCTACTGTTCCGCGGCATGTCGACCAATTCGGGACTAATGTCGGCATAATCCCGGAGGCGGTTCCTGCCGATCTTGTCCAGTCTGTTCGGAAAGACATTTCAGCTGCAGATGGCGGGCCTTGAGTAGTCGTCAAATGTCTTTAGTACCTTATTTGTATCAGTTCTGTAATAACTCTCTATTTTATTCACAAACTCTTTTGGTTTAATTTAAGTTTGCTTTTTAAGCGTTGATAGTGATTTGAATCAGTCCATCTTTCTTTTGCCAAACTTAATCAGATACTAGTTTAAAACCGTACCAATTTTGTCTAGGTTTGCTCTTGGATAACCCTTTAGACAGTTTAGTAACTTCGAATAAGCGCTTTATTAGATAAAGCTCGGCGCCGACGATTTCAATGAATTTCGTCATTGACAAACCGAAATGTGATTAAGCCGTGCTACTGTATCTAAACTTGTAGCGACTTTCATCACCAAGTCGTGCTACCGTATTAAAACTATTCTTGATAATTTCAAACGAGTAGCGACTTTCATCACCAAGTCGTGCTTCCGTATTAAAACTATTCTTGATAATTTCAAACGAGTAGCGACTTTTGCATGTTGTTTTGTCCTACGGTGGTTTGCGAGTCTATAATTTGCTCGGCTTTATTCCAAGGGTGGGCGAATGTGCGATGCTGTGCTCGACTTATTTGTTATCACCCACCGCGAAGGATTTGCGGGACGGATCCCGGCTTTTCCTTACCACGATGTGCACCTCGTGCGCAAGGAAGACCACACCCCTGGCCAGGAGGCATGATGCTAATGATGCGAGTTGTTTGCTCGTCTTTTTTGCGAGTTGATACTCGGCTTTTTGCGAGTTGATACTCGGATTTTTGCGAGTTGATACTCGGCTTTTTGCGAGTTGATACTCGGCTTTTTGCGAGTTGATACTCGGCTTTTTGCGAGTTGATACTCGGCTTTTTGCGAGTTGATACTCGGCTTTTTTGCGAGTTGATACTCGGCTTTTTGCGAGTTGATACTCGGCTTTGTTAGTACCATCGAATATTTGAATATTAATGAAAGGACTTACCTGATTTTTGGCTTTGCTTGTCTTTCAAGACGGTAAATTATCTGAAAAATAAGGTTTTTATTAGATTTGTGACTGTGCCGGTAAAGGCTGCCTACGTATCCTCCGAGGAAGAATCAAGTCACTCGTAGTTCATAGTACATAATCTTTTTTTTTTTTTTTTTTTTGGCGCCTTGCCGTCTTAGTGGTACTCCTTCAGGCTTGCCGAGTTCCAGGATCGAGGTAAAGCCTTGCCTTTCATTGACTCAAGCTCGTAGACTCCCGGTTTGACGACTTTTGTGACTTTGTAGGGTCCTTCCCATTTCGCCCCGAGTTTCCCTGCTCTCCGCTCCTTGGTGTTTTCGTAAACTTTGCGGAGAACGAAGTCACCGACTTGAAAATGGCGTTCCTTGACTTTCTGGTTGTAGTACCGAGCTGCGAGCTGTTGGTAGTTTTGAATCCTGAGTAGGGCTCGATCCCGCTCTTCCTCTAAGGTGTCGAGAGCCTGGATTAGCATCTTCTCATTGATTTCAGTATGGTGCGGCATGAGAGAGCGGCGTAGAGTATAAATGTTAGCTTTTGCCGGTACCATTGTTTCTACGCCAAAGGCTAAGGAGAAAGGGGTGGCTCCTGTTGCGCTGCGAGGCGTCGTTCTATGCGACCAGAGGACGCCGTCTAACTCGTCTGCCCAAACTCCTTTTTTGCTTTCAAGGCGCTTTTTGATGCCGGCGATGATGGTTTTATTCGTAGCCTCGGCTTGGCCATTCCCTTGAGGGTACCTTGGTGTCGACTTGCTAAGGCGTATATCCCACTTCTTGCAGAATCCTTCGAATACTTTCGAGATGAATTGCGATCCGTTATCTGTGACGATCTCATAGGGTAGCCCGAAACGACATATTATGTATTTCCAGACGAAATTTTGAACCTGCACATCGTGGATTGCGACGTAAGCCTTGGCCTCTACCCACTTTGTGAAGTAGTCGGTCATAATGAGCAGAAAACGTGTTTGATTGGATAATGGTAACGGTCCAACGATGTCCATTTCCCATCTCATGAACGGGTAAGCCGCGGTTGACGTCGTAAGTAATTCTGTGGGTCGATGTATGAATGGCGCATGTCGCTGACACTTTTCACACTTGTTAGAATAGGTCTCGCAGTCGGTTATCATAGTCGGCCAATAGTGACCGTTCAACTTGATTTTGAGGGCGAGAGACCTGCCTCCGGAGTGGTTTCCGCATGCTCCAGAATGCGTTTCTTCGAGAACCCGACTTACTTCATCTCCGTTTATGCATCTGAGGAGGATCTTGTTAGCAGAATACTTGTAGAGGATACCTT
This sequence comes from Orychophragmus violaceus, assembly GCA_030180135.1. Taxonomy (NCBI): domain Eukaryota; kingdom Viridiplantae; phylum Streptophyta; class Magnoliopsida; order Brassicales; family Brassicaceae; genus Orychophragmus; species Orychophragmus violaceus. The sequence continues at coordinate 33,089,329 of CM058240.1, forward strand.
CATGTATAGTGTATCGCGCGCTCTTGACTTTAAGTCGTCGTGCTTCCCATTTATCTTCTGGGAGCTTTCCTTCTGTCAGGTATGCCCTTATCGGAAGCCGCCAGTCTTTATTGTCGCCGGTTAGGACAGCGATGAGGTCTGTGCCCTTTGCTTGGATATTGTAGCACATGTCGTCTTCACCACTCGGGATTATTTCTTCAGGTTCTTCTTGATTGCTCTCAGGGGGCGGGATGCTTGGTTCATGGATCGTTTCTACCGGGATCCGTCGACAGAGATTGGGATTAGATTCCAGCGACGCGAGTGCATCTTCCGGGGCATTCTCCTTTCTTGGTATCTGGACAATGTCGAAGAATTCGAAGGAACTGGTGAGTTCCAACGCCGTCTTTCGGTAAGCCTCCATTCGTTCATTTTTAGCTTCGTAATCGCCGTTGATCTGGTTGGCTACAAGCATGGAATCACAATGGGCCAAGAGATGTCGTACTCCGATTTCCCTGGCTAGTCTGAGACCGGCTAACAAAGCTTCGTACTCGGATGTGTTGTTAGAAGCCGTGAAACCTAGTTTGAATGACTGCTCTAGTATCTCACCGGTAGGTGATATGAGGCGTATCCCTATCCCGGCTCCTTTTTTGGATGAAGCCCCGTCAACGAACAATTTCCAATTTTTGTCTTCTGTCTCGGTACCGACATCCAATTCAGGCGATAACTCGACAAGGAAATCAGCTATCACCTGTGACTTGGCGGTTGTTCTGTTTCTGTACTCGATGTCGTACTCACTTAACTCTATTGCCCACTTGGCTAGACGGCCCGACTGCCCTGGGATATGAAGGATCGTCCGAAGGGGTTGACTGCTTAATACGGCAATCGGATGTGACTGAAAATATGGTTGCAGCTTTCGCGCCGAGATGACGACTGCGAAAGCCAGTTTTTCCATTGCAGGATACCTGGTTTCGGCTCCGTTCATCGTTTTGCTGACGTAGAAGATCGGCTTCTGTTCTCCTCGATCTTCCCGAAATAGTACGCCACTCACTGCTGTCGTTGAGACGGCGATGTAAAGCAACAATGTCTCACCATTCTCGGGTTTAGACAGTATCGGCGGGTTCGACAAGTAATCCTTGAGTTGGATGAATGCTTCTTGGCACTTATCGTCCCACACGAATCTTTTGTTCCCTCATAGGAGCTCGTAAAAAGGCAGACATTTATCCGTTGACCGGGATATAAACCTGTTCAAGGCGGCTATGCGGCCAGTGAGGCGTTGTACCTCTCGAGTGTTCTTGGGAGATGGTAAGTCGATTATGGCCATGATCTGCTTTGGATTAGCTTCTATTCCTCTCTGGGTTACCACGTATCCTAGGAACTCTCCCGATGTCACTCCGAACGTACACTTAGTTGGATTAAGCTTCATGCCGTACCGGTTAAGGATGTTGAAACATTCCTTTAAATGGCCGACATGCTGAGAGGCAATCAGAGATTTGACTAGCATGTCGTCGATGTAAACCTCCATTGTTGCGCCGAGTTGTCCTGCAAACATCCGGTTTACCAGCCGCTGGTAGGTGGCGCCGGCGTTCTTGAGGCCGAAAGGCATGACTTTGTAGCAATATGTGCCGCGTTCAGTGATGAAGGCTGTCTTTTCTCTGTCGTCTGGGTTCATGAGGATTTGATTATATCCTGAGAACGCATCCATGAATGATAGCAATTCGTTCCCGGCCGTCGCCTCAACAAGTCGGTCGATATGCGGCAGCGGGAAACTATCCTTGGGGCAAGCTTTGTTGAGATCCGTGAAGTCGACACATACTCTCCACTTCCCGTTTTTCTTCTTCACGACCACTGGATTGGCCAACCAGTCAGGATATTTAACTTCTTGGATTGAACCGGCTTCGAGTAGCTTCTCTACTTCATCGTTGACTGCTTTAGCTCTTTCAGGGCCGAGTTTTCGCCTCTTTTGTTTGACTGGCTTGTAAGTCGGATCGACATTCAACTCGTGAGTTGTAATGGTTGGGTTGATACCCTTCATGTCCTTCATTGTCCACGCAAACGTTGTAACGTTTTGCTGTAGGAAGGCGATTAGTTCCCCTTTGATGTCGTCCGGTAATTCTGCGCCAATGCCTACGCACTTGCTTGCATCTGATTCGTCAATGATGACTTGCTGGATCAGTTCTTTCTCCGGTCCTTTTCTTCCGTGTTCTGTGTTGATCATGCAGGAAGGTACCCTGATCTTATGTTCTCTCGCGAAACACGACCGGCTTGCGCTCTGGCATCCTTTGACTGTCTGGATTCCTTTAGGTGTCGGGAATTTCAGACATTGATGGTATGTCGAGGATACCGCCTTCATGCTATATAGCCATGGAGTTCCAAGGATTACGTTATAGATGGTTGGCTTGTCAATGACGTGAAACCTCACCAATCTGTTAACTCCTCCTGCGAAGACAGGCAACTTGATCGTTCCAATTGTGTATGTCGTCTCACTTTTTAATCCGGTGAGCGGCTTAGCCTTCTGCTTGATATCCTCCTCCTTAATGTCCATCTTCTTGAGTGTATCTAGGAAAATTAAATCTATCGAGCTCCCGGTGTCCACCAGTATTCGAGATACTTGGCAACTTCCGATCAGAAGCTCAACCACCAGCGGGTTGTTATGAGGGTAGTGAGTTCCATAGAGATCCTGGTCGGTAAAGATGACGGGCGGATCATCTGATAGGATTGGTTGAGGCGCCTTTTGCGCGGCCAATGCTAGGCGTTCATAGACCTTGATTGACCGGACCGAATCATTTACGGAGATTAGACCTCCCATGATCATATTGATTCTTCGGATGGTCTTGGGGGTTTCTTCTTCGTCCTCCTCCTCTTCTTCTTCACGGTTACGTTTCAAAGCTATGCTTTTGATACGCCGTGGCGGTTTATCTTGCTTGGGAGCGTGCTCGTCGGCTTTGTCTTCCTTCTTCTGTCCCGATTCTTCCTTCTTCAACCTTTCGATGGCCGCCTTGATCTCTTCATTGGAAAGTCGGGAGTAGAGTGCGTTTCTGAGATTCCGACATTCAGCCGTGTCGTGCGACGTAGCTTGATGGTATTCACAGTACTTATCCCCCGTAGTGGAAGCTGTCTGCTGCGCCTTCTTTGCCTCTTTACCCCTTTTATTCCACGGTTTTGATGACCGGGACTTGTCGGTGCCGTCTACAACCATTGTTTTGGCGCTTTTACTGTCGTAATGCTGTCTGGGTTCTCTTTCTTCCTTCTTATCTGTTTGTTTGCCAGAACCGAATCTCTTTGCCAATGCGACCTTCTTCTCCTCCAATTCCACGAACTTGTTTGCCCGATGGAGTGCGTCTTCGATGGTTAGTGGCGGGTTGATGACTAAATCTTGGTAAAATGGCGACTCATGCCAGACGGCGTTTGTCAGGGCTGCGATAGTGAACTTATCTGGTGCTTCAGCTCGTGTCATTACCGCCCTGAACCTTTCAACGAAATCTTTCAATGTTTCCTTTTTCTCCTGCGTCATCGACATCAACGCGCTCAGCGAAGTGTCCTTACGAATGTAGGCAAAGTGATGCCTCACGAATGCCCATGTGAGGTCGGAGAAGCTATCGATTGATTTGGATGGGAGTCGGGAGAACCAGTTTAGCGCGTCTCCTTCCAGGGTTTCGGTGAACAGTTGACAGAAACCGATGTCACGCTCCTCGCTTGATGAGAACCGCGCCTTTGCCGCCATGATTTTGAACGTTGTGAGGTGGGTTGCTGGGTATTTTCTGCCGTCATACATCGGTAGCCTGAGCTTCACTCTTTGCCTGATATACGTGTTCGTGATGCGCGAGGTGAAGGGCGTCCTACGAGTTTCCTCGATGATTCGGTCTATCTCGGGTGCGGACCCCTTCATGCCATGGACCTCCCCTTTTAATTCTTTTAGGGTGTCTTTGAGCTCAATCAGTTGTTTCTCGACATGGTTGCGACTTGCTCCGCGAATAGACGCTCCATGAGTTTTCTCGTACGACATACCTCGCTCGCAGCGATAGTTGTCTCGGTGCGAGCCATTCTCATGTCGCGAATTTCGTCTGTGGTGCACGTCCCGTGTCTGGTGACTGGTATGTTCCTCCCTATCGGGTGAATACCTCTCATCACTTCGGTCGTTATGTCTCTGACTTTCGCTCCGTTTGAGTCTTTCAGACCCCTCCTTCCGATGTGAGCTCCGTTCGCGAGTATCCTTCTTGCTGCTTTCCTTACGCGGGTTGCTTCTGGACTCGCTGCTACGGCTCTGTTCATGGTGGCTTTCCTCGGATGTGCTATAGACCAGCCGTCTGGCGACTTTGTCTTTTACCTTCGATGGCACCTCTCTCCTGGGCTTTCTTGGCTGTTGTCCTGAAAGGAATTTTGCTTGCTCTGTCTGCAGCAGGTCGATTTTCTCCGAGAACGTTTTGATCAGGTCGTTTTGTGACTCGATCTTGGCCATTAGAGTGGCTAAGACCTTGTCTTGCTCGATTTGAGCCTCTGTTTCGCTGAGTGACGGGGCATGTTTGCCGCCATCTCGAGCTTTGTTTGTCTTGGCGGCGTCTCGCGGCTGTTTGCCGCCTTTGGCCGCATCGTCTTCGTGATCACTCTGGTTGTAATCACTTTCATCTTGAACGCTTAATTCAACTCTAGGGTTTTCTTCATCGATCTCCTTATGATTCCCTGACATCTCGTTTCAGAAATTTCTCTTAGAAATCCCCACAGTCGGCGCCAATTGTAAGATCTCAACTCGGTCTATCTGAAGATAGAAAGAGTTTTAGGGTTTGTAAATTAGGGATTCTAAAAGAAGAATTAAAGAACACGGTGAGATTTGGGAATTTAGGGTTAAAAGCCGGTGTTTCCGAGAAGGAAGCCGGTAAAGAATGTGATGAAAGTCGCCGGAGAGAGTTTTAGGTTAAAGTCGCTCTAAAAGTCTCTCTAGCGAAAATATTAAGAAAAAGTGTGATCTTTATTGAATATCGGGGTTCCCTTATATAGGGTTACAAGTCGGTTTATCATAATAAGGAAACTAAGAGATAATTATGAATATTTCCTTTAAACTCGGCTTTGTTTTGATACGGAATATTTCCTTTTGCCGACTTTCTTACGCGGCGCCTTCGGACTAGTCACCCTCCAAACCCTAGCGTAAGCCGGTTTAGCCCGAGTTCGGTTTAACCTAGGTTTTACCGCCTTGGGCTTTATTTCCGACTTTCCCTTCTGGGCCGACCTAAACTCATGAATAGGCCTTTTTAGGAAGGTGCTAATACCGACTCTAACACTGACTTAGATTTCTCACCTAAGGGCTTGGTATACTTTGTGTCGGATTCCCTTGTTAGTTCTGACACAGCCTGTCAACCTATCCTATTTAGTTCCCTTCTCCCCTTCTATAAAGTAAAAAAAAAAAAAATATAATAAACTGAGGATGAGTTAGTAACTCCGAAGTGGTCATGGGAATAGTAGCAAACACTATTATCTCTCATGTGATCCATGGAATGTGTCCAAAGTACACCCCATAACGGGAAGAACACTGATAAAAAAAATAAAATGATACCCTGTGGGGAAAAATCAGTTGTTAAAAAAGGGAAAGAGAAGAAATGGGACTAGAGAAAGATAGTATGGTGGTCTAGAGCTGATAAGGTAAGAATCCATGTGCCCTTTGATCGATACTCCTTAGGTGAGACCGCACTTAAATACTTGCAGAAGTCAGTAGGGAGAATTTGAATGCTTGAATGTGATTGTGGAGTTTACCTAGGACAGTTGCTAAGTGTGGGGGAAGTACATTGTGGTCTTGATATCATGTGATTGATTCTTTCAGTGGTTTACTAAGGGGAATCTGAGTATTGTAGCTTCTAGGATGAAATGAGTTTCTGAAGAGTTTTCAAACCTCTTCACCATGCTTTAGTTCTATGTTTTGCTTGAGGGCAAGCAAAGGCTAAGTGTGGGGGAGTTGATATATCATGGTTTTTACCCATTTTAGATCATGATATAGATGTGTTTTTAGTGTCTTTTGTCTTTGTTTAGAGTCTTTTACAGGTTTAATCAGGTTTGGAGCTAATTGGAGATATTTGGAGCATTTTGGGACTTTTGGGACGTTTTGGCCGAGAGCTTAACTCACTGTCCGATTTATTGATCATGCATCGACCGACACACCTTGTGCATCGGTCGACACACTAGTGAGATGGGCCGTACGCGTCGGTTTAATGAAGTTATGAAGATTTGCAAAGAAGCCCAAGATAGTTCCAGTATTTACACAGAAGCCCCAGCCGAGATTAGGCATATATATAGAGGATTTTGGTGTTTATTTTACTTACGTTTTCATAATTAAGAGCAGAGGATTTTTAGAGCTTTTGGGGCTGATCTGAACCTATTACTTCATCTGTATTTGGAGAAGATTTCGAACCCCTTTTACTCTTATTCTTTTATGCAATTTATTCATCATATGATCATGTTTTCATTATCTATGTCTGAGTAGATTCCTAGTTAGGTTTAGGGTTTCTCACATAGGATTTCATGACTTGCTAGACTTGTTCAAATTCAGTTAAGGATTCAAACTATATCTGTTCTTCAATTTAATTGTGCTTAAAGCTAGTTCTAACCTGATCAATTAGAATCTAGATCTTAGGTTGCTAAATACGTCACGGAAGTGGGATTTAGGAATCTGAACTAATTAAATTGGGCAATTAAACTTTGCGCAAACGGAAGTTTGGTTTAGGATAATTGTGAACATATCAAACTTGGGATTAATGCTAGTTTAATCTGTTAGTTCTCGCAAACGAAAGTTTGGTTTGCTGCACTTAGACTTAGAGAATTATCGCAAAGGAATTTGGTTAATTCTATATCTGTGTTTTGAGTTCTAGAACTGTGCTTAATTAGATCCTTACTGAATGAACTGTCTGCTTGTCTGATTTCCTGAGAACGCCCTAGACTTAGCGCTTTTAATTACTTGTTTTCACAACCGTTAATCTCTGCTACTGATTTACTTTCTCGCACCGCTTTCAATTCAATTACATTGCTTTCTTTCTAGTATTAGTCTCTACTGTTCTGATCTATTGAGACCAAGTGTCCCTGTGGATTCGATAACCCTATATACTACTTTGACATTGCTGTTCACTTGCAGTTTAGAATAGGGATTAAAACTCTGAGCATATCATGCCACTACTCTCACTCGTCATCTATGCTATCATAGCGATCAGTACCGCTCGAAGAACCGGGAGTCGGAGAGCGCTGTCTACGTCGACGGGAAGGTCTGGGCTGATGAATCTGCGGCTGTCTCCTGCAAGTGCAGGTACGCATGTAGTTCCAGATGCTCCGTAGAATACCATCCTCACGCTCTCTCCACTCTCCCTCAGACATCTCACCAAAAGGTACCGAAGGCTCAAGATAAGGACCAATATCATCAGCAGGAGCAGCAGGTGCAGGCGCAGATGAAGAAGAAGGACGTGTAGAAGGCTCTCCCAGCGGATGAGCCATCGTAGGCACACTGCGCTAATCTCGAATTGGAGGCCGGAAACTCAAGGCAGCCAGCGTATCAATCTTGGTCAGATCAGCAGCAGGAAGGTCTATACCACGCTTCGTAGTGGTGTCATAATAGACCCATATACGTCCCTCCTTCAGCCATGTAGCACTCTACAGGTGGGTAAAATCAAGGAATTCCTTGTTGTCATCACACTCTGTACCCTCTAAGGGAATCCTGCAATGCCTGAAAATGGGAGTAAGCAGACTCCCTACTGTCTCAGTGACCTTCCCATCGAATGGCTTCTTCTGCAATGAGCACAAGTGATGAGCAAAGACAGCTCCTAAGTTGAGTCCTCTGGTGGGATCTCTCAAATCAGTCTCAGTAAACTGCTCCCTTAACCCAATGAAAAGCATCTCCAGCTCATTCTTACGCATCTTGTTGGCTTCAGCTTTGCACAACAAAGTATATCCCAAGATGCGCAAGACATATCTGAGAACAGGATGCCTAACCTGTATCTCCTTCGTCGTCCTCGAGCAATACCGACCATTGCCAATACAGTCCCAGAAATACTAAGCTTCTGGCACATCCCACTCAAGAGTCATACCAATACGCGCAGGCTCAACACTAAATCCATAAATCCGACATATATCAAGAAGGGGAATCCGATACCTGACTCCTAAGCACATGAAGGTAAAGAAACCTCCTGAAGCTCTACTGCTTTCTGGGTCAGGATAAATAACTCTGCATGTAACGCCCCTTTCCCGTTCTCCGCTGACCGTCGAGTTGACCGGTCAACAATCAAACAAGAACATGACCGATCGAACCCGAGCAAGTCAAACGGGAAAATTCTTCACAGGACGAAGCCAAAGATAGTTCGGCTTGAGACAAAGGCTCGCACCAATCCGTCTTTGACCTCGCTATCCTCATTTCCATAGTACAAGCAGTACTACTTGCACTACTTCAATGAGTTGTGTTGGTTCGGACTAAAACCTCATATCAGGGAAACAATTTTATTTTTAAGTAATCAAACGTTGAATATAACGTTTAACGGGTTTTACAATAAACATCGATATAAACACATAATCAATCAAAAATACGAAATAGCGCAGCTGCCGAACAGAAATAAAACACCCAAAACCCCGAAACCACACCGAGGACCTCCCGCGTCCGTCGCTGCTAAACCTGAAAAACACAAAAAGAGTCTAATGAGTGATCTAAGATCACCCAGTGAATCGGCTACCCACTAATGGCTTCTAGTCTATCTAAAACTACAGGTTCCCGCCCCAAAACCCAAAATAACAATCAACAGGAATAAACGGTCGATCACGCACTACCACGTCGTGGTAAACCCACAACACACAATCAATGCCAAAGATAAAGAGAAAATTAGGGAAATCGAAGGCACTGCGTCACATGCCCTCGATTAGACTCGATCTATCTAACGCGCGATAAAAGGAATAAAACAACAACACTGGGCCCTACGATCATGGTAACTTCCACGGGTTTACATCGTCACCTATATGGTAACTAACCCACGACTCCTAAACGTGTACACAAGGTCCCACGAATAGGACACCGTTCTCCGTCCATCGATACGTGGTGACTCGGACTACCCCTAGATAGCCAGAGTTTCCATGTGATTCGGCCCTAGGACATGACCCCGTATTCTCCGAATCACACACCTACCGGCGTCACCCGATAGGTTAACACCATACCGGAATCGCCGTGATCCGGTTAGGTAAAACCCGAGGATCCAATCGGGTCGGAAGTACCGGAACGTAAACAAAACCTAGGCTTGCGGAATCTAACGCACCCTAGATTCCTAGTGCAGAAATATAAACACGCAGACTCGTGGGACTCTAGCACAGATCACACAATCAACAACAGCAATAAGAAATCCTCAACCATTCCGCAAGCCACTACACTACCACCGCTCTGACTAGGTAAGATACCTAGTCAGCATCAACTAACTTACCCGGTCCCGAGACCGGAGTAAGTGTCCACAACAACTGCTTGGCCCAACACCGAGCAGTCTAATAAGCATGCACACAAAGCTCACGACAGCAACATAATAAACACGCAATCACAATCAATCACACAATCACAACACAAGCAGACCTATTAGTGTTTCTAAGTCTTTTAATCTATTCTTATCCGCTACCTTGGGTTAGCGGATCACTAACCCGTAGACGGCTTACAACGCACACCACTTTCTTATTTAATCCACTCTAGGTATTTTTTAATAACTCTTCGATCTGTCGGTTTAGAGTTAGTAACTTACTAACTCCCCGACGTCTCATTATCATTTAATTGATTCATTACCCATTCCCGCTATTAAACATAAACCCCGATCCCGTTATAATATTCTATACGCTTGTTTAGTTTTAACTCGTATTTTAGTGTCGTCTTAATTCCCGTATATAGATTCATTAATTATCGTTCTAATACATATATAGATGCATATACGGTCCTAATCAAACGGGTCTATATGAATGCATCAATCAATCGTTACTAACAACCTAACGGCACGCAATCGATTAACCTTTTTAATTCTAAAACCCTAACATGCTTATTCGGTCCTATCCGGTTTATCATTAAACGTCCAATTATTTATTAATTAACCAATCATCTTAATTAACGGGTATGCAATCCTAAAACTACGGTTTCTCGATTCCGGTCTAAAAGAATCTAAAGGTTTGTGAGCCGACTCACAGTGAGGTAGGCGCGGAAATGATGGCTCGATGCGGATGTGAATCCCGAGACGCCCGATACGAATCCCGAACTCCCGAATATCGAACTCTGAACCCTGAATTCTCCTAAAATCTCGGAATGGCCGTGGACCAAGCGTTGACCGGCTTGGTCTCCGGCGTTGACCGACGGTTGACCGCGTTGACCGGCGGTTGAACGTTGACCCGCGGTTGACCGTTGACCCGCGGTTGACCATTGACCATTGACCGAAGGTTGACCGTTGACTTTGACTTGAACCGGTTGACCTTCCTTGAACCAGCTAAACCAACTGAATTGAATCCAACCAACTAAACCGGTCTAATTAGAACCGGTTAAGTTAAACCGGTTTCGGTCAAACGTTGATCGGTTTGACCTAACCGTTGACCAAGGCTAAACCAGCCTTAAACCAACCCAAATCTTGAATCAAACCATCCCATCATACTCCTTGAAGAACCGGCTTAAGATTGGAGGCGGTGGAGCTTTCTCCGGTGACTTTTCCGACGTTGACCGACAGTGGTCCGGCGTTGACCGGCCGGTTCACCCTTTTTCCGGCGACTCAGAAGACGATCCACCTATCAAACTGACCGCAAAGAGAAGATATATCCATCTATGTCTTCAAAATGTTCAGATCTAGTGAAGGAAAAGAGAGTTCCATCCAACCCTAATCCGCGGATGCTTTCCGGCCATATTCCGGCTAGATCCGGCGACGGCGACGAAGGTGGCTGGCTGGAGATTGTAGAGGAGGGAGAGAGAAAGCTATAGCACTTTGCAGAAGTTGATTTGGGTTTATAATGAAGAAGTTATGAAATTTTTGGTGTTGGAAGGTATGAAGAACTCTCAAGAACACTTTGAATGTTCTTGAGTTTCTTTGAAGATTCATATGGATTTTCTTGGTTTTTCAGGGTAAATGGGATGAATATGGAGAGAGAGGAGAGAGGTAAGGGCGTGGGTTGTGTTTAGAGAGAGTTTTTTTTGTGAGTGAAATGAATCTAACTTGGGTGAATGCAAAACAAAACCTAGTTCATGCACTTGAAACCATGCAATGCACCAACAGCTGATAAGTGGCGCCTCTGGGGTAGTGACACATGTCCATCTGACCCATTTTTGATCAAAAACCCTTACTTAAACCATTCTTAACCAACCCTTAAACCGCTTAAACCCGTAGCTTCAGTTTTCTTCGATCTTGCGTTTAATATTTTAGAACCACTTTGGATGATCCCATAATTCCTCAAACCTCCACAATCAGATTCCCATGCTATTTGATGAATTTAGCATTTTGAATCACTCCGTTCGGACTTACGTAGCTCCGGTTATGAATTTTTAAAGTTCCTTCGGGTTTGTCGGCTTCCATTCCCGACAAGCCGCAAAACATGTTTCTGCTCCGTTTCTTCTAATCCTGGTCTTCTAAACATTCTTTATGTTGAAACATAAGAATATTTGGCCCGTCTTGGCTTCCGTCTCGAACTTTGGCAAAATTACCATTTTACCCCCGACTTTGGTAAAATGACAATTTTGCCCCCGGTTGACTTTATGTGGCCCGTTGACCGTATTTTGGATATGGGGTATCACATTCTTCCCCACTTACAGGAATTCGGTCCCCGAATTCTCCGTCACTATCAGACTTCAAATCGGTTCCGAATCCTGCAAGTTGCTTCATCACTTCATTCCGACGTTTTTATACTCGATCACTGCGGCATTCTGCTAACACCCAACATTACTGCGATCCTTCTATCTCATTCCTTTCTACCCAACTGATCTTCACAACAATTCCGCTCTGGTTCTCAGTCTTGTCTTCCTTGCTTCACTTAACCCTTAACTGTCTCCATCGGTCTCGATCCTTACCCTCATTCCCTGATAGTTTCTTTGTCCTGACTCTCACTTCGGGCTTCCCCACTTTGCTTTGACCTCCACATCCTTCGGATCGCGACTTCCTTTCTTCTTTCTGGGACACTCTTCAAAAATCTGATCACTTGCTTCCATCGGACTGTTTCCAACAACATCATTGATCCTTCCTTCCAAATCTCTTTGCTATCTCATCATACTTCTCGGCTTCTTCCTGTCGGTCGCTCAATAAGCTGATACATTTTCCACTGACGATGGCTACCACTGCTTCACGGTCTGTCTACTTGTCTTGCGCCGTTTTGGACACTTCATCTCGTTTTTCGGGTTCGGGTTCGGTCTCGGATTCACATCGCGTCGCCATTTCGCCCTACATTCAATACAATTAGTCCATCCCCGATATCACTTCCCCATAGAGATATGGTTACTTAATCATGTACCCGACGGTTACCCATGATTAAATAACAATATACTATGAGTTCGCTCCCTCGTGAATTGACGGTGGAACACAACCGTCCTCAAGTCAGCTCAAAAACTTGAAATAAAACTAAAATAAAATTAACACTTTACCTTTTTAACGAATCTGAGAAAAACTACCAACCACTATCAAACTTCCGAACAACTAGCAATTCAACGGTCTCTAAGACCAAAAACAATCAATCTACTAAAACTACGCATGATAAAACTACGCAATCAACCGCACTAACGAATCAATCAATCAATCAATCAATCAACAGGAAATGAAAACAAGCAATTACCACACATATATTCACGCAATCTAATGATCGGTCGGATGCGTCGTCAGTCCAGGTTCAGGTCATGATGAACGGTCGTCAGTTCCACTCATCATTTAGTTTCACACAGTAATCCATTTGCTTTCAGAACCATCTCACTCATGCAAATAGTTACTATGCTACTCAAAATGATTCGCTGAACACTCTGCATCCACCACATACATAAAACGATATATCATACATCATAAGGCTTTTAGTACATGGTCCTGATCAGAGTCCGTACATAAGGCCGTCATCATATCCAAAAACCCATACGACGCCGCTATACATCAGAAAAGTCAAAGACGACACGCAAAGTCGCCTATCCGCCGTTCTATCTACAAGAAAAAAAAAAAGTTAGTGCCCCACTAACCTGGCCTAACTACTCATATCCTAACCTAACGCCTCCAGCAAGACCGAAATGACCAACACCACTGGCAAAACAGCTCGCTGAAGTATCCGCTGGCAGGTGCGCCAGGAGGGTGTGGCGGGTGTGCCTCTCGAGATGGTGCTCCGACATACTGTGGCTCGGCTATCAGGCAAAGATAAGCATTGTGACCTGCGCGGCCACACACCTGACAAACTGGGGTAGCTGCTGAGTGCGGTCCACGGTAACACGCGGATGCCTGATGATCATAACCTCCACACAACTGACAAGGTGAAATCGGCTCTGTCGGCGCTGACGGGGGATCCATAAAAAAATCAGGGGCGAGATGACCCTGACCTCTGCACAACTGGCAAGTCCTTACTGGCTCGGGTCTGGACAACGGAACAACCGGTAACTGAACAACGAGTGGCTGACTAGGCTCGGGATCTCTGCGGCTGGGTCCAGCTCGGTAATCCTCTGGTACTGGTGCTCTGTACGGCTCTCCATATGGCACACACGCTCCTGATCCGACGGTAGGACAAGTCGATGCTCCATGGCCCTCGTGACCACACAACGGACAACAGTCCGGTCCGGGTGATGGATGATACGGCTCTCGTAGATGTGGGTCTACTGCTCAGGGACACCAATGCAAATGAAACTCATACACTCCCCATCCGCTGCATGCTCTCCTCTCTGGTACTGATGGCGGTGCCTCTATCGCCTCAGCTGGCGGCGAAACTGACTCGAACTCTAAATCACTAGATGCTGGCGACATAACCATATCAAACGGCGTACGAGGTGATCCGGGTCGTGGTTCTAACTGATTATGGGGCCCGACCTGCTGCTCCAAAATATCCTCTAGCATCACTACCTGCTCATCTACATGCTGCTCTCACTGCTGACGCTGCTCCGGGTCTACAGGCTCCATGTCCAAGTCGAAGCCAAATGGTAGCGGGTTCATCAAATAATCCTCCACATGAAGTGGCGGGGGAAACTCGGGTGCCTCCAGAAGCGGTGTCTGATACATCGGTGGTGCGTCTGATGCTGCGAGTATCTGCGGTACGTCCGGCTCTGGCCACTGCGGCGGCAACTGTAACTCTACATCCGCTCCTCCTAAGAATCCCATCACTCCTGCGTAAGGGTCTCGACTACCCGCATCATCCTCCATAAGCAGGTAACGGGTCCGGAAGAGGCGACCAGTCTACCTGTGCTGCTCTGGCACCCTGCAGCTGTCGCAATGGAACTGGCGGACGATCCGCCGTACGAGATCCTCGCGAATGGCCTGGCGAAGCTGGGTATCCCTGAAACTGAATCAATTGACCCTGCGACGAACCGGCTGATCCCTGCTGACTCATGCTGCTCAACTGAAACTACTCTGCGCGCACACACACACACCCCTCCACTCCACCCATGACACACTGCTGAAAGACTTCAATCAAAAACACAAGACAAGTTAGCACAAATAATACGAAAATCCTACTTTCCCATCCCAACCCCGAGTTTTACGGACGCGGCTCGGTTTCCTAATGGATGCTTGTGTGACACATTTGACTCGATAAAACACGGAAAACACTCAAAAATGAAATGTTTCGAAACCCATGCAGAACCATGCTCTGATACCACCTTTTCTGTAACGCCCCTTTCCCGTTCTCCGCTGACCGTCGAGCTGACCGGTCAACAATCAAACAAGAACATGACCGATCGAACCCGAGCAAGTCAAACGGGAAAAGTTCGTCACAGGACAAAGCCAAAGATAGTTCGGTTTGAGACAAAGACTCGCACCAATCCGTCTTTGACCTCGCTATCCTCATTTCCATAGTACAAGCAGTACTACTTGCACTACTTCAATGAGTTGTGTCGGTTCGGACTAAAACCTCATATCAGGGAAACAATTTCATTTTTAAGTAATCAAACGTTGAATACAACGTTTAACGGGGTTTACAACAAACATCGATATAAACACATAATCAATCAAAAACACGAAATAGCGCAGGTGCCGAACCGAAATAAAACACCCAAAACCCCGAATCAAATCCCGTCACAAGCAACCCAAAACCACACCGAGGACCTCCCGCGTCCGTCGCTGCTAAACCTGAAAAACACAAAAAGAGTCTAATGAGCGATCTAAGATCACCCATTGAATCGGCTCCCCCCTAATGGCTTCTAGTCTATCTAGAACTACAGGTTCCCGCCCCAAAACCCAAAATAACAATCAACAGGAATAAACGGTCGATCACGCACTACCACGTCGTGATAAACCCACAACACACAATCAATGCCAAAGATAAAGAGAAAATTAGGGAAATCGAAGGCACTGCGGCACATGCCCTCGATTAGACTCGATCTATCTAACGCGCGATAAAAGGAATAAAACAACAACACTGGGCCCTACGATCACGGTAACTTCCACGGGTTTACATCGTCACCTATATGGTTACTAACCCACGACTCCTAAACGTGTACACAAGGTCCCACGAATAGGACACCGTTCTCCGTCCATCGATACGCGGTGACTCGGACTACCCCTAGATAGCCAGAGTTTCCATGTGATTCGGCCCTAGAACATGACCCCGTATTCTCCGAATCACACATCTACCGGCGTCACCCGATAGGTTAACACCATACCGGAATCGCCGTGATCCGGTTAGGTAAAACCCGAGGATCCAATCGGGTCGGAAGTACCAGAACGTAAACAAAACCTAGGCTTGCGGAATCTAACGCACCCTAGAGTCCTAGTGCATAAATATAAACACGCAGACTCGCTGGGACTCTAGCACAGATTACGCAATCAACAACAGCAATAAGAAATCCCCAACCATTCCACAAGCCACTACACTACCACCGCTCTGACTAGGTAAGATACCTAGTCAGCATCAACTAACTTACCCGGTCCCGAGACCGGAGTAAGTGTCCACAGCAACTGCTCGGCCCAACACCGAGCAGTCTAATAAGCCTGCACACAAAGCTCACAACAGCAACATAATAAACACACAATCACAATCAATCACACAATCACAACACAAGCAGACCTATTAGGGTTTCTAAGTCTTTTAATCCATTCTTATCCGCTACCTTGGGTTAGCGGATCGCTAACCCGTAGACGGCTTACAACGCACACCACTTTCTTATTTAATCCACTCTAGGTATTTTTTAATAACTCTTCGATCTGTCGGTTTAGAGTTAGTAACTTACTAACTCCCCGACGTCTCATTATCATTTAATTGATTCATTACCCATTCCCGCTATTAAACCTAAACCCCGATCCCGTTATAATATTCGATACGCTCATTTAGGTTTAACTCGTCTTTTAGTGTCGTCTTAATTCCCGCATATAGATTCAATAAATATCGTTCTTATACATATATAGATGCATATATGGTCCTAATCAAACAGGTCTATATGAATGCATCAATCAATCGTTACTAACAACCTAACGGCACGCAATCGATTAACCTTTTTAATTCTAAAACCCTAACATGCTTATTCGGTCCTATCCGGTTTATCATTAAACGTCCAATTATTTATTAATTAACCAATCATCTTAATTAACGGGTATGCAATCCTAAATCTACGGTTTCTCGATTCCTGGTTTAAATGAATCTACAGGTTTGTGAGCCGACTCACAGTGAGGTAGCCGCAAAAATGACGGCTCGATGCGGATGTGATTCCCGAGACGCCCGACACGAATCCCGAACTCCCGAATATCGAACTCCGAACCCCGAATGCTCCTGAAATCTCGGAATGGCCGTGGACCAAGCGTTGATCGGCTTGGTCTCCGGCGTTGACCGACGGTTGACCGCGTTGACCGGCGGTTGACCGCGTTGACCGGCGAGTGACCGTTGACCCGCAGCTGACCGTTGACCATTGACCGTTGACCGAAGGTTGACCGTTGACTTTGACTTGAACCAGTTGACCTTCCTTGAACCAGCTAAACCAACTGAATTGAATCCAACCAACTAAACCGGTCTAATTAGAACCGGTTAGGTTAAACCGATTTCGGTCAAACGTTGACCGGTTTGACCTAAACGTTGACCAAGTCTAAACCAGCCTTAAACCAACCCAAATCTTGAATCAATCCATCCCATCGTACTCCTTGAAGAACCGGCTGAAGATTGGAGACGGTGGAGCTTTCTCCGGCGACTTTTCCGGCGTTGACCGACGGTGGTCCGGCGTTGACCGGCCGGTTCACCCCTTTTTCCTGCGACTCAGATGACGATCCACCTATCAAACTGACCGCAAAGAGAAGATCTATCCATCCATGGCTTCAAAACGTTCAGATCTGGTGAAGGAAGAGAGAGGTCCATCAAACCCTAATCCGCGGATGCTTGCCGGCCATATTCCGGCTAGCTCCTGCGACGGCGACGACGATGGCTGACTGGAGATTGTAGAGGAGGGAGAGAGGAAGCTATAGCACTTTGCATAAGTTGATTTGGGTTTATAATGAAGAAGTTATGGAATTTTTGGTGTTGGAAGGTATGAAGAACACTCAAGAACACTCTGAATGTTCTTGAGTTTCTTTGAAGATTCATATGAATTTTCTGGGTTTTTCTGGGTAAATGGGATGAATATGGAGAGAGAGCAGAGAGGTAAGGGCGTGGATTGTGTTTTGGAGAGGTTTTTTTGTGAGTGAAATGAATCTAACTTGGGTGAATACAAAACAAAACCAAGTTCATGCACTTGAAAACATGCAATGCACCAACAGCTGAGAAGTGGCGCCTCTGGGGTAGTGACACATGTCCATCTGAGCCATTTTTGATCAAAAACCCTTCCTTAAACCATTCTTAACCAACTCTTAAACCGCTTAAACCCGTAGCTTTGGTTTCCCTCGATTTTGCGTTTAATATTTTAGAACCACTCTGGATGATCCCATAATTCCTCAAACCTCCATAATCAGATTCTTCATGCTATTTTATGAATTTAGCATTTTGAATCACTCCGTTTGGACTTACGTAGCTCCGGTTGTGAATTTTTAAAGTTCCTTCGGGTTTGTCGGTTTCCATTCCCGACAAGCCGCAAAACATGTTTCTGCTCCGTTTCTTCTAATCCTGGTTTTCTAAACATTATTTATGTTGAAACATATGAATATTTGGCTCGTCTCGGCTTCCGTCTCGAACTTTGGTAAAATTACCATTTTACCCCCCGACTTTGGTAAAATGACAATTTTGCCCCCGGTTGACTTTCTGCTGCCCGTTGACCGTAATTTGGATACGGGGTATCACACTGTAGGTGGCCAGCAATTGTCTCACCAGATCATGATACAACTCATAGTGCTGCATCGGCATTGTCCCCAGACCAATGCCCTTAACCAATGTCAGCACCTGCTCATCAATGCCTAGACCCCTACAAGTCCAATAGTCCGCAAACTTGGTCGGCTTAATCGTCATGCCACACCAACCATTGTAGAGTAATGTATCGAACTCGTCCCAATGGTCAAGTAGCGGCCTCTCTGTGAAGGTGTCGGTCTTAAGCAGCTTATCAATCTCCATATCCCAGACCTTGTTTGTCGGAATCTGATCCTTACCCGCCTTAGGCCAAGGCAACTGTATTGCTTCCCGATCTCTCTGATAAGGTTCAAGATATGGCGAGTCTCGAGGAAACCACTCAACTGGCGGAGGATGATGATCTGCAGCTGCAGCTGCTGTGGTAGCTCTGCGTTTGTGAGGTTGTCCGCGATGAGGCATCTGAAAACAAGAAAACAATGCATATTAGTTACGACAGATTTCTCTGTGAAGTCGCAGTGCAACGACCGTTTCACAAGTGCAGCGATCGTTGCAAGGCGATTTCACAGTCGCCAAATCATCCTTCAAATCCTGCAAAATTCATCCCACAATCTCACAAACAGCTTAGTTCTATCACCAATCAACCTAAATCAAGCTTCTAACAGTACGGAATCATCATCTCAAAGCTAAAAATCCCTAATTTCAAAATCCTAGAACCGAATCCAAAAATGACGAATTTAAGAGCTCTTACCTTGGAATCGCTTCGATTGGGTTATAGAAACAGATAGAGAGTGTAAAAATAAGAAGAACAAGCTTTGAATCAGAGAAAATGATGAAGAAATGAGTGATTTAGGTGATGAGAGTCGGGTTGTACGGACGGCGAAATGGGGAAGAAGAGAAGAGAGAAAAGGGTTAAGGCACTTACCTGGATCGTTTGTGCAACGACCGTTGTAGATAAGCAACGATCGTTGCTGCTGAACCAAAGTGATTCCGGTTTAGCACGCGTACCTTTAATTTTTGCAATTGAACCATTTGCAACGACCGTTGCATAGGACCGCAACGATCGTCACAAGGCGATTTCATCTCTTCGTCATTTCTCCCTGCAACGACCGTTGCACATGTAGGCAACGATCGTCACACATCTCCAGACAGTGTTCTGTAACGAAAAACTTAGCAAAAAAAATAAAACCAAAACGTTAAATCCTAAGAAAAACACCAAAAATAAATAAGAAAAATACTAAAACCTAACAGTGGGTTGCCTCCCACTCAGCGCTTGTTTAAGGTCAATAGCTTGACCGGACGAACAAGATTCAGGCCCTTGGAGGTTTCAACAGAGACTGTGATTGCCTCTGCGAAAGTCTCCTCATCCAAGGCGGAGAGTAAGATGTCTCACTGTGAGCTAGTCCAAGAAAAGAGGGAGTAAAATGATCTCCAGGATCTGAAACCAAAGTCTCACTTGTCTGCTCTCCACATCCATCCTCAATCCTGAAGGTTTGCCCATCAATCTGCGGCTTGCGCAGCATATCCACTCAAAGTGCAGAGGCTCATCTCCCAAATAGAGATAAACAAGACCTTTCCTTACGTCAATCACTGCTCCAGCTATAGCTAAAAACGGTCTTCCCAGTATCAAAGCATCATCCTGCTCACTGTCGTACTTAAGCACCAAAAAGTCTGTCGGAACCAAGTAGTTCCCAACTCTTACTGGGACGTCCTCAAGAACTCCTTCCGGAATCCTTATTGACTGATCAGCTAGGACAAGAGAGGTCCTAGTGGGTGAAAAATCCATCATCCCCAGCTTCTCTGCCACAGAGTATGGCATGAGACTTTCAGCAGCTCCTAAGTCATACAGAGAGCGCTTGAAACCATCCTCAAAAATAGAACAACTCAGCACAAATATCCCAGGATCATGTAGCTTCTTCGGGATCTTAGTTAACATCACATTACTTATCTGTTGAGGGACTACTATCACCCAATCTTTCAGCATCTCATCCATTGGCAGCATCTTCTTCAAGTATCTCTGCACACAAGGGTGATAAGGTGGATCATCAGATGGTGGAACTTCTTCCAACTCTTCACCAATCTCTCCTATCTGTCGGACCTCAGCAATCCTCTGTTGAGTTATCTCAGACACTCTAGGGAATAATCTAATAAGCTCCAGATCCGTCTCTGCATCAATGCCATGAGACTCAAGTGAATCTGTCTGTCCACGGCATGCAACGATCGACGCCATAGGTGCATAGATCGATGCAGCATAAGTTTCACAGATTCCACCCGAGAGATTTTCCTCAATTTCATAATTTTTAGCTTCTTCCACTAGTTCAGCTGTATTTAACTCAAAATTTTCACCTTGGTATGATCCATCATTGATATAGACTGACCAAGCCTTGATGTGGGTGTCCACGACACTCTTTCCCGTAACAGAGCTTGAAATTTGGCTCACTTGTGTGTCCAATTGCTTCACATGAGTACTTAAGGACTCAAACTTCCCATTGAGGTCCTCATACACAGCATCTAGCTTCCTATTGCAGTTCACATCAATCTTAGTCTGTCTTTCTAGCAACTGCTCCATCATACTCTCCATCTTGCTCTCATGAGCATTAGCTGCAGGAGGTGTTTGGTAAGAGGAAGATCCATAAGTCCTCTGATTACCTTGTTGAAAAGGCTTCTGGAAACCAACATTCTGTCCAAATCCAGAAGAGTTTTGATTGCTTTTGAAAGCACTCTTCTGTCCACCATTGAAGAATTTATTACCTTGCTGTCCTCCAAACATGTTTCCTTGGAAACCAGATCCTCCAATGTAGTTCACATCCTCTTCCTGACCATCTTCTTCAGCTTGGATTACTTCTACATCTTGAGCGAAATGGACAGCTTTCTTTCCAGCCAGCAAATTACAGACAATGTCCAACTTAGTCCTAATATCAGCAATCTCCAAGTTATCTATCTTCCCACCAGATTCCTTCCTTCTCCTATCAGCAGTCATGCAGATATTACTGCTTACTAAGTTATCTATCAATTGCTTAGCTTGCTCAAGAGTCCTAGTGTTGAAATTTCCATTGCTGGAATTATCCAACGCGGTCTGGTATGGGAGATCTATACCTCTAAAGAAAATGCCCAACAATGTTACCTCAGTGAATCCATGGTGCGGGCAGTCACGTTGGTACTTCTTAAACCTCATCCAGGCAGTCTTAAGAGGCTCTATAGGACCTTGGGAGAAAGTGAGAATGTCCTGTCTCGACTGATCAGAGCGAGCATCATCATAGAAGTGTCTCAGAAACTCACTCTTAACAGCGTCCCAAGTAGTAAACTTCCCAGGTGGAAGTTGTTTCAGCCAGGCAGCAGCATCTCCAGCGAGAGAGTAGGGGAAGAGTTTGAGAAACAGATAGTCATAGTTCACTCCATCATACTTCATCCCAGTGACTATGTCCTCAAACTCATCAATATGATCCATTGGCTGCTCATTAGGGAAACCATGGAAGGCATTCTGCCTCAGAATAGAGTAGTAGATGGTCTTGATCTCGAAGTCATTCCTCTCAAAACCAGGAGGCACAAGAGCTGACCGGTTAGCATGAAACTCATCCGGACAGTTATAGTCAGCTAAGGTCCTCTCATTAGCAACAGGAGGATTAACCATCTGCCTCTAACCTTGTCCTTGGCCTTGTCCTTGTTCTTGTTCATTTTCAGGCTCAGGAATCACATTCCCTTCAGCATCAATCATATGCCCAGCAGCATTGTACGGATTATTTTGTCGGCCCCTCAGGGTACCTTGAGCATCGGGTATCAAAATCAGATGTTCTCGAACTATTCTTGCTCGTTGAACTTTCCTGTTAGTCCTCTCTAGTCTAGCAAGCTCTTCAAGTTGGAGATTAACGAGATTAGTATTCGGATTACTTCTGGTATCACGCGTCTGCATAAACCGTCTGTAATCACAGTGCAACGATCGATGCTAGAGTGCAACGATCGATTCAACTCCAGTCGCCTAGTAACGATCGACACAAAGAAGTAACGATCGATGCTATGCGATTGTCAAACCTGCGACAGAGAAGAAACAGAGAAAATTAGTAACCAAAACAAAAAAATAAAAATCCTAGTCTAAACCCTAAGTTCAAATCTATCGAAGACTCAAAAGAGTCCCCGGCAACGGCGCCAAAAACTTGATAGGTCAAAGTTTTATCCCTATTCTAACTGCAAGTGCACAGTGATGTGAATGTAGTACTTTAGGGTATCGAATCCACAAGGACTCTGGGCAACGATAGATTTAGAAAAGTCAAGATTAAACTAGGAGAAAGCAATGTAATGAGAAACTAAAAGCAAAACAGAAAAGTAAATCAGTAGCAAGATCGGTTTGTAGGCATTAACTAAAAGCGCTAAGTCTAGGGAGTTCTCAGGAAATCAGACAAGCAAATAATTTATTCAGTCAGGATCGAATTAAACACGGTTCTAGAACTCAAACACGGATATAGAATTAACCAACTTTCGTTGTGAGAATTCTCTAAGCCTAATTGCAGAAATCCAAATTTCTTTGTAATTCCTAACAGATTAAACCAGCTTTAAGATTAAGTTCAATATGTTCACAATTCAATTAAACCAAATTTCTTTGCGAGTAATTCAATTGCTCAACCTAAATAGTTCAGATTCTAAACCACACTTTCGTGTCAATTTAACAACCTAAGATCTAGATTTTAAGTGATCAGGTTAGAAACTAGTATTAAGCTTAATCAAGGTTGAAGAACAATTATTGATATGAATCCTAACTGAAATAAATAAATCTAGCAAGTCATAAAATCCTTAATGAGAATCCCTAAACCTAACTATGAATCTACTCAGACATAGAATATGAAAACATAATCAATGAATTAATAGATTGCATAAAAGAGAATAAAGAAGTAAGGGGGTTCGAAATCTTCTCCAAAAAGCAGAAAGCAGTACATGAATAGATCAGCCCCAAGCTCTAAAAAACTCTCAGCTGTAAGTATGAAAGCGTATCTAAAAACTGATGTAAAAACCTAATTATATAAGCTAATCATGTCTTGGGGCTTCTTTGTAATTATCAAGAACTTCTGGGCAAAACTGTGAATTCTTCATTCTTCATTAAACCGCCGAGGAAGGCCCATATCGCTCGTGTGTCGATCGATGCACGATGTGTGTCGATCGATGCACTACTCTGTTTTGGACAGTGAACTCTATCTCTCGGGTCAAAGCACCAAAATGATCCAAAAAGCTCCATAAACTCCAATTCCGCTCCAAACGTGCATATATCTAATAACACCTGTAAAAGACTCTAAAGAAACACTAAAAGACTCTAAAACATACTTATATCATGGTCTAAAACCGGTAAAAATCATGATATATCATTCGCTTAGATAAGACTTGAGCTGGGCGAACGCTTCTTCGCACTTTTCGTCCCAGAGGAACTTCTTGTTCGCTTTGAGCAAGTGATAGAAGGGTAGACATTTATCAGTTGACCTCGAGATGAAGCGGTTCAAAGCAGCTATTTTGCTAGTCAGACGCTGGACTTCTCACGTTGTTTTGGGATATTTCATCTCCATAAATGTCGCGATCTGTTTAGGATTCGCTTCGATCCCTCTTTCGGTTACTAAGTAACCAAGGAATTCTCCTGATGGGACCCCGAATGTGCACTTTGCTGGATTAAGTTTCATCCCGTATTTATTGAGAATGATAAAGCATTCTTTTAGTTGGGGGATATGATCCTCATACCTAGAAGATTTGACCAGCATATCGTCGATGTAGACTTCCATAGTTTTACCCAGGAGTCCTGAAAACATCTTGTTTATGAGGCGTTGGTATGTTGCTCCTGCATTTTTTAGTCCGAAAGGCATGACTTTGTAGCAGTACGTGCCTCAATCAGTTATGAACGAAGTCTTTTCTTGGTCTTCGGGGTTCATTAGTATTTGGTTGTACCCCGAGAAGGCATCCATGAAGGACAATAGTTGGTGTCCGGCGGTGGCTTCGACCAGCCGGTCGATGTGTGGGAGTGGGAAGCTGTCCTTCGGACATGCTTTGTTGAGGTCTGTAAAATCTACACAGACTCTCCACTTCCCATTCTTTTTCTTAACCACTACGGGGTTCGCAAGCCAGTCAGGGTATTTGACCTCTCTGATCGATCCGATTTTCAGTAATCGATCGACCTCGTCGTTGACGGCTTGAGCTCGTTCCGGGCCAAGTTTTCGACGTTTTTGTCTTACCGGTTTGTAAGTTGGATCGACATTCAGCTCGTGGCTGGTTACGTCGATGTTGATCCCTTTCATGTCTGCTGAAGACTAGGCAAAGGAGTCAACGTTCTGTTTAAGAAAAGAGATCAGTTCATTTTTAACTGGCTCCGATAGGTCAATTTCGATGCCGACAAGTCTTTCGGGATAAGCGTCGTCTATGAAAACTTGGGTTGTGAGGTCCTTTGGAGGTCCTTTTTGGCTTGGGTCGTTCGACCTTTTAGTTTGCATAGTGGCGAGCTCTTCCTCTTTCTGTAATTGCTACGTGTGGGCTTTCTCGATCTACTTGTACCCGTTCATATAGCAATTACGGGAAATCTTTTGACTTCCGTAAATGGTTTTTACTCCTTTCGGAGTTGGAAATTTCACGCATTGATGGTAGGTCGATGGTACCGCTTTCATGTCGTATATCCACGGTCGACCTAGAATTGCGTTATAGGGAGCTGGTCGATCTACTACGACGAACTATGTCATTCTTCGAACTCCTCCAGCTATTACTGGGGCGAAGACAGAGCCCATTGAATATGTTGTTTCGCCAGCGAACCCTACCAATGGTGTCTTTTCCTCGACGATCTCGGAGTCGTTGAACTCCATCTTTTTGAATGCGTCGTAAAAGAGGACATCCACCGAACTTCCTGTGTCGATCATTATCCTCGAGAGCTCGACATCTCCAACTACTAGACAAACGAGGAGAGCATCGTCATGTGGTTTGTCAAGATTTTTTATCTTGCTCTCGTGGAAAGTGATTTCATGGTCTGGACCTAACATTGGGATTTTTCCCCCTTTGTCGGTCTTGACTCTTCTTTGAAGAGCTTTGATTGAGTTGACCGAGTCTCGGCATAGCTTGGAGCCACCGAAGATGAAGTTAACTCGTTTAGGGGGTATGGCCCGTACACCCCCCCCCCCCCCCCCGCAGAGACGAGGGAGATTAATTCGTAAGCGTAAACTCTTAATAGGAGCTGGAGGCGGAGATAGCGCCGAGCCTCCTGGGGTGCCACACAAGCTGAGTTCACCGAGAATGACTTCAACTCGCTTTCGCGACCCTTGAGGGAGGGCTTCGGGAGATTCCGACTCCTTGGACTCTCGGGATTCATCTCGATCTATCGGATCTAGGATCTGATTCTTAAGACATGAAAACCTATATATAGTCCCCACAGTCGGCGCCAAATGTGAGATCGGAGATTCACACCAAGAATTTGTAATCGTGGATTTGGACTTTTTGATATAAAGATGAAATAGATTTCCTATGAATCAAAGACTTTATTGAGATTGATCGTCGAGATAGAACAAACACAATCGAATAGAGAGTACAAAGTATGCTAATCGAGCTATCTAGTCGAAGTGTTCTTGATTAGGGTTGGAATGTCTTGAATGAATCGCCACTTCTTCTTTAAATACTCTCGACTTTGATCTTATTGTTCCGATATTTTGGCCTCGCCGTGATAACGATCTCCGAGATTCGCGGGAATTGAACCGACGAAGACCAGGTCGCTCTACCTCTACATCGTCTCCTATCGAGCTCGAGCTCGATCGCCTCTTACTTCGGCGTTGTCTGGGCCTTGTCCAGATGTTGGTCGTATGGGCCCAGAATGGATGATGGTCGATCTCTCTGTCTTGATTATGGAGCGGGCTCATGATTATGGGCCTTTGTTTTGTTTGTTAACGGGCCGGATTTCTTAGAGGGAAATCCAGCACCAACAATATGTAACATACCAAGCCAAACGATAGGTAACTATATCAATTACAATTAACATGCTTATAATTTTGTTATGTGGTTTTGATCATTTTTCAGGTATGTAACATACTAAGTCAAACGATAGGTAACTATTATCTTACAATTTACATTGTAATAATCATTTTGTGGTTTTGATGAATTGGCAGCTATATTTCAAACCAAGCCAAACGATAGGTATCCATGTCTGTAGTTTTTACATTGTTTGAATCATTTTGTTTGGCTTGGTATGAATTTGCAGCTTGGTTTCATATGAAGCCAAACGCTACGCATGTATCAGCAATTTATTATGAAATTTCTTCGATATCGTGCACATATTAATGTCGAGTGGTGTGTCCAATCGCGAGCCATAAAGTATTTGTTAAAATACATTCATAAAGGTCCTGATTATATTGCGGCTACTATTGAAAAGAGAATGCAGATGGTGTTATTGACGAAATTGAGCACTACTACAACTGCATGTATTAGACACGTTTGTTTGCACACTATTTATTATTTGAATAACATTTATCATAAAATTTTAATACATTTCTTCACACTTTTTGATACCACCCGAAGCAACATGGCGTATATTTGCGTTCCTTACACATAACCGCACTGTAGCTGTTGAGAAACTTGGTTTTCATCTTCCAAACCAGCAGATTGTCTGCTTTGATGAATTTGAACCCATTGAGATTTTGCTTATCAAAACGACTGCTATTCAATCTATGTATATCGCTTGGATAGTTGCATGTAGGAAATATCATAATCTTGCAAAGGATATCACTTATTCTTAGTTCCCAACTAAGTTTACATGGGTTTCAAAAGAGAGGTCATGGAAACCAAGGCAGAGAAAGCTTTGGGCTGTGATTGGTGGAATTGCCTATGTGAGTATAGCATGTGGTGAGTTATATTATTTAAGAATACTTCTTAACTATGTTAAAGGCCCGGAATGCTATGAGGCTATAAGGACATTTGAAGGTATTGTCTATCCTACTTTTAAAGATGCATGTGATGCTCAAGGTTTGCTAGATGATGACAAAGAATTTATTCTAACAATTGAGGAAGCAATTGAATGGGCCAATGGAAATTATCTTCTGGATTATTTTGTTCAGATGTTAATAACAGATAGTATTTCTCATCCTTTGGTTGTGTGGAATTCAACATGGGAATATCTAACAGAAGACATTCTAATCGATGAAAGGAGAAATCGTCGGAATCCTGGTATGTACTAAAAAATCTTTGCCAAAATATTGTTGGTTGTTTTGACTGTTTATATTTGTTTTTTATTTATTTTTTTGTGAAACATGCAAATACCTCATGAAGATATAATATTGTTAACATTTTATAATCATGCATATTTGATTTTAGTTGATGATCAAAGGAAAAACATAGCATTGGCAAGGATACAAAAAAAGTTGGAAAGTTATGGTGGATCGCTTACTAAATGGCCTGAGATGCCACTACCAGAAGATTATGAAGAGTACAACGGCAACCGACTCATAGATGATGAGAGGAATTATAACTGTGAGGATGAAAGAAAAGAAGAAGAGAGGCTTCTTGCCATGACAACGGACGAGCAAATAATAGTATATGAAACTATATTGGATGCAGTTGTGAATGATAAAGGAGGAATTTTTTTTCTCTACGGGTTCGGAGGTACGGGCAAAACATTCTTGTGGAGTCTATTAAGTGCTTATATTCGTTCTAGAGGTCTTATTGTGATTAATACTTCTTCAAGTGAAATTTCCGCTTTGTTGTTGAAAGGTGGGAGAACAACACATTCAAGATTTGCAATTCCGATCAATCCATACGAGTTCACAAGTTGCAATATGAAGACAGGATCCGATCTTGCTGAATTAATGAAAGTTGCTAACCTTTAGTTTGGGATGAAGCTCATATGATGAATAAACATTGTGTGGAAAACTTGGACCAAAGTTTGCGCGATATTATCAGAGAAAAGGAGGACAGGCCATTTGGAGGAAAGGTGGTTGTTTTTGGTGGTGATTTTAGGCAGATTCTTCCAGTAGTTCCCGGGGGAGAAAGATCAGAACAATCTTTGCAACTTTAAACTTTTTCGGAACTATGGCAATCATGTAAAGTTCTAATACTTACAAAGAACATGAGATTGCTTGGTGGAATTAGTGATGAAGATGCTGAAGAGTTGAAAATATTTTCAGAATGGTTATTGAATATAGGTGATGGCAAGATTAATTCTCCAAATGATGGAGTACGTTGAGATCGATATCCCTGAAGATTTGTTAATAACCGAGTGTGAGAAACCAATTGAGACAATAGTTAACGAAGTTTATGGTCCGGACTTTGTTAACTCAACAGATGATCAAGTATTTAAAAACAGAGCTATACTCAGCCCTACCAACGATAATGTTGATGAGATTAATGATTATATGCTTTCCAAGTTGTCTGGTATATAACAATCTTACTTATTAGAATATCTTAGCCCTATTCAACTAAATTATCTATAATAGATTGTCTAACATGTTTTTTTTGTTATAGGCAAAGAAGTAACATATCGAAGCTCCGACAGTATTATTCCTTCAGATGCTGCCATAGATGATGATACCAATTATCCTATTGAGTTTTTGAACATCATTAAGGTACTTGGATTACCCAAACATTGTTTGACGCTAAAGGTTGGTGCTCCAGTTATGTGTTTGCATAACATTGATCCTAATGGTGGTATTTGCAATGGAACAAGGTTACTTATTACTCAACTCAGACCTCATTACATTGAAGTAATGATTTTAACTGGGAATAAATCTGTTATTGGTCGAATGATACTTCTAAACAGAATATATGTAACACCATCATATACAAAGTTTTCATTTAGGAAGATACAAACTGACAATTCATAAACCCTAAACATTAGGATCAAAAGATATGTAAAATATATACCTCCAGAATTTTCAATTATGTTTGATTTTGTCAAAAACTTATGTTTAGTGCTTTGTTTTATATGTTTGTTGAATTGATACTATATTTTTGTTTCGTTTAGGACATCTATCAATTTCAAGTACTTAAATTATTATTTTTATTTTTATGTCTCCACAATATAATTTTTATACAGATGTATTAATTTCTAATTAATTTTCAGATTATTAATATTTCATGAATTAAGGTAATAGAAGTGTAAAACAACAAAAACAAACGCAACCACGGTATTTCTTTAAAAGTTAATTGAAATAGTTACCAAAATTTAATATACTTATTATACAATTCTACTATATAAAAGAAACAAATAGATATTCACTAGACAACTAATTATATATTCTATCCACTAACTTACATCTTCTAATCTATATAACTAACTATTTATATATTCAAATGGAACTTTTCTCTTAATCAAAATTAAATAATCGTCGACAAAAAAAAAAATTTACCCCGCACAAAGTGCAGACGAATCATCTAATTATTACATATTTGTATTATTTATTAAAAAAAAACAATCATTTCCGGTACGTTTGTTATATTTAAATAAAACTCTAACAATACCTTACATTTTCTATTCACTCTAAAATGTTAATGTGAATTGGAGGAATTCAGTCTTACATAGCTGGTGGATCTTGCATGGGTAAAGATAGTAATGGAGAGGTTCTTTATTATGCTAGGGAAGATTTTACGAGTTCACCAAACATAATGATTGCAGAGTTGAGATGTACTATCCAAAGCTGCTGAGATTTACAAGCTGTTGAAACACTTGCAAAGCCTGCAGAATGGCCGAAGTATCATAGCTTTACCGCGCATGTTCAATTAATACGACAGACTTCATTAGTTTTCAATTGGAACTAGGAAACCCAAAAGCTAATATCACTGTGCCGGAGATCTCCAATCGTGTTACACGAGACGAGAGGTTTCATTCATACCTCTCTTAGGTGGTCGAGCTTAGCTTAAAGATCGGATTCAGCGAGAGTTGCGGAGAAACATCTCGATTTCCTCTCGAATTAGAAATTCAGATGTTGGTTCTGATCTTCATTTGGTATTAAAATTTGGATTTAATAACTTAATAAAAAGTTTTAGACGACCAAATACAAAAATCTCCTACTTCTCATTCTTTTTTGTTTCTTCTGCAGCATTAAGCATAGGATCAATTCCACCAAAATTATGATCAGTCTTTTAATCTTTAGTTTTGTAAATACAGAGGAACTGGAACTGATGTCACCTTTCTTAACGATCTTAATCTTAGCCAATGGGCTTAGCAAACGGGCTAACCACTTACGAGACAGAGGTATGTTCTGTGTTTAGTCATATTAATCAGCGCGGTCGGCTTTTTATTATTGCCTTAATATCCTCTCACGACCCACAATAATTAATTAGGAAACTATTTCCCCACTATTATAGGTCAAAATGATAATTTACCCTCATGTTTTATTTCGATCGTTCAGCACCCCAGATAGTGGTGAAATGATTCGGATTACTAAATAAAAAAATCATTATTTATTATTCCGCCAACGAATTAAATGAGAGGCAAAATAAACTTTATATTATTTGAGAAATTGCATGTTGATAAAACGCATTTAGCAGAAAAAGGAAATTCGATTTTATGTTTTGAGTTCAATATATATATATTAAATAAAGAAAATTAGGAAATTACAAAAAGGGGGCCAAATTTCTATTCAAATTTTTTCTTCGCCCCGATTTCATTCTCTTGTTTTCCTCTCTCTATATCGGCAGCGAACCGAAACACAAACGCAGCAGAAGAATAGAGAGAGAGAGAGAGAGAGAGAGAGAGAGAGAGAGAGAGAGAGAGAAGTAGAACCTTTTTTATTTATCTCAAAGAGCTCGTGGAAGATCACTGTCTCCTACAATGCCTGTGGAGAAGAGCTTCTCTGCGGCTGAGATTCCCGATGAGGAAGGGGAAGGTAAAGACCAACGACGCGACCGATTTAACCCGGACACTGAAGAGAACGAAGAAGAGGATCTACAGGAGAAGAAAGACGGAGAAGGAGGAGACGATGAGGAAGACGGAGAAGACGTGAAACGCGACGAAGCAGAGGAAGAAGAAGAAGAAGAAGAAGAAGAAGAAGATGGTGATGAAGATGCAGAGGAGAAAGAAGAAGAAGGTAAAGGTTGTTTTGGTTTTGGGTTTCTACTTGTGGAAACGTAATTCACGCTTGTTGTAGTTATGTATATACGTGAGAGTATGTGTGTTTCATTTTGGTTCTCATTTTGTCAGATTCTAAGGAGAAGAGTCCATCTTCGACATCAGGAGAGATATCTGAGTACGATTTCTCTTCTCCCCACTCTCTCTTGCCGTAATGGGTTCTCTTCTCCATTCAGTTTCGGTTTGATGTACATGTGAAAATCTCTCTGCCTGATTTAGTAATCTAATGATTCATCCTCTTAGTTCTTGCATGTTGTAATTACTCTCGTCTTGCTGCTCCAAAAATCCCTAAACTATCTCAGCTCTTGTAGTTTGTATCAGCCACTATGGAAGTTGGTCTCGAGAACAGTTCAACTTAACTTTTCTTGTACAAACTGTCTTAAAACTCTTTTGATTTTCTGTCAGTATATCATCTACAAGTTCCAGTTAAAATCAGCTTTATCTTTATCTGGGTTTTTCATGCAGATTTATAGACATTGATCCAGGGGAAATCCGTAAAGACGTTCAGTGTCCGATATGCTTAGGTACTTAATTTCTTCGACTACTTGCAGCATCCTTAAATGGGAATGAAACTTATCCTAAAGCTCCAATGTTGTTTCTTTCTTCAACTAGCATGAAATTCATCGTCTTCTTGTAGATATGATATGATTTGATTTGCAGTTTTAAACTGCCAACTTTCTCATAATCCTACTAGTGCAGTATGAGTATGCTAATTAATAGGAGTTTCTTGTTTTACATCTTTCCAGGAATTATAAAGAAAACAAGGACTGTGATGGGATGCCTGCACCGGTTCTGCAGGGAATGTATTGATAAGTCAATGAGATTGGGGTATGCCTTCAAACTGTTTTGTTCATTTTCTTTGCTTACTTTCTAGTTACATGTTCATCATAGGTGTTGGCTTGTATAAAGCTTTGTTTTGAGTTTATTGCTGTTGCAGGAACAAAGAATGTCCTGCTTGCAGGAAACATTGTGCAAGCCGGCGTTCTTTAAGAGACGACCCCAAATTTGATGCTCTTATTGCAGCTTTATTCACAAATATTGATAGTTATGAGGAAGAGGTAAAGCTTCAATTTTTCTTTTGTTTTCCTGAGAGATTGTTGCTGTTAAAAGCTTTTCATTTTTTTTTTTTGTCAGGAATTTTCTTTTCACGAAGATGACAAGGCTCGTAATAAGCAGGTCGGATATCCGAGACAATCTGTGCTGTGGAGAATGTAGTCATTTACCTTTTTCTTTTGCTTTTACTGGAGTTATGGTTTTTCTGTAGATTCAAGCATCTATAGCTGAAATATCGCAGAGACAATCTGAGGCTCTTGTGAAAAGACGATCTTTTGGTAAAGAGGCAGTAGTTTTAACGAGATCGCAGCGTAGTGCTAGTGGCTCCAGAAGGAGAAGGAACTGCAGAAACACGGAACAAAACACAGTAGAAGCCCATGACGATGAGAATGACAACAACAACAACGGAGGAAACAAAGATTCGTCTTCAGATGAGCGTGGTGCAGAAGTCCGGCTGAGAAAACGAAGAAAACGGTCTACAAGTCGTTCAACACAGCACCCTTCTTCTTCAGGTGCAAACAACAACGGCAACTGCGCAGATACCGACACAGAAGTGTACAGAGACAACAGCAAAGGAATTTCTCCCGGGCTTGTGTGGAATCCGGAGATGTTTGCTTGGGGAAGAGGAGGTACAAGGAGTAACACAAGGCATGGGAATAATACACCAGGAGGTAGTTGTAGTAGGAGTGCAAGGAATGCTCGCGTGAATAGACTTGTGGAATATATACGCAGCAACGTAGATGGTAACAGTGTTGAGGTACCAACAAAAAGAAAGACATGATTCTCCTTCTTGATGATGACTTGAGTCTCAGATTGCAGTTTTCTTGGATTTTGATTAGACTTACTATCGTTATCTCTTTGCAGCTGGATATTCATCTCAAGCTTGTCTCACTGGACACAAGATGTGTACCAGACTTACCGCAGCCATATCTCTGTTGCAGACCCACTTTACTTGTCAAACAACTCCGTGAAGTGAGTACTCTTCTCTCTCTCTCTCTCTCTCTCTCTCCCTTGACAGCAGACTTGCACGGTAGAAAGTAGTTAGTCTTCAATTTTCACTTCATATATAGAAGGTTTGTAACATAACAAAGATGATTTGAGTCACATACGTGCTAAAATAATTGTTGTTTTCTCAATGTTGAACAGTTTGTAGCACTTGAGATGAATTTGAAGATTGAAGAGGTTGAATTGTTGGTAACAAGAGAATTAGTAAGAGGAGAAGATAAGGCAATGGAGAATAATCTTCCTGTAGTGGCTTCAGATTCAGCAGAAGCATCCAAAGATGAGATGCAAAGTCTGGAAGACAACGAAACATTGTCAAGGCTCAAAGTCGATTTCATTTCAAACCATGAACAACAATTGGTAGCGTCACCGATCACAATAATAATAATAATTTGTTTTAATATATCTATTCATTATTCTTATTTGTGAAACTTGATACTTATTTGGTTTGTTCCTTTCAGATCATAGGTTACAGGCAGAAGCAAAACCGAGTGAAGAAACTTGGAGCCTGAAGGACGTTCTGCAAACAAACGTATATAAATAAATTTATCCGTTTGCTAGATTATATATCTCAGTTGGTCTTTTTTAATATGGAGTTTTACATCGGTTACAGTCTTTTTTCTTTTCTTCTTCTACTCGTTGTAGACGTGCAAGGAAACGCTTTTTCTTTTCTTCCAACTATAATATATCAGTCAAGTTTTTCAAAACACAGAAGATTGCTGCTTTCTTGTCTTTTAAAATTTTATAAGCGAGTAGAAGAAGCCATCATTGTTTTCCTCTCGTTTCTTCTGACCACTCTAAGCTTCGGTGACTTTGGCTTGAGGAAGAACCATTGTCCTTGTCAGCTCTCTCTTCATCTACCTGTTCAAAGTATCAGTCTTATCTTGGCAGTAAATATATAGAAATGTATTTCTATTATTATACCATTTTTGCGGCTTCAATCTCTTGTACATAATACAATATAACAAGTTGGTGGAGTGATTAAAGAAGTTGTGCAACAAACTTGCTTTTAGTTTGATGTAGAGGAAGCTGAAATGAAATTCTGCTGATAAACAGTTGCTCTATAATCACTGCCTGTGCTCTCAAGACTCTTTTTGGGACTCTCTAACTTGAACGGTTCTGGTTTTGGTGGGAACTGAATTACGAAATGGAAAGAAGAAACTTTGGACTGGATATGGGGTTGCTTTGGGAGTTGTGATCTTTTCAGCCTCTATCTGACTTCTTCTCTTTCTCAGCACCTCGTTCCTGGATTTAATCATTACCAAACATCTTTCAGAAAAAATATATATTCCCTATGAGAGTAAAGAGATTGGTTTTTGTTGGTGATGTTACGTACTTGTGTCCTGAGAAGGAAAGGGTTTGGTGTAGTGCTCCTTTGTAGAGGCTTTTCACGGCAAGTATCAGAGTTCAATGAGAGCTGTCAAGTACTTTGAAATTTCAAAATATGCACAACTTAGACTCGTCAAAGTACCTTGTCGAATAGATCTAGGCCGTTAAATCCTCTCATGTGCGAGCAAATGAAACTCTTGAGGTATGTTCATATGCTTTTTTTGTGTTGCAAAATATTCCCATCTTGACCAATGAGCAACTTTAAATGATAGGTAACATATTCTTTTGGCACCTTCTAGTTCTTGAGCTCCTCTTGCTCAATTTCAGTACAAGTTGTTTTTGCTTTAATAGGACGAGCTCTCAGCATCGTTTGAAGCAAAAGGGATCTTTTTTTTTTTTTTTTTTGACATCGCAAAAGGGATCTTTAATAGGACGAGCTCTCAGATCTGGGTCGGGTCCGGATCCATGTATATTAATCTGTTGGGTCCAACATTTGAAGATTCGCGGGTATAGATTCAGATCTGAGTATTATCCGCGGATCTTTCGGATACCCATATAAATTTGTATATATATATTAATAATTTATTATGAACCTGTATATATATATTATATATATTAATAACCTGTTTCGAAACTGTTCCTAACTTATTCTGAACCTGTTCCTAATTTATTCTGAACCTGTTCCAAACCTGTTCCGAGCCTGTTCGAACCTATATTCGAACCTGACCCGATTAATATCCGAATAAAAATGGGTATTGGCAGGTAAGCTACTTTAAGATTTGACCCGACCCAGACCCGACAGTATCCGACCCGAACCCGACCCAAAACTAGCATGTCTTTAAATAAGTCCTTCATTTCTTCTACCCGATGAATCTGGACCCGACCGAGACTCGACCCGAATCCGATCCGAAGACCTGAATGCCCAGGCTTATATCAAATTGTTAAGAGTCTTCAACGTGTCGATTTAATATAATGACTTGGCATCAGTGTCAATATCATTTTATTAAAGAAAAAAATGTATTTTGAGTTTTTGACTAATGCTTGAGAAAAAACTATAAAAGGGAGCTTTCCTTGCTTTTTCAAAACATTTTCACAATCTACAAAAAAAAGATTCTAACAATCTCTATTTCTTTTCTTCTCTTAAAAGTAAGTCCTCGCTTCCGGAGTATAGCGTAGATACTAAGTTTGTAGATTCCATTCTCGAGTTTTGTGAGTCGGTCTCACTTGATTGTATCTTAGGATTCAAAATCGATGTTTTAGCCGTCATACTACAGGTGATTTATTGAGTTAAGAAAAGATATAAAGTTTCGCCTTCACGACCTGTTTCTCGAAAAAATTGTTTCCAACATCTCGTTTTTAATTGCTTTCTGTTAACTATTGTTTCATTGTCGGCACATTAATGCTCTCAATTAAAAAGGGGTGCGATCATACCAGCACTAATGCACCGGATCCCATTAGAACTCTGCATTTATATGTGCTTGGGCGAGAGTAGTTCTAGGATGGATGACCTCCAGAGAAGTCCTCGTGTTGAAACTCCTTTTAAATTAAGTCAAGATTTTAGGACCGCTAAAATCTAGAAATAAAAAATATGATCAAAATACTTTTATAAAAAATTTATATACGATGAATAAAGAAGAAACGGTTAATCGAAAAAATTAATAACAAGATTTTGAAAACGATTTCGAAAACAAACCGTGAGGCGAGAATGCATATATTTTCTTAACTCAATAAATCGTCCGTAGTGTGACAGTTAAAACGGCGATTCTTGAATCCTAGAATAAAATCACATGAGACGGCATGCAACACTCGAGAACGGAATCTACAAACTTAGTATTTATGATATACTCTCAAAGACCAGACTTACTTTTGAGAAAAGGAAGAAAATAGAGATTGCTGGAAATTTTCTTGTGAATTGTGAATATATATTTTTGAGGAAGTAAGACAAATTCATTTTTATAACATTTTCTCAAGCATTAGTCAAAAGATACATTTTCCTAATAACATGATCTTATACTAATGCCAAATCTTATCATTAAAACCATACGTTGAGTTCTCGTAAATTAAAAAAATAGAAAGCAATCATTATGCATCAATTGACAATGAATATAATGTCAATCTTGAAAATTTGATTATAACGTTTTTTATATATTTTTGAAATTAATTATGAAATATTTTTGTTTTGTGTTAAACATAACTAAACACAAAATCAAAATGATGTTGGCCAACTGGATATATGATCAAAGTACCAAATTCAAATTAATATCCTAGACTCATTCCAAGTCATTTGGCTAAATATATTTTTTGTAAATTATATCATAATATACAAAAGAATGAAGCCTTACAAATCTTTTAAATTGTGATCCAACAATTAGATATTGTAGGGCCGCTAAAATATAGAAATGAAAAATACAATCAAAATGCTTTTATAAGTAATTATAAATGGTATATAAAGAAATAATAGTTAACATAAATAAATTAATAAAATGATTTTGAAAAATATTTTTAAAACAAACCGTGAAGGTGATACTTTATGTATTTCTTTAACTCAATAAATCCTCTGTAGTGTGACGGTTAATACAACGATTCTTGAATCTCAAGATACAATCACATGAGACCGGATCGCAACATTCGATGACGGAATCTACGAACCTAGTATCTACGCTATACTCTCGAAGACAAGACTTACTTTTGAGAGAAGAAGAAAAGAGAGATTGCTGAAATAAATTCTTATGAATTGTGAATGTATTTTTTTTTTGAATAAGTAAGACAAACTACTTTTTATAACATTTTCTAAAGCACTAGTTAAACGATATATTTTCTTAATAAAATGATTTTGATACTAATGTGAAATATTATCAAAGAAGCAATAGTTTTCTTTTGTCACAGAAAGAAACAATAGTTAATGAAAAGAAATTAACAAAGAGATTTTGAAAACGATTTTGAAAACAAACAGGAAATGCGAGAATTCATCTCTTACCTTAACTCAATAAATCGCCTGTAGTGTGCCAGTTAAAACAACGATTATTGAATCCTAGGATATAATCACATGAGACTGGCTCGCAACACTCGACAACGAAATCTACGAACTTAGTATCCACAAAATACTCTGAAAGACAAGACTTACTTTTGAAATCAAAAGAAAAAGAGAATGCTGGAAAATCTTATTGTGAATTGTTAATGTATTTTTTGAAGAAGTAAGACAAACTCCCTTTTATAAATTTTTCTCAAGCACTAGTTAAAGGATACATTTTCTTAATAAAATGATCTTGATACTAATGTCAAATCTCGTCACTGAAATCATACATTGACCTCTTGTGAAAAAATTAAAAGGAAAACGTATGCATCAATTTACAATGAATGACAATTTGATTTCAACTTTTTGTTTTGTTTTTCCTTTTTTTTTTTTAATTTAGTTAGAAGATATTTTTGTTTGTGTGTTAAACATAATTAAACACAAAATCAAAATAAATTAGACCTATTGACTCTATAATCAAATTACCAAATTCAAATCAATATCCTAATCTCATTCGAAGTCATTTGGCTAGACATGTCTTTTCTAAATTACATCATAATGTGATTTTTACATGAACCCAATAACTTATTTTTTTATTCACAATCATTAATTTTTGATAAAATAATGAAGCCTTATAAAGGTTTTAAAGACAAGAGATCAATCTAAAGAGCTAGAGGTAAAACAAAAAGTAGAAAGGGGAAGGGGAGGGGGGAGGGGGGAGAGGGGGTAAGAAAAAATGAGAGGAAAAGTGAAAAAAATTGGCACTCATTTTTCATTAAGTACTTAACCAGAAAACGAAAAAAAAAAAAATTTCCGCCTGAACTAAGCACAGCTTTTTAAACATTACATGTGCTATCTAAGATAGGCTTCCAAAAAGCGTTAATAAGATTAAAATCCGACAAACAATGCATAGCGTTTGAATTTTGGCAAACACTATCTTAAATTGAGGGTTATGTCATTAAATCTTCCGTAGTGTGAAGGTTAATACAACGATTCTTGAATCCTAGGATACAATCACATGAGACCGGCTTGCAACACTCGAAAACGAAATCTACAAACTTAGTATCTACGCTATATTCTCGACGACAAGACTTAAATTTGAAATCAAAAGAAAAGAGAGATTGCTGAAATTTTTTCTTGTGAATTGTAAATGTATTTTTTTGAAGAAGTAAGACAAATTCCCTTTTATAACATTTTTTCAAGCACTAATCAAAGGGTACATTTTCTTAATAAAATTTTCTTGACACTAATGTCAATATTGTCACGAAAACAATACCTTGAGCTCTCGTAGAGAAAAAAAATAAAGGCAAATGTTACGTATCAGTTGACAGTGAATGTTATCTTAACAATTTAATTCCAAAGTTTTGTTTTTATTTCCTTTTTTATATTTTTTATGAAATTAATAAGGAGAAATTTTTGTTTTATGTTAAATATAATTAAACACAAAATAAAAATGAATTTGGCTCATTGTAGCTATGACCAAATTACCTAAGTCAAATTGAGTTCTAATCTCATTCCAAGTCATTTGGCTAGACATATCTTTTCAAAATTACATCATAATATAATTTTTCCGTGAGCCCAATGACTTATTTTTTATTCACAATCATTCAATTTTTGACAAAATAATGAATCCTTACAAAGCTTTTAAAATTTGATCTAACAATTAGACATTATAGGACCGCTAAATCTAGAAATGAAAAATACGATCAAATTTTTTTTATAAGCAATTACAAACGATAAATAAAAAAGCAATAGTTAACAAAAATAAATAAAGAAAGAGATATTGAAAATGATTTCGAAAACAAACCAGGAATGCAAGAATTCATCTCTTTCTTTAACTCAATAAATATCTTGTCGTATGACGGTTCAATCCAATGATACAATCACGTGCAACCATCTCGCTACACTCAAGAACGAAATATACGAACTTAGTATATATTATATACTCTCGAAGACAAGACTTACTTTTGAGAGAATACGGAAAGAGAGATTACTGGAAAAATTTCTTGTGAATGTATATTTTTTTAAAGTAAGACAAACTCCATTTTATAACATTTTCTCAAACACTAGTCAAAGTATACATTTTCTTAATAAAATGATATTGATACTAATTAATGGCTAATCATGTCTTTAAAACAATACATTGAGATCTCGTAAAGAAATAAAATAATGGCAAATGCTATGCACCAATTGACAATGAATGTCAAACTTGAAAATTTAATTCCAATTTTGTTTTCTTTTTCATTTTTTTGAAATTAATTAGGAGATATTTTTGTTTTGTGTTAACATAATTAAACACAAAATCAAAATGAATTTAGATCATTGGATCTATGATCAAATTATCAAATTCAAATCCATATCCTAGTCTCATTCAAAGTCATATGGCTAGACATGTCTTTTCTAAATTACATCATAATGTAATTTTCCATGATCTAACTTTTTATTCAAAATCATTTAATTTTTCACCAAAGAATGAATCCTTACGAAGTTTTTAAAAATTGATCCAAAAATTAGATATTGTAGGACCGCTAAAATCTATAAATGATTATAAATGATAAATAAAGAAACAATAGTTAACAGAAAGAATCTAATAAAGAGATTTGGAAAAAGATTTTGAAAACAAAACGTTAAGGTGAGACTTCATCTCTTTCCTTAACTCAATAAATCGCATGTAGTGTGGTGGTTAAAACATTGATTCTTGAATCCCAAGATACAATCACGTGAGACTGGCTCGCAACACTCGAGAACGGAATCTACGAACTTAGTATGTACACTATATTCTTAAAGAGAAGACTTACTTTTGAGAGAAGAAGAAAATAGAGATTGCTGAAAAAAAATTCTTGTAAACTGTGAATGTATATTTTCTTAGAGAAGTAAAACAAGCTCCCTTTTATAGCATTTTATCAAGATCTGGTCAAATGATGCATTTTCTTAATAAAATGATATTGATACTAATCTCAAATCTTGTCATTAGAATCATATGGTTAGCTCTCATAAAGAGAAATTAAAGGCAAATGTTATGCATCAATTGACAATGAATATAATGTCAATCTTGACAACTTGATTCCAACATTTTGTTTTGTTTTTCCTTTTTTCTTTCATTTAAAAATTAGTTAGGAGATATTTTTTGTTTTAAACATAATTAAACACAAAATCAATTTGAATTAACCCATTAGGTCTATGATCAAATTACCTAATTTAAATTGTATCCTAGTCTTATTCCAAGTCATTTGGCTAGAGATATCTTTTCTAAATTACATTATGATGTAATTTATTCATGAGTCCAATAGCTCATTTTTATTTATAATTATTCAATATATGATAAAATAATGAAGTCTTACAAAGCTTTTAAAAATTTATCAAACAATTAGATATTGTAGGTTCGCTAAAATATAAAAATGAAATATACGATCAAAAGACTTTTATAAGTAATTA
This sequence comes from Orychophragmus violaceus, assembly GCA_030180135.1. NCBI lineage: Eukaryota > Viridiplantae > Streptophyta > Magnoliopsida > Brassicales > Brassicaceae > Orychophragmus > Orychophragmus violaceus. The sequence goes on from CM058240.1 coordinate 33,130,575, forward strand.
TAAACGATAAATAAAAAAGCAATAGTTAACGGAAATAAATTAATAAAATGATTTTGAAAACGATTCAAAAACAAACCGTGAAGGCGAGACTTCATCTGTTTCCTTAACTCAATAAATCGTTCATAGTTTGACGGTTAAAACAAAGATTCTTGAATCCCAGGATAAAAGCACGTAAGACCGTCTCGCAACAATCGAGAACAAAATCTATAAACTTTTTATCTACGCCATACTATCGAAGATAACTTTCTTTTTAGAGAAAAAAGAAAAGAAAGATTGCTGGAAAATTTTCTTGTGAATTATGAATGTATATTTTTTGAATAAATAAGACAAACTCCTTTTTATAACATTTTCTCAAGCACTAGTCAAATGATATATTTTCTTAGTAAAATTATATTTATACTAATGTCAAATTTTTCATTAAAACCGTACACTGAGCTCTCGTAAAGAAAAAATAAAAGGAAAACGTTATACATCAACTGACAATGAATGTCGATATTGACAATCTGATTCCAACATTTTTTTTTCTCTGTGGACAATGCCACTTTAATTCGTTTTTAGTCATTCCTTTTTTATTTTTTATGAAATTAATTTGGATAATTTTTGTGTGTGTGTTAAACATAATTAAACACAAAATCAAAATGAATCTGGCCCATTGTATCTATGATTAAATTACCAAATTCAAATCCATATCATAATCTCATTCCAAGTCATTTACTAGGTATATATTTTCTAAATTATATCATAATGTAATTTTTCTATGAGCCCAATGACTCATTTTTATTGACAATCATTCAGTGGTTAACAAAATAATGAAGCTTTACAAAGCCTTTAAAATTTGATCCAATAATTAGATATTGTAAGACCGCTAAAATCTAGAAATGAAAAATGCTATCAAAAAACTTTTATAAGAAATTATAATGGATAAATAAAGAAGCATAAGTTAACGTAAATAAATTAATTAAGAGATATTGAAAACGATGTCGGAAAAAACGGGAAGGCTAGAATACATCTCTTTCCCTAACTTAATAAATTGTCCATCGTGTGACGATTAAAACAGCGATTCTTGAATCTTAGGATACAATCACGTGAGACCGGCTTGCAACACTTGATAATTGAATCTATGAACTTAGTATCTACACTATATTCTCGAAGACAATACTTACTTTTGATAGAAGAAGAAAAAAAGACATTTCTGGAAATATTTCTTGTGAATGTATATTTTTGAAAGTAAGAGAAACTCCGTTTTATAAAAATTTCTCAAGCACTAGTCAAAGGATATATTTTCTTAATAAAATGATCTAGGATATATTGTCACTAAAACAATACATTGATCGTAAAGAAAAGAGGGCAAATGTTATGCATCAACTGACAATGAATATCAATCTTGACAATTTAATTCCTACGTTTTGCATTTTTCATTTTTTTCTTTTTTGAAATTAATTAGGAGATATTTTTGTTTTGTATTAAACATAATTAAACACAAAATCAAATGAATTTAGCCTATTGAATCTATGATCAAATTACCAAATTCATTCCATATTCTAATCTCATTCCAAGTCATTCGGCTAGACATATATTTTATAAATTACATTATGATGTAATTTTTCCATGAGACCAATAACTATTTTTTTATTCAAAATCATTCATTTTTTCACCGAATAATGAAGCTTTACAAAGCTTTTAAAAATAATTCAAAATTAGATATTATAGGACCTTGAAAATCTATAAATGATAAGTACGATCAAAATACTTTTATAAGAAATTATAAACAATTTATGTCTTAGAAATAGTTAACATAAAGTAAATAAAGATATATTGAAACGATATCGAAAAGAATCCGAGAAGGCGATAATTCATCTCTTTCCTTAAATCAATAAACCATCCATGTGAGACCGTCTCGCAACACTCGAAAATGCAATCTATGAACTTATTATCTACGATATACTCTCAAAGACAAGACTTACTTTTGAGAAAAGAAGAAAATAGAGATTGCTGGAAATAGTTCTTGTGAATGTATCTATACTATTAAAACATGAAAGTTTTTTGAAACTAACCTTCTTCTGACGTGTTATTTATAAGACATGCCATTGTAAATTATGAGTAATTAAATAGATTCATTAAAGGTATAAATGTCTTATTAAATAATCCAAATGGAAAAACAATGCGCGGATCTAAAAGTTATTAAATACACTATTATGAAAATTATTAAATGCATTTTATTTTGAATATGAAAGTCCACCAAAGCCCATGATAGAAGAAGCACAACCCAGCAGCATCGTGACTTGTCCACGTTTCTTATATTCATATCAAATAATTTATATTGTTTCTTTTAATTAAAATCAACATATATTATACTAGACGATTTAGCTTGCAGTGTGATAGAACTTTAAAAAAGGTTACATTGACGATCAATGTGTAATTGCATCTGAACAACATATTTTACCTGAACCCAAATATTAATATGAGGATCTCAGAGTTTAAGAAAGGGAAATCAAATTATTCAGCTTTGTAAAAAAAAAGTAAGGATTGTGTATGTAAATGGTATGTTCTTTCAATAAACTCATTTAAGGGAAATATTTACTACACATTCGATTTTTCAATAAACAATTTATCTAGAATATACTTTGGAATCAAGATATCCCATAACAACAAAATCTAAAATCTAAAAACTGAATTCTTTTTTTTCTCTTAACTTTGGGATAAAAAGAATGGGAAGATATTGTGGTTTTGAAATATAAATGAACCACATCGGAAAAAAATTTCCCAGAAACTATAAATCTCTTATAAATATGAGTAGAATTTGTTGATGTCAACAAATGTCTTGGATTTAGACAAAATAACCCATATAATTCTATATTTTTTACGGGTCTCAATACAAGAAGCCCAAAAAAAAACATATTATGTTTTGTGTCATTGTAATTCATAGGTTTTCTCATTAACATTTATGATTTTATTCAAACTATATTCATAATATTTTGTAGAATCTTATTTTGTTTTAAAATGAACCTTCCTTAACCATGTTATTTATAGGGTATTCCATTGGAAATTAAGAAAATTTAATTAATTCATTAAGGGTGTTTTCGGAACTAATTAAAACGTGAAGCCGGATCTGACCCGATCCACTATTTAAAATCACCATCGTCGGCTTTTATTTGATAATCTGGTCCGCTGATATTAACTGTTTTTAACCCAGTTTAAAATGAATAAAAGCTCTTATATATTAAAAAGATTTCACTAATGTCCACATGTCAAGCCCACGTTTTTAGGGATTTTGATTTTTTTTTTTCTAATTCAAGTTTTTATCTTTTATGAATTTTTTTAATTCTAATAAGTATGTCTTCAGCTACTAAGTATGTCATTAGATTGTTTTACAACATTTTATCATAAGCTATAAACAAATTATGGACTACGACCAACATTAAATGTAAGCATTAAAGAGGTGTCTCTATGTTTCTACGAATATGTGGACACAATGAAGTTCAAAGGGATGTTGGATTGCGATTCGGTCGAACGCAAGAAATTTTTTGGAAGTGCTTACAACGACTGAGTTGCTTGCTTGTGATTATATCAAAACTCCAACAACACAAGAGCTACTCAGGATTCTCGACCGATTCCTAATGGATTCAAAATATTGGTCATATTTTAGTGGATTTTTCGAAGCAATGGATGGGGTTCATGTTTGCGTGAAGGTGAAGCCAGAATTACAAGGAATTTATTGGAATCGGCATGATAAAACATCTTTTAACATCATGGAAATTTGTGATTTAAACATGTTGTTCACATATGTTTGGAATATAACACTGGGATGTTGTCATGATACCGCAAATCTCATGATGGTGCAAGACAATGACTCTGAATTTCCTTTGCTTCCGGCAGTTAAGTATTATGTAGTTAATTCTGGCTATCCAAATAAACAAAATTTCTTACTCCATATAGATATTCATGCAATATGGTTGTTCAATATCATATGTCAAAATTCCACAATGGTCCTCCTCTTCGAAATAAAAACAAATTGTTTAATTGATGACATACATCATTATGTTATTTTATTGAGAGAACATTTGGAGTTTGGAAGAAGAAATGGAGGATTCTTTGTGAATTCCTAGATATAATATTCATATACAAAAAGAGTGGTAATTTTATCAGAATTTCATATTTTTGATGAAGATTTTGTAGAAATAATAGGACATACTGAGATTAACAACACAAATTCTGAAACTGATCAAGATGGCGTAGAAGCACCGGAGACAGCCGAGGGAAATCCAATGGTGAACATCACAGAATATATTACAAATATGTTATGAGAAAATCGAAATACTCATATCTTAATTTTGTTTCTTATTCGTGTATTGTAAATGAAGTATTTTATGTATAATATACATATTTGTAACCATAAACATATTTATTATTTTATATTTATTTTATGTACCGCTTTTTTCATTCAGTCTTATACTTTGAACCTTCTGATCCGCTTAATCCGCACTTGTACCGCCTGATTCGCCTGATCCGCATTTGATCTGCTTAATCCGCCTAAACTGCTTGATCCACAACGCTCGATCCATTTTCTTTATTCGAAGCCTAAGAATAGTATCAATATTTATTGCATTACACGATTTCTAACTTAATTTATAAATATTTAATAAATATACATTATATAATTTTCAAAATTATGATATTTAGACATATATATATATATATATGACTAATTTAATATATTTTATATATATTTTTGTCAAAGTATAAATTAGTATTGATTCCTGATAAATGTTATGGCTGGCTCTGCCACTATATGTAATATATATTTTAAAAAAAGAAGTTTATACATTTAGTTTAGCATCATTTGAGCAACACATTTTATATATTACGTATTATTGTAGTAAGTTTAATTTTCATCCTATTATTTCAGTATGACAGACAATATGCCTTAAGATTGTTTGAACAAATGAGTATATGTATCTATTAATGTTAATCCCAAAAAGCTGACGTTCTACAATAATAGGTGCGAGCACAAAGTAATATTTGCTACTTCATTTGTCTTGTGTTTATACAAATTTATACTTATATCTGATTTTTTTTTTTTTTTTTTGCGGCATATTTGATTTGTTAAAAACGAATATTTACAACTTCAAATACTTGTTGAAAATGGCGTACTTGTAAATTACTTATCTCATTTTATAATTACTACATGTGAAATAATTTTGAATTACTTGTAAACTATTTGAGAATTATTTGCAAATTATTTTTTCTTTTATTTATTTGATTATATATATATAATATTTGAAAGAAAAAACGAATAATAGGTTAAAAAAATTGGGTAATGAATAAATTTTAATACATTTTACTTAAATTATAATTACAAATATCTAAATTTTGTTATCTACCATTTGCCTTGACATTATCGAATATTTGATTTTTCAAGTCGAATAATTTACAAGTAGTTATAGGATATAAGTAACGAGTACATGACAAATATCCCTATAAGTAACGAGTACCGAGTACGGGACAAATATCAAATATGTATGCCCATTCCTATAGAATCAACACCATAATAGAGCTTGTGCCTCTTGTTGACACCTCAACTTCCTTAAGAGTTCTGGTATTGACACATCAATAAATGAAAAAACTCTACTGACCAATCAGATTAAAACAATCCTCCACATCTGATGCTGAGTCATTTTATTCTTTCTTTTGGTTTTAATTTTTTTCTGTATCATTACTCTAAAAAGCCGTAGCCCTAGCGGCGATGCCTCGATTTTGATTCTCTTCCCGATTCTCTTTTCCTATATCATCGACCTCCAGCTTCGTCGTCGAGCTCAACGGAGAGGCGTAGATGGCACCAAGAACTGCGATTCGTCGTCGCCTGAGGGTTCCGGTGCAACCCATAACCGTGACAGATGAAGAGAGCTTCCCCGATGTCGAACCCGTTCGCCGGAAGACACTCCCTACTATCAATCCTGCTACCGAGGACATCATCGGTTCGTTTTCTTTTCCAACATCTCTTTATTCAGGGAAAACTTCGTCTTCTGCTCACTATTATGAACTGGATCATTGAACTTTTCGAGTTTCGATTTAATCATGAAATTGGTACTACAAATTTCCCGATCTAATGCATACACAGAGAGCTTTGAACTTTTGTCTGCTTAAGATGTTCGGAAGCTGTTTTTGCATTATATCTGTTTGATTATTATATAGGAGGATAATATATCTTGTTGAAATTTTGGTTCTCCTCTTATGCTGATGGAGTTCGTTGTGGGTGTTTTAAGTTTCTTAAATTAAAGTGGGGATTTGACGTGTTTTATATCGACTCGTTAGTTTGAATAGGATTTGGGGGCCTTTTGTGTCTATGTCACTTATTCAGATCATAAGCAGTGCATTTGATTATCATTATGAGAACTTTTCATTGTAAGCAATGCATTTGAGTGAATTATTATTGTTGTGATTGTTACTTTAGCAAAACGACAAATTTTGTTTTCTGGGTTTATTTTAGTTCTTGGATTTGGATTTGACTTGTTAGTTTGTAGAGGATTTGGGGGCTTTTGTCTATATCACTGATTCGGAAGCTACAACAACATTGGAACTTTTGTCATTGAAAGCAATGCGTTCGAGTGAATGTTTGTTGATTGTGATTGTAACAGGAAGAGTTGAAGAGCACAACCATTAAAATGGCAGAGGAGAGTAAAGTACTTAACACACCTGGTGCTGAGAAACAGACTAAACGAGAACTATTTGATGCTCTTCGCCAAGAACTCGAGTAAGATTCTTCTTTTACTTTCAGTCTGATTTCGTCAATTGCTTTTTGGTTAGGTAGCTCTGTGTATGATCACTTATTTGTAAAATCCTTTCTCTGTTTTCTTGCAAACTAATGTATGGATATCGGTTTCCTTAGGCAGCTAATAATCTATATTTTGCTTGAAGGAATTATCCTTTACTGATGGCTGTCTGAAAAGTCGCTCCTGCACTTGCTGCTGGGTGCACGGCAATATTGAAACCTTCAGAGTTGGCCTCAGTGTGCGTATTTAATTTCTGTTGAGATGATAGCTTGCTGTCCATTAGTTCATGAACTCGCCAATCTCATTTGGTTTTACTACATGACATGTTTGGAGCTCGCTGATATTTGCCGTGAGGTGGCCCAGGTGGGTCTACCACCTGGTGTTCTTAATATTCTGACTGGTCTAGGAACTGAAGCAGGTGCTCCACTGGCATTGCATCCAGGCGTTAACAAGGTCTGATCAGTCATTATCTTTACCAGTATCCTGAAAGTCAAACAAATTGAAGATAGAGCTTTTATTCCTTGCTTTTCTGGTTGGTTGAGGTAGTGACATTTTGTCGGAAAAAAGTATTGATATTTAGCCTTCGCTAGATTGTTTTCACTGGAAGCACGATAACTGGAAGCAACATAATGACTTCTGCTGCCCGATTGGTTAAAGTAAGTCCAAGTGTCCTTGTTGATTTCCTTTGGAACAAGTACCATCTGGGTTTTGTTTATTTGACCTATTTTCAAAGTCTATATATGAATCTACCACATAATTTAAACACATGCTTTTCTGTTCTAATACTAAACATAAAAAAACAATAGGTGAAGAAAATCCAGAGCGCAACGACGACTGGCGAAAGTTGAAGGAAAGAGAAGAAAAAAGACATACAAAAATCGGACATACGATTTAATTTAAACTGTCTATTTCGGATGATACTTTTATCTATACAAACATTCGCAAACAATTGGTGTAATTATTCTTCAAACGAGTAGGAGACAATACATTGAAAAAATAATATTTATAAAAAATCTGCTGCGTAGCGCGGGTATTTATCTAGTGTATCTAAATCAGATAGATCCAACCATCTACGTTTAGCTAGGTTCATTCGATTTGTATTGTTTTCATCGGTATATACGTATACGATTACCCAACCATCTACCAAACCAAAAAGTCATGAAACAAACGTGACTAATGCTTTATTTTTATAGGGATTAATACTAAAAACTTATATATTCCTTCTTAATTATACATTAAATTAATCTACGTTAATTTATCTCATTCACATCAATTCGAAGTTTAGAAATGAATAAACACACGACAACATTAGCCGTGCTTTCACTACTTCTCGTGATCTCCGATCACACAAGGTTAATAATTCGAGTTCACTCGTACGTACCGTTCTGTGCATATACATATGATTATTTTTCTTACTGTCTTGTATTTCTCACGGGCAATTATTACAAACCCGGTAAGAAATGTTGTGTCCACATCGCAAAACTTAACATAATTGCCAAGCACAAAAAAGAGAATCCGAGGCTTTTGTGTAATTGTGTTGAGATGATGACGAGAGGTTATACGCCTCCGATGTTGGCTGATAAGATCCAACAGCTTCCTCTTCTTTGCAACACACATCTCAGCTTCCCTATCTCCTCTAGCATGGACTGCTCAACGTAAGTACACAAACATTACTTTTTATTCTAAATGGCAAAAAGGTCATTGTGTAGTTATGTATATTATATAGTCAAAACCCATGCTTTAAAACACGACTGCAGAAACCGCCTAAGCGCCGGAAAAACGTTCGGCGGCTCCGAGCCATCACGATTTGTGTTCAATCGGCCAACAAATCGGCAACCTCAATTTTTTTTTTACTTTTTGTAAATTTTCAGTTAGAAATTAGATATTTGGTTATAAATATGTTATAATTTGGCTAAAATCATAAGGAAAACAACAAAATCGAACCAAATCGTGTGAATAAAAACTGGGACGGCGGAATTTAGGTTAATGTTGGTGTAGGAGCAAAGGAAGAAGATGGGGGATAATATGGTAACTTCAGAGATTTATTAAAAAAAAAAGGACTTCTCATATCTGAACTCGCGTCTTATGCGTTGCTATAAACATAAAAACCACTGGACCAAAATATATTCACGCTATTAATACTCATATGTATATATAATAAAATTACCTAAAATCTAGATTCCGATTAATCTCCGTGTAGTCTCCGATTTTTCTATTATGCGTTAGATCTAATCTCACCGTTCAATTAGCGTCTAACGTGTACTTGAACGCTAGTCAAAACTAACTAATATCATGTGCTTTGATGATTTTTGATGCAGGGTTTAAGTCTAGAGAGGTTCAGTGACTAATTTTGTTTTGGAAGGTTCAACAAAAATGGATCATTAATGTGTGTATGAGTATTCAATTTTTTTTCCTAATTGATTTTGGTTCAATGTTTTGTTTAGAGAATGTGGCTGCCAAAATTATATTATTGAATATAGTCTTGGTGTAACTTTATTCAATTTTGAATTCAGTCCTCTTACAAAAAAATATTATATGTTTAAACTAACATATATTTTTTAAAATTAAGTTGGGTCACTTGAATTGTTTTTCTTTAATTTTAAACTTTTGAAACCACATAGACGACGAGAAAACATACAAATCAAAAAAAAAAAAAAAACTAATGTAGATAATATCTGCATACTGCATGTTCTTATTATATAGAAAATATTAATGTGGATTAAAAAGTAGAAAAATGTTAAAATATTATAAAGATATATTTTATTGAAAATATCTTGTATAAGCCAACGTAAAAGGTCGGTTTTCTACACTATATAATATAGAAAGATCTAGAATATCATATATAATATTGTGAATATTATGTAATTATGATTTAAAGATATTTACATTTATTTGTATCTATCTAGAATAGGAAATACCTATAGTATAAATATTTATGTAACCCCAATCATTATTCTCATGAGAGTAAATACAATTTTTCCATCATAAGCTCTCATCACTTCTATATGGTATCAGAGCAGGTTATGCTCGAGTTTCGATCCAACGATAAAACTCGACTTTTCTTTATCTTTTAATTTTCTTTTTAAGCCACTGAGCTTCTTTTGTTTCCCCTAAGCCACCGTGCTTCTTCAAGCCTAGAGCTTCCATAAACTATCATGCTTCTTCAATAAGCCATAGAGCTTCCCAAGCCATCGAGCTTCTTTCACAAGCTATAATGCTTTCTCTGCAAGCCATTGTGCTTCTTGTTTTAAGTTTTAATGTTTCCACAATTTTTTTTCTGTTTTTCTTCTCTATTTAAAGATTTTCCAATCGATATAAAAAAAAAAAATGCGAGTTTGCAAAATTTCTAGCCATTCATGCTTCTTTAAACTTTTCCTTTATACTTTGTCTCACTCCAAAAAAAAAAAAAAAAAGAAGCTTTTTGTAATTGTTTTCTTCTCTCTAGAGATCTCGGTTTCAACCTTGAGACACAAAACCATGATAACTCTCTTTTCTCTTAATTTGTTTCCTTAAATATTCTTTTTTTCTTCCAGTAAAAAAAAACAAACAAACAATCAAAGTTTCACGTTCTCTGTTTAATCAGAAAAAAAAACAAAGTTGATCTTCTACTCCACGAGAAGAGGTCTTCATCATCATGAGAAACCATCATCGTTTCTGTCAAACCGATGGTCACAACCCACAATGTCAACAAAACAACATCTTTAATCTGCGATGCACCATGAACAGCAACACTCTCTCCAAGAAGTCTTCGCCGCTTCGTCGCCATGTTTTGTCAAGATCTTCTACAAAGTCCAAAGACAACGCCAAGCTTTAGTTGATCAATTCAAGTCAATCTCAAGCCGTTCATTCTGTGATGTATCCATTACCAGCTTGAGTTTGAGGAGGCGTATAGAAAGATCTAGAATATCATATATAATATTGTGAATATTATGTAATTATGATTTAAAGATATTTACATTTATTTGTATCTATCTAGAATAGGAAATACCTATAGTATAAATATTTATGTAACCCCAATCATTATTCTCATGAGAGTAAATACAATTTTTCCATCATAAGCTCTCATCACTTCTATATATAAAGAGGTGTTGTAACAAGAGTAGAGATATAAATAAATTCGGGTTCTGTACAATACTGCATTTCTAATAAATAATCAGAAGTCGCCGCTTCTTTCTCTTCTTTAGAGAGAGAAATTTCTCTCGTTTTCTCCGCTTCTTTCCTTCTTCCCACTCTTCGATTTTTCAAAAGGAGATTTGGAGATTCGAGATCGGCGGCGTTGGTTGTTGGTTTGAATTTCCGGTGAGCCGGCGATTCGTGTTTATATTTCTCCTCTTTGCTTGCAATCGATCCAGGTTTCGTTCTTTTCTCTTCATCTTTGATCGATTGGTTTTGTTTTGCTTTCGGGTTTGCTCTAATAAATCCGATTTCATGTCTCGGGCTGGCTGAATCTTCTCCGATATCGGAGCTTACCGGATTATCCGGTCTCTCGGCTTTCGCCGATGATCTCGCCCCCTTTCAATTGCCTCGCCGTTTCTCCCTGCGTTGATTCCCGATTCGCTTCCGATTCTCTGATTTTCCGAGATTAATATCGTCTCTGTTCACCGCTTTGAGGAAAGCATATGGTGTATACCGATGGGATTCTTAATCCCATCAGCAAAGGCGCCTCTTAGGGTTAGAAGTTTCCGGCGGCGTTTGAGTGGCTGTGTTTTTGGTTGCAGGGTTCTCACGGTGGTCTCGGGTGGTGCTGATCAGCAAATGGTTTCCGCTCCTGCAAAGAGTTGGTCCGGTGTGGTTCTGCGGCGTCTTCCTCCCCGTCCGCCGGTTGCTTACCGGCGTTGCTCCTTTCTCCGACGCGTGTCGACGGGTGTCTTCGTGCATGCCTCTTCAACACACGGCAAAGCCACGTGGAAGGCTTATCTTTCGGGTGGGCCTAGCTGGGCTTAACTGCTTTGTTTTCGTCGGATCTCTTTGTTGGGCTTCGGCCCATTTGTAATTTCATAAGGCATTGGCCCGTTAATGAAATCGTTGACCAAAAAAAAAAAACAAGAGTAGAGATAGACGAGTTAATATAAAAACATCACTTTAACTCATCTCTCCCTTACGCTCTCGTTTTCTTTCTTCTTTCTTTAATCATTTTTTTTTCTTTAACAACACGTTATCAGTTATCAGCACGACCGTCTCTCGATCCGGTCAAATACCAAAAAGGTAAGGTTTAATTATAACCAATTTATTTTACAAAAAAGAGCTATGTCTTTTATATTTCCGTTTATATATTATTTGAGAAAGATAGGCATTGCCTTCTCCAAATCGATCGTTATGGTAGACTATGCCTCCTCGATTATGATCACATAGCAAACTATGTCTCCTCATATCATATTTATTGAGTGGTAGGTTAAGCTTCCTCCCTATCATTATGGTAGGCTATGCCTTCACGATTTGATCACATGGTAGACTATGTCACCTCATATCATATTTATAGAGTGAGAGATTATGCCTCCTCCTTGAATTTATGGTAGGCGTTGCCTCCTCGATTATTCTAATCTAACTTTTTTAATTATGCATTTAAATTCCACATTTATATTTATGCGCTTCAATTTATGCATTTATATTTCGCATTTATATTTATGTGTTTAAATTTATGCATTTAAATTTATGCATTTAAATTTATGCAATTAAATTTATGCATTTAATTTATGCATTTAAATTTATGCATCTAAACTTATGCATTTAAATGAATCATATTTCTTGGGGAAAAAAATCACATGGATGTCGTCGTCCTGAGATGATTTTTTAAAGTTATGTTGAATTATTGTCGGAGTGGAAGGTTTTGCCTCCTCCTGAATCGAGTCGTAGGCTATGCCTCCTCTATCGAATAAATGATATTTTACGTCACCACTTACATGATGGCTTGAAAGATAATGAACCATCATGCTCGTCCAACTGGATTGGCTCCATTCTCAAAAGTTTCATTATCAAAAGTGAATGTCGTAGCAACCAGTAATTGTAATAATTTCGATGACGAGAATGCAGACACGGTAGAATCCGTAGTTGCGCCTATGAATAAGGTGGTAGACATGGACGTGGAAAGAGATTCCAGTCGCATAATTTCAATGAAAAAATTGTGTAATGAAAACACAAACGAGAATGTTTGTTACATATTTGGCATAACATGAAATTGGATATGTACATGTCGTATTCCAAAATGTTTAGCCAATCTGTATGAAAAATTACATAAGACATGAGAAACGATATTGATGTCACAAGTTTCTTGTTGATAGTATCAACAAAGAGCTTAGGTCGACATGACATGAGGTCATGAATATGAATTCAGGATGGAGATATGTATCTGGCAGATAATGCTACAACACACATTATCGACGATATTTCTCCTGTTTCAAAAATAAAGGAATCCGCCGTAAGCGTGAGTATCATATTGGTAATACAAAAATTATGAAAGGCATGGATGAGCCGATTTTCAATGCTGAGAGGAACCAAATGTTATATTCTCCTAAAATCTCACGGACTTTTGTTAAGTTCCGGAGATATATCGAAAAGGATAAAATGACATTGAAAATATTTGTATTACATCGGAGAGAAAACATACATTGGAAGAGTGCCAATGACGTCCTCCGAATTATAAATATGACTGAATCATATGGTTTATGGTCAAATCACTATTTTGGTAGAAATAGCTCATTGTGTATGATGGTTTAATGAAAGTGAATTCCCCGCGTTAGGGGGAGGATTGAGAGAATCACTAAATGATAACACCTAGTGTATACACTCTTTGGCTTATCTTGATCCTCCTACTAATCACGCGGAGTGAAAGTTCAAAAAGGATCCAAGTAAGTAATTCATGACCAATGTTGTTGATCCTAGAATGGGATTCATGCGAGATGGATATATTGTATGAGTTATCATCTCGAGGGGGAGAATTAACGAATCCCACATCGACAGTAAGTTGATACTGTTGGTAAAATGAAATCCTAGATTTGAGCACTCTGGTGAGTTCATGTTATGCAATTTGTCACTTATTGTCGATGAGATAAATTTATGCATACAGATAATTATGTTCACACTCAAAATGAGCTTATTTATAAGCAAATCCAAGGGATTGCAATGACCAATTATGGTGAATTTAATCTCCATGTTTTAGCATGGGTGTAAGATATGTGCTTTCCACACCGCATATAAGTAACATCCACAGAGGATGAAACGTAAGAGCTGGAGATGAGTCTCGCTCTAATAATGTTGAGCTATCACTTGGTGATGTGCTCGTTGTAAGATTTGCATATTATCATTGTGGTGAGAATTTTCTCCCATCATTATAAAGAGAATTGTGAATACTTGGAATCCTTGAACAAATGAATGTGAACTTGAGGTTCAAAGTTTCAAAGGATCATTATTCAGATATATTGCAAATCTTATGCAAATGCTGATGGATGAGATTTTATTGTGATTCTTGCATAAATGAATAATGAACTTAAAGTTCAAAGAAATCTCATATTTCAGCTAAGAATGCTCCTATAATAATAGTGTGTCAATGGCACGTGAGGAACGTGATAGACCCCTTGGTTCCAAAGCTAAAGTAAATCCTCATAAGAAAAAGGAGCAAATGATTATTGAAAAGAGGATTAAACTCCCGAAGAGGAGGAGTAATAAGAACGTAGCCATGGTTAATAATAAGATCAGGTACCTGAATGAAATCCATGATATTGATAAAGAGATCTCGATTAACCATGTCATTACTGGGGAAATATGGACCAAAGACAGAAATGATTGTCGACAAGATAAATGATATAGCGCGCATGAATCTCCACTCTGCAGTTAAGCGTAGAGAGAAAATGAGGATCACGAGTCTCCGCTCCGAAGATGAGTGTAGAGAGATAATGAATATTATGAGTCTCCGCTCCAAACATGAGTGTAGAGAGATAATGAATATTATGAGTCTCCGCTCCAAAGATGAGTGTAGAGAGAGAAATATTGGCCAAATGAAATATGTTTCCGGAAACTCTATTAGAGCGAAACTTATGAAAAGTTGTCGCAAGTTAATAAAGATAATTAGGGGGAGAAAAGGCTTTGAAGAGACAAGATTGTCCTCAAGCATCCCAACTAATAAACCTTGTGAAAGGTGAGTTATTTTAAATAATAGGAATTCGTCTAGAAGACGAATATGATGCAGAAAAGTATGAGAATTTCATTAACTTCGCCCAACATGGAAAATTATGGGTTAGAAATGAAATAGAAGATAATGATGGAATGTTCTCCTTTTCTGTATCCAAAGAACTTAAAAATGAAAATGATCCAGGACCAAGGTCTGTATCGGAGTGCCATAAAAGGCCCGATTGGGAGAAATGGCGAATAGCCATCAAAGATTCCAGAAAAAATTTGAGAAATTTTATTCGGTCAAATTACAGCGATCACTTTACGGATTAAAACAATCCGAACGCATGTGGTGTAATCGCTTATGTGAATTTTTGTTGAAGAAAGGATTTATAAATAATACGATATGCCCTTGCGTATTTATAAGGAAATCCTCTTCAGGATTTGTGATCATTGTTGTTTATGTTGATGACCTGAACATTATTGGAACTCAAAATGAAGTTGATGATGCAAGAACTCATGTGAAAGATCTTGGAAAGACAAAATTTTGTCTTGGGCTCCACATAGAGCATTTCCAAGATGGTATATTTGTGCATCAATCAAATTACACCATAAAGGTGTTGAAACGCTTTATTATGGACAGAGCAAATACTTTGAGTTCCAATAATCAGTAGATCACTTATTATTGACAAGGATCCATTTCGACCTTGTAAAGATAACGAGGAAATATTAGGTCCATAAATACTTTATATGAGCGCTATATGTGCACTCATGTATCTTGCAAACTGTACTAGACCAGATATAGCTTTTGCTACTAATCTGCTTGCAATATACAATTCATCTCCTGCGCAGAGACATTGGACCGGGATCTTCGATATCTCCGAGGTACGATTGACTTGGAATTATATTATCCTCAAAATTCTGCGCTTGGTCTATTTGTTTTTGCAGATGCAAGATATTTATCTGATCCACATAAAGCTCGATCGCAAACCGGATATGTTTTCACAATGGGAGAAACTGCGATCTTGTGGCGTTCTCAAAACAAACTCTAGTCGCCACTTATTCAAATTATGTGGAGACAATTGCGCTTCATGTGGCATGTCGAGAATGTATATGGTTGAGATCTATGACTCATCATATACAAGAAGCTAGCGGAATAATTACGAACAAGGATTCAACATTAGTATTTGAAGACAATTCTGCAGGCAGTGTTCTAAAACGCGGCCTATGCGGTGGTTGAGCGTCCCGATTTTACACTATGCGGAGAGTTAGGCGGTTTAAAAAAATCGGACGCCTAATAACGTCTAGGCGGCCATTACGCGGCCTAGACGGGTGCCTAGGCGGATTCTAGGCGGGTGCCTAGGCGGCTGTTTTGAAATTTTTTTAAAAACAAATTGTATAATTATATTTTATTGTGTATGTCAAGACTATTTAGTTTGAATAATATTTATTATAAGTTTTTAGACTAAGAAAATTTAATTCATTTTGGGAGTAAGTTTAAAAACTATATATCCTTATTTTATTTATTTATAAAGATTATGATTTTTTATTATCGTTGGAGATCATTTATATATTTTAAAATTATATTTTTACTTTAATTTATCAAAGTTTATTCAATTTGTTATCTGAGTCTATGTTTTATTCCTTTTCTAAAACTAAATATATAAAATATTTATTCCCTATAAAAATTATATATATATATATATATATATATTATCCGCATAGGCCCCGTTTAGGCGTCCGCATATACGGCTAGGCGCTAGGCGTTCGTCCACCGCCTAGCGAGCGCCTAGCGCGTTTTAGAACACTATCTGCAGGTGTTGCTCAACTCAAAGAAGACTATATCAAGAGCGACAGAATAAAACACATTCCCCCCAAGATTTTTCTCTTATGTTCAAGAGCTCGAGAAAAATCAAGAAGTGGACGTCCAGTATATCCGCTCAAACGATAATGCAGCAGATCTTTTTACAAAGGCGCTTCCCACTACAACATTCAAGAAACATATTCAAAGCATAGGAATGCGCCATTTGTGAGATTTATGAAGATCTATTATTTTCAGGGGAGTTTACGGCACTGTATTCTTTTCTTTGTAATGATTTTTATCCCACTGGATTTTCCATGATAAAATTTTTAACGAAGCAGTACGTAATATAAAATAATTATTTAAGGAAAAGTGTTAAAATATTATAAATATATATTTTATTGAAAATATCTTGTATAAGCCATAAAAGGTCGATTATCTACACTATATAAAGAGATGTTGTAACAAGAGTAGAGATAGACGAGTTAATATAAAAATATTGTTAAAATAATAAATATCTATTGTAAATATCTTTAACCAAACCGACTTATTAAGTCGGTTGGTGCACTATATATATGTGCTACTGGTTTGTAAAGGGAGACACAAGAACAGCACAATAATAATAACACTCAAGACATAAGTCTCTCATCTCTCTCTCTCGCTCTCCATATACTCTCTCTCATCTTATATAATATACTTATATATATATACCAAACACATGTTTCATCTATTATTATACAACACGTTATCAGCACGACCGTCTCTCGATCCGGTCATATACCAAAAAGGTGAGGTTAAATTATGACAAATTTATTTTACAAAAAAATATTATATCTTTTATATTTCCGTTTATATATATTATTTCGGGAAGATAGGCACTGCTTTCCCTGAACCGATCGCTATGGTAGGCTATGCCTTCACGATCATGATCATATGGTAGACTATATCACCTCAGATCATATTTATGGAGTGGTAGGTTAAGCCTCCTTCGTATAATTATGGTAGGCTATGCCTACACGAATTGATCATATGGTAGACTATGTCGCCTCATATCATATTTATGGAGTGAGAGATTATGCCTCCTCCTTGAATTTATGGTAGGCGCTGCCTCCTCGATTACTAATCTAACTTTTCAATTTATGCATTTAAATTCCACATTTATATTTATGCACTTCAATTTATGCATTTAATTTATGCATTTAAATTTATGCATTTAAATTTTGCATTTATATTTATGCGTTTAATTTTATGTATTTAAATTATGAATTTAAATTTATGCATTTCAATTTATGCATTTAAATTTATCATTTCTTGAGAAAAAAAATCACATGGATGTTGTCGTCCTGAGATGATTTTTTTATGTTGAATTATTTCTGGAGTAGAAGGTTTTGCTTCCTCCTGAATCGAGTCGTAGGCTATGCATCCTCCAAAACAACATCGAATGAAATGATATTTTACGTCACCACTTACATGATGGCTTGAAAGATAATGAACCATCATGCTCGTCCAACTGGATTGGCTCCATTCTCAAAAGTTTCATTATCAAAAGTGAATGTCGTAGCAACCAGTAATTGTAATAATTTCGATGACGAGAATGCAGACACGGTAGAATCCGTAGTTGCGCCTATGAATAAGGTGGTAGACATGGACGTGGAAAGAGATTCCAGTCTCATAATTTCAATGAAAAAATTGTGTAATGAAAACACAAACGAGAATGTTTGTTACATATTTGGCATAACATGAATTTGGATATGTACATGTCGTATTCCAAAATGTTTAGCCAATCTGTATGAAAAATTACATAAGACATGAGAAACGATATTGATGTCACAAGTTTCTTGTTGATAGTATCAACAAAGAGCTTAGGTCGACATGACATGAGGTCATGAATATGAATTCAGGATGGAGATATGTATTTGGCAGATAATGCTACAACACGCATTATTGACGATATTTCTCCTGTTTCAAAAATAAAGGAATCCGCCGTAAGCGTGAGTATCATATTGGTAATGCAAAAATTATGAAAGGCATGGATGAGCCGATTTTCAATGCTGAGAGGAACCAAATGTTATATTCACCTAAAATCTCACGGACTTTTGTTAAGTTCCGGAGATATATCGAAAAGAGATAAAATGACATTGAAAATATTTGCATTACATCGGAGAGAAAACATACATTGGAAGAGTGCCAATGACGTCCTCCGAATTATAAATATGACTGAATCATATGGTTTATGGTCAAATCACTATTTTGGTAGAAATAGCTCATTGTGTATGATGGTTTAATGAAAGTGAATACAGACACGGTAGAGACCGTGATCGCTTATAAATAAAGTGGTAGACATAGACATGGACGTGGAAAGAGATTCCAGTCTCATAAATTAAATGAAAAAAAATTGTGTAATGAAAACACAAACGAGAATGTTTGTTACATATTTGGAATAACTTGAAATTAGATATATCGTATGCCAAAATATTAGCCAATATGTATGGAAAATTACATAAGACAAGAGAAACGATATTAAACCGATTTCATATCACAAGTTTCTTGTTGATGGGATCAACATAGAATTTAGGTCGACATAACATGATATCATGAATTGGGATTCACGATGAAGATATCGGTTTGGCAAACAATGTTACAATGCGCGTTGTAGATGATATTTGTGCGTTGTAGACGATATTTGCGCATTGTAGACGATATTTCTCTTGTCTCAAAAATAAAGGACTCCGCCGAAAGCGTGAGTATCCTATTGGTAATGCAAATATTATGAAAGGCATGTATGAGCCAATTTTCAATGCTGAGAGGAACCAAATGTTATATTCTCCTAAAATCTCGCGAACTTTTGTTAAGTTCCGGAGATATATCGAAAGAGAGATAAAATGACATTGAAAATATTTGCATTACATCGGAGAGAAAACATACATTGGAAGAGTGCCAATGATGTCCTCCGAATTATAAATATGGCCAAATCATATGGTTTATGGCCAAAACACTATATTTGGTTAAAATAGCTCATTGAGTATGCTGGTTTGATGAAAGTGGATTCCCCGCGTTAGGGGGAGGATTAAGATACTCACCAAATGATAACACCTAGTGTATACACTCTTTGGATTACCTTGATCCTCCTACTGATCACGCGAAGTGGAAGTTCAAAAAGGATCCAAGAAAGTAATGCATGACCAAAGTTGGTTATGTTGTTGATCCTAGAATGGGATTCATTCGAGATGGATATTCTGGAAGAGATATCATCTCGAGGGGGAGAATTAAAGAATCCCACATCGACAGTAAGTTGAAAATATTGATAAAATGAAATCCTAGATTTGATCACTCTGGTGAGTTCATGTTATGCAATTTGTCACTTATTGTCAATGAGATAAATTTATGCATACAGATGATTATGTTCACTCTCAAAATGAGCTTATTTATAAGCAAATCCAAGGGATTGCAATGACCAATTATGGTGAAATTTAATCTCCATGTTTTAGCATGGGTGTAAGATATATGATTTCCACACCACATATAAGTAACATCCACAGAGGATGAAACGTAAGAGCTGGAGATGAATCTCGCTCTAATAATGTTGAGCTTTCACTCGGTGATGTGCTCGTTGTAAGATTTGCATATTATCATTGTGGTGAGATTTTTCTCCCATCATTATAAAGAGAATTATGAATAGTTGGAATCCTTGAACAAATGAATGTGAACTTGAGGTTCAAAGTTTCAAAGGATCATTATTCAGATATATTGCAAATCAAATGTAAATGCTGATGGATGAGATTTCATTGTGATCCTTGCATAAATGAATAATGAACTTAAAGTTCAAAGAAATCTCATATTCCAGTTGAAAATGCTCCAATAATAGTATGTCTATGGTACGTGAGAAACGTGATAGACCTCTTTGGTTCCAAAGGTAAAATAAATCCTCATAATAAAAAGGAGCAAATGATTATTGAAAAGAGGATTAAACTCCCTAAGAGGAGGAGTAATGAAACCGTTGGCATTGGTTAATAATAAGATCAGGTACCTGAATGAAAATCAATGATATTGATAAAGAGATCTCGATTAACCATGTCATTATGGGAGTGATTTTAGATCGGAAAGAGATCGAATGGACTTGATTAAAAATATTAAAAGTATAAAACTTAGAATTCCAAGCAGAAGAGATAGAGATGGTAGGACTCATAATCTACCAACGACAGACGAGTTGGCTGGATTAATACCGAGAGATTTTCAAATGGAGATGGAACCGTGCAATGTTATTATTCAAAGTAAATCAGGAAATTACAGAGAATAAGTGAATTGCATCATGCGTAGTTGCCATTGCAATATCCTTTGTTATTTTCATACGGTGAAGACGGTTTCAGGTTAGTAAGGGTGTTTCATTGGTTGAACTATTATATGATTGTCATTGTAAATGGTTAACTTTAGTATTTTAATGGTTTAAAAAAAATCAGGCGAAGCATAGACATTGGCATTGTTGACACTAACGGAAGGACGAGGAAAAAGATCACTATGCAAGAATTTTTTGCATTTTAAATTTTGGAAAGGCGTAATGAATCTCCGACTATTGTCATGTCTGAAAAACTATTTCAGCATTTTTGGTTGATGTATACACCATGATTGAGACAAATCAATTGAAGTATTTACGGCAAAATCAGAAAAACTCAGATGTGAAAATTACAATAAATTAAAAGAAGCTTCGTGGAAAGGAGATGCGGATTTTTCCAACCAAGGAGCAAAAATACATTTGTCGTCTTCATTTGTTGGTGGTCTAAGGTATATGATTAAAAATTATCTTGATGCAATGGTTACATGCAAGTATTTTGGTTTTTTCAGATCTTTTCGTAACGATTACATGCAACTCAAAATAGCCTGAAATGACAAGATTCCTTAAGCATAATGGTTTAAAAGCAGAAGATAGACCTGAAGTATGTTCCAGAATATTCAAATTGAAACTCAAAAATTTAGTTGAAGATTTGATAAAGAATAAGGCGTTTGGGAATGTTAATTCAGGTAAAAGTCCTTACTTCAATATCAATTTGTTAATATTATTTATGTTAATATATTTATATTTTACGAACCAAATTTAAAACTATTTCAAACTATTAATATGGTCTTGTGTATATATTTATATATATACAGCTATGTATACAATAGAGTGGCAAAAGAGAGGTCTTTCACATGCTCATCTGATTGTTTTCTTACATTCCGATTCTAAGCTACCAACAGGTGATGATATAGATAAGTTCATCAGTGCGAAAATACCCGATAAAGAGGATGATACTCATTTGTATGAGATTGTTACGTATATGATGATGCATGGTCAATGTGGCCCTCACAATAAATATAGTCTATGCATGCAAGATGGGAAGTGTACAAAGTTCTTTCCAAAATCTTTTAGTGATACAACTCATGTTGATGTAGAGGGGTTTCCTATTTACAGGCGTAGAGAGGACAAGACAAGGTTTGTAACAAAAAGAGGATTTAATTTTAACAATTTATACGTGATACCTTATAACAGGACTCTATCCAAATGTTATCGAGCTCATATCAACGTTGAATAGTGTTGCAAAACCCGAGATGTCAAATATCTCTTCAAATATGTTCACAAGGGTTATAACTATGTAAGAGCATCTTTAGGAAACGAAGCTGCAAATGATTGTGATAAAGGTGAGGGTAAGGTTGCTGATAAGGATCAAGTCAAAAATGAAATTAAAGAGTATACCAGTTGTACATATGTAACCAAATAAAACTATTATTTTTTTGTTTTATTCATGTGATTGTGTCATAAATTCTGAATCTTATACCTAATTTATGTTGAAAATATTTTCATATTGTCCATGTATATATCTTCCTACGAGGATACATGGAGAATTCTTGCATTCAATACTAATTTCCGAACAACAGCAGTAGAGAAGCTGTAGTTTCATCTCGAAGGTGAACAACCATTACTTTACGAGGAAGATGACGATGTGGATTACGTTTTTAACCGACCATCGGTTGGTAGATCTAAGTTTATGGCTTTCATGAACTACTACAAAAGAATCCCAATGTAAATAAGATGACTTACACATATTTTCCAACCGAACATGTTTGGGTTCTAAAGACTAGAGAATGTAAAGTTCGGAAAAAAGGTTTTGCAATTGGACGGCTAACCTATGTCCCCCAAGTAAAAAAAAAAGATACGTGTTTTTTTAGGGTTTTGCTTAACATCCAACCAGGTCCATCATGTTATGATGATATCAAGAAGGCTGATGGTGTTATTTATCCTTCATACAAATTGGCTTGTAAAGTGTTGGGTTTGCTTGATGATGATATTGTATATGTTGAATCTATAACAGAAGCAGCTCAATGGGGTAGCGGTTAATGCACAAATAGATAGAATAGCAGCAAATAACATCTTTCTAGCATCCATATTCGTCGAACTCAATCTCATTTAGAAAGCAAAGGTTCCTTCATTGACTGCTCCCCCCAAACAAAGAGAGACTGATTATGACTCTCCCAATTAAGGAAGACGGAAATGACTGGTGCCGGTTGGTCCAACCAAGAAAAAAGAGATGGGAATTTTGGGCGTAAGATCTTGATATCTACGTTAGATGATCTCCCAATAGTCAGATAAGATCTTCCAATAACTCCTATTGCTTCAAGAGCTTATTCAATTCCTCTCTTAACGCGTATGTGCGGGAATCGTTTGTTCAGATGCTTCTAATTAACACTGTTCAAAATCCACCAGAACTCTAAAATAAAACATGGAAATTCTTATCGGACGACATATTAATCAAGCAAAGAGCCATAAGAAAAGATCCATGTAAGTAAAACCATATCATATAACTTTAATTAATGTCTTATATTTTTATTTTCGTATATTGCAGATTATAGCATGAACGAACTTCATATCAAAAATTATGCATTAGTGGAAATAGAAATGCTTATGCATAAAAGTGGGAGTTCACAATCTAAAATTGAGGATATGCCAAAACCTTATATGAGCGCAATGGCTCAGGATAACAACACGTTGATAACAAAAGAGTTAGCATACAATTTTTATGAGCTGAAATCTGATTTAGATAGTGATCTGCCCAAACTTACAGAAGAACAAAGAGGTGTTTATAACGAGATTATGACCATAGTTGGCAATGGAACTGGTGGTATGTTCTTCGTTTATGGATTTGGAAGAACATGGAAATTTTTTCTCTGGAGTGTTGTTGGAGCGACTATTCGATCTAAGGGCCATGTATTATTCAATGTTGCATCCAGTGGTATTACTGCTTTGTTGCTAAAAGGTGGTAGAACGGCTCATTCTAGCCCTATTCAAGTAAATGAATGGACGACATGTTCTACTCTGAAACTTGGAACTGATCAAACATAGTTGGTCAAGTTAGCTAAACTTATTATATGGGATGAAGCATCAATGATGAGTAAACACTGTTTTGAGATTCTGGATCGGAGCATGCGAGATATTTTGGGACAAGATGTGCCATTTGGAGGTAAGCCTATTGTTTTTGGTGGTGATTTTAGACAGATTTTACCAGTAATAACTGAAGGTGGAAGAGAGCAGACTGTTGTGGCTGCTTTGAATTCGTCGTTATTGTGGAACAAATGAAAAGTTATGAAGCTCACCAAAAACATGCGACTTCTCGCTGATGGTCTGAGTATTGATCAAGCTTGTGCTCTAAGGGAATTCTCCAACTGGATTTTGGATATAGGAGACGGAAAGATCAATAGTGGAGATGATGAAGATTTTGACATAGATATTCCAGAAGATTTGCTCATATATGATTCTGCATAACATATCAAAGCAATTGTTAAAGAAGTATATGGAGATTTTTATGTGGTTGAGTCTGATCCAAAGTTTTTTCAAGGAAGAACAATTTTGAGTCGACCAACCAAGATGTTGATAATGTGAATGACTATATGCTTGAATCATTACAATGTATTTTGTTTATTTTTTATATATGGTAAATTTTAATCCAATGATATATATTTATCTTTTAAAATTGTTATTATTGTAATATATGGACATTGAAAACTATGGTTGTTTGATAACAGGTGCAGAAAAATCTTACTTCAGTTTTGACACCATTGATACTTCAGATGAAGAAAAAATGATGATGTGGTATACTCTCAGGAATTTCTGAACAGCATCAAGCTATCTGGACTGTCGAACCATGATTTAAAATTAAAGATTGGTGCTCCTATTATGTTACTTAGAAACATTGATCAAAGAAATGGTTTATGCAATGGCACTAGGTTACAAGTTACTCAGTTGGGCAATTAAATTATGGAGGCTAGAATAATAATTGGATCTAGGGTTGGTCGTAAATTTGCACTCCATAAGATGTTTGTCATGCCGCCTGAGGAAAGATTTTCTTTCAGTTTGCAATAACTATAAATAAAAGTCAAATACGAACACTAGAAAAAATTGGTTTGTATCTTCCAAAACCTGTTTTTACTCATGGCCAGTTATATGTTGCTATTTCAAGAATAACTTCGAGAACCGGTCTAAAGATACTAATCACAGATAAAGAAGGAAAACCAATAAAGAAAACAAAGAATGTTGTTTTCACAGAAGTGCTCAATAATCTTAGTAGATTTTTATTAGATTGTAATCAATAATATTTTTTATTAGAGATTAATGTTTTATTCGTTATAGATTTGAATTACGAGTTATTTCATTTGTAAAAAAATGTTTTGCTGGTTTGTTATTGGATTTTATTCATTTCGAATGTGCATAAAATTTAGATGTATATATAATTATGTAAACGATGCATTCAAATGTATTTAGATTCGGATGTTAATATAAAACGATCAATTAAACTTTATACCACATTTTATTTTTGACATAAACTAAACAAATAATATAGATTAACTAAAAAATAGTTTAATGTACGTAATAGTATGATCGATAACCTAATATCCCTGTTCGAAAACGCGGTCTCCGCGGCTGCATAATCGCCGGCGAGGCGCTCGGCGGCCCTGAGCCGCCGCGACTTCATGCTAATCGGTGAAAAAATCGGAAGCTTCGATTTTTCTTTTGATTTGGTTCGTTTTTTCTTAAGATATCTGATTTATTTGCCCAGATCTATCATTTTTTACCATTAAACTAGCCAAAACGAAAGAAAAATTTGAAAAAAACGAAAATGGTGAAAAACACGGCGACTGAATATTTAGAATTGCAGAATAGAAGGAAGAAGATGGTTTGTAAATGTCCATATTATCTTTTATTAAACAAATCCTAAAAATAGAATAAAATTAGTAAGCAGGGGGCTTCCAACTTGGGTGGATGGAGCAGGTTTACGCTCTTCAACCACTAAGCTAAGCATACATACTCTAATTATCTTCATAAAAATCCTATAGTAATTATTTTTTTCTCTATAATGATTTATAAATATATCTAAATATTTTAAAAACTTTAAAATTTCACCACATTTAATCTCTGTTTAATTTCCGAGTTTTCGGTTAGGCGCTAGATTCAAACTTGCCGTTTGACTAGTACCTAACGATTTTTCAAACACTGCATAATACCATATTAAAAAAAAAACATGTATATATTTTATGGTATTATTTTTATGTACATGCGTTTCTGTCTTACAAAGTTTCCTCTATAGCTAGAACTATCCGTGTTCAAAAAAAAAAAGCTAGAACTATCCAGTCATGATCAGGCCCGTCCCAAACAATGGTTGGATTATGTGCCCATTAATACTTGTATTTGTTTTTACCTATATATTTATCAATATTGCAAATAAAACTTGAATTTACACATACTTTTTTTTAAAAAAAAATGGACCCTAATTAGTTAATAAAAATAGGTAAAAGGAAGTGGACCTGGTGCAAATGCACACATGGCACACCCTTAGAGCCGGCACTGGTCATGATGACGGTTAATTACTGTCAAATCGAGAAGCGCAAGTGGCTCAAGTGGTTGGGTTCACTTCTGCAGCTTTTTCATCTGGAGTTGACTCCATTAAATAGCAAACTCTTTAAAATAAAAAATAAATAACTACTGTCAAATCTTTTTAGATAGAGAACATTGGGTTCGATTGGTGAACAAAAGCGGAACGGTTAGATTAGCGGTTAGCGGAAGTGGTAAGCGGTTGAATAGTGCAAAACTGTTGGTAAAAGCTGTTGGTGAAAGCTGTTAGCAAAAGCGGTAAGAAAAAGCTGAGAGTAACCGCTTTTACTGTAGCTTTTATAACATTTTGGTGATTGGTAACAAACAAAGTGGTATGCCTCTAACGTTTTTATAATCGTGTCACCAATCGTACCCATTATAAAACAACACATGTAAATAAGTCCACCTATACATAACAAGATAAAATCAAAACAAAAAGTTTTATCGTCTATACTGAAAATAAAACTATTCAAAAAAAAAAAAAAAACTATTCAGAAATCGTGACTCGATCTCCCTAAGAGAACGCCAGCTCCTACTCAGTTGCATGAACCTCTCTTGTGTTCTCTCGCCACGAGCTCTTCTCCCTTGTCCCATTCTTCACTCTACACATCAACATCCTTTCTTATTCTATAATTACTAACCATTTCGTTTTATATATACGTTCCTTAACATTTGTCGTCGATTGAGAAGCGCAAGTGGCTCACATGGTTGAGACCACCTCTGCGACCTTCTCATCTGGAGTTCGACTCCAGCTTCCTTCCTCTTGGAAGGACTGGGCTAGTGGACCGGCCCGTTGTAGTCCACATAGTGACAAAAAAAAAAACATTTGTCGTCGATTTTATTTTCTGTATCAAGTTACTAGTAAAGTTGTGGATACATTTAAAATTTAATTATTGTAATACATATTTTCCTGTTATTGTTATAAATCTTATTACATATTGCTTACTATTAAATTACATAAAACTTGTCGGAAAAAAAAATTACATAAAACTTTTGATTTAGAACTAATTGATGTTCTAAAAAAAAACTAAATGATAGTAAAACTATCCATGATTTCTATATGTTATTTTAAATTTCATACTTCAGTATCTCCTTATAAAATATGATAGTTTTATCAGAACTAAATCGAATCTTACATTTTACATCGGTAACAAGTCTTGTTTATTTATGTCTAAAATCTTACAATTAAATAATAAAAATAGATTTCGAACGTCGATACATTTTAAATTCGATTTAAATGCTATCTAAAACTATACATTGATTTAGACATTTATATTGATATGGATTCTTGTTTTCAACACATTTAAATACCCAAAAAATAATACATCCATACATTACACCTTTTTATGGATTAGTTTGGCCCTTTCATAAACTAGAATTTTCCCTGTATTAAACTCAACTCATGACGTTTAAATCTATATCTCAGTTACATATTCTATTAAATTAAAATCCGGATTAATACTACGATAGTGATATTAATATAAAGTAATTAACTACAAATATATGAGACAGTGTGTTTTAGTCCGACATGTTTGAATTTTTTCAACCGTACAAAACACGTGATCTGAGACAGTAATGGCTGATATCTTGTACAAAAGATCCATACATTACTTCCTCGGATATTTGTCCATGATCCATTTTCATTTTCGAAACCTTAAATCCTAATTCATCGATATTCCGTCTAAAATTTCTAACATAATTATGAGGGATAATAGAGAACCGTCAGTATTTCGTCGGAATCTACGCTGTTTTTTCCGTCGGATTTCCGCCGGTAATTTTAATATCTAAAAAAAAAATTCCACTCCACATGCGAATCAAACACGAGACGGAAATATTCAGAGGCATGAACCAAATCAAATTCGCTAAGTGTTACGTTAACGTCTTTCATACAATTATTTATAGATATCATATAGTGGTCACGTCATTTCAAAAAAAAAAGTTTTTGGAAGAACTCAAACAATTTGTTGTAAAATTTGTGAAAAAATGAAAATTTATAATTTTATATCTCCTCTGTATCGCCTTCTGAGTCATAGTTCGTTGAAATAGAATCGGTATCGTCGCCGAATTCTCCTCTCTCTTCTTTTGAATCTGAATGAAGAACAATATTCCCGAATTGACTAAAATCAACGACTAGATTAATTTCAAGGGATTATTATACATGAGCTATATAACCACTTCCGCTTACTTGCAATGGCTCTTGTTTTTCAACTCCGTAGACCCTTCCTCGCGGGTTTATTCGTAATTGTGATCCATGGGTCGTTCTTGTATGTTTTCTGAAAGTAAAGAATGTAATACACCTGCATAAAGTACAATAACAGTTTTTTTGGTATCAAAAAAAAAAATTCTTTATTTTTAAGGCATTTTAATGAAGACATAAAGTCGATTACTAACATGATCTGCCTGTGAAGCAATAATGAACAGATCGTATTGTCTAAACTTCTTGCTCGAATGGATAGACGTCACACCAAACTCATCGATGGTTACACCTTGCCCTAAGATCGGGTTATACCAATCACACAGAAAGACCACACATCTCATGTCAAGTTTCCCTATGTACTTTACTTATAGTATAACTTTGAGAACTCCATAGTACATAACTTCGCCGGATGCAGATGAAACACTGTGATCGGCGGTTATCCTAGAAGAGACTTCTACATGCACCTTAAATGTGTACCCCTTTGTGCAATATCTTGGATAAGACTTTGTGTTGTAGTGGAGGCCCTTAACTATGTCTATTAACCAATCATCGGGGGTGCGTCCGCTTTGAGTTCACTGTCAACCTAAAAATATAACACGATAGAGTTAATAAAATTACTTTATTTCGCATGGTTTTGTAAGATTTCAAAAACAAAAGCTTACATAAAAAATTTAACCAAACGCTGAAGTCTCTTTGTTTTCGAGCCTCACGCTGGGCCTCGATCAATTATGGATGATGGTGTTGGATATATAACCTACAAAAAGTGAAAAATACATTTTAGTGAAACAATTATTATGATACTTTAATACCAAGTACAATAACAAATATAAATTAAACTATATACCTTTTATATTGAAATACTTCCTCGCAGTTGGTCAGAATATACTTGTGCAGATGTGTATGCTCATGGGTTGTTAGTTGCCGCTTTCCTAATTTTCCACTTAACCGCCCAACTTGTTGAAAAATTCTGAGAACCGGTGACGGATAAATTTGCCTCTCTCCCCTATCATCGTTTCTAGATGGGTGCCAGCTCTTTGTGCGTACTTGCGAAGGGAAGTAATAGCTAGCAAAGGTCGCAGTCTCTTCGTTGTTATATTGAGCCACAATAGAACCCTCCACTTTAGCGGGGTTCTTCACCTTTTTATAATGTGGAACATATAGCGCTCGAAAGGATACATCCACCGATATTGTATCGGACCACCAAGTCTAGCTTCACCAGGGAGATGAATGGGCAGATGCTCCATAACATCGAAGAAAGACGGTGGAAATATCTTCTCTAGATTTCATAAGATCTTAGGAATGTTTTGCTCAAGATTTCTGATGCCATCAATAGTAAGTGACCTCGTGGATATATCCCTGAAAAAAGTTCCAACCGCTGCAATTTCTTTGTGGACGTCTTTAGGGAGAAGATGAGCAAATTCAAATGGTAGGAGTCGCTGCATCATCACATGACAATCATGACTCTTCATTCCGATAAACTTTCCTCCATCAGTGTCCACACAATTACGCAAGTTTGATGCGTAACCTTCAGGGAATTTAACTCGTCGCATAATCCACTCAAAGAACTCTTCCTTAGTCTGCGGGTTTATCCAATATGCTGGAATTGGAGTTTTTCCGTTCTTCTGAAGATGAAGTTCAGGCCGAGCACAAATTTCCTGCAAATCTAGCCTAGACTTCACATTATCTTTCGTCTTCCCTTGCATGTTTAGAACAGTGTTCATGATGTTATCGAAGAAATTTTTCTCAATGTGCATGACATCAATATTATGCCTTAGTAGTTGGTCCTTCTAATATGGCAAATCCCAGAAGATGCTTTTCTTGTGCTAGTTGTGGGACAAACCAGCTGCGTATACATTCTCATGCCCATTTCCACCACATTCACGAGTTCTTAGTGCACCAAAGGTTTCTAAGAGCCCCGAAGTAACCAACCCACAGTCTTGGAGAATAGGATCATCAAACACTTTCCTCTTCTTCGTAAAAAGTTTAGTGTTTCTCCGATATGGATGATCATGCGGTAGAAATCTTCTATGACAGTCAAACCAACATGATTTGCGTCCATTCTTCAACTGGAATGCGTCAGTATTTTCCGGACAATACGGACATGCTAACCTCCCATGCGTTGTCCATCCGGATAACATACCATAAGCCGGAAAGTCGCTAATGGTCCACATTAGTGCAACCCTCATCAGAAAATTTCCCTTGCAGGAGACATCATATGCTACAACACCGGAAAACCATAACATTTGCAACTCATATATCAATGACTGCAAGAATACGTCAAGTGATCTTCTTGGATGCTCTGAACCGGGAACGAGTACGGAGAGGAAAAGAAACTCTCGACGCATGCACATAGATGGTGGTAGGTTATAAGGAGTTAGAATCATTGGACATGACGAATATTGTCTCAAATGCCTCTCGAATGGTTTGAAACAATCTGTGCATAATCTGAAGTACACGTTACATGGCCCGTATGCAACTTCAGGAAATACTCTCTGAAAATGTCGCCACGCTTCAGCATCTGATGGATGTGCAATCTCTTCTCCTCTTCTATGCTCATTATACCATCTAATTTCCCCCGCAGTTCGTTCCGATTGGTATAAGCACCTCAGCCTATCGGTTAACGGCAAATACCACATTCGTTTGAACGGAACCTTAGCTCTTCTTTTTGTATCCTGATAGCGCGGCTTCTTATAGAATTTACAATCCAGACGGTATTCATCTTCTCGCCAATATATCATACAGTTGTCGATACGCACAGCTATCATCTGGTACAGTAATCCAAGCCCTTTAACAAGTTTCTTGACCTCGTTGTATGAACCTGATGCAAGATTTACTTCAGGAAGAATATATTTCACAAAATCGCAAATCGAGTCCACACATTTCTCCACCAGATTGTAGTCCGTCTTTATGCCCATTAATCTAGTAGCAGAGGATAATGGCGAAGGACCCTCTTTGCAACCATCATAAAGTGGCCGCTTCGCTGCATCTAACATATATAAAAATCTTCTAGCTTCTACATTAGGTTCCTCATCTACCCTAGGAATTTGATATTCACCTACTTCCTGAATATTTTCTCTATATGCATCATTAACCATTTGAACGGTACCTACACCAAAATCTACATCTGCACTATAAGGTTCGCTAGAACTAACATTAGGTTCCCTACTACTAGTACTACCATAAGGTTCTCTACTACTACTTGCATAATCCGATGTTTCTCCGTGAAGATACCAAATCTTAAAACCCGCCATAAACCCAACTGAATACAAATGATGCTATACTTTGCCAATCGTAAGATTTCTAACATTTCGGCACTGAGTACATGAACATTTTAACTTACTAGTTTTCTGCGTATGTGGTTGATTGCAAGCTAACGACATGAATTCCATAATATCGAGTGCATATTCGGTGTGCACTAGTCGTCGCCTCATCAATCCTATGTCCGTCCATCCACGATCTATAATAATTAGAAGAAGACATTTTCTCGGTAATCAATAGTATGAGAGATAGAGAGAGAGAGAGTTATGGAGGGATAGGTATGGAGGGGAATAGAGGAGGATATAGCTGTTATCCGTCAAAAATCTTTCGGTTTCAGATCGGTCCAACGGATACCTTAACAGCCACATTAATGTATACATTAACGGTTACATTGAACCGACGGTAAAGCGATTGAATTCCGACGAAATCCCGATGAAAACTATATCCATCGGAAATCCGTCGAAAATTACCAACAAAAAATCGACGATAGCCTTCCGGTCGAAAATCCGTCAGTTTACCATCAAAATTTTTCTACGAAATTTTCACCGTCGGTAAATAGGTCGATAATGGCCTATTTTCTTATAGTGTAACTACAAATATATGAGATGTCATTGATTACTAAGAGTATAAAAGTTAACTATGAGGCACTAATTAAATTATGTGTCGCTTAGCATTATAAAATGTCTTATTATAATTTAATATCATACTGTCTACATTTTTACTTTTGGCGTGATCTCTATATGTATATATGTATACATTAACGCATATATATACGCAATAAATCATCTATCATTTTATCTCTTCCAATATCTCTCCACAGGAAAAATAAAAATAAAAACTTTCCCTCTCGACTTTCGCCACGTAGACATGTACGTCGAGCACCACATCTCCGGTCACATCAGTAGACCAACGGTGGATATTCCACCGAGAAAGCTTCTTTCCTCCGCCAAATCACCTTCATCGGCTTCTAGTCCCCGTCGCGACGTTAAGGATCAGAAAGACTATTGTTACGACTCTGACTCCGATGATCCTTACGCCGGAGACCATTTCCGGATGTACGAATTCAAGATCCGACGGTGCACTCGTAGCCGTAGCCACGATTGGACCGACTGTCCTTTCTCTCATCCCGGTGAAAAGGCTCGTCGCCGTGACCCTCGCCGGTATCACTACACCGGCGAAGTATGTCCTGAGTTTCGACATGGCGGCGATTGTAGCCGTGGTGATGAATGCGGCTTCGCACACGGCGTTTTCGAGTGTTGGCTCCATCCAAGTCGTTACCGTACAGAAGCTTGTAAAGATGGTAAGCATTGTAAGAGAAAAATATGTTTCTTTGCGCACTCTACACGTGAGCTTAGAGTTCTTCCGCCGCAAGAATATTTTGTCTCCGGCGACGGTTCGGCGTCATCATCGCCTGCGTCGGTGTTGAGTAATAATAATAATCGGTGTTGTATGTTTTGTTTCCACTCTCCGACGAGCACTCTCTTGGATTTAGCACGATCACCGTCGTCATCTCCACCTCTGTCGCCGGCTAATAAAGCTGCCGCATTATCACGGCTGAGCCGCCATCACTCCGCGGTGAGGTACAAGGAAGTTCTAAACGAGCTGATTAATTCTTTAGATTCCTTTAGTCTCACGGAATCCCTCGCTGCGGCTTCCTCATCGTCTCCGGTCACCATGCCGGTTACCACGGTGGCGGCCATGCTTACCTCATCAGATATATGCAATCACCACAACCGTCTTCCGCCGTGGCTTGATGTCGGAGACAGAGATCTGCAGTTACAATTTGCTTTTTCACCTTCTTCTACTCCAAGTTACCTCAAAGGTCAGCTGCCGCCGCCGAGCTTTTTCAGCGATGAATTCACACCACGCGGCGGGCGTTTAAGTAATTTTACGGTGGCTGCAACTGCGGCAGCGGAATCTAGGGATAAGAATAGCTTTGAGGTGGGCTCTACTGGCGATCTTGATCTCGGATGGGTGAACGATCTTTTGACATGACCATTGTGATCACGATCGGAGATATTAACCGACGGTAAGGAATGTACGGCGGCAGAGTTCAATCGTGGAGCCATTGTTTATTGAAAGTTGTTAATTTTTACGATTTTTTCCTTGAGAGCTAATTAAGAGTCTGTACTCTGTACTACGTCGTGCTTTAATTTTATTTTCAATGTGAATAAGGGTCCATATACATAACTTTATGATATTGATCTCTTGGAACTTGTAATATCTACTATTTGGGGATCGAGTTTCTATGTAATGTTTACTTCAAAATATTCTGTTTAATAAAGAAAGAGCTGTTGTAATTAATTTTTCTTTTCATTAGTGTCCATTACTATATATTCTTTTCATTGGCTATTAATTAAGCAAGTGAATCGTTAGCATTGCCATTGAACAATATACTTAATTTGCTCGAGTATATTTTAGTGGAGGATAACGTTTTTGTTAGGTTTTGTTTGTTGATTATGGAGCAAATATAATATTCCTATCATTTACTACAAAATTTTGAAGTCTTCAATTTTATGAATATACAATTATTTTCTTAAAAAACCTCTATTTCCCCACTTCGAGAGCACTATTTCCTAGGAGAAATACTTATATGAACGACAGCTGTACATGCAGAGAAGTGTTCATTACTCGTATAAATATGATAAATATACACAACACATGTGTATATATGTACAGGCGATCATGTGCATTGTATATGCATAAATAGATAAACACAATAGCAAATATACAAAAGTTAATTGTGTCGGGGTGTGAAGGGGTCACGTGGACCGCATGACCCACCAATACTTGGTTCCCATTCTCATCTCGATGGGTCGATTAGTCCTTCAGAGGAGACATATTTCACTATCATGAATTATATAATTTACATATATTATTATGTTGGAGAAAGGACAGTGGGCCAATAACACCATAAAATGGACCCCTAATACGGTACACGGAACCTCGAACTATTTATTTCTTCTTCAAGAATATGGTGCATTGTATCATGTATGCACTTGGCTTCCCATCTTTGTCTTGACTTTTTCTGATGGAGTGTACTCTTTTGACATGAGAGCAACATGCATGGTAGATGAATAATACAATGCCAAGAGAGAAAACAGTTAAAATTTATGCGGGTAAATTAACTTCTTGTTTGCAGCATTAGTTTTTATTAGATGAATGAGATTTTGTTTAAATCATACCTTAAACACATGCATAATATTTAGGAAATCACCTTTTCTTATATGGGATCGTAGACATGAACCCATGCCGAATAATCTCCAGGATTTCTATTAAAAAATGCCAAGATACAATGGAGTATCTTAGCATGATTTCTTAAACAAAAAATAATAAAATATGATGTAGGCTCTACATTTACAGCTAACATACGATCCGTAAAATCCCTAAATAAGAAATCGTATCTACCCTGTAGCGTTGACGTGGCGCTACAAAGTTGGTTCTTTTTTATTTTTTATTTTTTTTTCGCCTGTTAAAAAAAAAATTATTAAACAATTTTTTTAAGAAACTATGTCGAGAACGCCGTTGGAATTGCTCTTATTTTGCTAAACAGGCATGCATGCAATTTTAATAATATATATATACACACATACCCAGCCATGCAATAACTATTAGAACCGAATTTTCTTAACCGAACCAAACCAAAAAATTGGGTTTTTTTTGTTCAACTTAAGAAATGGGATAGTGAACCAATCAGTAATATCATAAATCAATTTGGTTCTCTGTTTGGTTCAGTTTAGTAGTATCAAACCGAACTATGCACATATATATATATATATATATATATATATATATATATATATAATGTTAAAATTGGAAAATCAAACTAATTGAATTTACCACATAACCAAAAGTATTTGAATTTAACCGGAAAAGCATAATCTTTTGGGATACTATACCGACGTACCTAATTTGTATTTGGTTACTTTCATCAGAATTATATCTAACCTAACTATCCAACTAACACAATAAACTGAATCGAACAATCCGAGTGAATAGAAATTGCATGCCTAAGGGCTAAGACTATATAAAGCGTCTAGACTGGTTAAAAAGAAGGCTAACATTGATGGGTCGATCTATCTAACCCAGATCCACAATTGAATGCTGCGCCACCGTTAAAGTACATTATATTGTTCTATCTTTTGTCGAAAAATATGTTGTTGCTCCATATGTACAAATTTTTTTTAAGTAAAAAAAATATATATATATACAATTTCTTTTTTTTTACAATTTTTTTTAGTTGTACTTAACAATGTACCTTTTTTCATGTACCTTGATATCTTCAATTATTCTTTTTATGGTCATTTACCATATACGGAAACTGGATAGTCAATAGTTTCGATCGAGTAGTACCATCACAGTCGCATGTTTTACGATGGAGGCATATATATGGCCTAATAAGATGCGCATAGGATAACAGTCAAAAGCTGTTGATACTAGATATGATTTTCTGAGGGTCTGGAATCTGGATGAAGTCTAGCTATGCATCTCCATTAGAAGGATTAACGATGATTTTGAGTGAATTAGAAATTTATTTTGCTTTGTTATTAATTTCTTTGTAACTTTATCTCAAATTAATAAATTGAAATCTTTGTATTTTTCAATTAAAAAATTCCACCAACAACACTTTGAAATCACCGAAAATCTATTATTTAAAATATTTCTATAATAGTGGATTTGATGGTATATTAATTTCAAACCACTAAGTCAATAACACTGATTAATAAAACATTACAATTAAAAGTTAGCATAGTTTGTCAAATCAATAAAAAATAGTTTTTTTTTGTTTAAATTGGAAATTTGATATAATGGAATGATAATTAAAATACATTTTCGAATAACTTTAATTGTTGTTACAGTATTAATTATGATGACTAGTTTCAAAAAACCATATATATATATATATATATATATATATATATATATTTTCATCTACACAAGAGTAAATCAAGTTTTATCCGACTAAAATTTTTCGTAAAGTTCCTTCAATCGATGCCTTCTGGCTTATGTAGAAAAAGTGTGTCTCGTGCTCGGACCATCTTTGCCAGAGAATCCGATCGAGCGTTTTCTCTCAAAGGAATATGACGTATGCTAAAAATTTGAAATTATCTAATAAGGATAGCATCATTAATGTATGATGAGAAAGTCGGCCAATCATCAGGATTTTCCATCATATCAATTAAATCGGAGCAATCCGTATCGAACATAATTTGTCAAATATGTCTATCATGGAAACAAGTCATAGCCCACATAAGTATGTTAAGTTTTGCATGTAACGGTGGTAGACTTTGTTGGCACGCTTGTGCCTCAAAAAGCTCGTAGCCCCCACAATCTCTATAGTACCACCCAAGTCCTCTGATATATCCATGATTGATCAATGAGGCATCGGTTTGGCTCGAAAAAACCTCGAAAAATAAGAGTGGGTCGACAAGGAATCAAATTTCAAACAACTTGTAAAAATCATCAATAGTGTGGAGGAATGACCAGCACTAAAGATGGAATTGGATGAATTTAGATGCATGTGAGAAGCGTTTTATGAATTTTATATAAGTTATATTCCAAGATTGTTAAATATCTGCGCGGACTGTCTTGTGAAAGCAGGCAAAACACGAGATTTGGTTTTAGGTATGTAGACAATATTGTGATTCCAAATTGGCTAGTTCATGAGACTAACCTGATTGATTTGAGTTAAGCTTAGTAAATTTTTCACTTGACAAAAAAAAAGACTAGTCCATTACTATAACTTTATAATGGACTCATCCACTCAATCTTCCATCTCAAAAGACTAAACAATATAAAGAAAATAGAAAATTGAGATTACATACCGAAAACTAGACAATATAAAGAAAATAGAAAACTGGATACTATAACGTTCAATGCTCAGGTTTTATTCAAACCAGTAGCAATATCACTATAGGAGGTGCTATTTCTCCGGTTTCCTCTTTTGAAAGTAGTCAGTTTGAGATTACCATCCACATATGGAAGGTTGGTTTCTTATCGCTTTCATATCTATTCATTTTATGTATATTATAGTTTCTTTGTCATATAATTAAAAAAAAACTTAACTAATGAATAAATAAATTATAAAATAGAAAATTTGGAAATTGGTGGCTCAATTTAGGGCCAAACAACATATTGGTTGGATACTGGCCGGCAGATATCTTTACGACGTTAGCTGATCATGCAGAGACTTTAGATTGGGGCGGCGAAATTGTCAACTCACAGAATTTTTCCTGACACACTATGACAGAGATGGGATCCAGCCACTTCCCCGATG
This sequence comes from Orychophragmus violaceus, assembly GCA_030180135.1. Lineage (NCBI taxonomy): Eukaryota > Viridiplantae > Streptophyta > Magnoliopsida > Brassicales > Brassicaceae > Orychophragmus > Orychophragmus violaceus. Next base: position 33,168,876 of record CM058240.1, read on the forward strand.
AAGGCTTTGGGAAAAGCACCATTTCCACAACCTGGAAGTTGTCGAGAACAATAGTCTTGAATCAATGGAAAACATGAAGAGAATAACAACAAATCTAGAATGTTATAACATCACGTAACTTCATACATAAGAATGGAAGAGTCATGATTTTCTTCTACGGAGTGCCAAAGTTTAGGTCATGAGCCGTTCATTTGGCATTGGTATCAAGTTTCTTTTATATCTTTCCTAGATTCTTTGTTATCGTTTAGTATTTGTCTCTTTCAAGGTGTGAAATTCGCTACTCAAATAAAATAAAATGATATTTACATTAATAAAGGGATTACATACTAAAAGAAAAGAAGAAATAGAAATGAACCAAAATTACATAACTTACATTAAATCGTTGGTTTTTGTTTTGTGTTTTCTTATATTTTGCTCATATTTTACTTGTATTTTGCTTATATTTTTCTTATATTATGTTTATAATATATTTTAGTCACAATCAATTAACCAATTATTTAGAAAACTAGTTGTATTAAGAAAAATCAAAACATAAATAAAGAAGAACCGAGTCTAATCTACGGTGATCCGCTTTTCCATGCTCAAGTCTCATGTAAGAAAAAACTCGTGTTACTGAACTTCTCGATGATGTAGCATGTGTAGTTCATCGCTCCTTCTTTGAGATCGGAAATAGATTGGAAAGCGGATGTTGACCACAATTTCCAGATCACGCATGTAAGTGGCTTAACCATTGTTTGGAAGATATCCAGATCCTATTTGAGTACACGTGTGTCGGCTGGAGAAATTTTTGTTTTTGATTTCACTGTCCTACTGTACGGTTTCGGCATGGTCAGTGAGAGGAATGAAAATCTCTAGCGGCCAATAACCAATCGGCATGAGGACAATACCACTGCTGAAGCCAACACCCAACCACCAAGGTCCAGGTTTTGGAACTTACATTTATGTTTATTTGTATATTAGAAAATATTTATGTAACAAAATAAATAAATAAAAATCGACTAACCTTCCATATATGAATAGTGAGTTTGGTTTGAAGACCTCCTAAAGAACATTGGAGAGATTGCACCTTCAATAAGGATCGTGTAACTGGTTTGTATAAAACCATGGCAACGGAGATTGTAGCATTTAGTGAGAGTGTATGCATCGGCCTATAAATATAATATCAACAATATCAAATCTATAATTACTAAAAAATTATATTATTTATTTATTTTTACTATTATTTATTAATTCATTTATCTTAAAACCTTTTTAGTCGATATTTATGAAATAAGAACCGATCATGTCGATATATCTTTTTTTCTTGGGCGGACATGTCAACATGTCTAACTAGCTAAGTACGCAGTATAATAGAAAGCAATAGAAATTCATTAATAGTTTGTATCTAAAAGAGTAATGCATAATGTGGTTGTATATATCTAATAAAAATAGGAAGCAATTATAACAATTATAGCCCGCCAAGAATCGGTTTACAAAATAGGACCCACAAACTAAAATCAGCCCCACTCACACTGTAGCAACAGTCGGAGAAGTCAAGACGATTTGAAAACGCAGAGTTGAAGGTTCTAAAATATATTTCATTCGTCACTGTAAGCATAATTTACATCAACGTCAAGATCTTCAAACATCTAGAATAATCATATAATCGAATTACAAAAGAGGATTAGGGGATTACTTCCATTCATTGTCGCAAAGAGTTTTTCTTGAACGGAATCTTAAATGGAAGACGGAAAATCTTGATCTCTAAGATAGAAGATTAGGTTTTTCTCCTCTTACCTAACTTTATGTGTTGTCTTTAGAATATCTTTTTTGAGCAACTTCTTTAAAATACTTTTACAATGGGCTAAAGGCATATATTTATAAGTGGAGAGAGGACATAATTTCTCATTAGGATTTCCTTAAATTTAATCTCAATCGTTCATTAAAATATAGATTTATTAGAAATTATCTCCTTTATTTCCAATTTAATCGGTCACCAATAAATTAAAAAATAACAATATTTCAATAGAAAATGGATTAATATAAGACCACATAATAATAAGAGAAGGAAATATTCCTTACATCCACTGCTAGTGTTAACCACTAATATATATGTGTTTTTAGATTATAAATGTTCATAAAAAAGAACTAAAAATTAAAAAGGTTCATAAATATTTGGATCTAGCTAATAAATTTTTTTGTACCTATATAATACTACTCTTTATCAATACTTAGCAAATATGTCAAATTGAAGTTAAATTAAATAAATTAAGGTCCAGCAAATGAAACATTTTGGCTGGTAATCCATATATAATTGGGGGAAACCTAAAAAAAGTAATTACAATATATATTTTTACTTAGTTTGCATTTATAAAATTTTAGAGTAATTGGGGCTGGTAAACATAAATCAATACATAAATAAATGTATGACCGACCATACCAATATTTCTAATTTGATATGCCAATACTCCCATATGTCCCCTTAGCCCTTATATGTTTTTTTTTGTCAACAACATAAAGATACATTACCGATTCTCAGAGAGTCAAGTCGGAGGATTTGGGTTTACATAAACAAAATAAGATGGCTGGACTCGAGCACTTCGTGCTAAATTGTCCGCATTTGAGTTGTTTGCTCTTGGAGTGTGAGTGATAACGAACCTTGAGAAAAAACTCTTGCGACTCTCATACTCATCCAAATGTATCGAAAATGTTGGCCGTTCTGTGGGTGTGGACACTATCTTCACCAGTTCTGAATAGTCTGTAGCGAAAGTTACGTCTTGTTGATTCCATCTCTTCATGCATTCATCTTGTTGCCCCCCTAGTCCTTATAGATCTATTGTTATCCCTAGATTTTATTTGTCCTCAAACACATATTATTCAGACCAATTATTATTTGAGTTCTCGTCTCAACAAGAAAAAGGTAAGTTCTTTATCTTTTTGGATTTATTTTTGTTTTGTTCTTGCAATTTCTCAAATTTTAATCTATCTCCAGAGATATTGGCGATATTCTTACTCTCCAGAGCCTCTGACGTTGCGGATTGAGATTGGATTTTCCTGTCATAAAACATAAAAAGTGAGAACATAAGCTGTGTTGGGTTAATAATTACTAAATGTTTGGTTGCCCAGACTAACATTTTAGTTTGGACGCAAAGCAAATATGTTAGCCATACAAAATTAATTGTTAGCATACAAATCTAAAATAACATATATATCTAAAATGTTAGCAGCACTAATTAAAATGTTAGCGAGCCCAAATAAAATGTGAATGATACATAAATAGGATGTTATCAGTACTAATATAATGAATTTGTTGACAAAAAAAATATAATGAATTTACCATCATTTTGTTTATGAGTTACTATATGTTATAGTTACTATTAATATGTCTATCTAAACGTTTATCTATCTTATTAACTTCATTAACGTCCTATATTGTACACATTGTTTTGTTGTTTGGCTTGCCAAATGTTATATTAGCGATGTCAACTTCAATTATAACAAAATGTTTTTTGTGGCTATCAATTTTTCTTTGGCGGAAAAAACCTTTTTGTGTTAAGAAACAATTTTTCGGTAAACTTATATATTTTATATGATATATAATAACATGAACACACAACCTAAAAATTACCTAGTTAATAGTTTAGTTAACACACTTAATAATTATGTTAACACGTACATAATTAACATAATCACTAAATCGACTTGATAACTTGAACACACACCTTAAAATAACTAGTTAATAATTGATTTAACACGCTCAATAATTATACTAACACGTACCTAACTCACTGAGTCGACTCGATAATATGAATGAACTCGCCGGATGTTTTTGTTGGATTTCTCATTGGATCGTGGTGGATCTCCACAAAAAGTGAAAAATCGAAATTATAAGATTTATATGAATCTACTGTTCCAAAAATCCATTTTTTTTGTCGAAAAAAGCTTACCGCTTGTTGGATCTTTACTTAAGCTTCATTTTGCTAGATTTTCATCCGATATTTTTTTTTTTTTTTCATCGAAAGAATGAAAACCAAATCTTAAAAAAACGATGGTTTGATTTTCTTGAACGAAAGAGAAAAAGAGAGAGAGAGAGAGGAGAGAGAAGAATAAGATAAGAAGAAGAAGAAGAAAAAAGAGAGAAAGAGACACTATATGTGCAACTTGCAGCCGAGCCTTACGTGTGGAAAAATGGCTCGTATGCCCCTATATCTCCAGCAAAAATCTCGTATACCCCCGTTATAAAAGGGGTTTTCTTTTTGATTTTTTTTAATTACGAAAAATGGTAAAATGACATTAAAACCAGAACAAACTTTCATATTTACCTATCCTACCAGCCAATATCCACCCATCCAAAAACCCACCTAATTCATTCGGGTCAGACCTGAAAAATTCAAAAAACTCTCAAATTGAACTAAATCTCTAATTTTTGGATCCTAATTTTTTCTAACTTCTTCTTGTCCGTTACTCATTTCCCTCATTCTCTCTCGAAATCGTCTCTCGAAAGAGAACTCCTTCCTCGAACTTGAACGACAATCCCGACAAAGAATTGACTCAAACCCTAGAAAAGAATCGAAATCCGAAAGAGAAGAGAAAGTAAAATCGATATGCCGCCGAAGACTCGAGCCAAGAAAACTGCAGAGGCAACGACGGCGAGCGTTAATGCTCCTGCGGTCATGGATGCTCCTTCCGGCTCCTCCAGTCACGGATGCTCCTCCCGCGAGCAATGTTGTTGTTACGGCGACGACCACGAATGCTCCTCCGGTCGATAATGCTCCTCGGACGGTTGCTGGCGAAGAAGAAGAAGTTGATCTCGAGAAACAGAGCGAAGGAGATGAGAGTGGGAGTGAAGTAGAAGATGATGAAGATGGTGAAGATGATGACGACGCGACAGAGAGTACAAAAGACGGAGACGAGGTCGATTCCGAGTAACCGCAACCGAGACCGAGCTTGAGAGTCTCGGATACAAATGTACCAAACAAGGATGTATTCGAAGAAGACGACGAGGAATCCCACGACAGCTCCGATTCCCAATCGATAAGTATTATACCCATTTAGTTGTGTAAAAGTTGGGAAAATTGTTCTTAGTGGTTTAGATGATGAAGTAAAACTGGTAAAACTGAGTATAACTAATAAGTAAAACTTGTAAAACTTTGTAAAACTAGTGAAGTAAAACTAGTAAACTTGAGTATAACTAATAAAATAAAACTGGTAAAACTGAGTATAACTAATTAAGTAAAATTGGTGAAACTTAGTAAAACTAGTTAAGTAAAACTGGTAAAACTGAGTATAACTAATAAGTAAAATTGGTAAAACTGAGTTTAAGTAATAAAGTAAAACTGGTAAAACTGAGTATAACTAATAAAGTAAAACTGGTAAAACTGAGTAAAACTAGTTAAGTAAAACTGGTAAAACTGGGTAAAACTAAGTGTAACTAAGTATAACTATGTAAAACTAAACATTGTATTACTGGAATAACTTGGTAAAACTCTTTTTTTTCTTCAGGAATCCGGTGTTGAAATGACAGCCATGCAACCTTTGAGAATGTACTTCCCCGTAACGGAGTACAAGAAAAAAATAAAGATATCAACGCGGTGCTTCGTTGTTGATTTTCTGGCCACTCTTGATTCTTTGCAGCCTAAGCCAACAACTACTGAGAGGAAGTGGTTTGTAGAGCATCCACCATTCCAACATATATTTCACCTGCCGAAAAACAAGGAAACCACAAGCTGATGGGCATGTGGATGATACTCCTGCGAACCACTTGCATCGAGAAGAGGATGGAAGTCTGGTTCGTGGTCTACGGCGTTCTGATACGTTATGGACTAAGGGAGCACTTATGTCCGGATTAGACTGCCGCAACTACCCAATTGACTACAAGCAGTTGTGTGGCCTTATTTTTGTGAGGAAACATTTTGGGAACTCGAATTAGAGTTCAAGATGTGAAACATAAGCTCGAGGGTATGGGAGGTTCTCGAGATAAACATCAGATGCTTGTTCTTTACTTCCTTTGCAGTGTCCTCATCGGTCAGACGAAGTGTGGAAACGATGCTACTCCGGTGGTAGATTTTTTTCTCAGAGCTGTCGATGATCTTGACTTGTGCCGGAGTTTTCCTTGGGGCAGATTGTGCTATGATCATATGGTCGGTGAGATCTCTCACACAATGGACCATTTTAAAGGGGTTGTCAAGGAGAACAAATTGTGGCCGATTCCCGGTTTCTGTATCCCTTTGGAGGTATGTACTTTTAAGTTTTGGTTTGAGTAATTGTTCTTGTGCTAATCTCTAACTAATATACCATATGTGTGTTGTTGTGTAGCTGTTAGCCTTTGAGGCAATTCCAGAGCGAGGGAGTAGTTTCTGTGAGCCAATTGTAGGGGCAGACCATAATTGTCCAAGGATGTGCAATGCGCAATTCAAGAGTAACTCAATGAAAGGGTTTCCTCTTTCAAGGATCAATGAAGAACTTGTTAAGACTAAGTGTCCTCAGGGCATTGACAATATCCTGCCAACTCGAGATGGACATGAAGAATCTCTTCTTGAGCGTATCTATGAAGAAAACGATGTCCATGATCTCGACGATCCTGTTGTTCAGAGTTGGATGAAGCTTATTTTGGTTGAGAAGAAGGTTTATTTTCAGGAGATGTATGACGAAGCGATGGCTGCCATAGTGGCAGAGGATGATGAAGAGCTAAAAAACCACATGAAAAGAGACATGCTACCATTGATGCACCTAGAAGTTCGAATCTTAATCCTAATGATATTGTTGCGATCTTGAATGGGGTGCAGAAAACGATGGTAGATGGGTTTAAGCTGTTGCATGTGAAGTTTGACGAGATGGATAAGAGAGTTAAACCCATTGAAGAATACATGGCGCACATGAAAGAAATTGAAGAACAAATGGTGAAAATAGTTTCAAATTTAATGGTAATACTTGATAGTGTTGTATTCTAATTGTATCATCTGATTGCAGGTCCAGGAAGAGCTCCAGAAGACCGAGGCAGAGAAGAAAGCGGCAGAGAAGGCAGCTGGAAAATGGAAGGTGGGGGATACATCCAATGTACCTGAGAGGCGTAACACAAGGCCGAGGAGGGATTATCACTTGGTTGGATGTCAGGACGTTTGTTTTTTTAGTACTTGTTGGTTTGAAGTTGTTTTTTGAACCTTTTTGGGTGTAAGTATACCGTTTAACAACATGATGTTTGGTTAATTATATACTCCCTCCGTTTCATATTATAAGTAGTTTTAGATAAAAGCGCGCATATTAAAAAACTTACTTTTCTTAAAAAATATTATTGAATAAATATAATTCAACCAATCATAAAAAAATTAAAGAAAAGTATGAAAGTCTAATTGGCCAACACTTTATTCAATAAATAAAAGTTGCATAGAAACTTGAAAACAACTTATATTTTGAAACAAGAAAAAAACATCAAAACTACTTATATTATGAAACACAGGGAGTATATGTTTTAAAATGTCATTGAGTAAAACTGGTAAAACCTAGTAAAACTGGTAAAACTTAGTAAAACTGAGTATAAGTAGTTCAATATACGTTTGGAACTGGTACTGAGTAAAACTGGTAAAACTGGGTATAACTAGTAAGTAAAACTGGTAGAACTGGATATAACTAGTTAACTAAAACTGGTAAAATTGGATATAACTAGTATAGTAAAACTAGTAAAACTGGTAAAACTGGTAGAACTGGGTATAACTAGTATGGTAAAACTGGTAAAACTAGTTAAGTAAAACTGGTAAAACTGGGTAGAACTAGAGAAAACATTTAAGCATTAGGTAGCATTACAAATTGAAATGAACATAAACAAGTCTTAAAACCAAAAGGAAACCAAAATGACAACATTCTAATAACATTAAACATTTCTTCCCACCAATTCCTTCAGCTTTTCAATCTCTTCGCCTTTGTTCTTGAGCGCCATTTCCATCTGCCAATACGATATTCATGGCTTCGAAGCTTCTCGGCGTGGGAGTTCACCGTCTTCCTTAAGTTAGTGGCTTCTTCTTCCACGCCTTGAACCCATAGTTTATGAATGTGTAGGTCATTATCCTGCGAATCAACGAATCATAATGATATGTTAACACCGAATCAACGAATCATCAAATCAACATATTGTTGGGAATGTCCTGAAATCTACTGTACTATCTCTAGAAAGTATGATAAGTGTCGAGATCAGACATAAGTCATAAATACTGGGTGATCATGATGACTTGCTAGAGCCCGCTCTTGATCTATAAGTTTAGGACTTATTACCAGTATTGTATGATCCCAAAGGGTCACACACCATAGCTAACGGGAAAGTTAAATGGAATTAATACGGTAAGATGCAAGGCATTTACTGTATTTGTACAGAGAATTGGGCCAGACAAAAGACAGTCTTTTGTCTGATTTGGGTCTTGGGCCCAAAAGCCTAATAGGCCATTAGTTTAATTACTTGGGCCCATATAAGCAAGAGGGAGGCGCCATTAAGCCTAAGGGTCTGCGATTTTTCTAGGTCTGGCCGTCCTCTCTCTCTCTGTTGTTCCAGCTTGGTCTAGCAGCCTGATCCAGTAGCTTGTAAGCGTGTGGATACCTAGGAGGAGCCGGTTATCATCAGCTCTTGCAGATCTCGATATTCCTTTGATCAATCCGCTGCAATCATAAGGTAATGATCCTGATCTGTTTATGATTCAACTGCAAATCACCTAGATTCTAGTTGATTATGTTAGGTTGTAATCTGATAATTACACCAATGAACACACATAATCCAACAGTGGTATCAGAGCCTAGGTTGTTAGGTTTTTGCTGTTTGGATCATATTTAGGTTGTTTATTAGTTTGATGAATCGATTTTATGAGTAAAATTTGATTAGAACTTGTAAAAACCCTAATATGAAAATCGCATGATCCAATTGAAACCCATCGGTATGCGATGTGATCGCCCATATCGATCGACGAGGGAGCGAGATATCGATCGATATGAATCGGATCGATTGCTTCTCGCTGTCCCGATGACCCGATCGCAACGAGCTGATGCACGCGAGTATCGATCGACGCAAGAGCGTGATATCGATCGATATGCTGGCGAGGCATACGGTCCGCGAGTAGCCAATCGGTTCAGCCGAGCTTCGCGGTTCGTTTTTTCCAAACCCGCGACAATGAACCGATCAAACCGATTGTGGTTCATTGTCAGCTTTAGCTTAAACCGCAAGTTAGGTCAAAATTGGCTAAAACACAAGGTGTTTCTTCCCGGTTTTGGACTTAACCGAACCGATCCAATTTAATTGGTGGTTCAAGCGGTTAACCCAAATCGCGGTTTGTTGGAAATTATTTAATACAATTGGTATTATTTAATTTCTGGTTAAACCGGATTTAAATTCAAAAATTGAATTTTAACCTAAACCGAAGGCTGGTCTAAGTTTGATTTGGTTGGACCAAATAATTTAGAGCTGGTCTGGTTTAGTAAATAACCAGTTGGATTTAGTAGTTAATTTGGTCTTGGACCAGAATTAATGAACCGACTCGGTTATGTCAAATTATTGGGCCAATTGGAATTCTGTGGTCTTGGGCCAAGAATTGGGCCTATAATTTGTGACCCAACCGAAATCTTTAATCTAATCTATTAAAACAGGAAGGTTTGCCATGGTACATAAATGTTGTTTCCGGAATTTATCCTTGATATTATTAGGATTTGTAACCTTCATTAAGGGTAAAACTGTAAAACAATTTATATTTGATTTATTCATAATATCTTATAATATCTTTTGTTTTCTTTTTCTATCATAATCATATCTAACGAAAATCTTTTTCAAAAATTTAATATAAATAATAATTAATTTTAAAATTAATATTAAAATATATTATAAATTATTCTTAACTAAAATTTAACTTAAAAAAATAAAATCAAACATAATTAAGTTACTAAATCAATTGGTACATATGATTATATAATTTAATACATAAATATTTTATAAATTATATAATCATTAAAATTAATAAATTATTATAAAAATAAGAAAGTAGTATATAATATTGTACTAGCGTGCGGGTATAAATTATTTATTTTGTAAGAAACATTTTTTACGATTGTACTTCTTAACGGGTTGTTTCATCAAATTTTAAAATGTTTAAATTATAATAAAATGGACTAAAAATAAATTAACCAATTTCGATTTCTAAAAATAAAATTTGCACGAGTAACTAATTCCAATTGATATATTTTAAATTTAATATAAATATTTAAATTATTTAATATTTATATTATTCAAATATATGATGCGTCAAATTATAGTTCATGTTTGAATGCAATTTTTAACGGGTTGTTCCATCAAATTTTCAAATTATATATCATTACAACACGTGTTGAAAAATAGATTAACCAAGTTCAAGCATGATTAATCATATACTAAAAATAACAATAAAATACAACTACTAATATATAATATACAAGTTAATAATATCAAAACAAAAACAAAATTTATTAAATTTCTTCTCACATTTAGCACTATATCATCTTATTTTCATTTGATATAGATTAGTCGAAATAGGTAACGAAATTAATTTATAAAAATATAAATTTAAGATAAAAGTATATATTCTAAGAATGAAAACATAAACCCGCGCTTCTTTAGCGCGGGTCAAAATCTAGTAAAATATTAAATTAGAAGTTTCTAATTTTGGCATGTTAGGAAATTTCTGGAAATAGTAAGTTTCCAAATTTAGAAAGTTTCTAAAATAAGCATGTTTCCCGATTTAGAAAGTTTCTAAAAATAAGCATGTTTCTCGATTTAGAAAGTTTCTAAAATAGTAGGTTTCCCTAAATAGAAAGTTTCCATATTTAGTAAGTTACCTGAAATGGAAAGTTTCCCAAAATAGTAATCTTCTATTTTTTTTTTTTGGGAGGAAATCTATTGAAACCTAAAATCCTCAAAAACAATATCAAGCTTGGATGTCTTGCCCAATCTTGTCAGCTACTTAACGCTTATTCAATTACAGATATGGCTTACAGTGTGAGGTGTCTGTTTTTGCGTAAGTAAAGTAGTATATAGTCACTAATTTTATTGGGAGTCCCAGACGTTAGTGATTATTTGGCTGTAAGAGATTGGTTTCCTTGACTGGGCCATCGGGAGTCCCGGGCCTTGAGACATCTGGTGTATTGGGCCTTGGGCCCAATTCACAACCGAGAGTTATTGGATATAACTAGCTGTGTGTATGCTTACCAAGTAAAGCTACTTCTGGGTGACGGCCAGTGGCCCACTTTGGTTTTAGTTGAACATGGGTCTCGGAATCATTGCATTCTTATGAGGTTAAACAAAGAAATTTTGAATGCAATGCGAGTTTTCTTATAAGTTATTAAGATTACTCTTTTATGAACTAAATAACTAAAACTCTATTTATCTCTAAATTTCAGTTATGACTAGCACAAACAATCAAAACACTTTCTCGATCCGGTCTGTCCTTGAAATGGACAAACTGAACGGATCAAATTTCTTGACTTGGTCGCGGAACCTGAGGCTAGTCCTCAGGCAGGAGAGAAAGGACTATGTCCTTGAGAGAGCTCTCCCCGTGAGGATCGGGTTCAATGCCTCTCATGCAGTATATGATGCTTGGAATAAGCATTATAATGATGCGGTAGATGTGCGTGGTCTGATATTGGCTACCATGGACTCAGATTTGCTTAAGCAATATGAGAACATGGAGTCGCCAATAGAGATGATCAGCAGCCTGAAATTGAAATTTCAGGAGCAGGTAAGAGTGGAGAGATACCAGTTGGTTAAGTCTCTCACTAGCTGCAAGCTACCAAATGATCATCCAGTGAGTCCTCATGTCAGTAAAATGATGGGTTACATTGATAACCTGAGGAAACTGGATTATCCAGTTAGCCAAGAATTGGCAACTGAGATCATTCTGCAGTCACTGCCGTCAAGCTATGATAAGTTCAAAAGGAACTATATCAAGAAAGGCTTAACGAAGACGCTGACTGAACTGCATGATATGCTAAAGACAGTTGAGCCAAACGTGAAGAGTACCCTGTATAATCTCATAATGGAGAAGGGTAGGTTTACTAAACCTAGTGCTGACAAGGGTGAAGACAAAGTTGTCCAGATTTTGAATCATGGCAAGCCTGTGTCTTCTGAGCCCGAGTCAGATACATCTTACGTTGGTAAGTGCTGCTACTGTAAAGAGACTGGGCATTGGAAGAGAGATTGCATTAAATTCATGGAAGATTATGAGGAGTTGAAGGTGATGTATGAGACTACTTCCTCAGGTATTCATATTGTTACTTCAAGTTCTACCTTATAGGTATTGGATACTGGTTGTGGCATTGATATTTGTTATAATATGTAGAGCCTAAGCAGCAGTAGAACGTTGAAGAAAGGGCAAGTGGAACTGCGTGTCTGGAAGGAGCTATGGATGCTGCCTCAGCCGTAGGGTTTTCACTTGTAGATGCCTTTGAGGCTTGGTTTTATTAAGTAATTGCTATAATGTACCTGCTTTAAGCAGAGTTGTCTTTCATTTTCTCGTAAGAATTTGAATGTTTTTCATTTTGATAAAAGACAAGTTTTGATCTTTTGATCTTAATGAAATATTAATTGTAGCACCCTATTCAAGGAATGGGTTTTATATCTTAAACCAAAGAGTGCCTAAATGTAACATAAATACCGAATTGGTTTAAATCTGATGAATTAAACCTGATTTTTCTTGGCATAAATGTTTTGGTCACATAGAGTGAGTCGGATTCAGAAATCCCATAGTTATGGACTTTTGGGCTCATTTGATCGGATATCTTATGAGACTTGAATTCTGCTTACTGGACCAAAAGACAAAGGGCCCATCTTAGCCGAGCTAGAGAAAGGCCCAAAGGCTTATTGGACCTTGAACATACTCATGTATGTGGCCCGATGAGCAGTAATGCCAGAGAAAATTCCTGTACTTCATTATCTTTACTGATTACTTCAGTGAATATGACTGTGTTCATTTGATGAGACACGAGTCGGAATTCTTTGAAATGGTCGAAAGAGTTCCATAATGAGGTATAGAATCTGAGTGACAGAAGTATTGAGACACTGGATTAGATCACGAGTGAGAATACTTAAGTCATTGATGGTGTGATCATCTGAATGAGTGTGAAGTCGTGTCACAGCTCATTTCTCCTGAAAACCTGGAGGTGTTTCTGTGAGAAAGAATCAGATCTTATTAGAAATGATTAAAGATGAGTCACACGAATCTTTCATGATATTCTTTAAGAATAACGCTCTAGAAATATCTAAGTTTACGCTGAAATAGTTCCACCAATATCAGTTGAAAGACACCACATAAATGTGGACTGGAAATGATCCAAATTCGTCTTTACTGAGTATTTGTAGTTGTGCTACTTCGCTGGTTGTCCTAGGGAAACCAAAGCTTGTTACTTTTTACGTCCATTCCGAAAACGAAGTTAGGTTGTTCGGAATTCTGTTTTCTAAAAGGAAAGTTTCTTTCCAAGAAGAACAGTGGGAGTAAAAGTATAACTCGAAGAAATTCGAGAAATACAGGAGGCTGCTCAACCTGTTGTGGGAGAGCAGCGGATGGATTTACAGATTTCTGTAGAATCTACACCTGTAGAGCCTGAAGTTCGCAGATCTGAATGAATCCGTCACTAATCCGAGAGTGATTTCTCGTGATTAATTGCCATGATCTGATGATCATTGAAAGTGACGAACCTGCGAAATTCACAGAAGCGAAAGTGAGCCCGGACTCCGAAAAATTATACTGTATGTAAGTAAGCTTCATCGATCCATTCATGGATAGAAGCAATCATATCGGAGTTGGAATCTTCGTTATGTTGAAGTAGTCAAGGTTTTGACTTGAACAGGAACGAAGTGGAACTGTGCGTTTACTAATAGATAAGTGGGAGCGATGTTGCATTTCTCATAGTGTATGTCGATGACATACTGATTCTCGGAAATAACGTTCCAATGCTGCAGTCGGTAAAGGACTGGCTTGGGAGTTGTTTTTATGATTGACATGGGTAAAGCCACATATGTTCTTGGATTTTGGATCTAAAGATAAAGATCCAAAAGAGCCGATAGGACAAAGTCAGGATTCTTATATTGACAAAGTCCTACACGTTTTCAGCATTCCAAGAAGGGTTTTATGCCAATGTCACATGGCATTACGTTAAGCAAGAAACAGTGTCCTACGATATCTGCTGAGCTTGAATGCATTGATGAGATTCCATATGCGTCGGCAATTGGATCTATCATGTATGCCATGACACGTACTTGTTTTGATGTTGCTTTAATATTAAGCAAGACAAGTAAAGACCAGTCAAATCCAGCAAAGAATCACTGGATAGACGTAATGAATATCCTCAAGTATTTGAAAAAAATACTTAGGATAAGTTCTTGATTTACGGAGAAAGTGAGGTGCTACAAGTCGGTAGAGTCTGAAAGGCAAGTTTCCAACAGACAAAGATGATTTCCGGTCACAGTCCGGTTATATCTTGTGTCTGTCTGGCGGTGCAAGGCACTGTTGCTGACTCCATGACTTAAGCTGAACATTTCGCAGCTTGGGTAGCGGCGAAAGAGGTTGTTTGGAAAGAAGAGTTCATCACTGAACTTGATGTGATTCCTAGCATAGATGAGGCTAGCTGCACATCAGAGGTCCAAACACCTTGAGGGTAGGTATAACCTATTCCGTGAGATAAATGATAGAGGTGTTAAGTAGATCAGCAAGTTTCAACGAATGAGAACGTTGCTAATCTATTAACAAAGCCACTCGTTAGGCCTAAGCACGAGTCGCGGACTGTAGCTGTAGGATAAGTGAAATTAAGATGTAGTCTTAATTTCAGTGGGAGTTTGTAAAGGGCTTTATTTAGTTGTTTTGAAAGGTTCATGTAAACATTTTATTGTTAATAAATTTTTATTTTTGGATTATTTTAACTGTGATATAAAATAATCGTTCCAAAATGATTCATGTCATTATATATGGGCCATCGAAGTACATGAGTAGACTTGATCCTGAAACCCCATATTTAACGAAATGACATAAATCATAGTGTCCATAGTCGAAGGTTGTTGAAATTGGAACACCAACAACCATTTGAGACTAGAATGTGTTGAGACTTATGACCAAGTTTCGAGGGGTCATAGATGCGCGGCATCAAAGTCGACACATAGGTATATGCAGGGGAGCATATGACCGGACATGGCCCGCTGATGAGAACTCTACAAGATATTAATATCTGTGTCATGAGAGGTTCTCATATACGACTATAGAGTATAGTCCTTAGACCTGAGTTTGCATGCATGTGGCCGCACATGGATTGATGCGCTTTGATCATTGTCTAACGTTGTTTCGTAACTGGGAGCTATAAGGACCTTGGTTGGGTGTATTATGAAGTGTGTAGTTCATAGTGATGGAACAAGATGGGATTTGTCCCTGCCGTTTAACGGAGGTAATATCTCTAGGCCAATCGGAGACTTGATAGCTGGTAAGAGAGTGGCCACTCCCAAACGGACTTGCCCAAGTCGTTTGAATTGTCAGTATCAAATCTGGTCCGATGAACATGGTCTGGCTATATAAGGATGACACGCTTCTTGCCTTATGCCAGATCGAGATATTGAGACAAAAGGATTAGGGAATGTAGGATTCCAGTACAAGTGGGAGATTGTTGGGAATGTCCTGAAATCTACTGTACTATCTCTAGAAAGTATGATAAGTGTCGAGATCAGACATAAGTCATAAATACTGGGTGATCATGATGACTTGCTAGAGCCCGCTCTTGATCTATAAGTTTAGGACTTATTACCAGTATTGTATGATCCCAAAGGGTCACACACCATAGCTAACGGGAAAGTTAAATGGAATTAATACGGTAAGATGCAAGGCATTTACTGTATTTGTACAGAGAATTGGGCCAGACAAAAGACAGTCTTTTGTCTGATTTAGGTCTTGGGCCCAAAAGCCTAATAGGCCATTAGTTTAATTACTTGGGCCCATATAAGCAAGAGGGAGGCGCCATTAAGCCTAAGGGTCTGCGATTTTTCTAGGTCTGGCCGTCCTCTCTCTCTCTGTTGTTCCAGCTTGGTCTAGCAGCCTGATCCAGTAGCTTGTAAGCGTGTGGATACCTAGGAGGAGCCGGTTATCATCAGCTCTTGCAGATCTCGATATTCCTTTGATCAATCCGCTGCAATCATAAGATAATGATCCTTATCTGTTTATGATTCAACTGCAAATCACCTAGATCCTAGTTGAATATGTTAGGTTGTAATCTGATAATTACACCAATGAACACACATAATCCTACACATATCTCACCTCAAACGCATTGCAAACAAAGAATCTCTTTCCCACGTCCGGTTCAGGCTCCACAATGATTCGACCACTGCATGGACATCTTGTCGGTATGCCATTGTCACCATCTGCAATGAGGAACATCATGTCGTAATCCTTCTTCTTCCTCTTCATATCATTGTAATAAGGATCAGATTCGAAATTGTCCATATTCAAGAGAAGAGAGAAGAAGATGAAATGAGAGTGAAGGGGAGTTCTCGAAAATCTCGTGAAAGGAGAGAGAAGGAGAAGTGGGAAAAAGAGGGAGGAGATAGATTAAGGGAGAAGAGTAAAGTTGAGAAAGTTGGGGGGTTTTTTTTTTGTTTGGGCGCAAAAAAAAAAGGGGTTAAAATTGAAATTTGCCGCTAAAAAATTGGAAAATTTTGAATTTTGCCGCTAAAAAAATACACATAGTTTTACAGGAGTTGTTAGTTGTACAAAATTTCTTAATAGTTGTATTTTGGCTGTTTTCAATATAATCAGTTTTAATGGTACTTAAAATTTGATTTTCTAGTTTTTCAGTAGATTTTACTCAATTAATCTATGAATCTAATACTTCTGTGTATTAATATGTTACAATCCTCAATTTTTTAAAATTTATCCTCACAGGTTGTCCATTATTCCAAAAATGAACTTGAAAGTATATGAACATTGTTGGTTGAATTACTTAGTTGATTTTTCGATTATACTTTCAATCTGATTTGTTGCAATAGTAATGTATGACCACTATTATAGTAAAAAGTGATCTTATATGTTAACTATTTGCTCGAGTGATCAACATTCTAATTACGATAATCACTTAGTAATACACAGTTTTACCAACAAAAAAATTTGGAATATAGTAACTAGTTTTAAATCGAGCTTGTCTTGCAAGTAACATTAAAAATGATAAATCAGAAACAAAATTACAATCATCCAAACATCAACCATTAAAGTGATTGTCTCGGCCGCCTCTTGTTCTGAGTCCTCTTCTTCTTTCTTCTTTCCCTTGCCGATGGAAACCTATTAGTTTTCTTTCTTCCCTTCTTTTGGAGTTTGTCAGGAGGTAGTTTCTGCAAATTTCTGATGTCATCCGGAACATCCCACTCTGACATATCCGACACTAAATAAATTGTCCTGTAATACGCCAATGCCCACAACTCCATCCAACAATATCTCGAAGACAACTCATGCAATGCCATATCCTTAGATCTATTGGGATCCTTTTTGAATTTAATTAAAGCAGCAAGTGCATGCACACAAGAATACTTTTCAATATCAAAAAACTGCAACTGCACGATTTCGATATCAAGTTCACCAAATAAGGCTTCCCATCTCTACCGGTGACATCGTACATAAGCTCGAAACTATTTAACACCATGACAATTAATGAATTAGCTTCTTTCCAAAGATCGTGAATATGGTTCTCCACTAAAGGCACTACCTTGTTATTAACCGTTCCAGGCACTGTCTCCTTCCGATGTTCGTTAAACCACTTCAAAAGTCTCTTTAAAATCGTATCTAGCAAGGGTATTAATGCGTACCTCTTGGCCTCCTTAAAAGTATTGTTCAAAGACTCCATAGTGTTGCTTGTGTCTAGGTTGTATCTTTCTCCAGGAAAACAACACTTTGCCCATTTTTCTTTCACGGTACTCTTTTCCAGATACGCGATCGCCAAAGGGTGTCTCGTCTTAAAGGAACTATAAGCGTTCTCGAACTCAACCACCGTGTAAAGCGCACTCATCTCTGTGAATTTAGAGGCAATTGTGTTTTTGTTCACATTAGAAGCATGGGCTTTCACATTTTGTGACAAATGCCATACAGAATACCCATGATGAGCTTGTGGATACACATTAGCTATGGCATCAATGAGGCTTGCATTTTTGTCACTCAAAAACACAAATTCAGAAGAATCTGCAACCACAGTTTTCAGCATCTCAAAAAACCAAGTCCAACTTTCAGTTTTCTCACCATCAAGTATCCTAAAGGCTATGGGTAATTGTGATGATTAGGATCCTGAGCTGAAGCGAAACTAGGCAACCACCATATCCATTTTTTAGAAAAGTCGCATCCACGATTAACACATTCCTCATCACTTTAAACCCTTCATTGCTGGCTCCCAGAGCTATGAATAAGTACTTAAATTTGTCCTGCTCATCCAATTTCACACACGTTACTGTACCTGGATTGACATTCTCTAACATGTACAAATAACAGTACATCATCTCATAGCTTCCTTCCGAACTACCACGTAAATCACGAACAACTTCGTTTTTCCCTCTCAACACTGTGGAGTACGATACGTCAACACCAAGTTTTGTCTTAACAAGATCCATGATAATCCTAGGAGCGGGAGTTTCCATTTGTCTCGAATAATCATCATGTAAAAGAGATGCAACCAACTGAGGTGTGCCTTTCCTCTTCGCGTTGCTTTCACTCTGACTACTTCGACTGCCTGAATGCATATTAGTGTACGTTCTAATGGAGAAAATTTGCGTCTCTCCAAACTTTACAGCTCGAAGACCCCACTTGCATCTTTCTACACAACATTTTAACATCAATCGCTTCATGTCCGATTTCTTTACTACATAACCAAAACGCTCATTAAATGCACCTCTATCCACCAAATCCTGCAAGACCGCTTTGCTTGGAAATTCTTGACGCACACTCAAACCCAAACAGTCTTCCCATGCCTCTATAAACTAACTTGGTTTTACAATAGGTGTCAGCTCGACATATCTATCATAATTATCCGATGTATCCATACCTACATCATGTGATAAATCATCCTCAACCTCAACCTCATCCTCATCTTATACCTCCATTGTCTCATGTTGTTCTTTTACTGCTTTTTTCTTTTCCACGTACAAAGTTATGGCTTTAGCTCCGATTTCATCGTCTTTTGACTGCAAGTCCTCATAGTTTATACCAATAGAACTTTTGTCCACCCTCGACACTTGCTCGGCCAGTTCCGATATATTGATAACCTCGGCGTACAAAACACATCTACGGTTATCTTTATCCATAGACGTTAGGTAAAAACAAAGATCCTCATCATCAGAAATAGTAAACTCTTCCTCACATCCAACCAGCAATGGAATGTAGCTCAATCGCAGCTTAACCTTACTTACATCTAACCCAAGCTTCTTGTATATCCTATCTTCTATCATCACCAAAGTTATCTCTTCCACTGATTTCTTCAACAACAAACTATACATCCGACCTTGGCATTTAAAATATATGCTGACGTTGTTGCTCATTGTATCCTGCAAAAACAATACAAAAAAACACAATCAGTATTATTGGTTTTACTAGTTTTACTGGTTTTACTGGTTTTACTAGTTTTACTAGTCCCAAAATCCCAAAATCGGATTTGTGATGAATTCTTATCTTCAATTCCTCCAAATGAATTCTAATCGGATTTAAGAACACTCTAATTCAACCACCAAACCCATACTCTAGCAATTAAACACAACACAACGCAATGTGGAAGCTCCAATCCATTCGCGGATTCAATACAAATCCAAAAAATGATTTTTAGTAAAATGCAGCTTGAATGGGAGCCAAAATCAAGATAAGAAACACTCTAAGGTAGACGAAATGAAGAAAAACCTGGTTTTTTCAGGCAGGAGAGCTTGTCGGAGGCTCGTCGGAGGAGAAGTAGCTCGTCGGAGGTGGTCATTCTCGAGGTCTCATTTTTTTTTTCTTTCCGATCCCGAATTTGTTTTTTAAAATAAAACATTTTCTTTTCTTTTTCTTAAAACGGGTCAAATGGGTCAATGGGTCAATGGGTCAAGGGCATATTGGTCAATCTCTATTTCATTAAACCATGAGGGATATAAGAGATTAATGGGGGGGGGGGGGGCATAAGAGATTCAATTTTATGATTTAGGAGCATAAGAGATGATGTCTCCTTACGTGTCCTAAACAGAGGGGTAATCTCGCTTTTTGCCATCGACAAAATGGTTTTCGAAAACTATTGTCTACTTACCTAATTTATGCTTGAGTTTGTATTTTTCACCTAAATCACTCTAAATTTTACTCCATAAGAAATCATTACTAGTTAGTTAAAAATATATTTTGATCTGAAACTGGCCGGTTTCGATGGTGTTGAGTCAAATGCAAAACAAACTTTTATTTTCTCTTTCTCCAACAAATGCGGCTTTCTTCCAACTAAACCCTTCCCATATATGACATTAACTAATTATATGTTGAGGTCCGAGAACAGAAAGGTTCAACGGTATTCGATTGTGCATATTAAGGAATTGTATCCCTTTAGGTGCTCTTTAAACTTGTCAAATCAGCTTATAGTGATTCTGACATATCAGGAGATTATCCATAATCTGTTTCGAATGCTGACGCTTGGAAGATATCCAGAGAGGATATTGTGGTGTAAATCAAAGAGTTTTTCACCTTTAGTTATCGATTGAAGAGGTTTAATATGATGGTAATTGCTTTGATAAATGATAACTAAGGTTCATGAAATGGATAACCTCTCGCAATTGAGGTCAATTTCCTTGTGTACTACCATTTACAAGGTAAATGCTAGGATTCTTACGAAGAGCCTGAAGCTACTTATTACTCAAGCGGTGTTTAAGGAAATCAGTTTGGCTTTGTGAAAGGGAGACTAATATGTGAGAGTGTGTTATTGGCTTCTGAGCTGGCAGTGGATTTCTTTACACAAGGTGAAATCACAATAGGGTTCTTGCAAATATATTTGTCGGAAGGTTAAGACAACTTTATTTGGGAGTTTCTTCTCAACACTCAAATCTCTAGAAATGCCAGATATTTTCGTAAACTAGGTAATGGAATGCTGTTTGGCTCAGACTTATAGCATCCCTTTCAACGGAGAATTGATTGGAATTTTTTAAGGAAAAAAAGGTCTTAGGTACGGTGATCCTATTTTGTCGCTTTTGTTTGTTTTAGTGATGAATGTGTTCTCTAAACCTAAAAAAAAAAAAAAAACAAGCAACGAATAGGGTTTTTCAAACACACCCTTTGGGAGATTCACCGGTTATTACTCATCTAGGTTTTGTAGATGATGTCGTATTTTTGATGGTTCAGAAAAGTCTCTAACCAGTATTATCTCCATTCTAGACGATTTCAAACTTATTTTTGGTATTTCAAACTAATTTTTTGTATATTGTTTTGTTTCTGGATGGGGGGAATTATAAAATCATTCAGGAAATATCTACTATATTTGGACTACATCAGAGTTATTTTTTCCCTTAAATCTAGGAATATGCGAACAAGATTATCAACCGCTTTTGGATAAGATTTTTCATTTTTGTCTAGGTCGGTCAGATTTCTATTGTTCGCATCGAGACTTCAATTGATTCAGACATTGATTTCCTTGACCATCTCTTTTTGGGCATCAATATGTGTTACGGAAAAGGATATTTCCAATTCAGTAGCTATGAGTATATTGTGTAATCTTGGTGTATATTCTCACATATTCTCTGGTTGTAACTATATATACGTTAAACCTAATCAATAAGAGGCAACACTTTTCCTTGAGTTTCACATGGTATCAGAGCCAAGGAAAACCTAAAAACCCTAATACTACATCGATTTCTAACTACTCTTATTCTACTATTACTATTCATCGTCTTCTTCTACATACTCCATGTCTACACAAAGTGGAACCCTTGTTACAAAGGAGTCGATATCTTCTTCTCCATATTATCTGTCATCCTCGGACCATCCCCATCATGTTTTAACTCCGTTTCTTCTCAATGGCGAGAACTATGAGAAGTGGGCGAAGATAGCCCGGAACAACCTGCAAGCGAAACACAAGCTCGGATTTGTTGATGGGTCCCTACCAAAACCGGCGGTCGACTCTCCGGACCATCAACGCTGGATCCAGACTAACTCTATGCTTGTTGGGTGGCTTTACGCGAGTCTCGATCCAAAGGTGCAGAAGCAGATTTCTTTCGTTGAAAACGCGAAAGCTCTATGGGAAAATTTGAAGATTCGTTACTCTATTGGGAACGCCTCACGAGTTCATCAGATAAAGGCCTCTATTATCGGTTGTACTCAAGATGGACATGAGGTTGCAGACTATTTCGGTAAGATGAAAGTGATGTGGGATGACCTTGACGATTTCGAACCGGTCATTGAGTGCTGCTGTAAAAGTTCAACCTGTCTCCAGCAAATCAAGCATGTGCAGAGGCGAGAACTTGA
This sequence comes from Orychophragmus violaceus, assembly GCA_030180135.1. Taxonomy (NCBI): domain Eukaryota; kingdom Viridiplantae; phylum Streptophyta; class Magnoliopsida; order Brassicales; family Brassicaceae; genus Orychophragmus; species Orychophragmus violaceus. The sequence goes on from CM058240.1 coordinate 33,191,324, forward strand.
ACGCATCCATCAATTCTTGATGGGACTTGATGCATCACGATTCGAAACTACTCGAACTAACATTCTAAGTCGTCTGAATCGCGACAATGATATTACCCTTGATCATATCTACTCTGAGATTATTGCTGAAGAACGTCATCAGACAGTTGCTAGGAGTAAAGAAGAGCGCATTGATGCAGTCGGATTTGCAGTCAAGACAGGGGTTAATGCGATTGCTTCGGTGACACGCCTCAACCAAGGACCGTGTACCCATTGTGGACGGACAAATCATTCGGTAGACACGTGCTTTCAATTGCATGGTCTTCCTGATTGGTATGTTGAGAAACATGGTGACTCTCGTGGAGCATCTCGATCAGATGCACCTAGAGGCAGAGGACGTGGATCCACTCGAGGCCGAGGTCGCGGTCGCTACTCTTCATTCCGAGCTAATAATGCTCAAGTCGGCACTACTGAAGACTCTCCGGACATTCCAGGCGTGAGTAAGGAAACCTGGTCAGCTATTGTGAACCTGTTGAAATCTGATCAGACACAGAGCAACGACAAACTTTCCGGTAAGAGATCATGTGTCGATTTTTTACTTGATTCTGGAGCCTCCCACCATATGACTGGTGATATTGATTTACTTACGGACATACATGAGATACATCGAAGTGTGATTGTTCTTCCTAATGGGAAGCACACTTTCGCTATCCAAGAAGGAACAATGCATCTCGGAGATCATGTCCGACTATCGCGTGTTCTATATGTTCCGGATCTCTCATGCACTCTCATATCTCTAGCGCGTTTATTGCGAGAGATGTCATGTTATGCTGTGTTTACTGACAAAGTGTGTGTTATACAGGACCGTACTTCGAAGATGCTGATTGGAGCAGGTGAAGAGAGAGACGGGGTTTATCACTTTCGTGGAACGGTCTCGGCTAAGGTCAACAGTGTTCAGAAATCAAGCAAGACACTTTGGCATGAGCGTCTGGGACATCCGTCTACGAAGATTCTATCTAGTGTTTTATCTACTTTAGAAGGTTTTACTCATTCTAGCTGTGATAGTGACGATTTTTGCGAAGTTTGTATTCAAGCTAAGCAAACGAGATCTGTTTTTTCTGAAAGTATTAATAAAGCGGAAGCAAGTTTTTCTTGGATTCACTGCGATGTTTGGGGACCATACAAAATAGCTTCAACTTGTGGAGCACACTATTTTTTGACAGTGGTTGATGACTATTCAAGAGCTGTTTGGACCTATTTGCTCCTGACCAAAAATGAAGTTGCGAATCACCTCAAACGATTCATCGCAATGGCGTCCAAGCAGTTCGGGAAGAATGTAAAGACAGTAAGAAGTGATAATGGGACTGAGTTTCTCAGCTTAAAATCGTTCTTTCAAGACAATGGTATTCAACACCAAACATCGTGTGTCTATACACCTCAACAAAATGGAAGAGTTGAGCGTAAACATCGTCATATTCTCAATATGGCGCGTTCACTTCTGTTTCAAGCTAATTTACCGGTTCAGTTTTGGGGAGAAAGTGTTCTCACTGCTGCGTACTTGATAAATCGAACTCCTACGCCTCTGTTAAATGGTCTTACACCTTACGAGCTTCTGTTCTCGACACCTCCGAGGTATGATCATCTCAAAGTTTTCGGTTCATTATGCTTTGCGAAACGCCATTCAGCTCAGAAGGATAAATTTCAAGAACGAGGACGTAAATGCATATTTATGGGATACCCTCATAATCAAAAAGGATGGAGAGTATACGACATTGAACAACGGGACTTCTTTATCTCTCGAGATGTCATATTTCAGGAATCTGTTTTCCCTTACTCAGAGAAAGAATCCCATATCCATGATCCTAAAACTGTTGTCACGCCACCGGTGCTGCTTCCGGATGATGAAAATGGTCTGGTTTCTATACCCGCCACTATCGAAAACAGGGGGAGCACTGACACTGAACCGGAGTGTCCAAATATTAATGACAATGTCGAAGAGTCTACTGTATTTGACATCGGTACTGAACCACTGGGTAGAGGACATCGCCAACGCAAACAGAATGTGTGTCTTGCTGAGTATGAAGTCTACTCGGCACGCTGTGATAAATCCCCTGTCTCTCTCACACCAGGCTCCACACCAGCTTCTTCCGGTACGTGCTTATATCCTATCACTAACTTTGTATCATGTGACAACTTTGGCTCGGCGCATCGGATTTTTCTTGCAGCTCTCTCCGTCGCTGATGAACCGGTCACATATAAACAAGCTGTTAAGTTGCTTGAATGGCGTGAAACAATGAGAAAAGAAATTGATGCATTAGAGCTTAACAACACTTGGAGTCTTGTCAGTTTACCACACGGTGTTAAAGCGCTTGGATCAAAATGGGTTTATCGTCTGAAATTTAACTCCGACGGCACTCTAGAACGACACAAGGCGCGTCTTGTTGCATTAGGGAATCATCAACAAGAGGGAGTTGATTTCTCGGACACTTTTGCACCTGTGGCCAAGATGCAAACTGTTCGGGTTCTTCTAAGCATTGCAGCCATTAAGAACTGGGAACTTCATCAGATGGACGTCCATAATGCATTTTTACATGGCGATCTCGATGAAGACATTTACATGAAGCCTCCACCGGGTTTTCTACCTGAGAACCCATCGCTTGTTTGTAAGCTTAAAAAGTCTATTTACGGACTTCGACAGGCTCCTCGTTGTTGGTTCTCAAAACTGTCCACGGCTCTCCTTGAATATGGGTTTGTTCGGTCCCACAAGGACAACTCTCTATTTGCTTATCAGCGAGGCTCAGTCATTCTACACGTTCTTGTGTATGTGGACGACTTGATTGTATGTGGCAATGACTCTACGGTTATCACAACATTCAAAGCGTATCTTAGTCGTTGCTTCAAGATGAAGGACCTTGGGATGTTGAAATATTTTCTTGGGATAGAAGTGGCAAGAGGACCACACGGCATATTTCTTTCACAACGGAAATACTGCCTTGATATCATTGAAGAATGTGGGCTCTCGGGCAGTAAACCAGTTGATACACCCCTTGAACAACACCACAAGCTATTATCTTCGAAAAGTCCTCCGCTATCGGCTCCGGACAAGTATCGTCGACTGGTGGGTCGTCTGGTCTATCTCACGCATACTCGTCCTGAACTAAGTTATGCAGTAAACATTCTTGCGCAGTTTATGCAGTCTCCACTTGTTGATCATTGGGAAGCAGCTCACCGGTTGGTTCGGTATCTAAAATCAGCACCTGGCCAAGGAATCGTTCTATCATCTTCAGCGCCACTCCAGGTCAACGCTTACTGTGATTCTGATTATAACACATGCCCGGAGACTCGTAGGTCTTTAACTGGATACATGGTGATGATCGGAGACTCACCAGTCAATTGGAAAACAAAGAAGCAGACTCGTGTATCACTCTCTTCAGCTGAGGCCGAGTATCGAGCTATGGCAATGACGTGTAAAGAGTTGTTATGGCTCAAAGAGGTACTCGAGTTCCTTGGTGTTTCTCATTCTCATCCTATGCACTTATATTGTGACAGTCAAGCAGCGCTTCATATTGCCGCAAACTCTGTTTTTCACGAACGAACGAAGCATATTGAAGGAGATTGTCATTTCATTCGGGATGAGATCACAGCTGGTATTATTGCTACATCATATATTTCTACTCATGATCAACCAGCTGACATACTTGAAGGATTATAGGTGTTTTCCAAGGTTTAATTCTCAATTACAACCTAACACAAATCCTTAAACGGATCTAGGTTCTCGTCAAATGAATCATAAAGCAAACCTGATCACTACCTTTCAGATTGCAGCGGATGATGGATGGTAATGATGAGATCAGCTAGAACAGATGGTAACACCTATTCCTCCTCGAGTATCCACACTCTTACAAGCACGGGACGGCTGCTAGACCAAAGATGTGGAAGATCAGAGAGAGAGATTTGAGAGAGAGAGAGCTCGCAGCCCAGAGGAGAAAATCGCAGGAAGCTTGCTTCCTTTAGGGTTTTCTGATTCCTTTTATCTCTCATTAATGGGCCCAAGTCATTAGACTAATGGCTCATTAATCTTTTGGGCCCAAAATACAAATCAGACAAAAGCCTGTGTTTGTCTGGCCCAAAACTCTGATCCAATACAGTAAATGCCATTGCATCTTACCGTATTAATTCCATTTAACTTTCCCGTTAGCTATGGTGTGTGACCCTTCGGGATCATACAATACTGGTAATAAGTCCTAAACTTATAGATCATGAGCGGACTCTAGCAAGCCATCATGATCACCCAGTATTTATGACTTATGTCTGATCTCGACACTTATCATACTTTCTAGAGATAGTACGGTAGATTTCAGGACATTCCCAACAATCTCCCACTTGTACTGGAATCCTACAAAGGACATTCCCAACAATCTTCCGATTGTACTGGAATCCTACATTCCCTAATCCTTTTGTCTTAATATCTCGATCTGGCATAAGGCAAGATGTGTGTCATCCTTATATAGCCAGACCATGTTTATCGGACCAGATTTGATACTGACAATGCAAACGACTTGGGCAAGTCCGTTTGGGAATGACCATTCTCTTACCAGCTATCAAATCTCCGATTGGCCTAGAGATATTACCTCCGTTAAACGGCAGGGACAAATCCCGTCTTGTTCCATCACTATGAACTACACAATTCATAATACACCCAACCAAGGTCCGTATAGCTCCCAGTTACGAAACAGCGTTAGACAATGATCAAAGCGCATTACTCCATGTGCAGCCACATGCATGCGAACTCAGGTCTAAGGACTATACTCTATAGTCGTATATGAGAACTTCTTATGACACAGATATTAATATCTTGCAGAGTTCTCATCAGCGGGCCATGTCCGGTCATATGCTCCCCTACATATACCTATGTGTCGACTTTGATGCCGCGCATCTATGACCCCTCGAAACTTGGTCATAAGTCTCAACACAATCTAGTCTCAACAGGTTGTTGTTGTTCCAATTTCAACAACCTTCGACTATGGACACTATGATTTATGTCACTTCGTTAAATATGGGGTTTCAGGATCAAGTCTACTCATGTACTTCGATGGCCCATATATAATGACATGAATCATTTTGGAACGATTATTTTATATCACAGTTAAAATAATCCAGAAATAAAAATTTCATTAACATTTTAAAATGTTTACATGAACCTTTCAAAACAACTAAGTAAAGCCCTTTACAAACTCCCACTGAAATTAAGACTACATCTTAATTTCACTCATCCTACAGCTACAGTCCGCGACTCGTGCTTAGGCATAAGGAGTGGCTTCGTTAATAGATTAGCAACGTTTTTCATTCGATGAAACTTGCTTATCTACTTAACACCCCTGTCATTTATCTCACGGAATAGGTTATACCTACCCTCAAGGTGTTTGGACCTCTGATGTGCAGCTAGCCTCATCTATGCTGTGAATCACATCAAGTTCAGTGATGAACTCTTCTATCCAAACATCCTCTTTCGCCGCTTCTCAAGCTGCGAAATGTTCAGCTTAAGTCATGGAGTCAGCAACAGTGCCTTGCACCGCCAGTTAGACACAAGATATAGCCGGACTGTGACCAGGAATTATCTTTGTCTATTGGAAACTTGCCTTTCAGACTCTATCGACTTGTAGCACCTCACTTTCTCCGTAAATCAAGAACTTATCCTAAGTATTCCTCAAATACTTCAGAATATTCTTTACGGCAATCCAGTGATTCTTTGCTGGATTTGACTGGTCTTTACTTGTCTTGTTTAGCATTAAAGCAACATCAGAACAAGTATGTGTCATGGCATACATGATAGATCCAATTGCCGTCGCATATGGAATCCTATCCATGCATTCAAGCTCAGCAGATATCGCAGGACACTGTATCTTGCTTAATGAATTGCCATGTGACATTGGCATAAAGCCCTTCTTGGATTGCTGATTACGTGTAGGACTTTGTCAATTTAAGAATCCTGACTTTGTCCTACCAGCTCTTTTGGATCTTTATCTTTAGATCCAAAATCCAAGAACTACGTGGCTTTACCCATGTCAATCACAAAACCAACTCCCAAGCCAGTCCTTTACCGACTGCAGCATTGGAACGTTATTTTCGAGAATCAGTATGTTATCGACATACACTATGAGTAATGCAATATTGCTCCCACATATCTATTAGTAAACGCACAGTTCCATTTCGTTCCTGTTCAAGTCAAAACCTTGACTACTTCAACAGAACGAAGATTCCAACTCCGATATGTTTGCTTCCATCAGATCATGCGAACTTTCAATGATCATCAGATTCAACTAATGATGAGAAATCACTCTCGGATTAGTAACTGATTCATTCAGATCTGCGAACTTCAGGCTTTACAGGTGCAGATTCTACAGAAATCTGTAAATCCATCCGTTGCTCTCCCTCAACAGGTTGAGCAGCCTCTTGTATTTCTCGAATTTCTTCGAGTTATACTTTTACTCCCACTGTTCTTCTTGGAAAGTTACTTCCCCTCTTAGAAAACAGAATGGACGTAAAAGTAACAAGCCTTGGTTTCCCTAGGACAACTAGCGAAGTAGCACAATTACAAATACTCAGTAAAGACGAATTTGGATCGATTCCAATCCACATTTACGTGGTGTCTTTCAACTGATATTGGTGGAACTATTTCAGCGTAAACTTAGATATTTCTAGAGCGTTATTCTTAGAAAATATCATGGAAGATTCGTGTGACTCATCTTTAATCATTTCTAATAAGATCTGATTCATTCTCTCAGAAACACCTCTAGGTTTTCAGGAGAAGTGAGCTGTGAAACGACTTCACACTCATTCAGATGATCACACAATCAATGACTTAAGTATTCTCACTCGTGATCTAATCCAGAGTCTTAATACTTCTGTCATTTAGATTCTATACTTCATTCTGGAACTCTTTCGACCATGTCAAAGAATTCCGACTTGTGTCTCATCAAATGAACACAGTCACACTCACTGAAGTAATCAGTAGAGACAATGAAGTACAGGAAATTTTCTCTGGCATTACTGCTCATCGGACCACATACATGAGTATGTTCAATCTCCGATAAGCCTTTGGGCCTTTCTCTAGCTCGGCTAAGATGGGCCCTTTGTCTTTTAGTCTAGTAAGCAGAATTCAAGTCTCATAAGATATCCATTCAAATGAGCCCAAAAGTCCATAACTATGGGGTTTCTGAATCTGACTTACTCTATGTGACCAAAACGTTTATGCCAAGAAAAATCAGGTTTAATTCATCAGATTTAAACCAATTGCAGTATTTATGTTACATTTTAGGCACTCTTTGGTTTAAGATATAAAACCCATTCCTTGAATAGGGTGCTACAATTAACATTTCATTAAGATCAAAAGAACAAAATTTGTCTTTATCAAAATGAAAAACATTCAAATTCTTCACAAGAAAATGAAAAACAACTCTGCTTAAAGCAGGTACATTGTAGCAATTACTTAATTTAAAACCAAGCCTCAAAGGCATCTACAAGTGAAAACCCTACGGCTGAGGCAGCATCCCAAGCTCCTTCCAGACTCGCAGTTTCACTTGCCCTTCCTTCAACGTTCTACTGTTGTTCAGGCTCTGCATATTATAACAAATATCAGTGCCACAACCAGTATCCAATACCTATAAGGTATAACTTGAAGTAATAACATGAATACCTGAGGAAGTAGTTTCATACATCAACTTCAACTCCTCATAATCTTCCATGAATTTAATGCAATCTCTCTTCCAATGCCCAGTCTCTTTACAGTAGCAGCACTTACCAACGTAAGATGTATCTGACTCGGTCTCAGAAGACACACGCTTGCCATGATTCAAAATCTGGACAACTTTGTCTTCACCCTTGTCAGCATTAGGTTTAGTAAACCTACCCTTCTCATTCACGAGATTGTACAGGGTACTCTTCACGTTTGGCTCAACTGTTTTGAGCATGTCATGCAGTTCAGTCAACGTCTTCGTTAAGCCTTTCTTGATATAGTCCCTTACGAACTCATCATAGCTTTACGGCAGTGACTGCAGAATGATATCAGTTGCCAATTCTTGGCTAACTGGATAATCCAGTTTCCTCAGGTTATCAATGTAACCCATCATTTTACTGATATGAGGACTTACTGGATGATCCATCGGTAGCTTGCAGCTAGTGAGAGATTTAACCAACTGGCATCTCTCCACTCTTATCTGCTCCTGAAATTTCAATTTCAGGTTGCTGATCATCTCTATTGGCGACTCCATGTTCTCATATTGCTTCCGCAAATCTGAGTCCATGGTAGCCAATATCAGACCACGCACATCTACCGCATCATTATAATGCTTATTCCAAGCATTATATACTGCATGACTGGCTTTGGATCCGATCCTCACGGGGAGAGCTCTTTCAAGGACATAGTCCTTTCTCTCCTGCCTGAGAACTAGTCTCAGGTTCCGCGACCAAGTCAAGAAATTTGATCCGTTCAGTTTATCCATCTCAAGGACATACCGGATCGAGAAAGTGTTTTGATTGTTTGTGCTTGTCATAGCTGAAATTTAGAGATAAATAGAGTTTTAGTTATTTAGTTCATAAAAGAGTAATCTTGATAACTTATAAGAAAACTCGCATTGCATTCAAAATTTCTTTGTTTAACCTCATAAGAATACAATGATTCCGAGACCCATGTTCAGCTAAATCCAAAGTGGGCCACTGGCCGTCACCCGGAATTAGCTTTACTTGGTAAGCATACACACAGCTAGTTATATCTCATATAACTCTCGGTTGTGAATTGGGCCCAAGGCCCAATATCACCAGATGTCTCAAGGCCCGGGACTCCCGATGGCCCAGTCAAGGAAACCAATCTCTTACAGCCAAATAATCACTAAAATCTGGGACTCCCAATGAAATTAGTGACTATATACTACTTTACTTACGCGAAAACAGACACCTCACACTGTAAGCCATATCTGTAATCAAATAAGCGTTAAGTAGCTGACAAGATTGGAAAGACATCCAAGCTTGATATTGCTTTTGAGGATTTTTAAGTTTTATTTCCAAAAATAGAAGATTACTATTTTGGGAAACTTTCTTATTTTAGAAACTTTCTAAATTTAGTAACTTACTAAAAATAGAAATTTCTAATTTAAATATTTCATAAATATTTTGGGTTGGGTCACAAATTATAGGCCCAATTCTTGGCCCAAGACCATAGAATTCCAGCTGGCCCAATAATTTGATATAACCGATCCGGTTTATTAATTCTGGTCCAAGACCAAATTAACTATCAAAACCATCGGATATTTACTAAACCAGACCAGCTCTAAATTATTTGGTCCAACCAAATCAAACTTAGACCAGCCTTCGGTTTAGGTTAAAATTCAATTTTATGAATTTAAATCCGGTTTAACCAGAAATAAAATTATTTCCAGCAAACCGCGATTTGGGTTAACCGCTTGAGCCACCAATTAAATTGGATTGGTTCAGTTAAATCCAAAACCGGGAAGAAACACCTAGTGTTTTAGCCAGTTTGATTTAACTTGCGGTTTTAGGCTTTAAACACACAATTAACCGCCAATTAAATGGACCGGTTTAATCGGTGTGGTTTTGGGCAACGAACCGCGAAGCTCGGTTTAACCGATTGACTATTCGCGGGACGTAAAATTTTAACGGGCCAAACAATCGGATCCAATATCCAACTCGGCCCATTGTGGACCATGATCCATCCGAGGCCCAATGATCCAACTGCGGCTGCGGTTGCTCACGATCATTCTCGGCTATCGGTATTACGGCTTACGCAACACGTACGGATCCTTTGCCTCACGATCATAATGATCGATCTCGGCCCATCCACTTTGACCCATCAGCATGACACTCGACATGATCACACGCATGACCAATTCTTTCACGGCATTACCGTATCATGCCGAGACCACATCACGCGTGATCGTTACAAGATCACAACCGGCTTAATAATTCAATTGATAATTAATCAATACACGGCCAATAACAGCGATTAGGGTTTTATTATTGAATGTGCCATTCAATAATTAACATGATCATTCGAATATGACTAAACAGCCGATTATTAACAAGACCACATACGATTAGGGCAAACATCATTATACGGCTATGAACAAAACCCAGCAAGCAGCCGATTAATAGTTTAATGTTTTCAATAATCAATTTTTCTTTCAAAATCAATTCTAAACCATTAAACAATCATATGATCCAATTTCACAAGAAACCTAATGCCTAGGCTCTGATACCACTGAAGGATTATAGGTGTTTTCCAAGGTTTAATTCTCAATTACAACCTAACACAAATCCTTAAACGGATCTAGGTTCTCGTCAAATGAATCATAAAGCAAACCTGATCACTACCTTTCAGATTGCAGCGGATGATGGATGGTAATGATAAGATCAGCTAGAACAGATGGTAACACCTATTCCTCCTCGAGTATCCACACTCTTACAAGCACGGGACGGCTGCTAGACCAAAGATGTGGAAGATCAGAGAGAGAGATTTGAGAGAGAGAGAGCTCGCAGCCCAGAGGAGAAAATCGCAGGAAGCTTGCTTCCTTTAGGGTTTTCTGATTCTCTTTTATCTCTCATTAATGGGCCCAAGTCATTAGACTAATGGCTCATTAATCTTTTGGGCCCAAAATACAAATCAGACAAAAGCCTGTGTTTGTCTGGCCCAAAACTCTGATCCAATACAGTAAATGCCATTGCATCTTACCGTATTAATTCCATTTAACTTTCCCGTTAGCTATGGTGTGTGACCCTTCGGGATCATACAATACTGGTAATAAGTCCTAAACTTATAGATCATGAGCGGACTCTAGCAAGCCATCATGATCACCCAGTATTTATGACTTATGTCTGATCTCGACACTTATCATACTTTCTAGAGATAGTACGGTAGATTTCAGGACATTCCCAACAATACTTACTAAAGCTCTCGGGCGAGATCAGTTTCATTATCTACGGTCCAAGTTGGGTGTTCTAAACTTACACGCTCCAACTTGAGGGGGAGTGTTACGGAAAAGGATATTTCCAATTCAGTAGCTATGAGTATATTGTGTAATCTTGGTGTATATTCTCACATATTCTCTGGTTGTAACTATATATACGTTAAACCTAATCAATAAGAGGCAACACTTTTCCTTGAGTTTCACAATATGTCTTCTTCCGAATAAGTGTTTAGAGGAGATTGAGAAGATGTGTCGTGGGTTTTTATGGAAAGGGGCTACTCAGTCGGTCAGAGGAGTAAAGTAAGTTAGGATTCAGTTTGTTTACCGAAAGAATGTTGGGGGGGGGGGGGGTTTCAGTTTAAGAAAACTATACGCTTGGAACAAAGATTTGTGTCTTAAGCTCATTTGGTTAATATTTGGATTGGGTGTGTAATGCCCCATTCATGTTTATCCGCTGACAGGCAAACAATCAAACAAGAACATGATCGGTCGAATCCGTGCAAATCAAACGAGAAGGGTCCGTCACAATACGAAAGCCGGAGACGGTCCGATTTAAGACAAAAGCTCGAGCCGATCCATCCTCGACTCTATTTACCTCGTTTCCACGATACAAGGCTTTTCAACCTGTATTGTTTCCACAAGTTGTGTCATGTTCGGACTAAACCTTATATCAGGAAATAATTCTGTTTTTGTCTTTTAAATATTTTAGTTAAATTCTTTAAATCTAATTTTTAAGGGTTTCTAAATAATTTTACGGAGCTCCTCAAAAACCGAACCAAAAATAAAACCATGAAATTGTTTCGAAAACAAACCGTAGCAAAATGCAACCCAAATATACTCTGAGGGGTCTACGCGTCCGCCGAGCTAATCCAAAACCTGAAAAATAGGAAAAAAAGTTGGATGAACAATCTAAGATCACCCAATGAGCTGGCTCCCAACTACAAAGGCTAAGACCCCACCCGAAAAACCCAAAATAACAAACAATAACAAACAACGAATAAAACAGCCGATCACGTACTACCACAACGTAGTGGGCTCCACACAACACACAAGCATACAATAACAACACATATCAACAACTAAGGAAATTGAGAACACTATGGCACATGCCCTCGATTAGACTCGATCTATACTAAACGCATATCTAACGCAATCTCAACACCATGGGACCCTAATGTGAACTCGGTAATCTACCCCGGGAACAATTCGCTACCCCTTTTTCATGATAACTAAAACTTCCCACGACTCGTAGACGTAAACACAAAGTCCTACGACTATAACACAGTTCTCTGTCCATCAATATGCGGTGACTCTGGCAACTAAATGGCGGAGCCAGGGTCTCTGGTGGTGGAAGAGGACCCGAATGTGGTCGCGTCCCCAGATACGGTAGCACGTAATAGATGCCGTCAGAGACATGTGGCATGTGAAGGTTCCCGAGATAGGGTACACCTGAGGTAGAGGTATCGTAGGGCTCGAAGGACCTGAGGTGACTGGAGGAGCTGCTACTGGGATCCCGATTGTCGGAGCTGGTGCCGGGATCGGCATAGAGATGCGGGAACACTCGTCCAACTGAAAGTGTGCACCAACAAAGGGGATGACCGAAAGTGAGGCGAATGACTCGCGGTACACTGAATCGTCACTCATGATGTTGCTGTCGGGCAACCACTCACAACTCTCGGGGCAACACTGCTGTGAGACTGCACAAAAATGGTCAGTTTACGCCCCTAAGAAAATTTCTAACTTTTCCCCTCCCTGAGACGGACGTGGCTCGGATTCCTAATGGTTGTATTTGCGACATAATTTTGACTCAATAAAATATTAATTTTTTTGAAAAACCGGAATGTTCGAATCCATGACGAACCATGCTCTGGTACCACCTCTTTGTAACGCCCCCTTTCCGTTTATCCGCTGACCGACGAGTTGACCGGCCAACAATCAAACAAGAACATGACCGGCTGAACCCATGCATGTCAAACGATAAGGGTTTGTCATAATACGAAAGCCGGAGATGGTCCGGTTTGAGACAAAGGTTTGAACTGATCCATCCTCGACTCCATTTACCTTGTTTCCACGATACAAGGTTTTTCAACATGTATCGTTTCCACGATTTGTGTGAGGTTCGGACTAAACCTTATTTCATGGAATAATTCTAATTTTGTATTTTAAATCTTTTAGTTAAATTCTTTAAATCTAATTTTTAGGGTTTTCTAAATAATTTTACGGATCTCCTAAAAAACTGAACCCACAATAAAGCCATGAAATCGTTTCGAAAATAAACCGTAGCAAATTGCAAACCCAAATATACGCCGAGCTACTCTGAAACCTGAAAAAATAGAAAAAAGAGGAAAAAGCGTTGGATAAGAAATCTAAGATCACCTAGTGAGCTGGCTCCCAACTACAAAGGATAAAACCCCACCCGACAAACCCAAAATAAGCAATAACAAACAACGAATAAAACAGCCAATCACGTACTACCACGACGTAATGGGCTCCACACAGCACACACGCATACAATAACAACACATATCAACAACGAAGGAAATCGAGAACACTATGGCGATTAGACTCGATCAATACTAAACGCATATCTAAAGCAATCTCAACACCATAAGCCCGTAATGCGAACTCAATAATCTTCCTCGGGAACACTTAGCTATCCCTTTTCATGGTAACTAAAACCTCATACGACTCCTAGACGTAAACACAAAGTCCTATGACTAGAACACCATTATGTTTATCGATAAGCGGTGACTCAGACTACCCCACGATAGCCAAAGTTTTCATGCAGTCCGACTCTAGGACATGACTTCGTCACTCCTGTTCACACACCTACCGGCTTCACTCGCGTAGGTTAACGCCTAGCCAGAACCACTACCCATAAATACGTGCACTGGCCAGGATCTCCGGAGGATCCAATCGGGAAGGAAGCACTGGAACGCCACACCAGACTCACGAGATCTAATGCACCCTAAGCAATCTTAATCACAATAACAAATTCTATGACACACAAGCAGACTCACTGAGACTCTACAATTCAACACAAGACCGATAAGGTCAAACAACCAATAACATCTCAATCCAAGTAGCTGAAAGCTATCACGAAAGTCCTAACAACAACATCACTACTAACACAATATCACTAACCAATAATCAATCAACAATATACAATAACTCTACTCAACCAAAACTGATATTCAATCTCTTAATTCGATTATTTTCATTTAATTCTTATCTTAGGTTTAATTCACAGTTTTAACTCAATTCTCATTAATTATTTAATTCCGGTTATTTAATTATGCTATTTTGGAGTTAGTAAATTTACCAACTTTGTAGCCCCTTTAATTAATTACTTAAATTTATTTATAAATTCTTAATTTTAATATATTTTAATTATTTAAATTCATTTAACTACTAGATTGGAGTTAGTCTCTAGCCCAATTTAGTTCATTTTTAAGTCTTTTAAATCCATAGTCCTTTAATTCTAATTCTCTTTATTTATGTGCACCGAAGTTAGTAAATTACTAACTTCTTGGCCCCATTTTTAGTTATTTAATTTTTAAAAAATTTTATCCTGATTATTTATTTGTAATTAATGCTTGCCAGTTTATTTAATATTTAATGTCTGTTAAGTTTTAATTCATATTTTTAATTATCATCTCTTAATTCTTTTATATATATTATTTATACACGGTTCTTATATTATATATATGTATATGCATATATTTTTTTCTAGACATGTAATTCTATATGCAATGCACTACTTAACAATCAAACAATCATGCAATAATCAATTCTATCTATGCAAACAATCAACTTGTCAGTTAACCTTACTAGTTTATTTAGACGTGTCATGCATCATATCAACTTAACTAGTTTATTTAAGTCAGATTATTTAATCAACCTAACCGCATACTACCATATTAAATTTCTGGATATTAATTCTTAAGACTCTACGGTTTATGTTATATGCCGATTCGATCTATCCTAATGTAACAAACAATGAGAACATAACCAACTCACAATGATTTATGGATGGAAGTATGTGACCCGAGAATGGTTGAACGAAACTTCGAGACCCACAAACCTTGAACCCAACGAACCCTGAAAACTCCGAACCGTTGACCCAAATGTTAACTTTGACCTGAGGCGTTGATTTTGACCCGAGGTGCTGACCGTTGACCCGAACAGAATTGACCCACTGACCTAGCCGGCGTTGACTTGACCGGCGTTGACTCTGGTGACATTTGGAGTTGACCAACGTTGATCGTCGGCGTTAACCGGTTTGACCGCATTCACTCCAAAGGTTTTCTCCGGTCAATGCTCCGACAATCCTCCTGCGACTGAAGAAGAAGACCGGCGTGGAGGGAACGTGTGGCGTAGGCGGCTCCAGCGAATCCCCGTAAAACCTCTGACGACTTTTCCGGCGGTCCGGAGAGATTCCAAAGACTTATCCGGCGAGGGTTTAGAAAAATATTTAAGGGCTAATTTAAGTGGTTAAAGGGCTTAATAGTGTTTTGAAATTTTTAAGGATTTATTTATGGGATTTTAGTGGTTTTAGGACTTTCTTGGGAAGGAAGTTATTTGGGATAGGGTGGTGGTAGTGGTGATGACGATGGGAGAGAGGAGAGGAAGTGGTGCTATGGTTTGGTTTATGAGTTCAAGAGATCTATTTATAGTTGATTCATCCCTCTCATGCATGTTTTTCACTTGACACCTCACCTCACCAAGTGTCTTCTTGCATGAGAATGCATGCATGCAAGGCATGTGATACAATGAACCCAACTGATTCATTGAACTTTCTTCCAGCATAAAAGTGGCAATTTCGGCCACTCATCGATCATCACGTGTCCCGGTGATCTTGAGATACGATTCCCGATACTTTCTGAAACTTTTATAAAATCCTCAAAAGCTGTTTTTACTTTCTGGAACTTTCATAAACTATTTTACGCAATTTTCTTAACCCTTCTTGACTTTCCATAATTTCTAAATCTCTAAAATATGCATTCTGGGAATTTTTTTGATTTATCAGTTTTCTTTCTCAATAAATTCTAAATGCCTTCTAAAAATTTGTCTTCTACGTTTGTGTCATCTAAATAATCTTCAATAATTATTTTGTCCTTCTTTGCTTCCCGAAACCCATTTTCTTTAAAATTACCAAAAGGCTTTTCTTTTTTTAGAATTACGAAAATGTCCTTCCCGTCAAAATCTTTGATTTTGAAACTGCATGTCGATGATGATGCTGAGATGGGGTATTACAGGATGGCTCATTATAGATATTGTGGATCAGGAGAAATTTGATTGGAAATTCTAATTTCTGAGAATTTGAGGTTCCAACTTACATGTAGCTGGTTGTGGAAAAGTTTATGCAGCTCAAACCGCTTGCTCGGCCTTTTGTGTTTTGTGAGACAAGCTAAGGAAAGACCGCTAGTTTATGGTTTGAAGACTGGACAGGCTTTGGTCCTTAGATTGAGATATCATGAATTATGAGGCCAAGTTTAACTGATCTTTTGGTGAATTCGGTTGTGGTTGCTGGATGGTAGTAGAAGTAGGAATTCGGTAATCATGTTCCTTCGTGATTGTCTCCCTTTGTCAGATATCGTCATCCAATCATATCATGATGTTTGTTTCAAATGGAGGGTGGAGATCAACACCATCACATAAATTCTCATCTTATACGGTTTGTCACTATCTTAACTCTCTAGAACAAGAGGTAAATTGGTATGAAACGGTCTGTTTTTCAGGAAGAATCTCAAAGCATGTGTTTGTAACTTGGCACACAACTCATAATAGATTAGCTACTCGTGACATGATGTGGAACTATAGTTTGGATGTTCCTGAGACCTTTCTGCTTTTCAACACTGACATAGAGACAAGACAACATTTGTTCTTTAATTTTGTGTTCACTGCATAATTTTGTTTTTTCTTCTCCTCTAAGATTAAGGTATCACCTCCTATTCAATTTGAGGATTGACTTAAATAAATGAAAACTCAACTAAAAACAAAACATGGCTTAATTTTTAAAATCTCTTTTCATACTTCCATATTAGGTGATTGACCCGCACACATGTGTGGACATTAGACTAATTTATGTATTTGGAAATTGATATACATTATTTGTTCGCTTTGTGTGTCAAAACTAATATGTGATAGAATGTTTGTTATAGAAAATTATCGTGATTGGCCCCGCACGCATGTGCATACGTTATAAGGTTTGTGTGTGATATCGCGTTTGTTCGCATGTGATAGACGTTATACTATTTGGATGTTGATCTAAATTATTTGTTCGTTTTGTGTGTCAAAATAAATATGTGGTATAAGGTTTCATTCATGGTTTCATATAAATCTCTAAATTGTTACATGTATATTTATTTTGAGGCATTTGTTTGATATATATACGTTTATAATTACAATGTTCAAATAGTCATCGCATTATTGTAATCATATTAAATAGATTATAGTTTTGTTTTTTTAATACGATTGAAAACAAATTAGTTTTATATATACCAAACAAAAAAATATTTCGTAACATATCCCAAAAAAATGCATAAAATCATAACATAAAACCAACAAAACAATTTCCTTTAAAAGGAAAATAAATCATATCTTGTTTTCTCCGTATATAGAAAAATAAACAATAGTCTGAAATAAAAAAACCTTACAAACTAATAAAAAATTTACCTAATGTTATTGAACACTTCTATCTATGTAAACAACATTCTTTGTTATCTGCATTAGTTTTTTTTCTTTATCTCTGATCAGTATCTTTAGACCAGTTCTAGAAGTGACTCTTGAAACAACAACATACATATGCCCATATAAAAACAGGTCTTGGAATATATAAACCAACTTTCTCTAGTGTTTGTCCTTGACTTTTGTTTATAACCGGGTAACCAACCCGTTTAGACACGTTTATATTTAAGACAATTTTAGATATGCCCCTTTAAACCATGTAAAATAACATCTATTTAAATATGTTTTGGTTTTGTATAATTTTTTAATTTTTTTTATTACAGTATACCAAAATATAACTTTGTGAATTTTTCTATACATTTTACTCCTATTGAATCCAACATTTCCGAGCTATTTAAGAGAATTTTGTTTTCTTGCAAATTTTAATTTGTGTATTTTCTATACATTTTCAATGTTATAATGGGTAGACCCGACTGTTTAAAACAATATATATTTACGACCCATTTAGGCCTGCCTGTTTAAACCCATAAAGAATAACACATGCCTATTTAAATCCGTTTAGATCTGTTTATAATTTTTTTTTTAAACTTTAATATAAAATACATAAATTTTAACTTTGGAATTTTTTTCTTCTTGCAAAAATTATTTATTGAACAACTTTTTTTGTTTTGCTTTACAAATTTTTTATTTGGGCTTACATAAAGATATTAAAACAAGCAACCTGATTCGTTTAGACCCATTTATATTTAAGATCCATTTATACCCGCCATTTAAACTCGGCAGAAATAACTCATGTTTAGGTATGTTTATAAATTTTAATTATAATTATAATACATATATATATATATATAATTTAACTTCATATATTCTTTAAATATTTTTAGTCCGGTTGAATCCAATACTTCCCAGCTATTGAAGAAATGTTTTCTTTTTGCAAAAAATATTTAGTAAAATATATATTTTTGGGTTTTTCTTTTAAAATTTTATTTGGGTTTAGAGATGTCAAAATGGACAAGCCCGACTCATTTGGAACTGTTTATATTTAATATCTATTTTGAAATGTGTGTTTAAACTTGTCATAAGTAACACATGCCTACTTAAATTTGTTTAGGTTTATTTATAAATTTAGTTAAAATTTTAAAATTTTATTTTGGTTTACATATATTGCGTGAGAATATTATAGATTTTGTATGATATTTAAATTTATTCTTTTTGATTGCTAGATACATTCACTTGAATCTCGAATATTTTGTATATGTGGAAATATTTACTTTTTGAAATGATTTGGATTTTAGTTTAGAAAAAATTACTTCTAAGATTTGATTTTCGAAATTATAGGACTTTTAGTGTTAGTCAAAGAATATTCTTAATTTAAAACATGATTATTTCTGAAATATTTTATTTAATTCTATTTTACTAATCAATATATCCGATGAAATAAAAGTATCAACAAATTTTTAACATGTATAACAACCGTAATTAAAAGAATGAGAAATTTAATTAATAAAAATAAGTAATTCATAAATGGATTGATATTAAAGTTCCATAAATAAGAGAATTTTTATTTTTCTTAATTTCGATATGTTTAATATTTAAAAATATTGAGGAAAATATTAAAGAAATTTTATTTATTAAAATGAAATGTAATTTAAAATTTCCTTTTATGTTGAGCTTAAAATTGGGAAATGAGTGATTTATGGAATTTTAAAATTAAAATATATAATTTCTATAAAATAAAAAGTGAATTAAATAAATCTAAAATATTTAAAATTATATATATATATATTATTTTCTAATATTTTTTACCAAAAACAATTTATAATTAATGTTTATACGAAGGAATAATCAAACTAAAATCAGATTTGGTTATAAGGAAAATGAATAATATTATTTAAAGCATGGTTTACATTGAAAATATTATATTTGATTTTATTTTACTAATAAATAGCTCAAATAAATATTTTCAAAATTAAACTCAAATGTACAAACGAATCAAATAAAGAAATATTATGATCATCTTTATAAAATCTGAAAATGTAGTATTAATGTTTAAAGGGAATAAAATTGAATTAAAAGCTTATTAAGATAAATAAAAATAATAAAAATATTTTAAAACATGGTTATATTGGAAAGATTTTATTTGATTTTGTTTTACTAATCAACTAGATGACTCGTCCGCACCTTGTGTGGGGTGAATGATTTTGTCGAGGATTGTTTCACTCTCTTTAGGAGAAAAATATGTATAAATATTAGAAACTGTACAAATTTGAATTAAAGCGTGTTTGTATTAAAAGTGAAATTAAGAATAATAAACAAAAATCGAATAATATTAAAATTGAATATTATTAAAAAGAAACACATCAATTATTTGAAATAAGCACCTAAATAGCTGATTAAAATAAGTGAACATAAATTAGAGAACTTCAATACCTTTGAGGGAAAACCATGCATCTCGGAATGTATCATAAACAACATCATTAATCATCCTTAGATCCAAATTGCCTAATAGTCCCCTTATTACATCCAATAGAAGGCGTAAGTATTATAGTTCTCCAATTTCTTCTGCATATATTGGTAAACCACATAAACGCGATTTACCTTTTATGCGGGATTTCCATTCATGACTTTTTTGATCCCAAACAAAATTAGTTGTTATTTATGAATATAGAAGACGTCTTTCTTGAAGATAAACATGATAGCATTTCATCCATGCCCAAAATTTGCCTTCTTTTTGTTGATATTCTAAGCCGACATCATCAACGAAAACAGTTTGTGAAGAAGGAAGAACAATAGGAAAATTTTCCATAGGAGCAATTAAACGTCCGGAATTACCTAAAACAAATTTAGATCTGGTTATGAAAACAGAAAACGTTTTAAACCAAAATCAAAATGTGTAGAATATGAAAAAAAACTAAGATGGTAAAGATTTTTTTGAAATACCTAATGCTTCTATTAGATACGAAAAATAGAAATGATTGAATCAAAAGACAATATCAAAATATATATTACAATGATATTAGGGTTTCTTAGACACAATTATTATTTTTTTCTTTTTTTACTAATATCGGCCACATTGATTATATCAATAATATATTTTTGGAAATTAGAAGGTGTAAGTTAATATAATATATACTATATTAATGGTAAGAATATTTCATTAGTTGTCTACTTAATCTCAATCTCTTTGTTTTATATAGTATAATTTGTTTATATTTTTATTTATATTTGGTAACTACTTTCATATTTTAAGTCATAAATATTTTTATATTTTGTTTAGTGAAATTATATTTCGTACTAAACAAAGATATTCCATAAAAATTCTCTGGAAATAAATATGTGTTTAAAACTTATAAATGTGAGCATTAAATTCTATAAACAAACAGAATTAATGGCTTTTGCTTTGCGGCCAAGTCCATATATTTTTTGAAAATATTTTTGTTATAAAATTTCAACCATTAGATTATTTTTGGTATCTACTATATATAAAAGAAACATTTGTACGAAACATAAATGTTAGATACTTGTATATCCAAAAATAACATTTTTATAATCGTGCAAAATTCGTCACATGCAATATCATTTTTTCCCAAACTCTGGATATCATGCATTTGAAATTATAAAAAACAAAGTAATAAAGGGTAAAACCATTATCTATATTTAGTGTTACAAATAAAAATTTAGAGATGCAAATTTAAGTTGTTATCAATTCAACACACATACAAAACACATGAAAATATTGAACATAAGTTTTTGTCCCAAAAGAAAATCGATTTTCAACATAAGTATTAGAGAGTTAGGCAGAGACACGATTCTTGGAGGAGAGTTTGAGGACAACAATTGTGGCGTTTTCCCAGAAAAGCTCAAGCATGATTGTTTGGTTGGTCTTGACATTGTTTGCCAACAAAAATTCTCTTAAGCCACCTATCAAACGTAAATGTCGCCTGTCACTATCACAATGCACTACCAGCTCAACAGACCACTTCGCTCCAGCACATTGACCATAGATATGGTCTCGCCCGCAACCTTCTCTAAATCATTTGCATCCACAAAGGACTTAGGAAGATACTGAAAAATCATAATATTGATCATGTAACAATATTTTTAAATCAAAACACAAAGGAACAACTTACGATTCTGCTTCGTTTGATGTTGTCACTCGTGACGTTTAGCGTAACGAACTTCTCCTCAGTTTCTTGAGATAACATGCAAATATTAGTCAAAAAAATACAAAAGACTGAACAAATTATCTCGAAAGTAACATAAAAAAACTTACTCGTGCTTGCTTCTTCAGTCTTCGTTGTGACAGTTTCAAATTTTATCTCACAACAGTTTGGTCCGAAGGCATGTACCATATGGAAATCGGCACCTCCTCGGTATTCAAAAATTAAAAGGTCTAACTCTTTTAAATTATGTGCCTCAAAGAACCGTCTCCAGCCTTCAGTAAGCATATCACCAACTCGTTTCATAGGAAACTTTCGTCTAGAAACATAAGATGTGAGTTTACCTACTGTAACATTAGTTTTTCCAAGTATAAACTTCTTGAAGAACGTTTCCGGAAGATACTGCAACACAAAGAATATAAATATTGCCAAGAAGAATCAAACTATAAAAATAAAATAAAAATCGAGAAAAAGAACTAAGATTACGTACCACGCTATCAAGACATTCGTCTGGAATAAGAGGCTTAAAAATTGAGGGTTCGCCATCCGCTGATTTATTTTACCAAGCTAATATTTCTTCATACAAATCCAAATCATTACACTCATAAACCAAAAACAATCGGAATTAGACCTTTTAAAGTTGAAGAGACCATATCTAAAAATAGAGAATATTCGAGAAGTTGACTAAACCCTAAAGTCTAATTCTAAATTCAAACTTGGTTCTGATAATAAGAATCAATGATTAAAAATAGAATTTTTCATCAAGAAGATATACGAAACACCATTGTTCATTCACAATCTGTTTATCTCAATAGAACGATTTCAAACCCTAGGTTTATAGAAATCTACAGGAAATAGTAGATTACCTTGTTTCTGGAGTGATTGAAAGCAAACGATCTTCTTCTTATCTACTTTATATACCTCACCGCAGTCCAACGCCTTATCTACTGGATCGCCGTTTATTTTCAATTTGTGCTTTGATTGAATGGCTGATTTCAGATGGGATAGATGTATCTGCAACTATCCTACAGTGGACTACAGTAATTTGAGCTTTAATTAATTTATAACTGGACTTTAATATATTTTCCATTACATTTTTTTAAAATGTAAGATTTTGATGTTGTTCTAAATAAAGTAAGCCATATTCAGTTTTTATTGTCTGAATAATTTTTGGTTGATTATGGGAATATAATGAAAAATTACCATATTAAACACACAAATTTATTTGCGTGAGTGTATTTTTATGAAAATATTATAGATACATATTGCCTTTAATTAACTCTTGTGTACGATTCATTAAATGTGCAAAATACTTTTTATTATCGTATCTCAACTGAACATATACTTACTAATGTATGTTTTGTTATATGCATATTAGATTTGGTAGATTAACGACAATAAAAAAATTCTTTCAATTTGTCATATTAAACTTCCACCCAAATCTCTATTCTCATGGAGATCTAATTATTTAAATTTTAAGTTTAACCTTAACCAAATTGATCTGTCAAATATTCTATATGATATTTAAATGATCTAATTAAAAAGAAATTATGATACTAGACAAAAAGTTGTAAACATTACGGATATATATGTTTTTAAAGGAAACATAAAGACGATCAACAGATCATCTAACCCAAAAAATAATTAAGTTTAAAGAGGTATTCTAAAACAGGCACATGATTTAGAAGATGAAATGGGACACGAGATTTTTTCAGGATATTGGTTAGGTAACGGAATTGGAAAGCTACAAAATAGAAAACAATGTACTAATTCCGGAGAGACATATAAAAGCATTTTACATAATGAGTTGAATTAGGTTTATGAACAAAACATGTTGAGAAATCCATTAAAGTCCGAATTCTCGGTTTGATCGTACATAATCGTTGATATCCCTTCTTCTCCTTTGAACCAAGTTACACCTAATTAAATACAACCAAGAACAAACACTGTTAACATTTTAAACCATAGAGAAGTTTTTCCATTTATACAAATGTGTTTTAAAAAGTTTTTATAATATTATTTTTTAAATGTTTATAAAAACTATTTCAACTAATATTATAAAAATGTTTTTATAATAAATTCTTATAATATTATTTATTAATATTATAACAATGTTTTATAATATTATTTTAAAAATATTTTTTAATATCAGTTGGTTTCCTTTTTTAAAAACTGTATCAATTAATATGATAAAAATGCCAATTAAAAATACCTTTTGAAAAACGTTTTTAAATAATATTATAAAAACTTATAAATCTTTTTTATAATATTAATTAATACAATTTCATATTATAAAAAATCATAATATTAATTAATACAGTTTTAAACATGTTTGTATTTGACAAAGAAGTATGTTTGTATAAATATGTTGTTGTAAAAAAAAAAAAAAATATATATATATATATATATATATATATTTGAAACTGGAAAGATTTTATGTATAAATTGTTTGGAGTACATTAAAGTTGTTGTGGCACGGTGGTAAAAACAGTTAAAGAGTTAAATATATATATGTTAAAGAAAGTTCAAAACGACTTGTTTTGATTAAATGAATATTATCAACGGAATCGAACATTGTTATTTCATTATGTTAAGTGAATTAACGGTGTGTTTAAATTGGTCGGTCAACATAATTCGTGATTTAAAATGAAAGTCAACAAAAGTTTGATAATTTTTTGATCCACTAAGAAGATAATGTATTTTTCAGTCCAAATCAAATAATTAAGAGTTTTTATGACAGTTTTCCCATTATACATTACATAAATTTAGATTTTTTTGTTTACATTGTCAAATAATTGAGTATGAATAGCTACATAATAATATCGTGAAAAGCAATCCTGTGTCCCAAATCTTTGCTGTGTTTTTCTTTAATGAGATTTTTAAAAATGTTTGTGAGTTTCTATATCCGTTATGCTTACTAGTTGATTGAACCCGCGCACGCGCGGAGGAGGTGATATATTTTTTTGTTATTTGTACATTATTTTTTATCTGTATTTGTGTATGTTTTTTTTTTTTTTGATCAACTGATTACATAAAGAACAGAAAAGTATAATACAACCCCAGGAATATTATTATACAGACCATGAGATAGTAAGATGAGAAGAAGAGAGACGAGCTTGTTTGGCAAGCCGGTCATGGAAGATGTTGGCTTCACGAGTAATATGAATAAAACGGGAGGTGGGATTGACGGTAGCAAGAATGTCAGACACATAAGTGCGAAGAGCAAAAGGCAATGGAGTCGCCAGGGCAGTGGATCGCGCTGTCTGAAGGGGAAGATAAAGAGTGGAAGCGTCGCCACAATATATAATGTCCTGATAGCCAAATCGATGCAAATGGTGGGTGGTCTCACTGAGAGCTAATGCTTCAGCTTCAAGGCTTGAACTAACTGGGTCGACAGAGGCAGAAGCACTGAGGATAAGATCACCTTGACGATTATGGAAAGTCCATGAAATGCCAGCAGGAGAGAAGGCATTCGTCCAAGAGGCATCAGTGCAACAAAAATAGAAAGACGACAGTTGGAGAACTTAAGTGAGAGAAGAGGGCGCTCTTGATGGTTGTTGTGTCGGTTGTATAAGGTTGTGGTTAGAAGCTGCAAGAGCACCATGCCACAGTTCGTAATCTGTGATGGCAGCATGAAGAATATCAACTATATGCCATCGAGAATGATCATAAAGGAGGGCATTACGAGCCTTCCGCACTCTCCAACCAATGAAGGGGAATAAGCAATTGCGATTTTGGGGAGAGGACTCAGCGCGAAGTAGAGACTGAAACAAAGAGAGGAGTGTTGGGTTTGGATTGAACTGGTCAACCGGAACAGGGACCGGGGAGAGTTTCCAAACTTCACGAGCAACACGACACTAGAAGAGCAAATGAGCAAAAGACTCCAACTGTTCACCACGCATGATACAATCAGGGACAACACGGATGTTACGTTTGTTCAAAGCCACAGCTACATGAACACCATTATGTAGAACACGCCACCAAAAATGCTTCAGTTTAGGGGGAATATTTAAACGCCAGAGAGCTTTACAAAGGCGTGCTCTTTCAAAGGCCTCAGGATCAGTGGGAATGGTGGGCTTAATAAGTTGATCATAACCAGACTTGACGGTATGGTCACCAAAATAAGTAAAAATCCAGTGTGGTTCATCAGGTACCGGATGTAGAGGAGGACGGATACAGAGCGCAAGATTCTGATCGATAGGGTGGAGGGTCTCACGAAGTACAGGTATGTTCCAGGCTCCCGTTGAGGCATGGAGGAGATGGGACACGGTCAGATCAAGTGGTTGGGAGGAAGGTGGAGGTAGAGCTGGACGAGGCAGACTGTCTAACCAGGAGTCATTCCAGACCTTAATAGAGTAACCATTACCAACTGACCAACAAATGCCTTGCTTTAATAGTGTATTGCCTTGGCATATACTATGCCAAGCATGACTTGGTCGAGAGTCCAAGTAAGCATCGAGACATCTGGCCATAATATTTGGCTTTGAAAACTTTAGCCAATAGAGAGTTGTTGTTTTTTTTTACTCCGTTATGTGTGACTTGATTTTAAATATAGTATTCCTAATTTAATGACTATTAAATTGTCATATCCACTTGATGGTTGCTTGGTATTTGTTTGGATTATAATGTTAGTTTTTTGGAAACCGTTCGAGTTTGTCTTATTCTTTCATTCTCTTATCTAATTTGAATTTCTCTTTTTATTGTAAGTTTATTTAGTAATATATTTTGGTAGTGCATTATATATGTCAAAACTTTTAACTAAGGTCGATGAACCTTTCTTCTGCATTTTTTTTATTTTTTAGAAAACGGGAGTTGATGCGTAATGCGTATCAAACTATGTTGAATTGGCAAAGTCATTTGGGTTGTTGTTAATGTTGGTTCGCGAGTACATAATGCAATGTCAAATAACGTCGTTTAAGTTAGCCTTGGACGTTGTTTTTTCTCTATATGTATTATTTAGATTGTTGGGGTCAGATATAGTTATTAATGTTTTCATAAACCATTTTAGGTAAATATAACATAGTTTTTAATGAATTTTTAACGATTATTTAGAGTGACGGAAGGAAAATGTATAAAGAAGGAAGCATGTGCATATTACTTTAGTGTAGTTTAGAAGCTTTGGTCAGTGTGATCCTGTTTTTTTTTTTTTTTTTTTTTGCCAACACTACGATCCTGTTGTTAAGTCTAAGTTGACTCACATTATTATACCTCTCTATAAGTGTTTAATGGGCTCTCCGCTTAGTGGCTATCCATATGAAGTCCATGTCACAGGTTGATGTGCTTGTTTTCCGTTTTGCAAATCCTCTTGTAAAGACCCAAATCCTGAGTTGAAATTTAAAAGAAAGAGAGAAAGTCTGAAGTCCAAGCCCAAATGCCCTGTTTTCTTTATTTAAAATTAAGGCTTTCTCATCCAAATCTTATAAATAGGAGAGTTTTTTAGTGAAAACTCATCAAAATCTCTCTTCGGTGAAGCCCTGTTCGTTTTCGGTGCCGTTCGTGCCTCCAAAAAGCTTGTTTCGTCGTCCTCCTTCCTTTCCACCAAAAAGGTATCACGAAAAACTCAAATCTAGAACTTATTTTATAAAACCCGAATTTTTAAAAGCCTGTAACTTTCAAACCGTGAGGAATCACGTGAATCTGAGGCCACCATCGCGTTTAGCTCGCCGAGACGATATCAGAGCCGCCAGCCGCACCACCGCCGGATGCCGCACGCGCCCCTACGCGCCGGGAGAAGGACGTGTGTGGGCTTCACGGGCCACAGGAGGAGACCGCCGCCGTTCGCCATGCGTCGCCGCCGCCAATCACTGGAGCTGACGTCGTCGCTGAAGCCGCCGCCGGAGCCTCCGTCCGCCGCCGAGTCGACTCGCCGGCGAACTGAGTCAACTCGGCCGGTTTGGGTCAATTCGGTTTGACCGGTTCAATTCGGAATGACCGGTTTGGTCCGTTTCAATTTCCAATTTCAGTTTAATCCAGTTTCTTTTCGGTTTAGCCTGGTCCAAATTGAATTCCTGGTTTAGTTTAGTTTAGATTGATTTAGGGCAATTGGGCTGGTTATAAAAATGGGTCTAGTTTAATCTGGGTTTGGGT
Organism: Orychophragmus violaceus; assembly: GCA_030180135.1. Lineage (NCBI taxonomy): Eukaryota > Viridiplantae > Streptophyta > Magnoliopsida > Brassicales > Brassicaceae > Orychophragmus > Orychophragmus violaceus. The sequence continues at coordinate 33,219,219 of CM058240.1, forward strand.
CTGGGTTTTGACTGGGTTGACCAGTTGACTTTGACATATATCGTTGACTTTTAGTCAACCAACTTCAAGGGGTCATAACTAGCTCGTCCTTAGGCCGATTTGAGCGAAAGGAAAGCCTATATCACTCGATTTTTGTCCTCTTTCCAGATATGAAGTCCGATTGGGCGTCAGGAGTTCCTAAATTATGCTTTTGTCCTTATTTTTCCTAGGTGAGGACCGGTCATCACCTTTGCTTATCCTATCTCAATTCTGGGACGCGAGTCCTTTGTTAATATCGTCTTTCCTAGGTAGCTTCGTTAGTAAAAGTGTGATGTGATTGGAGAACGTAGAATGGTTAGGTTATCACTTAAACCGAAAACGTTGAATGTGTTTGATGGACATGTGTGGAGTAGGTTGTGGTATTTATTACTTGCAGGGCACGGTGGCGAGGTGGGTTTCCATACGTGCCCTTGATCGTCGGAGGAGGGTATGTCGAGCCTTCCCGCTTCGTGGTTGTGATGTTGTTGTGATGTTGATGTGGGGGCATTAAGGCCCAGGCGTACCCGCAAGTCCAAGGGCGCATGGGGGTTTCGACCTGAGGCCGTGCATAGGGAAAAGTAGCTAGTTTGTAGGTTGTGTAGTGTGCCTACGAGAATTTGGGTGCAAGGTGTTATTAGCTTAATGCTTTTATTTAGTAGTTGTGTGGGCGTAAGCCAAGATCGTGGGTTCCCTAAATCCACCCTCTATGGGTAATTGTGTTTGAATCAATTACTCATGTCTCTTCCCTTTTTCCGCTCTTTTTTCCTCGCAGGTCCGGATGCAGGATTGATCGATCAACTGGTGTACGTTAGTGGATTTGAATCGAAGGGAGCGCGCAGGTTCCTGGGACCATGGAAAGGCAGTCCGGTTGGACCGTCTCGGTTCAACGGATGGCAGCGCGGCGCCGTTTCCGGTTCGTCAGGAACTGGTCGTGTCAATTTTGGAATCAGAGCATGGGTTAAGGTCTCTCAGTCCTATCTGAGAGATCAGCTCCCGCAGTTTTCCTAAAAACCATATTTCCGTTTTCAAAAGAGTTTGCGAAAGTTTAGAAAATGAGGTTACATTGCGAAATGAATTTTCAAGCGCCAACTATATCATCGATTGTCTTCTGTTGTGACCTTACCCCCTTTTGTTTTGCGAAGGATGTCTTCCGACTCTGGTATTAGCCTCGCCCGTGTCTTCTGCACCAAAGCTACCACCCGGAAGAGCATTCTGCCGCACTTCCACCGGATGGGTGCAGTTCCATATGTGCCATCAGCTTCAGCCGACGTACCAGAGCCCTCACCATTGCCAGCAGCTCCAGTCCCTACAACCGCGCCAGTGTCTCCACCGTTGCTAGCATCCCCGGTTCCGCAGCCTCCGCGGAAGAGAGGTTATCCCCGGAAGACACCAGTGGATGCCCCTTCCACGTCTGCAGCCCCATCAGGTTCTCGGAGACATTGGAGACAAAGGAAGACGCCGGTGATAGAGGAGGCCATTCCAGAACCAGTGCAGGAGGCGTTTGTCGCCCATATGTTCGTGCATCCCCCAGCCCCTCCGATTCCTCCGTTTCCAGAGTTTGGGCCTAAGCCGATTCCACAGGATAATGTTCCCCCAGCAGTTGAGCCACATCAGCAGGCCCAGGTGCCCTAGGCTACATGCCCCGTTTGATGCAGCAGGTGGGAATGGACGTAGATGAGTACGCGGTGAGGTTCCTATGGGCCACCACTCATTTCGCGACCCACACGCCGGCTCATTGGTTGTCGTTGTTCTTGAGTGGGCTCTGCCCAGAGGTTCGAAAGGATGTGTCGGATGGATATGATTATGGAGATTACTAATTGATGGTAATGGTGGTCCGGTATGCCCGGCTATTTGAGATGCGTCAGCAGGAGCTGGCTCACCAACAACATGTTATGGCAATGCAGCAAGCAACGTGGGAACAACAAGAACAGGAATGGTTGCAGCAGCAGCAACAGGCAGCCTCTCCCCCAGTGATCACTATCTCCAGTTCCGGTTCAGAGGTTGAGTCAGACCCATAGGAAGATCCGAGCGAGGCAAATTCCGGTTCGTGGGCTCCGGGATCTCCGAGTGGCTAGAGCGTAAGATAGTTTAGCTATTCTTTTATTGTTACAGCTTTTCGTTTTGGTTTTCCGTGGATTCCTGATAGGGTCTGGTTTTAATCCTATTCTACTGCAAGTGCACAGTTAAGTGATTGTAGTATATAGGGTATCGAATCCACAGAGACTCTGGTCTCGATAGATTAGAACTGTAGAGATTTAAACTAAGAAGAAAGCAATTTGTAGTAAACTAAATAGCAAAGCGAGAAAGTAAACAAGTAGCAGATTATTGGTGGTAAAAGCAGTCAATTAAAAGCGCTAAGTCTAGGGCGTTCTCAGGAAATCAGACAAGCAGACAAATCAACCAGTCATGATCTAATTAAGCACAGTTCTAGAACTCAAATCACGGATATAGAATTAACCAAATTCCTTTGCGAGAATTCTCTAAGTCTAAGTGCAGCAATCCAAATTCCTTTGCAATTACTAACAGATTAAACCAGCATTAATTTCAAGTTCGATATGTTCACAATTAAACTAAACTAAATTCCTTTGCGAGAAGTTCAATTGCTCAACCTAAATAGGTCAGATTCTAAACCACACTTTCGTGTCGTATTTAGCAACCTAAGATCTAGATTCTAATTGATCAGGTTAGAACTAGCTTTAAACTCAGTTTAGATTGAAGAACATTCTATTCGTGTGAATCCTTAACTGATTTAAACAAGTCTAGCAAGTCATGAAATATTTAATGAGAAACCCTAAACCTAACTATGAATCTACTCAGACATGATTAATGAAACAGAAATCATAGAATTAATAAATTGCATATAAGAAATTAAATAGATAAAGGGGTTCGAAATCTTCTCCAAAATAGATGAAGTACAGGATTAGATCAGCCCCCAAAAGCTCTAAAAATCCCTTAGCTCTAAGTATGAAAGCATAAGTAAAATAAACACCAAAATCCTAATTATATAGGCTTAATCTCGGCTGGGGCTTCTTTGTAAATACTGGAAACTTCTGGGCCAAAGTGCAAAATCTTAAATCTTCATTAAACCGCCGAATCGGCCCATCTCGCTAGTGTGTCGATCGATGCACAATAGTGTGTCGATCGATGCAATCCTGATTTCTGGACAGTGAGCTCAATCTCTCGGCCAAACACTCTAAAAATCCTCAAAATGCTCCAATATCTCCAATTCTGCTCCAAACCTGATTATACCCGTAATAGACTCTAAAAGAACACAAAAAGACTCTAAAACACACTTATATCATGGTCTAAAACTAGTAAAAACCCCTGTTCGAAAACGCGGCCGCCTAGCCGCCGCGGAGGCGCTCGACGGTGGCCTAGCCGCCGCGGAGGCGCTCGACGGTGGCCTAGCGAGGGGAGGAAAGGCAAGTCGGCTGAAAAAGTCAACTGACCACGTTTGACCAAGTAAACACGACTAATCGGCCAAAACCGAGAAAAATTGAACCAAAATCGACCCATTAACTAGAAGCCCAAAATCCAAATAAGAATTTAGGGCAACGATATGAATATTCAACTTTGACCAAGTCCTGGGTCTTTGGTTATAAGCCCGCTTGATGATTGAAAACTAGAGGAGGTGTGCTTATTTATAGAGCAATTTTCAGATCCTCCCCTTCCTATTAGTCGATGTGGGACATTTAAGCAATAGGGTATTAATGGTTGAATTTGGTATGATATTTATTACGCTGTTACCTTACACGTGGTTGTTGATGTTATTAGATTAAACCGGATCAAACCTTTCCAATTGTGAGATTCCATCTACAGGTTCAAATTTATATTGAGAAAATGACATTAAAATATCACAAATTGTAAGAAATGTCAAAATAATATAGAACATAATAAAATTGAGTTTACATTAAAACTCTCAATAAATATATTTTTGTGATTGAAATTTGGAATTTGTTTGTATTTTAAAACAAATGTGAAGTAAAAAACAATTAACAAATTGTCTTTCAAATCAATTCATAACATAATGTTTCTATGAATTAGGATTTAGGAGTATAGTCCAAGTTTAGAATGTCATAATATATATTATACAACTTTAATACATGAAAATATTACAAATTTTATGAACAATTAATAATATATATAATTAAATTTAAATTAAATCGTCTAAAATTCCGCCTCGCGTAAATCCCGTATACTCTCCGATTTTTTCGTTAGGCGCTAGGCCCAACCCCGCCACCCGACTAGCGCCTAGCGAGTTTTCGACCGGAGGTAAAAACCATGATATATCAACTCCCCCACACTTAGCCTTTGTTTGCCCTCAAGCAAAACAGAGAACTAAAATGTAGTGAAGAGGTTTGAAAACTCTTCAGAAACTCTTTTCATCCTAGAAGCAGCAACACTCAGATTCCCCTTAGTAAACCACATGAAAGAATTAACCTGCAGACATCAAGACCAATATATACTTCCCCCACACTTAGCAACTGTCCTAAGTAAACTCCACAATCACATTCACGCATTCAAATTCACCCTACTGACTTCTGCAAATATTTAAGTGCGGTCTCACCTAAGGAGTATCGATCAAAGGCACATGGACTCTTACCTTATCAGCTCTAGACCACCATACTATCTTTCTCTAGTCCCTTTCTTCTCTTTTCCCTTCCTTAGCATTCTGATTTTTCCCCATTGGGTATCATTTTATTTTTTTTATTAGTGCTCTTCCCGTTAAGGGGTGTACTTTGGACACATTCCATGGATGCACATGATATGAAAGTTGTAGCTACCATTCCCATGACCACTTCGGAGTTACTAACTCATCCTCAGTTTATTATCTTTTTTTTATGGAAGGGGAGAAGGGAACTAAATAGGACGGGTTTACAGGCTGTGTCAGAACTAACAAGGGAATCCGACACAAAGTATACCAAGCCCTTAGGTGAGAAATCTAAGTCAGTATTAAGTTTTGAAGTCAGTAAAAGGATCCTCTGATACCTGAAGCGATGTGGGTGTTCTCAGTAGGTTGATCCATGTCTGGATTTTCTAATAGTCAGCGATAATCTGCAGCTCCATCCCAATGGTTACTTAAGTTCCTGCAAGTGCTGCTAATCTTCTCAAAAAATCATTGTTTCTTACTTAAACAGTTTTGACTCAATAAAACAAATTTTGAAAAATTTAACTGACTCTAAGAAAACAAAAGAAAGAAGTTAGTAGAACCTCCCCCACACTTAAGATACACTGTCCCCAATAGTGTCAAGCGAAGGATTGGCAAAAAGAAATAAAATTTTGTTTAAGGAATGGTTGAGGTCTGTCGGGTTTTACCTCTGTCGCTCATGCATCGATCGTTGCACTAGGTGCACCGACCGTCGCTGGGCGATTTTTCGTGTATGATCGATCGTTGCTCAGGACCGCAACGATCGCTGCAATGCGATTTCGATCGTGTTGTGACGATCGACACAGTGGTGTGTCGATCGACGCACTGCGATTCGTCCGAGACCTGCAAACAAAAACTCACCAAAACCAGAAACAAAACGTAAAATCCAAAAAAAACACTAAAATTAAAATGCAAAAATGAAAACAGTGGGTTGCCTCCCACTCAGCGCTTGTTTAACGTCAAAAGCTTGACCGGACGAACAAGATCAGTTTGCTGGAGATCCTGAAAGAGACTTTGGTTGCCTCTGTGCAAGCCTCCTCATCCATGGCGGAGAATAAGCTGTATCAGAATGATCTTGTCCAAGAAAAGAAGGAGTAAACTGCTCTCCAGGATCCAAAACCGTAGTGTGACTTTACTGCTCATAATCTCCATCCATAATGGTGAAGGTCTGCCCATTTATCAGTGGCTTGCGCAGCTTGTCCATCTCAAAGTGCAGCGGCTCATCTCCCAGGTGGAGATCTATCAGACTGTGTCTAACATCTATTACTGCTCCCGCTGTAGCCAAAAATGGTCTCCCAAGTATCAATGCATCATCAGGATCACTGTCATACTTCAGCACTAAGAAGTCTGTTGGAACTAAATAGTTTCCAACTCTCACCGGGATGTCCTCAAGGAGTCCTTCTGGAACTCGTATAGACTGATCAGCTAGGACAAGAGAGGTAGTAGGAGAAAAATCTAGCATATCCAGCTTCTCTGCCACAGAATATGGCATAAGACTTCCAGCAGCTCCCATATCACACAGAGAACGCCTAAAACCATCCTCAAAGATAGAACAGTTAAGCACAAAGACACTAGGGCCAGGCAGCTTCTTTGGGATCTTGGTTAACAGCACATCGCTTATCTGTTGAGGGACTACAATCACCCAATATTTCAGCTCTTCATCCAAAGGCAACATCTTATTCAAGTACCTCTGCACACATGGGTGATAAGGTGGATCATCAGATGATGGAATTTCTTCCAACTCTTCACCAATCTCTTCCAACTTCTTAAGCTCTTCAATCTCTTGCTTAATCACTTCAGACACTGAGGGATATAATCTAATGAATTGTGCATAAATCTCCTGTTGAGTAATCTCAGAAACTCCAGGGAATAAGCGATCAAGCTCCAAATCTGCATCAATGCCATCAACACTCGGCGAGTCTGTCTGTTCACGACCTGCATCGACTGACACTAGTGGTGTGTCGATCGATGCAACACTGTTTTCACAGTTTCCACCCGAGAGATTTTCTCCAAAATCCGAAATTTCACCTTCTTCTACCAACTCAGCTGTACTTAGCTCAAATCCTTCACCTAGGTGAGATCCATCATCAATGTACACAGACCAGGCCTTAATATGGGTGTCTGCCACTCCTTTTGCCTTCATAGAACTGGAAATCTGATTCACCTGAGTATCCAACTGCTTCATATGAGTGTTCAGAGACTCAAACTTTCCATTGAGATCCTCATAGACAGCATCCAACTTCTTATTGCAGTCCACAGAAATCTTGGTCTGACTCTCCAGCAGCTGTTCCATCATTGCCTCCATCTTACTCTCATGAGCAGTGGCTGCAGGAGGAGTCTGATAAGATGAAGATCCATAGGTTCTCTGAGTACCTTTTCCAAAAGGTTTCTGAAAACCACTAGTCTGTCCAAAACTAGCTGAGTTTTGATTGCCTGTGAAGGCACTCTTTTGTCCTCCATTGAAGAACCTGTTTCCCTGCTGATTACCAAATCTATTACCTTGGAAACCAGATCCTCCAATGTAATTCACATCTTCTTCCTGAGTGTCATCCTCAGTCTGAATTACCTCAACATCTTGGGCAAAGTGGACAGCTTTCTTACCAGCTAGAAGATTACAAACTGTGTCCAGCTTAGATCTAATATCAGCAATCTCCGAATTCTCTACACTTCCACCAGATTTCTTTCTCCTCTCATCCATAGTCTTGCAACTGTTGCTGCTCACTAGGTTATCAATCAACTGCTTAGCTTGTGCAGGAGTCCTGGTGTTGAAATTTGCATTGCTGGAGTTATCCAGCGCAGACTGATATGGAAGATCTATCCCTCTGAAGAAGATACCTAGCAATGTGACCTCAGTGAATCCATGGTGTGGGCAGTCACGCTAGTACTTCTTGAATCTCATCCATGCAGTCTTAAGAGGCTCAGTAGGACCTTGGAAAAATGTCAGAATATCCTGTCTGGACTGATCAGAACGAGCATCATCGTAGAAATGACGCAGGAACTCACTCTTCAGGGCTGCCCAAGTATCAAACTGCCCAGGTGGCAGTTGCTTCAGCCATGCAGCAGCGTCTCCAGCGAGACTGTATGGAAAGAGCTTGAGAAACAGATAATCCTGGCAAACTCCATCATACTTCATGCCAGTGATTATATCCTCAAACTGATCAATGTGATCCATAGGCTGCTCTGTGGGATGACCATGGAAGGCATTCTGTCTCATCAGTGAGTAGTAGATGGTTTTGATCTCAAAATCATTCCTCTCAAAACCAGGCATCACAAGAGCTGACCGGTTTGCATGAAACTCATCCGGTCTGTTGTAGTCAGCTAAAGTCCTCTCATGGACTATCATCTGTCTATTTCGGTTCTGTCCTTGGCCTTGGTTCTGCTCCTATTGCGGTTGCTCAGGAGGATCAGGGATTACATTCCCTTCAGCATCAATCCTATGCCCAGCAGCATTGTACGGATTGTTATCTCGGTCCCTTAGGGTACCTTGAGCATCAGGCATTATGATTACCTTCTGTACCACCATCCTTGCTCTTCTTTCTCTTCTGTTGGTCCTCTCTAGATGTCCAAGTTCTTCAAGTCCGAGATTAACGAGGTTCAAGTTCTGATTACTTCTAGTTTCACGCATCTGCATAAACTGTCTGTAATCGTCAAGCAACGATCGATGCTATCAATGCAACGATCGATTCAATCTCAGAATCGCCTAGTGACGATCGACACACAGGTGCAACGATCGACGCAAAGCGAAATCGGTACCTGCGACAGAGAGAAAACAGAGAAAAATTAGTAACTAAAAACAAAAATAAAAACAAAACGAAACAAAAACAATAAAAATCCTAGTAAAAAAAACCCAAGTTCGATACTATCGAAGACTCTAAGAGTCCCCGGCAACGGCGCCAAAAACTTGATAGGGTCAGGTTTTAATCCTATTCTACTGCAAGTGCACAGTTAAGTGATTGTAGTATATAGGGTATCGAATCCACAGAGACTCTGGTCTAGATAGATTAGAACTGTAGAGATTTAAACTAAGAAGAAAGCAATTTGTAGTAAACTAAATAGCAAAGCGAGAAAGTAAACAAGTAGCAGATTATTGGTGGTAAAAGCAGTCAATTAAAAGCGCTAAGTCTAGGGCGTTCTCAGGAAATCAGACAAGCAGACAAATCAATCAGTCAGGATCTAATTAAGCACAGTTCTAGAACTCAAATCACGGATATAGAATTAACCAAAATCCTTTGCGAGAATTCTCTAAGTCTAAGTGCAGCAATCCAAATTCTTTGAAATTACTAACAGATTAAACCAGCATTAATTTCAAGTGCGATATGTTCACAATTAAACTAAACCAAATTCCTTTGCGAGAAGTTCAATTGCTCAACCTAAATAGTTCAGATTCTAAACCACACTTTCGTGTCGTATTTAGCAACCTAAGATCTAGATTCTAATTGATCAGGTTAGAACTAGCTTTAAACTCAGTTTAGATTGAAGAACATTCTATTCGTGTGAATCCTTAACTGATTTAAACAAGTCTAGCAAGTCATGAAATCCTTAATGAGAAACCCTAAACCTAACTATGAATCTACTCAGACATGATTAATGAAACAGAAATCATAGAATTAATAAATTGCATATAAGAAATTAAATAGATAAAGGGGTTCAAAATCTTCTCCAAAATAGATGAAGTACAGGATTAGATCAGCCCCCAAAAGCTCTAAAAATCCCTTAGCTCTAAGTATGAAAGCGTAAGTAAAATAAACACCAAAATCCTAATTATATAGGCTTAATCTCGGCTGGGGCTTCTTTGTAAATACTGGAAACTTCTGGGCCAAAGTGCAAAATCTTAAATCTTCATTAAACCGCAGAATCGGCCCATCACGCTAGTGTGTCGATCGATGCACAATAGTGTGTCGATCGATGCAATCCTGATTTCTGGACAGTGAGCTCAATCTCTCGGCCAAACACTCTAAAAATCCCCAAAATGCTCCAATATCTCCAATTCTGCTCCAAACCTGATTATACCTGTAATAGACTCTAAAAGAACACAAAAGGACTCTAAAACACACTTATATCATGGTCTAAAACTAGTAAAAACCATGATATATCAATTCCGCATAGTTGGTTTTCTATCTATGATCTTGAACTATTGTAGTCCTACTTCTTTTCATTTATACGATTCATTATTTAATTCTCTGTCGTGCCTTCTTATCATGTTCTGCAAATATCTCTCCAATACGAGCCATCATACTCTTAGCGGGACGGTGCCTTTGAGTTCGAGGAGGATTCGAGCAATCGTGAGCCTTGGAACTCATGACCAATTCCTTTAAAGGGGGTGAATTGTAATGGCTCAAATCATGGGTTTTCAAAAAATTTAGAAGAAAGAGAGAAAGCCCGAAGCCCAAGCCCAAAGGCCATGTTTTCCTTATTTAAAACTAGAGCTTTCCCTGCCCCAATTCTTATAAATAGGAGAGCCTCCTAGTGAAAACTCATCAAAATCTCTCCTCGGTGAAGCTCTGTTTGTTCCCGGTGCCGTACGTGCCTCCAGAAAGCTTGTTTCATCGTCCTCCTTCCTTTCCACCAAAAAGGTATCACGAAAAACTCAAATCTAGAACTTATTTTATAAAACCAGAATCTTTAAAAGCCCGTAACTTTCAAACCGTGAGGAATCACGTGAATCTTAGTCCACCATCGCGTTCAGCTCGCTGAGACGAAGCCAGAACCGCCAGCCGCACCACCACCAGACGTTGCACGCACCCCCATGCGCTGGGCGAAGGACAAGCGCGTGGGCTTCACGCGTGAAGCGCGCCGCCGTTCACCATGCGCCGCCGCCGTTCACCATGCGCCGCCGCCGACCGCCGGAGAGCCGCCGCCGATCACCAGAGTCACCGTCTACCGTCGTCGTGGATCCTCCGCCAGTGCCGCCATCCGCGGCTGCCGAGTCGACTCGCCGACGAACTGATTCAACTCGGCCGGTCTGGGTCAATTCGGTTTAACCGGTTCAATTCGGTTTGACCGTTTTGGTCCAGTTCAATTTCCAATTTCGTTTTAATCCAATTTCTTTCCGGTTTAGCGCGGTCCAAATTGAATTCATGGTTTAGTTTGGTTTAAATTGGTTTAGGACAATTGAGATGGTTATAAAAATGGGACTGGTTTAGTTTGGGTTTGGGTTTGGATATGGGTTGACCGGTTGACTTTGACCTAAAATGTTGACTTTTGTCAATTAACTTCAAGTGGTCATAACTAGCTCGTCCTTATGCCGATTTTAGCGAAACGAAAGCCTATCACACTCGATTTTCCATCCTGTTTCTAGATATGAAGTCTAATCGGACTTCAGGAGTTCCTAAATTACGCTTTTGCCCTTCTTTGGCTAAGGTGAGGATCGGTCGTGACCTTTGCTTATTCTATCTCAATTCCGGGACGCGAGTCCTTTGTTAATATCGTCTTTACTAGGTTTCTTAGTTAGTAAATACGTGATGTGATTGGAAGAATGTATAATGGTCAGTTTATCGCTTAAACCGAAAACGTTGAATGTGTTTGATGGAAATGTGTGGAGTAGGTTGTGGTAGTTATTGCTTGCAGGGCACGATGGTGAGGTGCGTTTCCGTACGTGCCCTTGATTGTCGGAGGAGGGTATGACGATCCCTCATGCTTTGTGGTTGTGATGTTGATGTGGGGGCATTGAGGCCCGGGCGTACCCGCCAGTCTATGGACGCGTGGGGGTTTCGACTTTAGGTCGTGCCTATAGACAAGTAGTTAGTTTGTAGGTTGTGAAGTGTGCCTACGCGCATTTGGGTGCAAGGTGTTATTAGCTTACTAGTTGTATTTTGTAGTTGTGTGGCGTAAGCCGAGATCGCGGGTTCCCTGAATACGCCCTCATTGGGTACTTGTGTTTGAATCAATTACTCATGCCTCTTCCATTTTCCCGCTGTTTCTCCCACGCAGGTCCGGTTGCAGTAATTGTCGATCGGCTGGTGTACGTTGGTGGATTTGAATCGAAGGGAGCGCGCAGGTTCCTGGGACAATGGAAAGGCAGTCCGGTTGGACCGTCCCGGTTCAACGGATGTCCGCGGAACGCCATTTCTGGTTCGCCGGGAACGGATCGTGTCACCCCTTCTTTTTCCTTATTCAACAATAGCTTAGTGTAAGATAGATCATTCCCAAAATATTAATTTTTCCCATCCTTTACCCCCATTTAAAATCATATACATTTTGGAATAAGCTTCTCTTATATCATGACTCTACTATCATAATCCAAGTTGAATGTTAAGTTGTTAACTTAGGGCATCTCCAATGAGCTACTCTATTTTTTACTCCAAAATGGAGTTGAGTTTTACTCCAACCATACTCCATTTTGGAGTAAAAAATGGAGTCATGAACAAACAAAAATGAGATTACTCTATATTTAGAGTAATCCCATTTTTACTCCATTTTAGAGTGGAAAATGGAGTTCCATTGGAGAAGATTTACTCCAAACTCCATTTTGGAATGGAAAATGGAGTCCCATTGGAGATGGTCTTAAGACACGAAAAAACACAGAAGTAATGATTTAAAAACACAAACCAGAAGTCAAGAGTTGCCATAAATATAATCAGACTAAAAAAACCAATAAAACAAAACTTCTTTTTCGCAACATCCGACCATCGAGGCCTTACCCGCCACCCATGGATCTCTTACCCCTTCGTTTTTTACCTTTATGGCCTGCTTTACCAGTGGCACTCTTCTTCCACTTCCTACCTGGCTTGCCACATCCTCGTTGCCTAGCATCACTCTTCATTCTCCTATCCACTTTCTATTGTCCTTTTTCTACCTTAACCCCAACTCCTTTCTTTGACACAACCAATTCTTTCTTAGGCTTCCTCAGCTCTGCTGCTTTCTTGTATAGCTTGTCTCTATCATCTTGTCCTTTGAACGGTCTGATATATCCGTCGTGTCGGATATTATGTTTGCCTTCTTCCTCACTTTCTCCAATATTTTCGCGGCAGCTCGCTTCTTACGTGCGTTGGCCTCTGCCACTTTCTTGGCTGGATGAGCGTTGATTTCTTTGAACTGAGATTTCATTGCGTTAACTTCTTCTTTCGTGATGGGTTCATCAGTTGTCTGTGCGGCTCTTGGTGTAACAAAGCCGTCCTTTTACAACGGTTCCTGAAAAATGAGAATGGGACTTTAGTGATATTGATGGGGGAAACAAGAAAATCAGAAGCTTTGTTTGTCTGTAGCATGTTTATTCAAAGAGTAAAGATTAAGCCAACTCCATGCCGTTTTAAACTAACCGGTAATATCGATCCTATCATCAACCATCATTGCCACCTTCCCTCTTACATAACCAATTAGGTACATGACATGAAATATTATAACGCATGTGAACTTAAGGGGAAGCAACATGTGTTGTTTGAGAAAAACTCTGACTTTGAAAGGAGTATTATATTACCTCAACAACATTGTGTCCATGACGCCTTTTATCTTCCCGGCAAGTGGCACATCTGGTCATTTCTTTGCAAAATCGCGTGCCCTGGATACTCCACCAACATCAAAAGAAACCACAACCAAATCATGCGAGGAAATTGATTTGCTAGGAAGATAATCAAATATCACCAGCTGTAAAAATTAATAGCAAAATAGGTTAAACAGTACCAATGCATAAAGAGGATAGGCCGTAGCTCAAGAGCGTGGCTTTAGAGGTGTACCTGGCAGTACACATGGTCGACGGGAATGTCAAAATAACTCATTGTCTTGAATGAAGATCACATGCAAGCACTCGATCTGCATCAGCTTCTGTAATAAGGTTAGCAACCAATTTGGCATCAATGGATTCTCGCCCTTGGCGCTCTGTTTTTCCTACACACAATCTTTAATTCTCATAACATTCGGCTCTTTCAAACAACTTCAACGAAACTAAAAGGAGGAATGGTTTTTCATCACATAAGAAATCAAAAGGATCAACACCGGTCTTAACTCTAACCAACCTCTCAAAATTATTCTTAAAATACTTCACTCCCCATCCCTTCCCTTCCTCGTACCTACTCCTCTTAGCTCCAACATATATCCCCAAATCAAGATCGCTTAGATTTATATAAGCACCTCTCGAAGATCTCGCCAAAAACTCACTCATCTCATTGTAAACTCTCTCCACCCATCTCATATACTTCTCTTTCTCTTCTCTTCTCCCGTAATTCAATTACTGATCTCGTACGATGCGAAAATGGCGTCTCGCAATCTACAATTTCATTCATTTTACAACCGAGTAGAGTAAAGATCAGCTGCGCAAGCTCTGGTTCTTGTAACCTTCTCCACATCTTCGAAATGGCAGTCTCGGGTATTGACTCTTGAAAGAATTCAGATTTAGCCTTGAAAGCCAGCGACGCGTGTGTGCGTTTTCCAAGAACATCTATCGGCACTTCTTCCAACTCTGCGATCCAAACCACAGACTTGATCTATCTCATCTCTATACAGTTGCTTTTCTCCAAACCCAATTCAGGATCATTCCCAGTTTACCAATTCCAACAAAAGTGGTTACCGAACCGATTACAGTCCTGGAAACGAATCTCGAACCATATTTTTGTATCTCTGCAACATAGCTCGCACGAAAAAAATCATCAGCGACTTTATCAGAGGCAAATTTCCAAGGAAGGATAATCTTTAAACCGCTATGTTCTGAGATTTTTGTGACGTTGAAGACAGTTACTGTCGATGGAACATCGAGTAAACCGATATTCCATTAAAGCACGATGAAAAAGCTCGATCCACCACCGCCACGAATCGTCCAGAAGGTAAAAATTAAGGATCCAGAAACGGCCAAGAGCATGTACATTAGTGAATCCCTTTTTGGGTTCTTAAGAATATTTTATTATTAATTTTTTTTTTTTTGTAGATGGAAAAAAAAAAATTTTTAAAAAAAAAAACCAATTGTGGGTCACTCCGTCACATGAACAGTGACGAACCCGACTTTTAAAAGCTCTTGAATAAGAGGACTTTGTGCATTTCCAAATTAAAGTTAGTTTTTAGAGAAAAAATGTGCGTCATAAATTAAAAAAATGATCGTCCGTTATGGGAAAAACAATAAATCCAAAGAAAGCAAGGGGAAAAATAATTTCAGGAGGATTGACCAAAAAGAAAAATTATAAATTTTAGAAGGTGTTATGTTAGCAAAAAACTGCTTGGACGATTGTGTGGGGAGAATAAATTTGTCACTTGTTATATATATATATTAGGTGGGGTGTCCGCACCCTGTGTGAACATATCGGTATTTTGTTAGAGTAAACAAAATTGGAAGTTATTTTCATGATGAAATATTTTAGATGAGATTTAGACCCTGATGAAATGTATGGTTGATTGACTTTTTAGAATGATTTATGGTTTTTTCGTAGATCATCGTAATTCCAAAACCCCGATCATTATATCGCGCAAGCATTATAATTAGCTATCGTCGGAGCTCCATAGCTACTTGTTGCTTGGCTTTTTTTGGAACATTATTGTCACAATCACTAATCGGATCATCTTCTTCATCACCATACTCAAGTCCACTGTCATAGATTAAGCGCTATTGATCTTGTGGCCTTAATGCAAACCACCTTTGGATTCCATCATTGTATTGGTAGTCTCCAAGCATACGAATTGAGCTGAAACGATTTCTCACTTCTTTGTCGATCAATTTGATCATCACTTCCTTTGGTATTGGGATTGAAGCATGTCTTCTTTTGTTTCTTTCCTTCCACACCATGTATACTGACAATTGAAAGAGGTACTGGATAGTAAAACTCTTCAATCTGCTTCCTAATGGATTCGATATTAGACGCATCATATCGTTCCATTCTGACGAGAAGTCTTGTAGCAGTATGCCCTTTGCCACATTTGTCCATATTGCCTTTGAGTAAGGACAAGAGAAAAAGAGATGAGAAAAAGAGATGATCTCTTGTTTCCATTAGTTCTCTGCAAAATATACACTCAGTTTCAACATTTTGATTCCACTTTTGCATACGATCACATGTGCTTAGCATTGCCTCTTCTTCTTCTTCTTATTATTACACCACCGACGAAAATCAAAAAATTATTATTTGGTTAGTTCAAAAACGGCAAAAATTTCTTTGGGATTATATAGATATTTAAACAAAACAAAAAATTATGTAAATCCGAATTAACCGACAGCGTTTTTAAAATATACTAACTGGCCGATTTTTCTATATAAAACTCGTAGAGATAATATTGGATTAGTAAATATTACATAATCTTCTAAAATACTATTTTTGCCGATTTTTTAAGGATAATTATCGTAAATCAGCAAAAAAAAAAAAAAATTAAGGGTAGACTGGTAATTAACCTCGTGATAATGAATCTGGTGCATTCTCAATTCTCAATTATATAAATAGATATATGATTTCAAAGATAAATGCGATGTTAGACCATCTTCAATGTATAACTCCATTTTTCATTCTAAAATTGAGTTACTCCAAAATTGAATAGTGTTTTACTCCAATGTATTACTCAATTTTCTACTCCATAAATAGAATATTCTATAAAGATTTTTTATTTTATTTTTTATACATTTTAATTATAAATTTTAGAAATTGACCCTATATATTTTATTTTTCGTAAAATTTTCACAACTCATCAAATAATTTTACTTTGTAATAAAAAATAATAAAATTTTTATTTTATAATGTTGAAAAAATATTTATAACTGTTATTAAAAAATATAAACATATATTTTTAAATAGTAATTATTATTATATACATAAACTTTTTAAATTTTAAAAGATTTAAACTCAAAAAAGACCATTTTGTAAATAATAGAGTTATTTTAAATATGGAATAGAAAATGGAGTAATTCTAAATATGGAGTAATCTCACCTATTATTAGATTTTGGATTGAAAAATGAAGTGAGATTGTAGAAGATTTTACTCTAAATCCTATTTTGGAGTGTGAAATGGAGTAGGGTTGGAAACGGTACTTTCCACCACCTTATTAACATTTAGATTATAAAATTTAAATTAAAAATTAATGTAGTATAATAATAATATACTATTATTTTGTTGAAGCCGAAGCGATAACGAAAGGTGATCTGTTAGTTCTATCTTCTTCCTCTCCTCTGCTCGAGGCTTGTGCCCTCATTTCATTATGTTTAAGCTCAATTGAAAATTCAGAGAGAAGAAAACCCTAATTTAGAGAGATAGAGAAGAAGATGTGGGGATATGGAGGCAAATACTATTGGCGAAAGAGGAAGAAGGAAGGAAGGAGCGAAGCGATCGTTGTGGTATTCGCTTGGATGTCGAGTGAAGAACGCAATCTCAAGAACCATGTCGATCTCTATTCTTCTCTTCTTTGGGATTCCCTCGTTTGCCATTCTCAATTTCTAAACATGTTTGTTTCTTCTCCTATTTTCATAATTCAATCTGGAGAAGAAGAAAATTTGGTTTTTGAGTTTCATGTCATGTGTGTATTATAGGTTCTTACCAGACAAAGCTGCGGATTTAGCTTCTGATCTTGTGTCTGAACTTGTGAAGGTAACAAAAGGATTTATTTATAACATATGGAAAATGTGTTAATTAATTTGATTTGTCTGTTTTTCTTAACTTTTTAATACTCAAATCCCGATGGATTTGTATTAAACAGAGAACAAGAATCATAATAATCAATGTTTATAAGTGTTCTGGATTGCAAAATTGTCATCTTTCTTAGGAGCTCAAAGCAAAGGCAGTTCCTCTAGTGTTTGCTTCTTTCTCAGGTGGTCCTAATGCTTGTATGTATAAGGTTCTTCAAGTAAGGTTCTTTCTTTATCACATGAATATTTGATTATGTCTTCAAAGAATGAAAAAAAATTGAGCTTCTATGCAGATACTTGAAGGGATTTTCGAAACAGGACTAAGTCAGGTATAGCTTCTTCATCAAAGGCCATTGTTGTTAATGGTTATCTCGATGATGATTCTTAGGTTTCTTGCTTCATCTCTCAGGATGATTGTAGATTGGTTAGAAACTGCATCTCAGGGTTTATCTATGACTCATGTCCCGTGGATTTCACCAGCGACATAGGAGCTCGGTTAGCGGTTCATCCAAGTACGCTCAGAATGTCTAAACCACCTAAACCATTTGTATGGGCAGCGAATGGTATTGCTTCGACTCTCGATTATGTTTTCCTCAACAGGTTTGAATCACAGCGAGCCGAGTACTGGCAGACTCTTTACTCTACTATAGTAAGAGCCTCTTATCTTGACTTTGATCTCTCTTCTTACCTCTTATCTCATTACATTCTTGAATTTTTCATTCGGTGCAGACCATGAGAGTTCCTTATCTCATTCTGTGCTCTGAAAACGATGACCTTGCTCCTTATCGAACTATACACAATTTTGCCACACGTCTCCAAAAACTAGGAGGAAATGTAAAACTCGTTAAATGGAATGACTCTCCTCATGTTGGTTAGTATTATACTTTGTCATCTTCTTTTCTCCAGAATAGATTTTTTTATGATTTGAAACTAACATATATATGTACATAATATTCTGTAGGTCATTATCGATATAATCAAGTCGACTATAAAGCTGCTGTATCCGAGTTCTTATCTAAAGCAGCGTCGGTTTATTTGCACAAGACAACAAGTCTTGTCAGAGAAGCAATGAAAGAAACTCAATGTGATGATGAGCCAATTCAAAGCTTTGGGAAATCAACCTCTGGTCTAAACCGAAGCTTCAACGGAACTCCACTTGTCACAACAGATCATTTCTTCGTGCCTAGCACCGTCGGTTACTACGTGGACAATGGCGGGTCTGTACAAGATGAACACAAACAAGATTTGATTCGTTTGTCCAGTACGCAAACCGATGACATAGTTAAGCCTAATGGAGTTCTTGGCCAAATCTTGTTTGATGTTTATATCCCCAAGAACGTCGAGGATTGGGATATAAAGTTGTCGGAGACCAGGCGGTCTAAGAGGAGACCGGGGAAGAGGTTTATACGTAGATCGAGATTGTAGCATATTACCATTACAAGTGAAAGTACCCATTTGTTTTCTTCAAATACTCTTGTAGTGGAATTATATTTGGTTTTCCCTCACAGAGATCCTAAAATGTATTAATAAAATGATATCCACTTTGCAGAGTAAGAGTATGTGTTGTCTTCACTGTATATGTATGAGTGCACAAATTCAGAGACTATTTCTCAATACAATACACCCTCTATAATTAATATTCAATACACCAATATTTCAATAAGTTAATTAAAAAAATTCAGTTTAAAATTTAGGGCGCAAATGGTAGTACATAGAAAAAATGAGTGGAACAAAAGGAATATGTATTAGTGGAATATAAATTAGTGGAATAGTAATAGTTAAGAGGAATAAGATAAATTAGAGGAATAAAGTAGAAAATAAAATATTTAACTAAATGGTAACTTGACCAAAAAAAAAAAAAACTAAATGGTAACAAACTAGAGGAATAGAGAGGAAACACAAAGTTAATATAAAATGTATATATTTTAAATATAAAATCAGAATTATTATTAATATTAATTTTGTATAATTACAAAACTATGTAATAAATAAATAACTATTATTGTATTAAAAATACACATCATAAATAATAAAATACATTATTTAAAATAAAATGCTTTATGGTATATATATAACAAATTTTAAAACAACATTATTTAAAATAAATATATTTTGTTTTAAAACATTTGTTTTATGATATATAAAAAGTATTATTAAATTTTTTTTATAAAATCATAAATATTATTTCTTAACTTATAATCTATTTTTATGGTATATAAAATATTTTGTTTTTATGGTGAAATATTTTCCATCATAGTATATTTATAGGAATTAAATGCATTTGTAATTTTATCTAATTTTTAATTAATTATTTTTAAATTATTTAAAAATCTTTAAATCTAAAAATATCTAATTTGTTATAATTGAGTTATTGATTTATAAAAAATGAATTCGAATTTTATATAAATATAGCAAGAAAATAGATTTTTTGTTTTAATTATAATAAATATGAAAGAAAAACAAAAACAAAAAACAAAACAAAATAGAAATTTTGTTACGCTCAAGTGGACCTTAATGAGTTATGAATTAGGATACTAATGGATTAATAGTTTTAATGGTTTAATAGATTTAATGAGTTGGGTTAAAATGGTTTGGATTAAAATGGGTTAATGGATCATCCAATCCAAACCATCGCTTTGCTCACAATCCCACTGTTTCTCAAATTTATCACTCCTCAAGCTAATTGCTCTTCAACAATTTCTGGGTCTCTCTCTCGGAGGTGATTGTTTGTTTCTTCAAACGAAAAACGAAGCGAGGAGATTCACAGGTAAGTTGATTTTGTCTCTCTCTTTTTTTTTGTGTTTCCTCAATCAAATTAGGTTTAATTAGATATTGTGGAGTTCTCGTTTTGCTTTACCACGAACATGGATACTCTTTTCTCTCTCTGTGGAACTCTGTAAAAGGCTTAGAGGTGTCAAATGGTCGGGCTGTCCATGGACATGACCAGTCTGATTCATTATGGACGGTCATGGTCACGCCCAAAACCAAAATGGTCTAAATGGTTGGACTAATTTGGTCTGTGGTCGAAATGGCAAGACTAAATGGACATTGGTCATGCCCGAATTATTAAAAACTTAGGGTTAATAAATTTGAAGAGTTTCATTTTTTTTTTGTCACGTCCACTTCAAAACAAAAATCAGGTTTTTCCGCTAAAAGAAAACCACCAAAACCATAAATTTGATTTTTTTTCCCCGCCAAAACTACAGAATCAAGTTTTACTGTCAAAACTGCAAAATCGAGTTTTACCGTTAAAACCGTAAAATCAAATTTTCCCGCTAAAACTACAAAATCAAGTTTTCTGTCAAATCCGTAAATTCGAATTTTCTCGCCAAAACCACAAAACGACCTTTTCTCCAAAACCGCAAAATCAAAATTTCCCGCCAAAACCGTAAAATCAATTTTCCCGCCAAAACCGAAAAATCAAGTTTTCTGTCAAATCCGTAAATTCGAATTTTCTCGCCAAAACCACAAAAATGACTTTTTCGCCAAAAACCGCAACATCAAAATTTCCCGCCAAAACCATAAATTTACTTTTCCCGCCAAAAACGCAAAAATCAAATTTTATTGTTAAACCGTAAAATCATGTTTTACTGTCAAATCCACAAAATCGAGATTTACCGCCAAAACCGCAAAACCACTTTTCCGCCAAAACTATAAAATCAAGTTTTATTGCCAAAACCGCAAAATCGACTTTTTCCGCCAAAACCGCAAAATCGAGTTTTTTGCCGAAACCGCAAAATCGAATTTTAATGCCAAATCGCGAAACGACTTTTCCCGCCAGAAGCGTAAAATCTCATTTTTCCGCCAAAACCAAAAAATCGATTTTCCCTATCAAAACCGCACAATAAATTTTTTGAGCCAAAACCGTGAAATTGACTTTTCCTTCTAAAACGGTAAAATTGACTTATCTCCTCAAAACAATAAAATCGAGTTACCGCTAAAACCGCAAAATCAAATTTTAAGTAATATTGACAACCAATTTGAGATTATAGTAAAATGGGCTGTCCATGGTCATGTCCAAATGGACATGGTCTTTATTGGGCATGGACATTTTTTGGACCATTGCCCATTTCAGACCGACCAATTATGGCCCAAAACGAAACTGTTATTTTGGACAAGCCCAAATGGACGCTGGACGGACCATTTGACAGTACTAACTATATGGGTTTGATCTTTATTGGACTTTTGTTCTACTGTGGAATGCGTTTTCTGGATCTTCATTTAATTAGTTTGGATCCGATTCGAGTTTTGTCTTACTGTAATCTACATCGTGCCTTGCTCATGAGTGTTATCTCTCTACTTGCTGCTGTTAATTCATATTGGAGCTCTTAGGATATGATCAAGGTTCCACTTGTCATTTGCCATGTGTAGTTCTTAGGCTTAGGTTTAGCTGGAATGGTGACTTGTGCATTTGTTTTGAATCGTTGTCGGATGCATTTTGTTATGTTGGTGTTTGAATTATGTGAAGGTAAGGTGTGGTATCAGCTCATTAGATAGGCAAACCATGAGTATAAAATTGTACGTATATGTAATATATGCGAGCTTGCGAGTATATGTAATATGTGGTATCAGCTCATTAGGTAGTCTCGTACTTGAACTTCATGCAATCCATGCTCTTTAAGCTTTGGATACTTTGTTCTTTTCATGTGTGTTAATGGCTTGGGTCATTTGGTAATCTAGATTCGTTTTGATGTTCTAGCTTCTTCTCATGTAAAAATGATGGTCTTTGATATTTAAAAAATATAATTTTTCTTTTCATTACAAAGATAATTAAAAGTTAACCAAATTAATACGAGTAATTTGTTAATTCTAAATTAGTATAATTATAAAACGTTTACTTTTACATTTTATTAATGGAAAAAATGCCAAACAAATCTTGAACTATTCAGATCTGGCCAAAACAAACTTCGACTAAGAAGCTTGCCAAAACAAACCCCGACTAATAGTTGACTTCCAAAAAAAACCTGAACTTATCGTTGAGCTTACCAATTTGGAACACTGTTAAAAAAATAACAGAAAAATTCGACGCCGTTAATGGTTCTGTTAAACCGATACGACGTTATCCAAAACGACGTCGTTTTGTTCGACCAAAAAAATAAAAAACAGTACTCAGCTGGATTCGTACCTGAGACCTGTGAGCAGGTGTATGAGACTTGTAACCATTGAGCCATTTGATAAAACGTTGTTTATGATTACAAACAAATTATGTTAAGTTGTCTTCTTTCCTTATTTATAATAAATCCCAAATTGATTTGTAACTTACAACTCTACAATAAAAATTCATGATATAAAATTTATGTATAACAAATATATTTACTAATATCTTACAATCATATATATAATAAAAATTATTTGATATTTTAAAAAAAAAATTTTTTTTTTAAAGGGCTTTCATATTTAAACAGAAATAAAAGTTTTACAGGAAATAAGGTACATTGCTGATTTTAATTAAAAAAGAAGAGGAGGATGGATCATGTTTCAGCGTGAAACAGAGGATATTGAATCAGAGACAGGGGAATTAATCATTTGGTGGACCAGAATTGGACAAGCTCTTCGCCTCGCTTGTATCCGGTATTCTTTAGGGCAATGGACTTGCTCTTTACAGCTTTGAAGACTGATGATAAGATCACCGAATAAGGGAGAGTAATACCTGAGTGGTATCTAGTATTTCTTTCTTTCCACAGATCATAGATTGTAGCCGTCCACAGCTGGTGAAGAGCAAGCAAGACAGTGCCATTAAAAGCAGTTGTCTGGAGCCAGTTTAAAACCTGATTCCATTCAACGAAGACATTTTGTAAGCCAATCTTTTGGCAGGCATTTCTCCAGACCGCAGAGGAATATTCACATGAAAAGAATAGGTGGTTTCTCGTCTCCGGATAATCACCACATAATAGACAGGTTTCTTCAACATCACATCCCCAAGAAGCAAGTCTATCCAAAGTTACATTCCTGTTAAGCATAAACAACCAGGCCAACATCGAATGCTTGGGGATCGCCACCTTACACCAGGCAAGCTTTGACCATTGAACAACCGGTTTAGCAGTTCTAGTAGCTTCCCAAATTAGTTTTGTACTAAACTTATGAAAAGTTCTATCATTGATTCTCCATTCCACCAGATCAGGATAGTTTGATGGAATAATACCTGATATCGAAATCAGTAGTTGCAGTTTCCTGTCAGATCTAGCATTTGGCAGTCTCCAACCACTTTCACCAATACAATCACTCAAGAGAGAATCCAGCGGAATGCCCATATCCGACGGTCCCGATGGCCCAATGAATTCAATGAGTGATCCAAAATCAGACCAAGGATCGTACCAGAAGTAAATCTCGTCACCTCTTCCCACTGTATATTTAAAGAACTGCTTAGCCACTGATCTGAGCTTTAGTAATCTCCTAAAGATCCAAGAGTATGAATAATTTCTTGCATTAAGCGACCAGAAAGAGCCCCTGACCAAGTATTTAGTCCTTATCCATGAAACCCATAGCGAGCCAGCTCTAAAAAATAGAAGCCAGATAAGCTTCAGACCAAAGATCAAGTTCCAGGAAGCAAAGGGTCTTACACCCAGGCCTCCTTCTGACTTGGGAGAACAAAGAGTTTCCCAAGCTACTTTTGCTCCAGTAGAAATCCCTACACGACCATGCCAGAGGAAAGAAGAAGTAAGGCTGGTAATTAGCCGAAGTACCTTCTTAGGAATGTGAAATGCAGAAGCCCAGAAGCCAACAATCCCTGGGATAACGGCTGAGATGAGCCTTAGTCTTCCAGCTAAGCTTAGGTGCCTATGCATCCAGCTATTATACTTTCTCCTAATCTGAGATAGCAGAGGATCAAAATCCCTCACCCGCAGCTTTGAAGAGCAGAGGGGAAGTCCCAGATAGCGAATAGGAAGAGTTGCAGGGGCTAAACCAAACTTGTTTCTGATGCTGTCCAGTGTTGTTTGACCCACTCCTGCCGAGAACAGAGAGGTTTTTGAAATGTTTACCGCCAGTCCAGAGAGCTTCTCAAACTGAGATAGGACTGTGAAAACACCTGCCAGAGATTGTTCCGTGCCTTGAAGGAATATTAGGAGATCATCTGCGAAGGCCAGATGGGTAAGAGATGATTCCTCACAGCCTGGGTGATAAGAGAATATTCCATCCTCAGCAGCTCTATTTAGCATTATAGAGAGCACATTCATGACAATCACAAACAGGGGTGGCGACAGAGGATCACCCTGTCTCAAACCAGACTTTCCCTTGAAGAAACCCGAAGTAATCCCATTTATACTTACTGAGAAAGTGGGGCTGCAGATACAAGCCTTAACCCATTCCACAAAAGATTTGGGATATTAAGCGCGTGGAGGGTTGAGAGGATGAAGTCCCACCTAACAGAGTCAAAAGCTTTTGAAATGTCCACTTTCAAAGTGAATCTTGGAGCCATGTTTGGTTTACCATATCCATGAATAACCTCTGAGGCAAGGAGGACATTTTCAAGAAGAAGTCTATCCTTAATGAAGGCTGATTGGTTGGGCAATATAATCTCAGGAAGAATGGACTTAAGCCTCTCTGAAATAATCTTTGTGATAACCTTGTAAAGGGAATTCAGACATGAGATTGGCCGAAAGTCTTTTATATTCTCAGCACCCGGTCTTTTGGCTATTAGGACCAGAGATGTAGCATTGAGGGCCGAAGGCATGAATGGGTTAGCAAAGAACTGCTTCATCGTCTCAGTGATTTCCACACCTAACAAACCCCACGTAGATCTGAAAAACTCAGCAGTTAGACCGTCGGGGCCTGGTGTTTTATTAAGTTTAAGTCTGAAAATCCCCTCCTTGATGTCCAAATCAGAGACTTCTCTCAACAGACATGTACCATGGAACGGCGTACACTTCTTTACATTTATCCGATGTAAGTAAATTGATAAGAACTCACAAGCCTGTCCTCTAATTGTCGTGTAGGTATCAGTAAAGTGAGCTATTGCAAGCTCATGAGTCTCTTCAACCGAGGATGTTCGAGAGCCATCAGGACGAAGAAGATATTTGATGCCATTTGAAGCGTTCCTTGCCATCATGATACTGAAGAAGAAACTGGTGCTTAGATCCCCACCTTCCATCCATCGAATACGAGATCGATGCCTGTAAAAACACTCTTCTGCAAGCCTAAGGAAAGTCCACTTTTCTCTTAGCTGCTTTTCCTCTTCCATAATAGCCTGAGTAGGATTAGTAAGCGCCAAAGATTGGCAGGAAATCAGAGTCTCATGCGCAGACTTTACTCTTTTCTCAATGTCACTGAAGGCTTCTTTACATAGCGATTTTATTGGCCTTTTAAGGGCTTTTAGCTTGAAACACAGCTGCGTGAGATTAACCGCTACAGAGCCACTGTTTTCCCAGCTTGATTCAATTACTGAACAGAAATTGGGAAGGTTAGCCACATAGCTGAAAAATTTGAAAGGTTTAGTTCCATATTTCGGAGGAGGGGAGCACAACTTGATATGGCATGGTGTGTGGTCTGAGAACTCCGGAGGGTGAAAAACACAGTGGCTGAAAGGGAAGACTGCTAACCATGTGGAGTTGATGAGGCATCTATCAAGTTTCTTAGCCACAGGATCTGCCGGTCTATGATTCGACCAAGTGAAAGGAGGACCTTGCGACGACATGTCCATCATTCCCAAATCCGCTAAGCATCCACTGAATTCCCTCATTGCTGAAGTAGAAGAGATTAGACCATGATTTGACGATTCATGAGGGCTTATTATTTCATTAAAATCACCACAAACAATCCAAGGCTTTGAATCCATATCAAAAGCAACATGAGTGTCTCTCAATGATTCCCACAAGCTTTGCCTTTCCACCAGCTCGTTTGAAGCATAAACAGCCGTAAAAAACAGAGATGATCCATCCTCAAGATTTACTTCCACCGTGATTGATTGAGCGTCAACAAAAAGAAGAGAGATCTTGGTGGGATTCTTATATATGATCCATACTTTTCCAAGATCAGAAAATTGGTAGTTTGATATACACTTCCATTCTGCTCCTAAAGCCGCCATAATAGAGAGCTTATTTACCTCTCTTACATGCGTTTCCAAAATTGCACCAAATGTTATTTGCCGAGAGTTCACCCATTGTATAAGAGGGCGATGTTTAACTTGGTCGTTGATGCCGCGCACGTTCCAAAAAAAGGTGTCTACCATTACAAAAGATTAGTTTTGGTGACCCTCCCCTATTAACAGGGGAATAACACCACCGGAATCCGGAAATCTCTGCGAAATTTTCCTCTTCTTCATAGATTTATTCTTCTGAGGGGAGCATAGGATAGCCGCAAAAGATGGCTTTGAACCTGGCAGGAAGGGGGTAATAGCATTTTCTGGCCCAACTTCGGTCACTGCCGGGTCTACCAGAGTCTCCTCTTTCCCACTAGAAACTTGATCATCTTCCTGTTGGAGCAGTTCAAAAGAATTTGATAGAGCAGCCTTAGGTGCATCCAGTACTTTGTTCCAGACTTTATTAGCTGAAGCTACCTTCAAAGGCTTAAAGAAAATAGGTTCTTCGGCTTGATTTCGAGACGGCTCATTCTGAGCAGAAGGGTTGGAAGACGAGGCTACGTCTGATCCAGAAGAGATTGGAGGAAGGTCCATTGGCTTATTATGAGAGACCACTGAATCTGAAGAGACCCGAGCCTTTCCCTTGTCCAGGACAGATTGAGAGGCAGGAGGGATAAAAGCCCCTGTCTTTGAGCCAGATTGAGAATTAAATAATGCTTTCCCTGAGCCAGGCAGAGAACTCTTACCTCCTTCCTGGACAACCGGCTGGGCATTGCTCTTCCTAACACCCTTTTTCTTTTTCTTTTTCTGTTTCCAAGGGCCTTGGGCATCGCTCTTGATATCTTCCTTTGGCTTATCCTTTGCGACGCTCGGATCGTCAGCCACAGAGGGACAAAAGGACGGTTTATGACCTATCTCATTACACACTGAGCAAAGGGGGGGTAGCCAAGGATAGGCAACATGAACCACATCTATTTTTCCACTCTCTCTTTCAATTTCAACAAAAAACGGTAGAGGAGATGTTAAGTCTACAATGACCTTAATCTCAACGGAGCTCACACTCGTGAAAGGTTTGGCATCAATTATTTCTCCTAACGGTTTTGAAATAATGCCTAATCCTTCATCTGTGATTAGATCAAAAGGCACTTGTGTACAAGTAGCCCAAACCGGAGCTCGCTGGAGGGAGGGAGGATCCAGACTGAAAGAAGACTTCCACTCTGTAACAAAAAACGGAGAATCACCAACTCTCCAGAGCTCATGCTCTAGGACCTTTCTTCTCAAAGCAGGTGACGGTATGTAGAAGAGGAAGGCATTGCTCGTCAGATTATGGATGGTTACTCGCCTATCCTTTCCCCATAAGAAATTCAGAACTCCCCATATCTTACCATATGACGGAGCTCTGCCATAAAAGATTCCGACAATGAAATCCGAGTGAATTTTAGCCCCACGTTCGAACACCGCGTCAGGGACTTTTATCCGAGGAACCCCATTCTCTTGTACTGTCACCGGCACAGAAGACTTCGGGAATTTGGAACCATTCTTAGCCTTAGTGGCCCAAGTAAAGCTAGCCTCTGGTTGATTAGTCGGCGGCTCAGAGAAATCAACAACCGGAGGAGCCCGAGTTGGTTTAGAAGCACCAAGATTCACAGCAGGAGGCGTCGGGAGAATCCCCTGGCTCTGCAATGGCGAAGGAATCGGAGAGGATTGGAAAAGACCCATTCCTCTCGAAGGAGAAGAGCTTTCAATCTGAGCCTGAGTAATAAGCTGGATAGAAGCATCTTCCATAACAGTATCGGGTGATCTAGACATCAGATCCGGAGAGTGAATCGATGAGGGTGATTGAATAACTGCTGAAGGAAGGAAAAGAAGGTCCGGGGGAAGAGGTGGTACGGGAGGGATGACCGGAGATCCGGCCATTTACGGCGAGGGATGACGGTCAACCGATGAAATAGGGTTTTGACTTTATCGCGCTTTTTCGAGAGAAAAAAGCTCCTTTTGATATTTTAAAATTTTTATTAACAGAATTATATATATCTATTGAATATAATAAAACAATAATTTAAATCAATATTTAAAATTAAAACATTATTAATATAATAAAAACTAATTTTATTAAAAATATTAAAACAATATTAATATAATAAAATTAGTTTTTATTAATTAAAAATATTTTAAAGTTTTACTGAACTAGGAATTAGTTTTTATTTTATTAATATTATTTTATATTTTTAATAAAATTAGTTTTTATTATATTAATAATGTTTTAATTTTAAATATTGATTTAAATTATTGTTTTATTATATTCAATAGATATATATAATTCTGTTAATAAAAAAATTAAAATATCAAATAATTCTTATAATATTGTAAGATATTAGTAAATATGTTTGTTATACATAAATTTTATATCATGAATTTTTATTGTAGAGTTGTAAGTTACAAATCAATTTGGAATTTATTATAAATAAGGAAAGAAGACAACTTAACATAATTTGTTTGTAATCATAAACGACGTTTTATCAAATGGCTCAATGGTTACATGTCTCATACACTTGCTCACAGGTCTCAGGTTCGAACCCAGCTGAGTGCTGGTTTTTATTTTTCTCGTCGAACAAAACGACGTCGGTTTGGATGACGTCGTATCGGTTTAACAGAACCATTAACGACGTCGAATTTTTCTGTTTTTTTTTTAACGGTGTTCCAAATTGGTAAGGTCAACGATAAGTTCGGGTTTTTTTTGGAAGTCAACTATTATTTTGGGTTTGTTTTGGCAAGCTTCTTAGTCGGGGTTTGTTTTGGCCAGATCTGAATAGTTCAGGATTTGTTTGGCATTTTTCCCTTTTATTAATAATATGATCATTCTCATTTTCTTAGTTATAAATGTTTTGTAGTTTTAATAATAATTTATTAATGGGTCAATTCATTAAAATCATTAACCCATTAATTTAAGTGGATTATGGATTGATCCAATCCATTTACTTAATGAGTTGGATTAATCCATTAAAGATAAAATCCATTTAGATATAGGTTGGTTTGGTTTGGTTTATCCATTTTGACATCCCTATTTAGTATTTACAAGAGAGGAACAAATTTCAATAGAATATTAACTTTATCCACCAAAAAATTGAGTTCCACCATGTTCCACTAAAAAAATAAAAAACAACAAATGGATAACTTCTAGAAGAATTGAGTGTAATTCCTAGTTCCACTTTTTTCAATATTTCGTTAAATTAGTAAAATATTTTTGTCCCGACATTATTAAAACTGTATATGATATATCCAGTAAATTGGTCTATATACAAAGTCACAAACGTCACGGAACTGAAAAAAATTGGAAGAAAAGAAAAATCAATTTTCTTTTCAATTGTCTTTGCAGTTTCTGGTATAACCAGATGATGACTGTGACTGGAAAAACTCGAATGGAGTTCCAGGGCCAAATGAGCGTCGAGTTGCGTTGGGAGAATCTGACAACAGAGGCTCGTAGACAGGGCTTCGGTTCTTAGGCTGAGTGATGGATAAGGGGGACACTTCCTTCTCGATGGTCCTCGGTTGTGTTTCAATGTTACCTAGAGTCAGTATTGGACCGCCCATACGTTCAGCTTGTTGGAGTATATTGATCTTGCTGGGTCTGTATGTATAACGGTAGTACTTTAATGCGAAAATAGGACCCATCCCTGCTCCAACTATGAGCTGCACAAACGATTACTATTAGTCCTTAATGGAGATTTTTATAGACAGATGATAAGAGATGAGATTTTTGATACTCACAAACATTGTTATCCAGTAAGAAGGTTGAGAACAGAGGCGGAACATAATGGTGTACATTCCAGATGATGGTATGGCGCTGAAGAGAAAGTTTATGGCATAGAAACCGACCAGATTCCCCCAAATGGAAAGGTGTTGCAACACCGTAAATGAACTGCATCCAACAGAAACATATTAAAAAAAAAGAGAGAGAGAGAGACGTATTTAAGCATCATATAAATGGGGTACGTAATGAGTGTAAAAAGAGTATGTACTTACTTGGTTTCTTGAGCCACAACAAAAGCTTGAAGCCATATACAGCCAGAGAGAGCTACCATTCCAAGCTCCTCCATTTCACTTTTCTCATAAGCATATGCGTGAATTGTTATTACAAATACAACTATCGCCTGCAAAAACAAAATCCCAAATTCCAGATTTATACAAGGTAATATGAACTAAAAGAATAGAAAACAGAAAATAAGTTACTTCAATCATTTTAACTAGGTGTGTGGAGTTTGCAAAGTACATTTTTATATTACTAACTGCTGGTGAATGAAAATGTAAACAATTGAGATGACAGTACTCACGTGAAAAAGGGATCGGCCAAACCAACCCGCAAATGTGCTTGGATTAAGAAGCCTGTGGGGGAAAACATGAAATTTACAGATATTCGGCAAAACCCTCAACGAAATCAAACCACACTTACCTTCCAGCTTGGCAGTAGAACAAAATTTGAGGGTGTTGCATTACTGACGCTTCGCTAAGATCTTTATCAATTACACTAACAAGTACAGGGATACTGGTGTAGAAAACGTTATAAGCCATCAAGCTAACCGAATTGAAAAGACTAGTTCCAGAAACGCCTGAAATAAACGAGAAGCTGGGTACATTCTCTTGTCAGTATTTCAGGAATGACATGGATGCTATCTACTGAAAAGTGAAAACATATCTGAGGATATAAAAACTTACAAAATCTGAATGAAGCATATCAACAATGATTTGTAGAAGGAATACTGGGACAAAAATGCCGTCCGGTTATATGAATACCTCCCATGAACAAGAATCAGTCTTTTCAGAAACCTAAATCCTGCACGCAAAGATCCAATTAGATCTGTTTTGACAGGCTACAACAGTTTATCTATACAGCAAAATTACTATAAAGTCTGCTTATCGCCTTTCGGAAAAGTCTGATCAACTAAGTAACCAATCCAGAAGCAGTTGGAGGAAATATTGTATATGATATGTATCTAAGAGTTAATATGAAGGAAATAAAGATCTTGCTGCGGCTCTTACTTCCAATGCTATAATCTGCAGCTCTTGCTGCCTGCAGCCCTTCTCTTCCGCTGATGCCGACCCCGATATCAGCCTGCTGTATCATTCTTACATCATTCCCACCATCACCAACTGCCAGGGTTCGATAATCGCAGGATTTTAATATTTCGACCAACTGTAAAGCCAAGAAAAAAAGTTCAACAAAACATCAAATAAGATGATGAGCATTGAAAGGCCACTTGGTAACATGATGGATTGACTAATTAATAAAAACAATAGCACCAAACATTGGGAGG
The DNA here is from genome assembly GCA_030180135.1 of Orychophragmus violaceus. Lineage (NCBI taxonomy): Eukaryota > Viridiplantae > Streptophyta > Magnoliopsida > Brassicales > Brassicaceae > Orychophragmus > Orychophragmus violaceus. Next base: position 33,250,737 of record CM058240.1, read on the forward strand.
GATACCTGAGCTTTTTGTGAAGGTGTGACACGACAACATATAGCTGTTCTAGAAAGTATAGCAAGTTCAACAAAATCCTTGCGATGGTGTTTCAGAGCAATTTCTAGAGCCCAACCATCAATAACGAATGCCACGTCCTGTAATCCCATTAAATTATTCTCTCATACAGGTATAGGAATATGTTCCAAGGATGCAAAAATTGAAGAGAACCTTAGGTTCTGAAGTTGTAATCCGCATTGTAAGCAAAACCCTCTCCAAACTCCTAGAAACATCTTCTTCAGTTTTTCCATCAATCAATAGAAGTTGACCTTTAGGCTCTGATATAAACATGATTATTATGGTAAGAAGGCATGATAAGTGACAATAAGCAAAGCTTTCTAACACAAATAACAAAGAAAAGAAAATGATCTGAACTTACCTGGGGAGATAAAATTACATGAAAGAGCAATCTGTATAGCTGTATTCTGCTTATCTCCCGTCAGCATCCAAAAGTTTATCCCTGCTTTCCTAAGTGTTTCAATTGTCTCTGGTACACCATCCTAAAAAATCAGCAAATGTAATAAGTCCTCTCCTACTTATAATGCGACATTATATTACATTGTGAACCTCTATGTCCTGGACATTTACAATTTTACCTGCAAGCGGTCTTCTATAGCAGTGACCCCCAGAATATAAAGATCGTGTTCTAATCTTTGACAGACCTCAGCAATTCTCCACTGTGACATGTGAAAAGCATCAATTTGAGGCAATCAAGTACATCAACTTAATTATGCAGTAAGTTTAAAGTGAATAACCATGACAGAGAACTGTTCCAATTACCTCCCTATCGACCAGAACACTACTAGCCTCTTTAAACTTTACTGACCACTCTAGATACTCATCTTCTTCCAGTTCACGCCAAGCCAAACACAATGTTCGGAGCCCCAGCTGGGCATAGTGTTCAACAGCTTCAGCAATAGTTCTGGTTTGCTGACCTAATAGTAGCATAGTTGAAAAGAATTAGCCATCAGCTCTGTGCACATTCGGAAGCACACTACTTCCTCGTCTCATATTGATAAGAGAGACGTCAACTCACCAGGAGATGCATAGGGAAGGATTGATTCATCTGCACCTTTTGACAATAGAATAATTTTCCCGTTCTGACAATCTTTCACTACCACTGACATTCTTTTTCTATCTGAAGTGAATTCAAGAATTTCCAGTACCTCATAACGAATCGTCAAACCATTAAACCTAATGTCTGCGTTCAATAACGAGGACAAAACAACAAATGAGAACTACTTTTAGATGCATATTCCATGGAGAGTAAAACTCTAATGATATTACTATTACCTAGAAGATTGGCATTTTTTCCGACAAAGACCATATGCAGCTTTGCCGCAGCAATTACAAGAGCGTCCTCATCCTGAGATTGGGCCTTGTATATAATATCTCCAGCTTTGCTATCAGATGGAAATCCCCAGAAAGAAAAAAAATATTGAAATGAAAATTCCTAGAAAAACAGAATAAATATGCACAACTGAAATACGATCTGTGAAGTTTCTTTCCCATGCAAGACTGACAAAAACAAACATTATGAATTAAACATTAAGAAGTTGAAAATTACCTCCGCACAGGTATAACTGTGTTGCAGATGGCCATAACTGTAAGAAATCGGATGACATCTGTAGAGCCACTAGTGATGGCATTAAAAAGTTGTGCATCTGATTAGAAAGATCAGAATAAATTAGAAACAATTCTCCTTTGACGATACTCATTGACGCAGAGGCTTAAATAACGTATACGAAAATATTATCGACATAAATTTGGGTAGCACAAAATTGACAATATAATACACCAGGAAAAGTGTGAAACCTTTTAAAGCATCTCCATTCTCATTCCCATAAAAAATGCCACCAATACAGCATCTTCTAAATATCATCGTGTTGTCTGTCAGGGTCCCAGTTTTGTCGGTCAAAATGTACTCTACTTGCCCAAGGTCTTCACTTATTGCTGTGCTGCCACACACAAACGCCACATAATGCAAAAAAATCGTGAGATTAATGTGTTCACAGGTGAATATGAAGTAGTCTGCCTCTATCTTGAACTTACTTTGCTGCATAAGATGCTGTGCCAGTCTCTTGATCTATCATCTCCACATCCCATTCTATAAATTTTGCGTAAAGACCCTTGACCAGATCTAGAGACACCTGCCACATTTCATCAACCAGATGCTTAGTAGAAATAGGCATCCTAATTTTACATAAATTGTGTTATCTTCAAGATCAATGGTTTCAATAAAAGATTATCATAAATCCCCGATTTGCATCCCAGACTCTCTTTCACATGCCCAGAAGTCACTTAATGCATTATATATGTAACTCTAGAGCTAGCAAAAATGAAATTAGGATTTCCACATGTATAGCAAGGACGTTATAGCTACCTTAATGGAGATGGGTATCATGATGGAACATAGAAGCTCAAACCGCAAAGGGATTACAAGAAGCTCATACCACGGTGATTCCTCTGGATACTGCACATACCATTGCTGAAAAACACAACAACCAAGTTCTTATAGTTCAGAGCTGCCCAATCATATAAAAACAAGTGTAAAAAGTCAATTATGGAAAATGACATTGTAGGAGGATTAGGTAGAAAAACCTAACCTTCCTTGCTTCTGTATCTTTCCAAACATTTCCAGCAACACCGAGAACAATAACAACAACAATTTGGAAAACGAATATTGCTCCAGTCAATTTGTCAATCATTGCATCCATCGCAGTAAGTTTTGGCTCAGCTATACCCCTACTCATACCAAGCTTAGTTTGGTTGCCTATAAGAGTGAAAAATCATCAAAGCATTACCAAATCAATTCAAATCATACGACGAACCAGAGATATTTAGAATGAATGGTCCTGAACCTCAGAAATATATTTCAAAACCAAAAACAAGCCACTTTTATAAGAAATCATTACCTGTATAGACAGATACTCCACAAGCCCACTCCGTATTTCTCAAGTAACAAGACTGAAGAAGAGTGTTCTTTATTGTTAACGAACAGACGTCATTGTCAATAAATGGTGGAAATAAGCGCATGTTTGCATCAAATCTTCGAATATCCTTATCTGGAATAGGACATTCAAGCACACCCTGAAAATATAGACAGCTTAGCACCAACTCCTTTATACGAAACAACATGGAAAGCCAGGAGTGATATGATTATTTACAAGACGTCTTACTTTCATTTTGTGTAACAATTCTAAATCAATTCCCACGCATGCTGAGGGTATGACTCTTGTTTTGAGATCAGTTTCACCGTCTAAAGCAGCAGTCTGCATGTATGAGTTCACTTTTAGCACATTTGAGAGTGCTTAAGAAAGGTTACCCGCATCGAATCGGAAACTAGATCGAAACATAAATAATTTACTTGCAAGACGGGAAGTCTACCTCTACATAGCAAACACCTTGTGGATCTGAGGTACCAAGCAAAACTAGATCACAAGGAACTTCATCATTCTCACGCAACCAGACAATATTGCCAACCTGTATGTTCTGTGCTTGGATCTACAAGCAAAAATACTAATACAGCTAAGCCAAAATATCACCTAAAAAAATCAATCGCCTACACAAAAAAAAATCTTGCAAAAGTGATTCATACATGCTTCTTGATCCCCTGTTTCACGATCCAAACTTCTTTCTCATTTGCTTTCTTATCTGAGAGATACCTATGGTAATCATCCCAGGCTTCTTTGGAAGCGGAGACGGCAAATATGAAAATTAACGGACCCCATGTACTTGCAGGATTTACAGGGGTGATAAGTGACCATAGCTGAAGGCACGCAATTAACAAAAAGTACTGGTTCATGAACCGGCTGGAAAAAAAGAGAAGGAGGAGAAGGAACATCTCAATCAGAGAAGACGAAACAAGAAGAGAAGGGAAATGAACAAAATCAAATGAATCATCACCTGAATTGCTCCCACAAGTTCTTTGGAAGAAAATTCCACAAAGTATACTTTGTGTTAGATATACGGTTATCACAACAAAGCTCCTTTGAAGCTTCATCATCGTTAATGTAAACAAAACGCTTCATTTTTCTTCTTAGAGTTTCATCTTCAAACTCAAAAGAGGCTGATTGAAGTTGACGCCCATAAACTGCAAAAAGATATGAATTGTTAAGCAATACTTAACATTAAGATAGTCACATAAACCGAGAGTAATCATCATTCCATTAAAGAAAATGCAGTCGAGATTTATCAAAATACAAAATACACCAGTGTTCTTAGAAATATGTATGAAGAGCAGCAAAACATTATAAACCCCACAAGGAATTAATTACAGTCTACCCAATTTAGGAAGATCAAAATCAAACACCTGAGATCTATCAAAATCGCAATTCAAAACTGATTAATTTCCACAAATCGAGATCAGAATAGAACTCAAACATCAACTAAATTTGATTTCCAACATAATCTCGCTGAGTTGAAGAAGAAAATTAGTTTTTCAAATTGGTACAACATTGAGCGATACGTTACCTTGCCGATTGTCGCCGGTGTTCTGAGATTCCTTGCCGGGGTTTCTTCTGCTCTGTTAAACGCGGACGGTGCGTTTTATTGACTTCCGTAGAAATAGGCCCCACCACCGTAGATTTGCCTCTGACGTTTATGGTAATTTAAGAGACACTGTGCGTTGGTTTTTTTCCTCTTCTTAAACGGCACACGTTCTGTCTCTCCGAAACTCATTGTCTAATATTCAAATAAGACTGCACCTAGATTTCGATCCTCTTGCCATCTCCGAATATACCTCTTTGTGGACTAGTGACCAGAATTTTATTTTTCTAAATCTTTATAAATTCACACTCTTAATATCATAGACTTTAGAAATCTCAATCAACAAAAAAAACTTTCATGTAATTTTCAGTTATACAGATCAACGTTTATTTATATAAATACGTTATTCTCGCCTAAACAAAAGTATGTGAAAACATTTTTAGTTTAGTAGTTGCGCAAATGTTTATTAATATCTTTATATTAATCTTTATATTAATTGGAAAATGCTTTTAGCTTTATATTCACTTTCAAAATGGTTGATTACTAATCTTTATTTTAACTAGGATCCGACCCACACTAAGCTTGTGGATTTTTTTTCTTTTTTATTCTCATTTTATAATTGTTTGATTTATAAAACTTATGTTAATATCAAAGTTTTAGTACTGATTTATGGCAGTTAACCAATGATTGATATGTTAAAATTCATGTGGATCAAACAGTTATTTTTTCTTTAGTTTTTGAATGAGTTTTATACAACGTTTTATTTATGTTAATACCGGTTTTTTAGAATTAATATATGCTAGCTAATTAATTTTTGGTGTGTTTAAATTTTAGATGGTAAACATATTTTTGTGTTTCTTTATGAATGAGTTTTGGACAACATTATGTTTTATTTGTTTTAGATAGCGGGCCTTATATAATGTTGGACAAAATTGATGTATAATAAGCATTTGTAAGTAGATTAAATTTGTCAAAGTTTGACAAAATTGAAACTGTTTTTGTTTAATACTTAGAAAGGCCCATCTAATATTTATATTTACATTTAATACGTTCTAATGCAATTAAATTCTCTAATATTACAACAATATAGATTTCATATAGTACATATCCATATAATTCAACTAAACAAATAATAACATGAAATATCTCCAACCAGATTATCTATTAATATATTCTGCGAAATCTAAATCAAAGCAACTATTGATAAATTTGGGATTATGTGAATATTGTAAAACTAATATTATATTCGAAATAGTTTCTATAAATTTGAGATTATATGATATTCTTTAAGATTATAAAGATATATTCATCAAGATTACATATTTTAGTTTCCTAAATATAGGCTTCGAAAATAGATATAAACGATAAGTCTATTGATAAATAAATTAATAATAAATGATAGGAATGATATAATTAATTATATCAAATCAAATATTTTATACAAACAAATAGTACATTATAAAAAATATTTAATACTGGTAAAATAGGGAAAAAAACATTTAAGACTTATAAATTTTGAAATCCACAAATGATACATAATTAAATAATTTAATATAAAATATTAATTTTATAAATAATATACACATATTTACATGAGTAAATATTTTTTATTGTATTTCAACTGAAAAAGAATAAAACTTGAAAAATTACCTTGGTATATATCAAATTATAAATCAAATAATATGAAAATTAATGTGTAACAAATTAATATTATTTTCTGGACAAAAAACTAATATTATTTTTAAAATAAAATAATGTTAATAATAATAAATAAATTTTTTTTTTTGTAAAACTAAGATTGTAAAGTATATATTCATCAAGATTACATATTTAAGTTTCCTAAAATATAAGCCACGAAAATAAATATAAATGGTAAGTCTATTGAAAAAATAAATTAAAAAAATAAATTAATGATTGGAATAATATATTTAATTATATAAAATTAAATATTGTATACAAATAAATAATATGAAGGAAATAATCGAGCTTCCCTAATTTGCTCCCATAATTATGGGCAAGTGAAAAAAAGAGACAAAAAGATCTCCAAATTAAAGAAAATGGATGAAACACCCATAAACCAGTGTATCCAGCATATACCAAAGAACAAAACAAAAATCGATAGAGAGGTTCGGACTATCGGGACTTATGAGATCAATCGGACGTAGGGGCAACAACCTTTACTCGAACATTTCAGACTCATGGATTCAACCAAAAGTATTAAAGAAAATCGCAACTACCCATATTTTACCTCACATCATTCACCAAAACTCAAGATAACCAAGCTTCTTCTTTCATGGGACCAAGAAAAAAACAGAATAAAAAACCAAAAACCATAAAAATACATTTTAAATCGAAAAAGAAGAAAATAATATGAATGATGTAACGCCCCTTCCCCATTCTCCGCTGACCGCCTAGCTGACCGGTCAACAATCAAACAAGAACATGACCAATCGAACCCGAGCAAGTCGAACGGGAAAAGTTCGCTACAGGACGAAGCCAAAGATAGTTCGGTTTGAGACAAAAGGCTCGCACCGATCTATTTCCGACTCCGCTATCCTCGTATCCGTAGCGCAAGCAGTACTACTTGCACGACTTCAACGAGTTGTGTCGGTTCGGACCAAACCTCATATCAGGGAAACAATTTCATTTCTAAGGAGTTAAACATCGAATACAATGTTTAACAAGTTTACAAACAATCGTCAATAACAAAATATACATATCAAATCCAATCAAATACAATCATAAAGAAAATAGCGCAGCTGCCGAACCGAAAATAAAACATCCAAAAATAACGAATCACAATCACGTCACAAACAACCCGAAGCTACACCGAGGACCTCCCACGTCCGTCGCTGAACCTGAAAACACAAAAAGAGTCTAATGAGCAATCTAAGATTACCCAGTGAATCGGCTCCCCACTAACGGCTTCTATTCTATCTAACTCTACCATCCCCGCCCCGAAACCCAAAATAACAGTCAACAAGAAATAAACGGTCCATCACGCGCTACCACGGCGTAATCAACCCACACACAAGCAATAGCCAAAATAAGTGAGAGAGTGAAAGAAATCGAAGGCACTGCGGCACATGTCCTCGATTGGACTCGATCTATCTATGCGCAACAAAAGGAAGATAAAAACAACACTGGGCCCTACGAACTCGGTAACTTCCACGGGTTCACATCGTCGCCTATATGGCAACTAACCCTCGACTCCTATACGTGCTCAAGAGGACTCACGCATAGGACACCGTTCTCTGTACATCGATACGCGGTGACTCTGACTACCCCTAGATAGCCCGAGTTTCCATGCAATCCGGCCCTAGGACATGACCCCGTATTCTCCGGACCGCACACCTACCGGCGTCACCCGATAGGTTAACACCATAACCAGAACCACTATGGCCCGGTTAGGTCAAACCCGAGGATCCAATCGGGTCGGAAGTACCGGAACGTAAACAAAAACCTAGGCTTGCGGAATCTAACGCACCCTAGAGTCCTAGTGCAGAAATGTAAACACGCAGACTCGCTGGGACTCTAACACAGATCACGCAATCAATAATAACAATAATAATCCCAATCATTCCGCAAGCCACTACACTACCCAACTCACCGCTCTGACTAGGTAAGATACCTAGTCAGCACCACTAACTTACCCGGTCTCATGACCGAAGTAAGTGTCCGCAATGACTACCCGGCCCAACACCGGGCAGTCTAATAAACCTGCACACCAAACTCACCACAACAATAATACAACACGCAATAACAACTAATCACACAATCACACTGGTCATCACACAAGCAGACCTATTTAGGGTTTCTAAGTCTTTTAATCCAATTCACGCCCGCTACCTTGGGTTAACCGCTTGTTAACCCGTAGACGGTTCACCAATCGTAACACTTCTCATTTCTTAACCAAACCTAATCATCATTCATTAACTCCCCGAGCTGTCAGTTTAGAGTTAGTAAACTTACTCACTCCCCGACGTCTCATTATTAACTTAATTTGATTCCTTACCCAATCCCGCTATTAAATCTAAACCCTAAACCCGTTACTGAGTCCAATACCCATTCCCGTTATTATACTCTATACATTGGTTTAGGTTTCACTCATATTTTACTATCGTCTTAATTTCCCGTATATAGTTCATTAATACTCGTTCTTTACTTATAAATATAAATATAAATACATATACGTCAACCACACTGTACTAACGACCTAGCGGCACGAAACGGTTAACTCTTTTATTCTAAACCCTATTCAAGTATATTTGGTTTTCCTTTGGTTAATTATCAAATGTCCAGTTAATTAATTACTTGATTCATTTAGTCAATGGGTAACGTCCTAGCGACTATGGTTTCGTGATTTCCCGGTTTAACTTGTTCCTACGAGTTTTCGAGCCGACTCACAGAATAGTTACGGAATGACGGTTTTGCCGCGGATAAGGATTCCCGAACTATCAAACACTCCTGAAACACAAAACCACAAAACCGGTCAATCTCGGATTCAATGTAAACCGGCCCAACACCTTAACCAACCGGTTTGATTAAACCGGTTTAGGGTTAAACCGTTGACCCGGTTTAACATCCTTTGACCCGGTTTAACCTCACCACAAACCAACTCAATTAAGCAAACCAACTGTACCAATGGGTTCCTTGGAGAACCGGCTTTACTCGGCGGTGGAAGAGGCTCGCCGGCGACGTGACACCGGCGTTGACTCCGGCGGCGGAGGCGTTGACCGGCGGCGGAGGGGCTTTTTCCGGCGGTTTCTTCTGCAAATCACTACACCAAACTGATCCCAATAAACAGATCTACTCATTTCTAAGCTCAAAACATCACAAAACACAAGGTAAAAGGTGGGATCTACAAACCCTAAGGGCGGCTTCTTCACGGCGGTTTTCCGGCGATCTCCGGTGGCTACAGGGGCGGAGGTTCACTGGACAAGACAGAGGAGATCAATACAAAGCTCTAGCAATTTATAGATCTAAAATCAAGCTTATAGAAAGAAAGTTACAAGCTTTTCTTGCCTAGGAAGCAAAAGGAGGAGGAGGAGCTCCGGCGGTTGATTCCGGCGACTATAGCGGCGGCGACCAGCTGGAAAAGGTAGAGGAGCTCAATAGGAAGCCATGGGGCTTTGTAGATCTGAATTTGAGTTTATAAAATGAAAGTTATGGAATTTCTTGCAAAACAAGGTGTAATGGCAAATCTAGGGTTCTTGAACTTTTTTTGGAGATTCAAGAACATGCAAGAGATTTGGACAAGGACTTGCCTGATCTTGAGTGACAGAGAGAGGCAAGAGTGGCCGAGAGTGAGAGAGAGGATTTGGTGAGAATTTGAGCCTTTACTTGCTCAAGAAACAAGAAGAACATACAAAGGATTTTTGATGGATTTCTCAAGAACTTCCAAGAACTATCAAGAACACTCAACAAAGATTATTGTTTCTGGAAAAAGAGAGTGTGAGAGATGCAGAGAGTGTTCGAGGGAGAGAGAGATTAGAGAGAGGAGGAGTTAGATTAAATGAACTTGATTAGATGGATACTTGCACAAGAAAGGGATTCAATGCATTTGCTTATGCATGCATGCAAGGGAGAGAGGTGGAGGCGTGGGGAAGGGACAGGTGTCTCTCTGGCACCATTATGCTGTCTAATATCATCATTAACCCACACACAAAAGCCACTAATCACACAAACTCCCGAGGCTCGGTTTTACGGTTTATCGGATTTAATATTTTAGAACAGCTTCGGATGATTCCATAAATTCCAAAACCTCCAAAATAAGATTCTACATGCTTTTAGATGAATTTAGCATTTTGAATCACTCCGTTCGGGCTTACGTAGCTCAAGATATGAATTTCCGAAGTTTCTTCGGTTTAGTCGGTTTCCATTCCCGATAAGCCGAAAAACTCGTTTCCGCTCCGATTCTTCCAATTCCGATCTTGTAAACATTCTTTATGTTAAAACATAAGAATATTTGGCCCGTCTCGGTTTCCATCTCGAATTTTGGTAAAATTACCATTTTACCCCTGACTTAGGTAAAATGACGGTTTTACCCTCGGTTGACTTTCTGCTGCCCGTTGACCGTATTTTTGATACGGGGCATCACATCCTTCCCCACTTACAGGAATTCGGTCCCCGAATTCTTCGTCACTTACGGACGTTGAATCGGTTCCTATTCCGGTGGGCTGCTTACCAACTCCTACGCTTCCCCACTGTGCTTCGACTTCCACATTTCTCGGACGACATCCTTCCCTCCTTTTCCTGGGACACACTTCAAGAATCTTACCATCGGCTTCCTTCTCCATGACTCCAACATCGGCGTTCCTCCTTCCAAATCTTTTCGCTAACTCCTCATGCGCCTCGGCTCCTTCCTGTCGATCGCAATGGCTGCTCCACTCTCACTGTCGGTGCTCCCACTGCTTCGCGGTCCGGCGTGATCGACTAGCAACATCTCGACACTTTAACTCGCTTTCGGGTTCGGGTGCAGTTTTACTTCGCTTTCTCACTCTATCCCCGATATCACTTTCCCATAAAAGTATGGTTACTTAATCACGTACCCTATGGTCACTCGTGATTAAATAACAATACCCTATAAGTCCGTTCTCTCGTGAATCGACGGTTGAACTCAACCGTCCGCAAGTCAGCTCGAAACTTGAAATATAAGCAAAATAAACTTATGACTTATCTTTCTATCAAGGTCAAAGAAACGATCAATCACTACTCACACATTCAAACTGTTAGCAATCTAATGGTCACTACGACCCAAAACGGTCAATCTATCTAACCCACGCTTGCTAACACTACGCGATCTACCGCACACAACAAAACAATCAATCAGTCAAGCAAGAAATAAACAAGCAAGCTACTACAATAAATCACGCAATCTAGAGATCGGCCGAGTGCGTCGTCAATCCGGGTTCGGGTCATGATGAACGGTCGTCAGTTCCGCCCATCATTTAGTTTCACACAGTAAACCATTTGCTTTTCGAACCATCTCAATCATGCAAATAGTTACTATGCTACTATAAACGATTAGTCGAACACTCTGCATCCACCATATACATAAAACGATATATCATACATCATAAAGTTTTTAGTACACGGTTAAGATCAGAGTTCCTACATAAAGCCGTCATCATATACCAAAAACCCATACGACGCCGCTGCACAACAAAAATCAAAGACGACACGCAAGTCGCCTATCCGCCGATCTATCTACAAGTCAAAATAAAGTTAGTGCCCCCAACTTACCTGGCCTAACTACCCATACCCTATCCTAACGCCTCCAGTAAGACCAGAATGCCCCACAACACTGGCAATACGGCTCACTGGAGTATCCACTGGCAGGCGCGCCGGGTGGGTGTGGTGTGTGTGCATCTCAAGACGGTGCTCCAACGTGCTGGGGCCCGGCTATCGGACAGAGGTAAGCATCGTGACCTGCACGGCCACAAACTGAACAGACTGAAGGAGCTACTGGGTACGGTCCTCGATAACAAGCGGCTGCCGAGTGTCCATAACCTCCACATAACTGGCACGGCGAAGTCGGCGCTGATGGGGGATCCATGAAACAATCTGAGGCAAGATGACCCGGACCTCCACATAACTGGCACCTCCTCACTGGCTCGGGCTGCGGCGACTGAATGATCGGCATCTGGATCATAGAGAACTGTCTGGCGGGCGGCGAACTAGGCTCGGGGTCTCTGCGGCTGGGTCCGGCTCCCCAACCTCCGGGTGCTGCTGCTGGATACGGCTCACCATCTGGCATATACAGTCCTGCTCTGGCGACTGGGCAAGTCATCTCTCCATGGTCCTCCTGACCACATAACGGACAGTGGCCTGGTAAAGGTAATGGCTGATAGGGCTCCCGAAGACGCGGGTCAACGGATCGCTGACACCACCGCAGATGAAAATCTCGTACTCCACATCCACTACAAGCTCGGCTCTCAGGTACAACCGGTGGGGCCTCTACTGCCTCGACTGGTGGCGTCACTACCTCAAACTCCGACCCAGAAGATCCTGATGACATCTCAAGGTCCAACGGGGTACGGGGAGATCCTGGTCCAACCTGCTGCGCCAAGATATCCTCTAACACCGCTACCTGCTCCCCTACCTGCTGCTCCCACTGCTGATGCTGATCAGGGTCCACTGGCTCCATATCAAGATCAAAACCGAACGGTAACGGGTCCATCAGATAATCCTCCATACCAAGCAGCGGTGGAAACTCTGGTGCCTCAAGAGGTGGCGCCTGGTACATCGGTGGCGCATCTGTCGCGGCGAGAATCTGCGGCACGTCCGGCTCTGGCCACTGTGGCGGTAACTGCAGCTCCACATCTGCTCCACCCAGAAATCCCATCATGTCGGCAAAAGGGTCTCGGCTACCTGCATCATCTAACATTGCGGGCGGTAACGGGTCCGGAAGAGGTGACCAATCCACCTGTGCTGCTCTCGCACCCTGCATCTCTCGTAACGGAACGGGCGGCTGATCCGCTGTACGGGATCCCTGCGTGTGACCTGGCGATGCTGGGTACCCCTGGAACTGAACTACCTGTCCCTGCTCGGACCCGACTGATCCCTGCTGACTCATCCTGCTCGACTGTACTGCTCCGTATACACACACACACCCAACCACTCTGCCCGGGACGCACTGCTGTAAGACTGCAATCAAAAACACAAAATGAGTTAGTACAAATAATACGAAAATTTCTACTTTCCCATCCCAACCCCGAGTGTAACGGACGCGGCTCGGTTTCCTAATGGTTGCTTGTGTGACACATTTGACTCGATAAAACACGGAAAACACTCAAAAATGAAATGTTTCGAAACCCATGCAGAACCATGCTCTGATACCACCTTTCTGTAACGCCCCTTCCCCATTCTCCGCTGACCGCCTAGCTGACCGGTCAACAATCAAACAAGAACATGACCAATCGAACCCGAGCAAGTCGAACGGGAAAAGTTCGCTACAGGACGAAGCCAAAGATAGTTCGGTTTGAGACAAAAGGCTCGCACCGATCTATTTCCGACTCCGCTATCCTCGTATCCGTAGCGCAAGCAGTACTACTTGCACGACTTCAACGAGTTGTGTCGGTTCGGACCAAACCTCATATCAGGGAAACAATTTCATTTCTAAGGAGTTAAACATCGAATACAATGTTTAACAAGTTTACAAACAATCGTCAATAACAAAATATACATATCAAATCCAATCAAATACAATCATAAAGAAAATAGCGCAGCTGCCGAACCGAAAATAAAACATCCAAAAATAACGAATCACAATCACGTCACAAACAACCCGAAGCTACACCGAGGACCTCCCACGTCCGTCGCTGAACCTGAAAACACAAAAAGAGTCTAATGAGCAATCTAAGATTACCCAGTGAATCGGCTCCCCACTAACGGCTTCTATTCTATCTAACTCTACCATCCCCGCCCCGAAACCCAAAATAACAGTCAACAAGAAATAAACGGTCCATCACGCGCTACCACGGCGTAATCAACCCACACACAAGCAATAGCCAAAATAAGTGAGAGAGTGAAAGAAATCGAAGGCACTGCGGCACATGTCCTCGATTGGACTCGATCTATCTATGCGCAACAAAAGGAAGATAAAAACAACACTGGGCCCTACGAACTCGGTAACTTCCACGGGTTCACATCGTCGCCTATATGGCAACTAACCCTCGACTCCTATACGTGCTCAAGAGGACTCACGCATAGGACACCGTTCTCTGTACATCGATACGCGGTGACTCTGACTACCCCTAGATAGCCCGAGTTTCCATGCAATCCGGCCCTAGGACATGACCCCGTATTCTCCGGACCGCACACCTACCGGCGTCACCCGATAGGTTAACACCATAACCAGAACCACTATGGCCCGGTTAGGTCAAACCCGAGGATCCAATCGGGTCGGAAGTACCGGAACGTAAACAAAAACCTAGGCTTGCGGAATCTAACGCACCCTAGAGTCCTAGTGCAGAAATGTAAACACGCAGACTCGCTGGGACTCTAACACAGATCACGCAATCAATAATAACAATAATAATCCCAATCATTCCGCAAGCCACTACACTACCCAACTCACCGCTCTGACTAGGTAAGATACCTAGTCAGCACCACTAACTTACCCGGTCTCATGACCGAAGTAAGTGTCCGCAATGACTACCCGGCCCAACACCGGGCAGTCTAATAAACCTGCACACCAAACTCACCACAACAATAATACAACACGCAATAACAACTAATCACACAATCACACTGGTCATCACACAAGCAGACCTATTTAGGGTTTCTAAGTCTTTTAATCCAATTCACGCCCGCTACCTTGGGTTAACCGCTTGTTAACCCGTAGACGGTTCACCAATCGTAACACTTCTCATTTCTTAACCAAACCTAATCATCATTCATTAACTCCCCGAGCTGTCAGTTTAGAGTTAGTAAACTTACTCACTCCCCGACGTCTCATTATTAACTTAATTTGATTCCTTACCCAATCCCGCTATTAAATCTAAACCCTAAACCCGTTACTGAGTCCAATACCCATTCCCGTTATTATACTCTATACATTGGTTTAGGTTTCACTCATATTTTACTATCGTCTTAATTTCCCGTATATAGTTCATTAATACTCGTTCTTTACTTATAAATATAAATATAAATACATATACGTCAACCACACTGTACTAACGACCTAGCGGCACGAAACGGTTAACTCTTTTATTCTAAACCCTATTCAAGTATATTTGGTTTTCCTTTGGTTAATTATCAAATGTCCAGTTAATTAATTACTTGATTCATTTAGTCAATGGGTAACGTCCTAGCGACTATGGTTTCGTGATTTCCCGGTTTAACTTGTTCCTACGAGTTTTCGAGCCGACTCACAGAATAGTTACGGAATGACGGTTTTGCCGCGGATAAGGATTCCCGAACTATCAAACACTCCTGAAACACAAAACCACAAAACCGGTCAATCTCGGATTCAATGTAAACCGGCCCAACACCTTAACCAACCGGTTTGATTAAACCGGTTTAGGGTTAAACCGTTGACCCGGTTTAACATCCTTTGACCCGGTTTAACATGAAATATCTTCAACCAGATTATCTATTAATATATCCTGCGAAATCTAAATCAAAGCAACTATTGATAAATTTTGGATTATGTGAATATTGTAAAAATAATATTATATTCGAAATAGTTTCTATAAATTTGGGATTATGTGATATTCTTTAAGATTATAAAGATATATTCATCAAGATTACATATTTCAGTTTCCTAAATATAGGCTTCGAAAATAGATATAAATGGTAAGTCTATTGAAAAATAAATTAAAAAATAAATGGTAGGAATGATATAATTAATTATATAAAATCAAATACTTTATACAAAAAAATAGTACATTATAAAAAATATTTAAGACTTCTAAATTTTGAAATCCACAAATGATACATAATTAAATAATTTAATATAAAAATATTAATTTTATAAATAATATACACATATTTACATAAGTAAATATTTTTTATTGTATTTCAACTAAAAAAGAATAAAACTTGAAAAGTTACCTTGGTATATATCAAATTATAAATCAAATAATATGAAAAATTAATGTGTAACAAATTAATATTATTTTCTAGACAAAAAACTAATATTATTTTTTAAATAAAATAATGTTAGTAATAATAAATAATTTTTTTTTTTTTGTAAAACTAAGATTGTAAAGTATATATTCATCAAGATTACATATTTAAGTTTCCTAAAATATAAGCCACGAAAATAAATATAAATGGTAAGTTTATTGAAAAAATAAATTAAAAAACAAATTAATGATAGAAATAATATATTTAATTATATAAAATCAAATATTGTATACAAATATATAATATGAAGGAAATAACCGAGCTTCCCTAATTTGCTCTCATAATTATGGGCAAATGAAAAAAAGAGACAAAAGATCTTCAAACTAAAGAAAATGGATCAAACACCCATAAATCAATGTATCCAGCATATACCAAAGAACAAAACAAAAATCGATAGGGAGGTTCGGACTATCGGGACTTATGAGATCAATCGGACGTAGGGGCAACAACCTTTACTCGAACATTTCAGACTCATGGATTCAACCAAAAGTATTAAAGAAAATCGCAACTACCCATATTTTACCTCACATCATTCACCAAAACTCAAGATAACCAAGCTTCTTCTTTCATAGGACCAAGAAAAAAACAGAATAAAAAATAATAAAAAATAAGATGATAAATACAAAAATATTTTTGAAGTATGAATTTTAAATATTGATAATTTTTTTTTTAATGTACATAATCCCAGATAAAAATAAAAATAGATGATAATCAAAGATATATTTGAAATATGAGTTTTAAATATTAATAAATATGATTGTTATAAATTATTATTTTATTTTATAGATATACATAATTCCATATAAAAATAATAAAAGGTAAGATGATAAATTCTAAATATTTTTGATTTATGAGTTTTAAATACTGATAAATATGATTGTTGTTAATTATATGATTTTTATACAGTAAATTCATATGAATTTCGAAATTACAAGTATTACAGATAAAATATTTTAAATAAAAAATTTAGATATACAAATGTTTATATATAGTTTTAGTTTATTATAGTTAATATGAAAATATATTTATAATTTAGCTGTTTATAGATATGATTTTAGGTAATAATTTATTTTGTTGTTATTAATTTTAAATTTATATATAATAATAAAATATTTTAATAAAAGTTTAAATTTAATAATTCAATTGTAATTAATATGATATGAACTTTTATCATTGATAAATTGAGTTAATATTTTTTTCAAAATTTTTATTTAATAATTTTTTTCAAAATTTATATTTAATAATGAAATTAGGCTAATTACTGTTTTAACCTTAATTTATATTGGTAATTTTATTATGTTTTCTAATTTTATTATGGAGATATACATATTTGTGAAGATTTTTAAATTTTAGTTTGAAAATATACATAACCTTGAATAAAATAATAAAAAAGTAAGATGAGATGATAAATATGAAAATATTTATTATTTTTAAAAATTATTTTAAAAATATACATAACCTTTAACAACAAAATAAATAAATAAGATGACAAATATGAAAACGTTTATAAATATTTTTAAATATTAATAAATATTTTTTTGGTTTTATATAGTAAATTCGTATTATTTATATATTTTGAATTTATATATATAAATGATGAAATATTTTAAATAAGATATTTATGTATAGAGTTTATACACAAAATATAGAATTAAATTTTATTTTAGTAATACTAATTTATCTATAATAAATTATAAATATTTTATTAAATATAATAATATATGTATGTTTAACTATAAATAGTTTTATATAAATTTTATATTATTATTATTAAATTAATTTTATAATTTAAAAAAAAAATATTTTTAATAATATTTGTGTTTCTATTATAAAAGGCTGTGGAAAAGTTCTAATTAAGCGCATTTCAAAAGAGACCTCAAATTTGAGATGCGAGAAACCTCAAATTTGAAGTTTTAAAGTGTTTGTTTTCAAAATAAAATTTCAAATATAAATTTCAAATCACTTTAAAATTTTGTGTATTTTGTATTAAAGTCAAGAATAATTTATACTATAAAATTTTTACATAAATATAAAATATACATTAAATAATAATAATAATAATTCACAAAAATAAAATGCATATTTAAGTTAATAAATTAAGGCTTAAACTCAAGATCTGAACATGTTTAACCGAGAAAAAAAAAGATTTGAACAAAGATTGATGTAATATCGAAAAGTTTATTTAATTGCCGAATCTAATCCGTAAGTAGTCACTGAATTCTTATAATGGAAATTTTCTTTTTAATTTCGTGTATGTTTATCCATGAGTCTTGATAATTTATAACAAGAACTAAACCAATGAATTGGATACTCAAGGATAATAGATGGCAGAGAGTGGAAATTTGGCCAAGTTGACATTTTATTACAAAATGAGATTTGCTTTAAAAAAAAATATTCTTAAAACAACAGTCGTGTATATGACAATCTCTAATTACTGATATTTGATGAACAAATTCATGAAAGATCCCGCAAAACCAAATCAAGATTTTACATATAATATTTCTGTCTATTTGAAAAGAAAAAAATGTCTATCACCGAAAAAAATATATACAATATATAAGATATAAAATTGTTTAAAGGTTAAAATTAATGAATTATAATTATAGGATTAAAATGCAAAAGAAAAGACGAAACTTCAAGTTGAGGTTTCGTACAGTGAAATTTTAAAAAATAAAGTTTTGAGGTTTTTTTTGGAGCGAGCAAAACCTCATTTGAAGTTTCTTTTTTCGAGATGTTCTAATAGACACAAGTTTATTAAAAAAATTCTAGTGAAAAAAAAAAATTCTAGTGTAGTACAACAAGAATCGTTCTTCGTGATCACGCCATGAATATTTTTAAAACCAAAATAATTCTAGTCTTTGTAGCTAGTGTTTTTTTCTATCTAAAGGATATATTAACCATAGAAAATCCAGGATGAAATACAAAGACAGATACAACAAAAGACGAATCCCGAACAAGTACGAGAGACAAAGACAGCAAGGAAAGCACACTAGCTCCTTCCGCAAACTAAAGCCCAAACGACCAAACAAGACGATATGGATAAAAAAACTAAAAAAACACTAAAGAGAAGATAGAAACAAGTTGAGTAAGAGACTTCAACGATCAAACTGAAACAAAGTTCATAACCGCACTCAATCATGCTCCCATAGAAACATTTGATGTCGAAGAATAGCTGAGAAACAATAGTTCGAGACGATCCAAACTAAGGCGACCAAATAACGAGCACAACCAGCCATACTCCAAGCAGATGGGAGAATGAGCTCGAGAAGACCTAAGCAGAAACTAGCCTCCACGCTCAAACCAAAACCCGATGACAAATTAAGACCAAGCTCAAGGAGAGAAACCTTGAACTTCGAAAGGGAAAACTGTAATCTAAGAACTCCAGCTCTTACACGCGGACACTCGCCGACCTGATCCTGACCATCTACCGACCAAAGAGCAGTGACGTTCTCGCAAGAGAAGAACAAGAAGACCAAACCACTGCGACGCTGAAAAATGTAGATTCTCCCATAATAGAATAACATCCAGACCACAGACTCCAAAGCGAAACCTAGTCAAACTTTGAACAAAGAACCCCAACCAACCAATGAAAACGAGCCAATCGAGAAGACAAATGCAACGCCATGCCGAAGAGTAAAGAATAAGATAATGCAATAGTTGGCGAGTAAGACAACAACCATCAAGCCATCCCTAAGCAACTAATCGATATCAACTAACTATTTCAAAGCGTGAAAACACGCATCAGATTCAAGCCCAAATGACCCGATGACTAAACCAAAATCCAATTCTTTAAATCAGATCCAAAACCAATCGACAACAAAATAGAGAAACTGACTTTACCCAACCGATCTAAAACTTGACCGGCACTAACCCAACCACGGATCCACCACGGCAACAAACAGACTGCCAGAGAAGCTTCACTGGAGGAGCACGCCTACACTCGGAGGTCACAAACCATGGAAAAAAGACGCCGTAAACAGAAGCAACAAACCACCGACAAGCAAAAGATGAGGAGCGCCGCACCAAGGGTCACTGACAACAACTGGCTACGGAAGAAAGCTCAGTTGGCGGAAGGAGAAGACACTACAAGACATCTGCGTATTAGCTGCAGAATAGCCGCGAAATTTTTGTAGCTATTTTTTTTACCTGCTGATAGCCACGAATTAGCCGTGACTCCAAAAAATCAATTCGTAGCTATTTCACAGCAAATCGTAGCTATATTGCCACGAGATGAAAACGCAGAAATTCGTAGCTATATAGCTACGAATAGCTACGATTCCGTCGTAGATAAAATTAGTCGCGATTACCTACGAAAACAATCATAGCTATATAGCTATGAAATAGAATAGCCGTCGTTCGTGGATACGCAGCTACGGATAGCTACAACAACGATGTAGAAAAAATTAGCTGCGACTAGCAACGAAACAAATCTTTGATAATTAGCTACAAATCTAATCCATAACAATTCCTGGAAATATAGCCGTAAATAGCGACAAATACGTCTATAGAACTGCATAGCTAGGAATAGCTGTGAATCAGGTCGTGGAAATATAGTCATGAATATGTTCGTAGAAATTTGTGGCTATTGCCACGGTCATATTCGTGGCTATCCGTAATGTAGGTAAATAATTGAGTTCACAGGCCGTCTGCATGCATGGTCGAATCGTCATTCACATCAATCAATCCTTATGTTTGCGCAGAGAATATATTCGTCTTAGCTACGAAATTCATCGCGGCTATCTGTAGCTTATGATAAATAACATGTTTATAACTATTGCAACTACTTTCTTTTTCAAAGAATTTTATTCAAAGAATTTTATTACCTAAGACTAAATATCATAGCTATCTGTAGCTAAAAATGTTATAAAATGCACGATTGCTCATCCTCTTTTTTACACATTCAAACATTCGTATATCGGTTGAAAAAAAAATTGAGTGATTTCCCTTCGTTTATTTTTCGTCTGTGTATATTATGAGTGATTTTTTTTTTTATTGAGAGTGGATGTATAAACGTTTAAAACGTTCTACTCATTCTGTGTGTAAGAAGTTTGCGGAGGGATTAAATTATTTTATTTTATTTGCGTGTAATCAAGATTATTATTTTGAATATGAGGTCTTGTTTTGTCCGTGTAAGAGGTGCAAAAATAAAAAAGTGCAATGATGATAATACTCCGGCGACCCATCTTCTATTAAAAGGCTTTACGGAAAACTATTATGTGTGGACGCACCAGGAGAACAAGGTTACTATGGCGGCGGAGCATCTACAAGTCATTATCACGGTGAAACTTCCACAAGTCATCACGTGGCTGGAGGTGAAACATGGACTGAATATCCTATTCAAGTTCCGATAGAAGAGTTTCGTGATCCCAACGAATATTTGAACATGTTACGTGACGTCAGAAGTGATGAATTGGAAGACCAATTTCAATATCCCGGAGAAATGCCTAGACAGTATCGCTCAAACATTTAATTATGTTTTTCCATTGCCTGATAAAGCTCTGACATCATATTACGAGATAAAGAAGTTGACGCGGTCTCTTGGATTGCCATGTCATAAGATTGATGTCTGCGAGGATAATTGTATGCTATTTTGAAAGGTAGAAGATCGTGAGTTGTCATATTGTCGTTTTTGTGGAAAAGATCGCTGTGAACCAAAGGTGAGTCGATCGGGGAAGAAGATACCAAAGCAGATGATGTTTTATCTGCCAGTTGGTGATCGGCTAAAACGACTATATCAATCAAAGACTACCGCATCACATATGAGATGGCATGTTGAGCATGTGTCTCTCGAAGGAGAAATGCATTATCACTCGGACGGAAGAGCGTGGAAACATTTTAAAGAGGTATATCCTACATTTTCTTCTGAGAGTCGCAATGTTTATCTGGGTTTATAAACTGATGGATTTAACCAATTGGTATGAACGGGCAATCATACTCTGCGAGCTGATTTGATGTGGACAATTAGCGATTTTCCCGTTACGGTATGCTATTGGGATAGATGACACATGGGAGGTTGGCTTGGCCATATTGTATGGACGATACAAAATCTTTTTGGCTGCCACATGGAAGAAAGCACAGTTTGTTCGATTGTCACATGATGTTTTTGCCTATAGGACATCCTTATAGACAGAACGTTAGAGATTTCTTGAAGAACAAAACAGTCCAAGACGATCCTCAGCCATGGCTAAACGGGAAAGAAATTTTACACGAGAGGATAAATAATATTCGTGGGCTGTGTAAAATAGTTGATTGTGAAGGAAAATGACATGAAAAGCCTGCTCGAATAATAGATGCATATGGTGTCGACCATAATTGGGTGAAAAGAGTATCTTTTGGGAGTTACCGTACTGGGAGAACCTACTTCTACGGCAAATCTTGATTTTTTTGCATATCAAGAAAAATTTCTTTGATAATCTCATCAACACGGTGCTAAATGTTCCAGGAAAGACAAAAGATAACATAAATCAAGACTGGATCTCTCTTCATTTTGCAGAAGACCCGATTTGGAGGTTATCCCGGATGGAAGAGTGCCTATTCCGATCTTTCAATTGTCGAAGGAATGTAAAGAAAAATTTCTTACGTGGCTGAAGACGGAGATTAAGTTTCCAGATGGGTATGTATCAAAGTTTCACATTGTGTTAACGTGGAGACGGGAAAGATCTCAAGCCTAAAAAGTCATGACTATCATGTCATCATGCAATGGCTTCTTCCAACTGCATTTACAGAACTCCTTTCGAATGCTGTTCATACGACAATTTTATGTAATAATTAATTTAATATTAATATTTCATTTTTAATATAAGTGGTCTTTATAATGTTTTTAATTAATGTTTTTTACGTATATATTGCACTCTTCTTCTGAGATATATCTACCAAAATATCACGGACCGAAGATGTTACTATGATAAGGTCAGGTTTTAATCCTATTCTACTGCAAGTGCACAGTTAAGTGATTGTAGTATATATGGTATCAAATCCACAGAGACTCTGGTCTCGATAGATAAAGAACCGTAGGAATTTAAACTAAGAAGAAAGCAAATTGTAGTAAACTAAATAGCAAAGCAAGAAAGTAAACAAGTAGCAGATTGTTGGTGGTGAAAGCAGTTAATTAAAGGCGCTAAGTCTAGGGCGTTCTCAGGAAATCAGACAAGCAGACAAATCAATCAGTCAGGATCTAATTAAGCACAGTTTTAGAACTCAAATCACGGATATAGAATTAACCAAATCTCTTTGCGAGAATTCTCTAAGTCTAAGTGCAGTAATCCAAATTTCTTTGCAATTACTAACAGATTAAACCAGCATTAATTTCAAGTTCGATATGTTCACAATTAAACTAAACCAAATTCCTTTGCGAGAAGTTTAATTGCTCAACCTAAATAGTTCAGATTCTAAACCACACTCTCGTGTCGTATTTAGCAACCTAAGATCTAGATTCTAATTGATCAGGTTAGAACTAGCATTAAACTCAATTTAGATCGAAGAACATTCTATTCATGTGAATCCTTAACTAAATTAAACAAGTCTAGCAAGTCATGAAATCCTTAATGATAAACCCTAAACCTAACTATGAATCTACTCAGACATGATTAATGAAACAGAAATCATAGAAATAATAGATTGCATATAAGAAATTAAATAGATAAAGGGGTTCGAAATCTTCTCCAAAATAGATGAAGTACATGATTAGATCAGCCCCAAAAGCTCTAAAAATCTCTTAGCTCTAAGTATGAAAGCGTATCTAAAATAAACACCAAAATTCTAATTATATAGGCATAATCTCGGCTGGGGCTTCTTCGTAAATACTGGAAACTTCTGGGCCAAAGTGCAAAATCTTCATTCTTCATTAAACCGCCGTATGGGCCCAACTCGCTAGTGTGTCGATCGACACCAAAGGTGTGTCGATCGATGCATGATCTCAAAATCGGACAGTGAGCTCAATCTCTCGGCCAAACACTCCAAAAATCCCCGAAATGCTCCAATATCTCCAATTCTGCTCCAAACCTGATTATACCTGTAAAAGACTCTAAAAGAACACAAAAGAACACTAAAACACAATTATATCATGGCATAAAACCGGTAAAAACCATGATATATCAACTCCCCCACACTTAGTCTTTGCTTGCCCTCAAGCAAAACAGAGAACTAGAATGTAGTGAAGAGGTTTGAAAACTCTTCGGAAACTCTTTTCATCTTAGAAGCAGCAACACTCAGATTCCCCTTAACAAACCACATGAAAGAATCAACCTGCAGACATCAAGACCAACATATACTTCCCCCACACTTAGCAACTGTCCTAAGTAAACTCCACAATCACATTCACGCATTCAAATTCACCATACTGACTTCTGCAAGTATTTAAGTGCGGTTTCACCTAAGGAGTATCGATAAAAGGCACATGGACTCTTACCTTATCAGCTCTAGACCACCATACTATCTTTCTCTAGTCCCTTTCTTCTCTTTTCCCTTCCTTAGCATTCTGATTTTTCTCCATTGGGTATCATTTTATTTTTTTATCAGTGCTCTTCCCGTTAAGGGGTGTACCTTGGACACATTCCATGGATGCACATGATATGAAAGTTGTAGCTACTATTCCCATGACCACTTCGGAGTTACTAACTCATGCTCAGTTTATTATCTTTTTTTTTATTTTATGGAAGGGGAGAAGGGAACTAAATAGGACAGGTTTACAGGCTGTGTCAGAACTAACAAGGGAATCCGACACAAAGTATACCAAGCCCTTAGGTGAGAAATCTAAGTCAGTATTAAGTTTGAAGTCAGTAAAAGGATCCTCTGATACCTGAAGCGATGTGGGTGTCCTTAGTAGGTTGATCCATGTCTGGGTTTTCTAATAGTCAGAGATAATCTGCAGTTTCATCCCAATGGTTACTTAAGTTTCTGCAAGTGCTGCTAATCTTCTCAAAAAATCATTGTTTCCTACTTAAAAGTTTTGACTCGATAAAACAAATTTTTAAAAATTTAACTGACTCTAAGAAAACAAAAGAAAGAAGTTAGTAGAACCTCCCCCACACTTAAGACACACTGTCCCCAGTAGTGTCAAGCGAAGGACTGGCAAAAAGAAAGAAAAATTTGTTAAAAGGATTGGTTGAGTTCTATCGGGTTTTACCTCTGTCGCTCAGGCATCGATCGTTGCACTAGGTGCATCGACCGTTGCTAGGCGATTTTCGTGTATGATCGATCGTTGCTCAGGACCGCAACGATCGCTGCAATGCGATTTCGATCGTGTTGTGACGATCGACACAGTGGTGTGTCGATCGACGCACTGCGTATATCGGATCAGTCAGAAAGTTAGCAGGTTAGTCCGTTGGTAAAACCAAATTTTCGTTCCTGCAAGCTGAAAACACTGAAAACAGAGTAAAATCAAGGCAACTAATGTATCAAATCAAGCACAACCAACCAAACATAGTAGCATCCTAAAAATCAAATGAAAAAGTGCAAAGGAAAAGAAAAAGATAGCAGAATACAGAACCGAATGTCTGAAAGACTACGCACTCTCGCTCTCATCATCATCTATCCCACCATAGCGCTCAGTGTCACTGGCTGCCGCAGGAGAACGCTGTCGACGTCGAGTAGCAAGGACGGGCTGATGGACCTGTGGCTGTCTCCTGCAGGTGCAGGTGCGCATGAAGTTCCAAATGCCCCGCAGAATCCCATCCTCTCCCTCTCTCCACTCTGCCTCAGACATAGCTCCATAAGGCATCGCAGGCTCGGGAAAGGGTCCAATATCGTCAGCAGAGGCAGCAACAGGCGCATGGGCCGAAGAGGACGAAGCTCGTGTGGAAGGCTCTCCCAGCGGATGAGCCATAGAAGGGACTCCACGCTGCGCGGTCTCAGGAGGCTGGAATCTCAGGGCCTTCAGTGTATAAATTTGTGTCAATCTAGGAGCAGGAAGCTCCAATCCACACTTCCCAGAGCTCGGATCATGGTAAACCCAAATACGCCCCTCCTTGAGCCAGGTAGAGCTCTGCAAGTGGCTGAAATCAAGGAACTCCTTGGCTGTGTCACACTCTGTGCCCTCTAGAGGAATCCCGTAGTGCATAAATATGGGAGTAAGCAGGCTCCCCACTGTCTCAGTGTCTACACCATCAAATGGCTTCAACTGCAGGTCACATAAATGCTGAGTGAAAACATCTCCCAAGTTGAGACCCTTAGTAGGATCTCGCACGCCAGAACCCTCAAACTGATCTCGCAGCCCGATAAACAACATCTCCATCTCATACTTGCGCATCTTGTTGGCCTCATACTTGCACAACAAACTCCAACACAAGATACGCAAGACATATCTCAGTACAGGATGCCTCACCTGCTTCACCGGTGTAGTCCTCGAGTTGTATCAACCGCTGCCAATACACTCCCAAAATGATCGGGCCTCCTCAGGATCCCACTCAGTGGCATGCCAATGCGCCTCAACACAGTGCTGAAACCGTAGATCCTGCAGATATCTAGTAAAGGAATCCGATACCTGACTCCCCAACTCATGAAGGTAAAGATACCTCCTGTAGCGCTCCTGCTATCTGGATCCGGGTAAACCACTCTGCAAGTGGCTAGCAACTGTCTGGCCAGCTCTGGATATAAATCATAAGGACGCATAGGCATTGTCCCTAGACCAATGCCCTTGCACACTGCGAGTACATGCTCATCTATCCCCAGACTCTTACAGGTAGAGAAATCTGCGAACTTGGTTGGTTTAATAATCATCCCACACCAACCGTTGTATAGCAGCGAGTCAAATTCATCCCACTGGTTAAGCAGTGGCCTCTATGTAAAATCAGCAGTCTTAAGGAACTCAGAAATGTTCCGTGGCCACTGTCTGGCTGTCGGGATATCTGCTGTGTCTGCTCGGGGCCAAGGCAGTGCTACTGCTGGACCAACTCTCACGTACGGCTCAGGTGGCTGAGAGTCTCTATGAAACCACCCTGGTGGTGGAATGTACTGTCGTGTGGCTGTTGCTGCTGTTGCTCGGCGCTTGCGGGGTTGTCTGCGAGATGCCATCTGTATTCAACAAGAAATTAAAACAATTAGTCTCGGCAATCTCTCTGTGAAATCGTGAAGCATCGACCGTTGCACCTAAGGCATCGATCGTTGCAAGGCGATTTCGCATTATCGAACATTTCCCCAAAATCGCAAAGCAACGACCGTTGCACAAGTGCAACGACCGTTGCAAGGCGATTTCAGCCGCAATCAAAATCCATAAATCGTTCTAAATTCGTTAAAACAACCACAAAATCAACAATAACTCATCACTAAACAACCTAAATCATGTTCACATCGGCACAGAATCATCAATTTCAGGCTAAACATCCGAATTTCATAAACCCTAAAATCAATTCCGAAAATGATGAAAATGAGAGCTCATACCTTGGAATCTTTGTAAATGGGTTATAGAAATAGCTAGAGGATGTCAAAACAAGTAGAATTGAGCTTTGAAACACAAGAAATGATGAAAAATTGAGAGATTTAGGAGTGGAGAATCTCGGTTGTACGGTCGGCGGAATGGAGAAGAAAAGAGAGGAGAAGGGTTTAAGGCCACTTACCTCGGTCGTGGGTGCAACGACCGTTGCTAGTGAGCAACGATCGATGCTGGTTGAACCATATCGATTCCGGTTTAGTGCGCGTACCTTAATTTTGCAATTGAACCAATTGCAACGACCGTTGCACAGGACCGCAACGATCGTCACAATGCGATCTATCTCCTCGTCGTAATCTCCTTGCAACGACCGGTGCACAAGTGCATCGATCGTCACACATCTCCAGACTCGAGTTATGTATCTGAAACTTTATTAAAAACAAACAAAAACGTGAAATCCTAAGAAAAACACCAAAAATAAGAAAGAAAAACAACTAAACCTAACAGTGGGTTGCCTCCCACTCAGCGCTTGTTTAAGGTCATTAGCTTGACCGGACGAACAAGATCAGTTTGCTGGGGATCCTGACAGAGACTTTGATTATCTCTGTGCAAGCCTCCTCATCCATGGCGGAGAATAAGCTGTATCAGAATGATCCTGTCCAAGAAAAGGAGGAGTAAACTGCTCTCCAGGATCCAAAACCGTAGTGTGACTTGACTGCTCATCATCTCCATCCATAATGGTGAAGGTCTGCCCATCTATCAGTGGCTTGCACAGCTTGTCCATCTCAAAATGCAGCGGCTCATCTCCCATGTGGAGGTCTATCAGACTGTGTCTAACATCTATCACTGCTCCCGCTGTAGCCAAGAATGGTCTCCCAAGTATCAACGCATCATCATGATCACTGTCATACTTCAGCACTAAGAAGTCTGTTGGAACTAAATAGTTTCCAACTCTCACCGGGATGTCTGTTGGGAATCCGAGCCAATTCTACAGATTCAGAATTCTCGCGAGTTCCCGATAGCCTAGGATCTAGGGTCTAGTTAATTGAATCATGGATCTCACCTCGTGATTACCTGGTGTTTAGCAGCGGAAGATGGATCAGGTAATACGAGATCTACTGCGCCTCAGATGCTGCGCCTTTATCGTAGTCCACACGCACACAAGCTGAAATCCGCCGGGTTGCTAGCGCCGGTGTTCGGATCTCCTGGGAACTTTAGTTTCTAGAGGTTCTGTGTTTTCTCTCTGAAAAAAACAGTCTGGGCGGCGCTCTCGAACACTCGCTAGGTCGAGATACAAAACGTGTTTATATACTGACCTCGAGGTGAACCGAAATATCAGTTTCGGTTTCGCCATTGTGTCGACCGACACAATTATTGGTGTCGATCGACACACGTCCTGTATCGACCGACGCACCCAATGGTGTCGATCGATACACCCCTTTGAAACTTATATTCGATCTGTATGCAATACATATCGATCAGACCATATACCAATGATCAATTCCCATGCAGGGTATATCCAACTTGCTTAGGTGTGTGACCCTGTAGGTTCACACGATACCAGAAATGAGTTACAACTCATTTGTCATAAGCGGTTTCTAGCAAAACATTATGACTACCTAGTATCACATGAATTGTCCGATCTCGACAATACAACTATTTCTAGAGTTCGTACAATGTGATTTCAGGACATAATCCCAACAATCTCCCACTTGTACTGGAATCACCTATTCCTATAATCCCTTCGTCTCTATATCTCGATATGGCATAAGGCAAGAGACTGTGTCATCCTTATTATAGCCAACATCATGTTCATCGAACTTCTGATCTATACTGATAAACAAACGACTGACAATCACCTCGTTTGAGCACGGCCATGCATTTTCTCAGTATCAAATCTTCGATGGGCCCTGAGATATTTATCTCCCGTTGCACAGGAGGGACAAATTCCATCTTGTTCCATCCCTGTTTCTATACATACTTCATGATACGTCGAAACAATGCCGTTATAGCCGCCAGTTACGGAACGACGTTTGACAAGGTCAAAGCGCACCAATTCATATGCTAGGAAGCATGATGAACTCAGGTCTAAGGACTATACTCTATAGTCGTAATGAGAACCTCCCATGACACTTATATATAACTATCCTGTGGAGTTCTCATTAAGCGGGTCATGTCCGATCATATGTTCACCAACATATATCTATGTGACTGACTGTGATAATCATATCATTGACTCCATGAAACTTAGTCCAACAGTCACCTCACATACTAGTCTGCGCGGTTGTTAGTGTCCCATTTTAACAACCTTGACTAGGGACAATCATAATTTATGTCATCTTTTACTTATAGGGTTTCATGATCAAGTCTTCAACTTGATGACCTATAAGATGACCATAAAGTACTTTGGGACCATTATTTAATTATCCAATAATTAAATAATACTGATGTCAGTTTTAACTTACACAAATACTGCCAAAGCATGTCTATGTAAAGTTTACAACATAACTAAAATAACTTCCACTAGAATCAAGATCATCTTTTCAGATATCTTATACCTACAGCAACAGAATAAATTCCATGCTTAGGTTGTGGGAGAGAGTGCGATGCTATTGCTTGAAACAATTTCAACAAATTACACCGCTCTTCAGATAAAAGCACTATTCTACGGTCTACTGCTTGGAGCCTTTCCAACAGTTAGCACCGCTATTCAGACAAAGAGACATAACCAGGTGGGAACCGGGAATCGTCTTTGTCCGACTAACTACTTTAAACTGGTTTGTCACTTTATCAGTTCACCACGAACCTATCCTTAGTGTTTCTCAACACTTGGGATATTTCTGGTAACTATTCAGTGACTATTACCGTAGTACATTGGTATTTTCTCGTCATGCTTTATGCTTAAGCTGCATCTAGACGAGCGCAAAATATGGCATTCATGATGGATTCTATTGCAGCAGCATTAGAACTCACACTCATTAATAATAGCTCAGCTAGTGTTTAATACACTTCTTCTTGCTAATATTGTTACCAGCTCAGCCAGTGTCCAAGACACTTCATCTTGCTTAGATTATTGCCATAAGACCTTTGGTATGAAGCCATTCTTGGAATCAAGCACCTTAGAACTGTCCAATACCTTATCAACATAAGGATTTTGACACGATCCAATTAGCCTACTTAATCTATGTCAATAGATTCTTATTCCAAGAATTCATTCGGCTACTCCCATGTCTTTTGTTTAAATTTGACTTTCGACCCAAATCTTAACAAGACTTTAGCGTCGGAACGTCGTTTATGAGATTCAAGTATGTTATATACATACTGTGTGAGAATTGCCAATACGCTCCCATTAGTATTCTTGTAGACTACATTATCAGAATGTTGATTCCAACTCCAAGATGTTCGCTTCAATCCAGAAATGAATCGGTGAAGCTAACATGCATACCCAGCCAATTTTCGGAGTTGGGGCTCACCATCGCTTCTTTGAATTTCGCATGTTCGTCACTTTTCAATGATCAACAGATCACGACAATTGGTTGCGAGAAATCACTCTCGAGTTAGTGACGGATCCTTTCGGATCTGCGAATTTCAGGCTCCACGGTTGCATATCCTACAGTACTTTGTAGATCTTACCGCTGCTCTCTCTCAACAGGTTGAACAACTTACTGTGTTTATCGAATTTCTTCGATGTGTACTTTTACTCCCACTTTTCCTTTTGAAAGTATCACCTTTCTTAAAAGACACAGTTCTGGGCAACAAAAAGTACTAATCCTTGGTTTCCTCAGGACAACCAGCGAGGTAGAACCTATCAGATATAGATTCAAGTTCGTTTGTTGACTACTGTCTTACACAAACCTTGCAATCCCAATTAATCAGAAAAACAGATTTGGAAATCACCCAGTCCACATCCAATGTGGTGTTTTTCACTGATTCTGATAGAAACCTTTTAGCGTAAACATAGACATTTTAGAACGTATTCTTAAATGGTTATGGAAAATTCATGTGATTCATCATTAATCGAATCATGTCTCATAAGATCTGATTCATTCTTTAAGATGATCACCCAATTCTTGACTCTAGTATTTTCTTCCGCGATTCAATCGAGGATCTCAATACTTCTGTCAAATTGGTTATACACTCCATCTTGGAACTCCTCAAAGGATTCCTGCTCGTGTCTCATCAAATGAACACATCAATACTTATTGATGCCATCAATAAGTTAATGAAGTACAGATTATTTCCTTTGGTACTAATGCTCGTTGGGCCGCATACATCAGTATGTGTAAGGCCCAATAAGTCTCTGGCCCGTTTCCTTTTAGCTCTGCTAAATGGGCCTTAGTCGTTTGGTCCAGTGAACAGAATTCATATCTCAAATGATTAAAATCAAATGAGTCCAAAACTATGGATTTACTGAATCCGCTTCACTCTTGTGGTTAAACGACTATACCAAAGAAAAGTCGAGTTCGAGTCATCAGACTCAAACCGTTTGGTATTTATGTTATATTCATGTTGGTTTAAGATATAAAACCCATTCTAAACGGGGTGCTACCATAGAATATTTCATTAAGATCCAAAGAACAAAACTTGTCTTTTATCAAAATGAAAAACATCCAAATTCTCAAAAGAAAATGAAAGACATTTCTGCACTAGGCAGATACAAAGTAGCAATTACTTAATTTCTAAAACCAAGTAGGAAAGGCTTCTACAAGTGGAGAATTTCTACGGCTCATGCAGCAACCATTGCTTCAACCAGACACGCAGTTCCACTTGTCCTTTCTTCAACGTTCTACTGTCGCTTAGGTCCTGCATATTTCAAAAATATTAGTACCACAACAAGCATCCAATACTTATGTAGAACTTGAATTAATAACACAATACCTGAAGAAGAAGTACCATACATCTTCTCCATCTCTTGTGAATCTTCCAAGAATTTATTGCAATCTCTCTTCCAATGCCCCGACTCATTACAGTAGAAGCACTTACTAACACCAGATGGGCTTGACTTGGGCTTAAAAGATGACACAGGCTTATCCTGATTCCAAATCTGGACGGCCTTGCCTTCACCCTTGTCTATAAAAGATTTCTCAAATCTTTTTCCCTTTTTGATGTTTTGCTCTGCTGTCTTAAGCATGCCATGCAGCTCAGTCAACGTCTTCGTCAAGCCTTTCTTGATATAGTTCTTAATGAACTTATCATAGCTTGACGGCAGTGACTGCAGAATGATGTCAGTAGCCAACTCTAAGCTGACAGGACATTCCAGTTTCCCCAGGTTATCAACGTAACCCATCAGTTTAATGACATGAGGACTTACTGGAGCATCCTCTGGTAGTTTGCACTCAGTGAGAGACTTCACCATCTGGAATCTCTCAACTCGTGCCAGATCCTGAAACTTCAGTTTCAGGCTGGTGATCATCTCTATTGGCGACTCCATGTTCTCGTATTGACTTTTCAAGTCCGAGTTCATGGTAGCCAATATCAGACCACGCACATCTACCACATCAATATAATGCTTATTCCAAGCATTATATGCTGCATGCGAGCGATTGGTCCCAAGCCTTTCTGGAAGAGCTTTCTCAAGGACATAGTCCTTGCTCTCCTGCTTGAGAATGAATCTCAGATTCCGATACCAATCAAGGAAGTTGGATCCATTTAACTTGTCCTTCTCAAGGACGGATCGCAACGAGAAAGTAGTCATAGACATAAGCTGAAATCCAAGAAAAACGAAGATTTAGTTATGTATATGAAGAGAAATCTTATCAAATAAGAGAACTTGCATTATATTCAAGCAATGTTTCCTCTACGAATATAATGATCCAAGATCCTCAGATTACTAAAATTCGAGTGGGCGACTCGCCGTTACTCAAAATTTAGTTATCTAGGTAAGCAAATCATTGCTAATTGTACCCAGTACAACTCTTGGTCGCAGATGAAACAAACTATGTCTAATCCACTCTGATGTCTCTGGGCCCAGAACTTCTGATAGCCCAGTCAAGTAAAACCAATTTCTTCTGTCTTGTGATCATATGACAGTCGCACTGCAAGTCTGTCAATGACCACCTGCCAAACTCATGCTGTGGTGGATACCAAGGACTCCAAGACTATCCAACAAACAACACAAGTTTTCACAGTAGACAAAATTGGGCAAGACATCAAGGTCACTTGATATTTTGGTTGAGGAAACTAAACCCAAAAGTTTAGCAAATCAATCTCTTAGGTCATGTAATTGTTGATGTTTAGCACTGCATGTTCATCAACTCTACTACCTGCCTTACTCACGTAATTGTGGACACCGAGCTCTTGGCTAGATATCACACAACTAAATGAGTCTTGACAGTTGACCATATTGAAGCTAATCTTCGATCAATGTTTAAGTCTAGTTTGGTTTCTGCAAATTCAAGGTTCAATAACCAGAATTTCGAATACTGTGTCGATCGACGCTACCAAACAAAACCGGACTTCAATAACCGGTTAATTCAATTAACCCGGTTTATTGAACCAGTCATGTCGATCGACACAACCCATGTGTGACGTTCGACATAGACCTAAACCGAAGATAGTTTTGATAACTGGTCCAATCCAATTGAACCGACTTATCTGATCAAACTGATCTTAACCAATCGGTTTATACTAATTGGTATCATCAGTTCAATCCAATTGAACCAATCCAACCAATTTAAACAGTTTAAACCAGTTTCAACTGATTGCGATAACCGGTCCAATTCAATTGAACCGTATTATCCAATCAAACTGATTTAACCCACCGGTTCATGCTAATTGAGATAATCAGTTCAATCCAATTGAACCAATTTATCCAATTCAAACCGATCAATTCGGACTTAACCAAGCATGATAACCGGTCCAATCTAATTGAACCGATTAACCATTCGCTCTGTCTGTGTCGACCGACACCAACCTGTGTCGATCAATACGTGGCCGAATTTGTTCTGTGTCGACCGATACACAACCTGTGTCGATCGACACAGAAGGCTTTCGGTTTTTCTTCGCGAAAAACCCTAGCCGCCGAATCTGTTGATTTCGCCACCTTGTGTCGACCGACACAGTGCGAAAACACAGTTTCGCAGATCGATCAAATCGATCTCACCTGTTCTAATTCAAACAACCTAGTTTGCGAATCTAAATCATCAAATTCGATTAACAGGTGCGATTCAATGATAAACCCTAAGGCTCTGATACCACTGTTGGGAATCCGAGCCAATTCTACAGATTCAGAATTCTCGCGAGTTCCCGATAGCCTAGGATCTAGGGTCTAGTTAATTGAATCATGGATCTCACCTCGTGATTACCTGGTGTTTAGCAGCGGAAGATGGATCAGGTAATACGAGATCTACTGCGCCTCAGATGCTGCGCCTCTATCGTAGTCCACACGCACACAAGCTGGAATCCGCCGGGTTGCTAGCGCCGGTGTTCGGATCTCCTGGGAACTTTAGTTTCTAGAGGTTCTGTGTTTTCTCTCTGAAAAAAACAGTCTGGGCGGCTCTCTCGAACACTCGCTAGGTCGAGATACAAAACGTGTTTATATACTGACCTCGAGGTGAACCGAAACATCAGTTTCGGTTTCGCCATTGTGTCGACCGACACACTTATTGGTGTCGATCGACACACGTCCTGTATCGACCGACGCACCCAATGGTGTCGATCGATACACCCCTTTGAAACTTATATTCGATCTGTATGCAATACATATCGATCAGACCATATACCAATGATCAATTCCCATGCAGAGTATATCCAACTTGCTTAGGTGTGTGACCCTGTAGGTTCACACGATACCAGAAATGAGTTACAACTCATTTGTCATAAGCGGTTTCTAGCAAAACATTATGACTACCTAGTATCACATGAATTGTCCGATCTCGACAATACAACTATTTCTAGAGTTCGTACAATGTGATTTCAGGACATAATCCCAACAATGTCCTCAAGGAGTCCTTCTGGAACTCGTATAGACTGATCAGCTAGGACAAGAGAGGTCCTAGTAGGAGAAAAATCCAGCATACCCAGCTTCTCTGCCACAGAATATGGCATGAGACTTCCAGCAGCTCCCAGATCACAAAGAGAACGCCTAAAACTATCCTCAAAGATAGAACAACTTAGCACAAAAATCCCAGGATCATGCAGCTTCTTTGGAACCTTGGTTAACAACACATCACTTATCTGTGGAGGGACTACAATCACCCAATCTTTCAGCTCTTCATCCAAAGGCAACATCTTGTTCAAGTACTTCTGCACACATGGGTGATAAGGTGGATCATCAGATGATGGAATATCTTCCAACTCTTCACCAATCTCCTCTAGCTGCTTAAGCTCTTCAATCTCCTGCTTAATCACTTCAGATACTGAGGGATATAGTCTAATGAATTGTGCATAAATCTCCTCCTGAGTAATCTCAGACACTCCAGGGAACAAGCGATTAAGCTCCAAATCTGCGTCAATGCCATCATCATTCGGCGAGTCTGTCTGTTCACGACCTGCATCGACCGACACTAGGTGTGTGTCGATCGATGAAACACTGCTTTCACAGTTTTCACCCGAGAGATTTTCTCCAAAATCCGAAAATTCAACCTCTTCTACCAACTCAGCTGTGCTTAGCTCAAATCCTTCACCTAGGTGAGATCCATCATCAATGTACACAGACCAGGCCTTAATATGGGTGTCTGCTACTCCTTTTCCCTTCATAGAACTGGAAATCTGATTCACCTGAGTATCCAACTGCTTCATATGAGTGTTCAGAGACTCAAACTTTCCATTGAGATCCTCATAGACAGCATCCAACTTCTTATTGCAGTCCACAGAAATCTTGGTCTGACTCTCCAGCAGCTGTTCCATCATTGTCTCCATCTTACTCTCATGAGCAGTGGCTACAGGAGGAGTCTGATAAGATGAAGACCCATAGGTTCTCTGAGTACCTTGTCCAAAAGGCTTCTGAAAACCACTTGTCTGTCCAAAGGAGTTCTGATTGCCTGTGAAGGCACTCTTTTGTCCTCCATTGAAAAACATGTTTCCCTGCTGATTACCAAATCTATTACCTTGGAAACTAGATCCTCCAATGTAATTCACATCTTCTTCCTGAGTGTCCTCCTCGGTCTGAATTACCTCTACATCTTGGGCAAAGTGGACAGCCTTCTTACCAGCCAGGAGATTGCAAATTGTGTCCAGCTTAGATCTAAATTCAGCCATTTCTGAATTCTCTACACTTCCACCAGATTTCTTCCTCCTCTCATCCATAGTCTTGCAACTGTTGCTGCTCACTAAGTTCTCAATCAACTGCTTAGCTTGTGTAGGAGTCCTGGTGTTGAAGTTTGCATTACTGGAGTTATCCAGCGCAAACTGATATGGAAGATCTATGCCTCTGAAGAAGATACCTATCAATGTGACCTCAGTGAATCCATGGTGTGGGCAGTCACGCTGGTACTTCCTGAATCTCATCCAAGCAGTCTTAAGAGGCTCAGTAGGACCTTGGGTAAATGTCAGAATGTCCTGTCTGGACTGATCGGAACGCGCATCATCATAGAAGTGACGCAGGAACTCACTCTTCAGGGCTGCCCAAGTATCAAACTGCCCAGATGGCAGTTGCTTCAGCCATGCAGCAGTGTCTCCAGCGAGACTGTATGGAAAGAGCTTAAGGAACAGATAATCCTGGCAGACTCCATCATACTTTATGCCATTGATTAGGTCCTCAAACTGATCAATGTGATCCATAGGCTGCTCCGTGGGATGACCATGGAAGGCATTCTGTCTCATCAGCGAGTAGTAGATGGTTTTGATCTCAAAATCATTCCTCTCAAAACCAGGCATCACAAGAGCTGACCGGTTTGCATGAAACTCATCCGGTCTGTTGTAGTCAGCTAAAGTCCTCTCATGGACAACCATCTCTCTACCTTGGGCCTGTCTTTGGCTTTGGTTCTGCTCCTGTTGCGGTTGCTCAGGAGGATCAAGGATTACATTCCCTTCAGCGTCAATCCGATGCCCATCAACATTGTACGGATTGTTGTCTCGGTCCCTCAGGGTACCTTGAGCATCAGGCATAATGATTAGCTTATGTACCACCATCCTTGCTCTTCTTTCTCTTCTGTTAGTCCTCTCTAGACATCCAAGTTCTTCAAGTCCAAGATTAACGAGGTTCAGGTTCTGATTACTTCGAGTTTCACGCGTCTGCATAAACTGTCTGTAATCGTCAAGCAACGATTGATGCTATCAGTGCAACGATCGATTCAATCTCAGAATCGCCTAGTGACGATCGACACAAAGGTGCAACGATCGACGCAAAGCGAAATCGGTACCTGCGACAGAGAGAAAACAGAGAGAAATTAGTAACTTAAAATAAAAACAAAACAAAACGAAACAAAAATAAAAAATCCTAGTAAAAACCCTAAGTTCGATCATATCGAAGACTCTAAGAGTACCCGGCAACAGCGCCAAAAACTTGATAGGGTCAGGTTTTAATCCTATTCTACTGCAAGTGCACAGTTAAGTGATTGTAGTATATAGGGTATCAAATCCACAGAGACTCTGGTCTCGATAGATAAAGAACCGTAGGAATTTAAACTAAGAAGAAAGCAAATTGTAGTAAACTAAATAGCAAAGCAAGAAAGTAAACAAGTAGCAGATTGTTGGTGGTGAAAGCAGTTAATTAAAGGCGCTAAGTCTAGGGCGTTCTCAGGAAATCAGACAAGCAGACAAATCAATCAGTCAGGATCTAATTAAGCATAGTTCTAGAACTCAAATCACGGATATAGAATTAACCAAATCTCTTTGCGAGAATTCTCTAAGTCTAAGTGCAGTAATCCAAATTTCTTTGCAATTACTAACAGATTAAACCAGCATTAATTTCAAGTTCGATATGTTCACAATTAAACTAAACCAAATTCCTTTGCGAGAAGTTTAACTGCTCAACCTAAATAGTTCAGATTCTAAACCACACTCTCGTGTCGTATTTAGCAACATAAGATCTAGATTCTAACTGATCAGGTTAGAACTAGCATTAAACTCAATTTAGATCGAAGAACATTCTATTCATGTGAATCCTTAACTGAATTAAACAAGTCTAGCAAGTCATGAAATCCTTAATGAGAAACCCTAAACCTAACTATGAATCTACTCAGACATGATTAATGAAACAGAAATCATAGAAATAATAGATTGCATATAAGAAATTAAATAGATAAAGGGGTTCGAAATCTTCTCCAAAATAGATGAAGTACAGGATTAGATCAGCCCCAAAAGCTCTAAAAAATCTCTTAGCTCTAAGTATGAAAGCGTATCTAAAATAAACACCAAAATCCTAATTATATAGGCATAATCTCGGCTGGGGCTTTTTCGTAAATACTGGAAACTTCTGGGCCAAAGTGCAAAATCTTCATTCTTCATTAAACCGCCGTATCGGCCCAACTCGCTAGTGTGTCGATCGACACCAAAGGTGTGTCGATCGATGCATGATCTCAAAATCGGACAGTGAGCTCAATCTCTCGGCCAAACACTCCAAAAATCCCCAAAATGCTCCAATATCTCCAATTCTGCTCCAAACATGATTATACCTGTAAAAGACTCTAAAAGAACACAAAAGAACACTAAAACACAATTATATCATGGCATAAAACCGGTAAAAACTATGATATATCATACTACACTTAAAGAAAACATTGCTATGAAACTTTGTAATTTGGAAAAAATCTCCCCACTGGCTTTTTCGATGTGATGGAACATCTCCCAGTGCATCTTCCATATGAATTTGTTTTAGGCGGTCCGGTCCAATATAGGTGGATGTATCCTTTCGAACGGTACATCTATCACCTGAAAAAGAAAGTTAAAAACAAGGTAAATCGGAGGACCGATAGTAGCTTCGTATGTAAACGAAGAGATTTTCTACGTGACAACCAACTACATTAAACCTCCACAAGAGTTAGACTCCGCAGAAAATGTGAGGGAAATTCATTTCACCTACAACTATCCTGATGTCCCGAGTATGTTCCACCAAGTAGGAAGAGTCAGTGGCAAATCATCAAGCTCATGGTTAAATGATGAGAACTACAACGTGCTTCAAACATTTTTTATTGCTCAACTGTGATTTTGAACCGTACGAAAGGTATGATATTACATTTTTTTATTTCTTATTATAATGGTTAAATGAAATAACACTATAAATATTTATACATGATGTTTGAGGAATATATCACGCAAGATTACCTGAACATTACTGCAGACACAATGACGATAATAAAAGATGAAAAATTTGCAACTTGGTGTAAAAATATGTAAGTTCTAAAAAATAAATTAACTTATCTTATATATGTTTCTTCTCATTTTTTAATTATACATGTGCTTATTAACGACGCAAGTAAGTCATTCGAATTTCCATTGTGGATGCTAGAATTTGTACAAGGTCCGAAGCATCAAATCATGTCATGGCATATGTATTATTAGAGGGGATATCATTAGAAAGCCATGGACAAATAAGAAGACGATGAATTATGGCGTTTGTGTTCTGGGATCCGCTGAGACTGTGTATTTTGGATTGATTGAAGAAATATTTATGATAGAGCACCATGGTGCAGTTGAGCTAAAATCAATAATTTTCAAATGCCACTGGTTCCACACTGGTCTAGGAATACAAACACATCCATTTGGTATTGTTGATATTTGTCCGACGATGCATTATGAAAAGTACGATCCTTTCATATTACCGGAGCAGTTTGATCAAGTGTGTTATATTCCTTATCCAAGACTGCGACCAACCAGAGAAGAATCGTTGGCAACAACAAAGGTTATGCCGAGAAGATTTTCTGAGACTCAAGAAGTTGCACATAATGCAGTACAAAACGGCGTAGTTGATCATGTAATACCACCTACCAGAGTTGTGCGAGTCGAGGCACATGCAATCCGAGATGTTGCAGACTATGAACCCATAACTATGGCTAATCTAGATGACGAATATAATTCTGAAAATGATTTAGAAGATAACTACAGTAAATATTCAGAATCATATTCAGATTAATAATTTGCTTTGTCGTTAAATTGTTCGATTAAATAAATGTGAGCCATATGGTATTTTCATGTTTTCATGCATAACCAAATTACATTATCTTATAATGTATCTAAAATCCTAATTTGATTATAACTATTAGTAAGATCCATAAAATCAAATCTAAGCTACTTAGATAATCTAGTTTAATTAACCTATATATTAACCTATAATCTAAGTATATATTTTATATAATCTAGTGTAATTAATCTATTTTTTACATAGATAATCTAGTCTAATTACTCTATTGTTATTAATGTTAGATTAATCTAATAATCATATAAGGTTTAGGGTAATTATTAATTAGTTATACTAATGTTGAATTAATCTAATAATCATATAGTTTAGGGTTTATGGTTTAGGGTATAGGGTATAGAGTTTAGGGTATAGAGTATAGGGTTTAGTGTTATTATTAATCAGCTATAGCTACGACTATAGTCATGGCTATGTATAAAGGAATAAAAAATAGATTTCGCGGTATAATCGCCAAATGATTTTGGGTTTCGTGGGTAAACCGCCAATTTTTTTTGGTTTTCTCAAATAAAATTTTCGATTTCGCGGTTGGTTATTTATTGATTTGGCCGGTTATCTATTTTCTGTTTTGAGTCATTTGTTTGATTACTCTTAACCAAAAAAACCCTATAACCCTAATTCCCCAGAGTATATGTCCCATACTTAGAATTTTTTTTCTCTCTTTATGCTCTCTCTCGAAACTCTCTCGAACTCTCCCTAACCCTCCCATCTTCCTTCTCTCGTCTTCTCTGCTCTCTTTCGATCTCTCATCTTCCTTCTCTCTTCTCTATGTCGATCAAGATGTCTTTCTCTCTCGATCGATTCTCTCTTGATTTCTCAAACCCTGTCTACAACTTTGATTTATCGATCTAACTATGATGCTAAGTTCATTCATATCTTCTCTCTTGTTCATCTCTTCATCTTTGACATACAAGCTCACGTTTACTAGTTTTTGTCGGTTTAAATCGATTTCTTTGATATGCATGTCTGGATTTTTTTGGATTTACTAGTTTTTGTCGATTTAAACCCTAAATACGGCTTCGATTCTCGATCTGTCTATTTGGATTCTAGTTTTTTGTCTGTGTCGGTTTGATTTTTTTTTTTGTTCTCTGGATATAACTTTCATGTTTACGGCTTCGATTCTCGATATGCCTATTTGGATTCTAGTTTTTTTGTCTATGCATGTTTGATTTGTTTTGTTCTCTGGATATAACTTTCTCGTTTTGTCTATGTTGGTTCTAGACCTTTAGTTTTGTTCGCTCGATATAACTATCTCATTTTGTTTGTGTCGGTTCTAGATCTTTAGTTTTGTTCTCTCTATATAACACACTTGTGTTTGATTTGTCTCTTTCGGTTCTCGACTTCTTTCTGTAGAATCATGACTCTCGATTTAACATGCATGTCTTTAATTTAACTTGTTTATTCACTGTTTGCAGATGAATATGGTAAGGACTCCTTCATCAGGAACTTCATGCATAAGGCGTCAAACTCAAACTAGGCTTCCTCCTGGAGCAGTGAGGTAAGCCACTTCATCCGCTTCTCGACATCCTCTCCCTAGCTTAGAGGCGGTGATGATTTCACCAGACCCGATTAACATGCCGCATCTGCATCCAAAAAGGCTCAACAAAGTGTTATGGTAAGTTCAATCTAATGTAATCACAAATTAGTTAGTTAAATAAGTATGTGTTTAGGTTGTAGCAAATGAAAGAATGCTACTGATATTGAGTATTAATGAATGCTATTGAGATGTAGTATGAATGAATGCTATTGAGATTGAGTATGAATGAATGCTATTTAGATTGAGAATAAATGAATGTGATTGAGATTGAGAATGAATGTGTTTGAGTGTGTTTGAGTTTAAATGAATGAAATTTAGAATGAATGAGTATGTTATTGGATGTTATGTGTTTGAGTATGTTGTAATATCTATGTGTTTGACAAGTCTTCTGTTGTTTGTCTTGGTTAAGTTGAGAATGAATGACTGTGTAAGGAAAGACATAGTAAGGAAGTCTTAGGTTATTTGGTCTGTTGCGATTTAATTTAGTTCCTTTCTCACAGGTTTGGCATCGATGACTGTGTAAGGAAAGACATAGTAGATGGGTATCAATCGAATTTTTGGGGACCATGGTGGACCTATCAATGGTCCCACAGGATAAGAAGGATGAGTGGTGGATAAGTTTTGTGGTAAATACTATCTGTTTATGTTTATTATTTAATGTTGTTTGAAAGTGAATTGATACTAACCCACATTTCATTTTCATTGTAG
This sequence comes from Orychophragmus violaceus, assembly GCA_030180135.1. NCBI lineage: Eukaryota > Viridiplantae > Streptophyta > Magnoliopsida > Brassicales > Brassicaceae > Orychophragmus > Orychophragmus violaceus. The sequence goes on from CM058240.1 coordinate 33,293,580, forward strand.
CAAAAATATTACTGGGAAGAAAAGTATCACAACATGGTAGTTGATAGTTACACAACAATTATGAGAATATCAATCTTTGACATTGTAAGCAAGAGGAATATATCAGGGAAGAAGCCTGATTTCATAGGCTTGGCCGATTGGGGATTGATGCTAGAGACTTGGGAAGAGGATGAACACCAGAAGAGGTGCAAGACGAATTCAGAGAATGCATCTTCTAATCCAGATGACTTAGGGTCGCACCGTCATACCTCAGGAGCAAGAACCCACTGCCGAATTGCTTATGACATGGTATGTGTTCTTCTTTTATCTAATTTTTTTGTTTCACTTTTTAATATGTCTAAATTAATATGTTTTGGTTTCTGATAGGAGCAAGAGACTGGACAGAAACCAGCTACTACAGCGGTAGTGCTTAAGACGCACACTCGCAAGGATGATACATGCATTGACAAAAGAGCCGAGTCTCTTATCGCTGCTGCTGAGGATCTGGATCTTGAGCGATCACAGTCCTCCTCTCTCACCGAGGGAACAATCTCCACACCCTCCAACCACGAGCTCACTGCCGCATATATTGAGGTAGTTGTTTAGATTGTTTGAGTAGTTATCTGTTAAGTTCTGCTTAGGATTCATGTTTGGTTTGATTAATGATAGTTGTTTAGATTGTTAAGTTATTTTCTGTTTTGAGTTATCTATTTAAGTTCTGCTTAGGATTTCTGCTTGGTTTGATTAATGATAGTTGTTTAGATTGTTGAGTTATTTTCTGTTTTGAGTCATTTGTTTGATTACTGCTTAGGATTTCTGCTTAGCTATTTTCTGTTTTGGTAGTTCTGTTTAGACAGTTTAAACTATTTGTGCTCAGTTCTATTATGTTTTGCTTAATTATATATGTACTTTTTTTTTTGCAGAAAGCGACTAACAGCAAGGGCCGAATTTATGGCCTTGGATCAATTCAGTACCTCAATTGCCATTCTGATGAGACATCAGCCGCCTCAATTCTTCGAAAATCCAGGGACGATGAGGAAATGGCACAGGCGAAGAATTGTGTCAAAGATTTGAAACATGGCATGGAGCTGTTGCTGAAGATTAATGGCTACAATCATGTAACGTACCAAAAAGTTGCTCGTGAGAGTGCAGCCTTTCTCCAAGTCCACATTCTGAAGCAAGTCAGTAGCCTAACCAGATCTTGGACAACATACTCTCAGCCGGCTAGAACCTTCCTCAGTAGGTCTGTGAGAGAGTGTACAAATTTTTGTATTAACCTGTCTTTTTGGTAATAAAATAACATTTTAGATTTCTTTTTATTTATGCAATAACTCTTCCATATGTATTATAACTCTTTTGGAATATGAATGTATTTAGGCTTTCTTTTAAATTAGTAAGATTTTAGTTTCAATTAGCAAGAACAAAACACGTTTTAATCTAATTTTTAACTAAAATTCGTATCATTAGCAACAAAAAACATTCGTTGCTTTGGTTTGCATAGCTACAGAATTCTATGACGAATTTTGTGGCTAATATATCTACGAAACAAGTCCTTGCAAGTCCTAGCTATATAGTCGCATATACTTTGTGGATATTTGTAGCCAGGGCTACGACAAAAGTTGTAGATAGTCGTAGCAAACGTAGCTACGAGTAGCTACCAACGTATTCGTAGCTATATTTCGACGAACAATTTGTAGTAAGTCGTAGCAATATAGCTACAACATATTCGCTGCTCTTTGTAGCCATTTCTACGATTCAGGTTGTGGCAAAGCGTGGCTAATGTAGCCACGGTTAGAAACGACGTATATCGTAGAAATATTGTCCACGACATGCTTCGTGGTTATACGTAGAAATATAGCTACGACACTACGCATCGCTATTCGTAGCTATGGCCACAAACTGAATTCGCAGCTTTTCGTGGCTATGAGAGCTACAGTTTGTGTTCTCGTTTTTCGTAGCTATTAGCTACGAAAACCGTCGTGGCTATGTTGTGGCTCTGTGGCTGCGGATAGCTACGAAAGATCAATATCCGCGAGCCCATAAACGCGGATTTTGTTCGTGGCTATTCGTAGATATCGTCCAAATAGCTACGAAATATTACCCATAGCCACGAAAAAATCCACGGCTATGTCACAAGTTTCTTGTAGTAAGAGGAGCAGAAGAGGTGACGCCGCAAAGCAAGAAGGAAAAACGAACCAGATCTACATAGGGGCAGCGAGCCATCATCCACAACGCCGGCAGAAGGCACAACGACGACGACAGCTCGACGCAGACGGAGGAGAAAGTCTCTGGCGGCTAAGGCGAATGAGGGAGGAGGATAAATTTGAAAGCTTAATGATTTCTTATTTCTTTTAACGATCGTCTTTATTATTTATATGAGCTAGTGATTTCTATGTGTGGATATAAATGTAATAGAGGGATGGGAAAAATGAGTTGAGATAGTGTCAATAAAATAAGTGTTTTTTCAACAAGACATAAATAAGTTTTAGACCCAAAAAAAAAGACATAAATAAGTGTTGAGTTATATCAAGTTTAACTTTCTTTTTCAATGTTTGTAGTATATTTTTTAATTAAATTTTTTTATATATATAATCCACATCAAAAGCTTCATTCATTTGAGATGATAACTAAAGTTATAGACGAAAGATGTAACATTGATACAAACTGAATGAAATAACGAAAGAATTAGCTTTGGCTGGAAAACCAATAGACGAGGCTTTTCCTCATATTTTCCTTGCATGGACCAAAACTGTTATAGAAAATAAGAGTGAAAGATGAGGATATGTGGACGACTGAGATCAAACGGCTGAGATCAAAGATGGAAGTGAGCTGAATTGGTTAAATAAGAGAATTGCGTCACTTTACAATTCAATAAAAAAAATGTTCTAGTTAAGATTTTCTTCTCTCTATTTTCTCTGTAATAAAACTTGTTCATATGCTTTTTAGAATTTATTCTTCTTCTTGATTCTTTGAAATATGAATTAGATATTTTTGTTTTAGGAACATCAATTTTTGTTATCAAAGATATCAGAGAACTTGTGACAAAAAAAAAAAAGATATCAGAGAACATCAATTTGGTTATAGGAAATAAGAGTGAGAGATGAGGAAACATGGACGGCTGAGATCAAAGATGTAAGTGAGCTGAATTGGTTAAATAATAGAATTGTGTCACTTTACAGTTCAATCGAAAAACATTCTTGTTAAGATCTTCTTCTTCTCTCTATTTTCTATGTAACAAAACTTGTTCATATGTTTTTTAGAATCTCTTCTTCTTCTTGATTCTTTGAAATATGAATTGGAAATTGTTGTTTTAGGAATATCAATTTTCGTTATCAAATGTATCAGAGCTTCGTCCTTTCTCAGAATCAATGGCTACGGTGATGTGGTCACCTAATTCAACTACAGACAACACTCACACAATACTGGTTAATGAAACGACGAATCGTGATGGAGAGAAGAAATTCACTAATTCTCAGCTTCCGATGGAGAAAGCTGTTGTGAATACCGTCGCGAAGATGGAGGATCGATTGTAGATATGATTCAAACAATTCGACTTTGTCAGTTGGGGGATACCGAGGTGACTCAAGATCGCAAACCATCGCAGGCTTTACCGGCACTGATTTCTCATCCGCTGAATCCAGATTCCGGTACAGGAGAAAGATCAGATCCCGTTCATCATAGAAGGTTAGAAAGTTTCGATGAATAGTTAGAGGACCATATTGCTGAGCTGAAACAATTTAAAGAAAATGATGGTATCTTGGAATATCATGATAAGTTTGAGAAAATTCGTGCTAGAGTGACTCTTCCTGAAGAATAATTGGTTAGTGCCTATCTTGATGGCCTTATGAATGATACTCAAATGAATGTTTGTATATTTCAACCTTAGTCAATACGGCATTGTCTGGCGATTGGAAGATTATATGAAATGCACACTATGTTAAACTGTTCACACATGCTCTACACTGAGAAGACTAAAGAGAGTCTGATCTGGCCTAGTAACTTTTTGTTGAAAGGGAAAATGAGTGACATAAGAGCTAACGAAGAAGAGAATAATGGGAAGGATGGGGATATGAAAAGCAACATAGCTGTGGTTGCGGATCCAAAGGCTGACAATAGAAAGGAACCAAAGAGTCAAAATAATCCAAAGGAAGAGCAAAGCGATAAGTCCGACATTGATGGACACATGGGTGGCAATAGAGAAGCCCGAAGCAGCAGCTTCGCTAGTGATAAAGGAGCAAACAAAAATTGGTAATAAGGCAGGAGAAGTGAGTAAGTTAGAGGATACAATTGTTGTCATTGAAAACGACGACATTGTATTTGAGAATGTTGACAACGGAGGGACCACAAAAGATGAGACAACACATAATAGGACAGTTAAGTTGTTACATGAAGATGATATATGATGGGTACAATTGCCGATGGATTCTAGTTTTCCATAGTAACAGCTGTTATCAAGGATCGGTCTACTGCTTTGATAGGTTTCTTCATTAAACATAAAGATCCAAAGGGATGTTGTGGTTCTCGTTACCGACCATATGAGCAAAACAGAGGTTGACATGGTAGAAATGAGGCTTAATACGATTAGCGCAGCGGAAATTCAGATTCATGTCCATTTTTTTCTTGTTAGGAGTTGGTATGGATGAGAAATATTCCAGTTCTTTGCTTCGAGCCAACCACACATGTGATCTTAGTAAAATTTTCTCTATTGTTGAAGTTACAAGAGAGTATTTTCATGAATCGCTTGATAGACTATGGAATTGCTTGATTGTATTGAACGACTCGTATGGTAGCTGGCTTCACAACTGGACTAAAGGTGTCATGATAATCAATTCCCGGACGTTGTGTGAAGCCTTTGGCGACGAGCCGCGCTTTGTAGCGTGAGATTGAACCATCAGGATTTCGCTTGATCGTAAATATCCATCGACAACCTACAACATTGGCAGTGTTAGTAGCATTAGGTAAATCAACTAGATCCCACGTTCGATGTCCGGTTTGAGCATTAAACTCAGCACTCATAGCTTCTCGCCAATGCTCCAGTTTCAGAGCTTGAGTCACTGATGTTGGCGGAATTTCTGTAGCGTGGGAAACTGTGGCTAGAAGATTTAGTTTCTTCACTGGTTTCTTAGGGCGAGTGCTATGACGAGTAGGTTGAGGAGGTTGTGGTCGTGATGGTGCAGGTTTAGTCGGGATAAGAGGAAGAGGAGTCGGAGCAGAAGATGATGAACCTTCCATGGTTTCGGGTTGAGCTCTAGGTGTTGGTATGGGTATTTGTGTAGCTGTATTTGGCTCCGATTGTGGCAGAGAAGAAGGAGGTAAGGGTGGTGTATTTGTTTCCGGTGTAGGTGGTGATCTAGGAGCAGTAGGTATAACCGTAACAATCCTTTTGAAAACTTGTTGTGGCGTTGAAATATCTTCCTCATCATTATTTGTGGTGATGGGTTTTGAAAAAGGAAACACGTTTTCATGAAAAACGACGTGTCTGGATGTATAGATACGAGATGTTTCTCTATCTAAACAAAAGTAGGCGCTTTGTGTGATGGAATATCCAAGAAAGACACAAGGGGTCGATCTTGCATCCAGCTTATGCGATGCATACGGACGTAACCACGGAAAACACAAGCATCCAAATATTTTTAGTTTTTGAAAGTTTGGTGGCTGACCAAAAAGACTTTGAAAAGGCGATTTGTAATGGAGAGTAGCCGTAGGCATTCGATTAATTAAATAAACCGCAGTTGCGAACGCATAAGTCCAATATGACTTTGGTATTGAAGCATGAGAAAGAAGCGATAGCCCCGTTTCTACTATATGTCGATGACGACGTTCAGCTATACCATTATGTTCTGGCGTGTGCGGTGGACTAGTCCGATGGGAAATCCCATGTTTCGATAAAAAATCCGATAAACCAATGTATTCACCCCCATTGTCAGTATATAGGGTTCTAAGTTTGGTTTGAAATTGATTTTCAACCAAAGCTTTGAAACGAGTGAAAACATCAAAGACTTGTGATTTTCTTTTTAGAGGATATAACCAAGTGTATCTTGTAAAATGATCTACGAAGATAACATAGTACTTAAAACCATCGATTGAAATAAGTGGAGATGTCCACACATCCGAAAATACAATATCAAGAGGATGAGTAGATTGAAGAGACGAAGTTTGAAAGGGCAACTTGTGCATCTTATTAATAGAACAAGAAGAACAAGGCTGAGCCATTAAAGCATTTGAAACAAGAGGTAAATGAAATTCAGAAACAACTTTTTGAAGAATTGGAAAAGCAGGATGACCCAATCGAGAGTGCTAATCCGATAGGGTCGTCTTAACAACAGAAGCAAATGCAAGAGAAGGTTGGGCAGATGATGAAGTTTTCGGCCAGTGATAAGTACCATCCTTAGGTTTGCCCCCGAGGCGTAGAGCACCCGTTTGTAAATCCCTCACCTGAAAATAAGTAGGAGTAAACGTAACCGCAACCCCATTAGTATTACATAACTGGAAAACAGATATAATATTCTTCTCGAGAGATGGAACACAGAGAACATCATTTAAAAAGAAGGGACGTGAATATGAAGGTAACGAAAGAGATCCAGAGTGAGAAATTTTCAAACCAGAACCATCGCCTAGCATAACGTCATCGCCTCCAGCATATGGGTTGTGTAGCGAGAGGTTAGCTAAGTCCGATGTCATGTGGTGCAAAGCACCCGAGTCAACAAGCCAAGTAGACGAGTCCGACAGCATGGCATGGTTTGCAATTGGTCTCCACGGCTGGTTCTGAGATGGTGGTTGCCACATTTGATTGTTGCGAGGTAGAGCAGGCAGCGACTGAGCCGGAGCAGACCCCTTGACAATCCTGTATTCAGAGCAGTACTTGGCACTATGCCCTTGTACTCCACAAGCTTGGCATCTCCCTAGATAGGGTCTAGAGAACCGTTGCTGACCTTGATTGTGATTAGGCCGAGTCTGACGTGAGTTACTGTTGTTGTTATTGTTGTTACGCCATGGTTGGCGTGGACGAGAGTCTGCAACATGTGCAACAACTGGTGTGACTTGAGGTGGATCAGAACAGAGAATCATGGCCTCCCTGTTGAGCAAGCGTTCGTGAAGCTCCGAGTACGAGATTGCCTTATCTCGACCATTGATGGCATCCACCTCCGGCTTGTATTCTTCACCCAGTCCGGCCAAAATCTGCTCCGTTAAATCTTCTGGATCCATCGGTTTCCCCAATAAAGCTAGATCATCCGCCTTTGTTTTAATAGTACGAAGGTACTCACTGGTGGTTTTGGTTCCCTTGACGCATTGCTTGATCTGAAATTTCAGCTGGCGAATGTGACCGCGAGTTGGGTTTCCAAAGGTGGTTGAGAGTATAGTCCACACTTCTTTCGTTGTGCTTGCACTGGACACCACCGACTGAATAGGCAGAGTGATCGCCCCAATTAAAGAGCTGTACAGAAGCCTGTCTTGGCGTCTCCACGGCGCATATGCGGGATTGGGAGATGAAACTCCGTCTTGGATCATGGTTGGTGACGGTATGGCATCACCATCTTCAATAAAATGCTGCAGCTCATGGCCCTCCAATAAAGCACGAACCTGTCTGCTCCAGATAATATAGTTCACGTCATTGAGCTTCGTGATACTGGACATATTCACAGACAGAAGAGTCGCAGTAGGATCTTGCGTATTGAAGACCACAGTTCGTTCAGCAGAGGATTCAGACATGTTTGAGAGACAAAAGAGAAGGAAAAGAAAGATACAGAGTGAGAGAAGAAGCAGAACGAGAGAGAGACAGAGAAGAAGACGTCGGCGCAAGAGAAAAAGAAGCAGAAAAACTTAGGTTTAGAACCTGTGTGGCTCTGATACCATGATAGACTATGGAATTGCTTGATTGTATTGATGTTAATAGTTGTGCTTATATGCACAGAGATACAAGAGGAAAAGGAATGTACAATATACGTGAGTTAAGGAGAGCCTAATTCTACGCTATAACATAAGTACAGAATATATAGTTTCTATATTTCTACATCGCTGCAGCAAAACTTTCTCATAAACCTTGAAGTCAAGGTTTTTCAAGAAGGAGAGATTTGTTTTAAGAAATAAGAGTGAGAGATGAGGACACGTGGCCGACTGAGATCAAAGATGGAAGTGAGCTGAATCTATAATATAGTGAGAGAGTACTCTCTCCAACTAAGGCAGCCACATGTCAATCTTAAATTTCAATATTGGTCCTGAATGGTTACGGACATACGCTGTGCGGTCTTATTAAAAAAATCGCTTACCTAAGTTGGGCTAATAGAAAGGAAAGCCCACTATTAAGAGTAAGTCCATTAAGCCGTCTTCTTCCCACTGCTGGCTGCGTCTATCAACTTCCTTCGGTATGGCGAAAGACCATGGACAAATTTCCAATTAATTCAACTAATTATTTGAATCCCTTATATTGTTAACCCATATCCGTCACTCTCATTCAATTTGCCATACTCTTCCACATCCAGCCGTTTCAGCTGAATTTATATTTTCCCTTATAAATACCCATCTTCATACAGCCGAAGCTTCCTCACTCTCAATATCTCCAGGCAGATACGACCAGGGCTGGCCCAGGGCTAAAGCTGGTAAAGCACGGGCTTTAGGCGCCAAAAATATGTTATATATTTAAGGGCATCATATAACAAAATTTTCATTGTGGTATAGTACTTGATACATTTGGGCTTTAAGCGCCCAATAGTAACGGTAAGCGCCCAATAATAACGGATCGACCCTGGATACGACTGTGTTGCTTAAATTCGTAGTTGATACATTTTGGGACCAGCTGGCTCCATTTGAGCACCTGACTTCCATACAAGCTTTAAAAATGAAAAACAAGCAGGCAATGATTCTCCGATCTAACTTCTACTTTGGAGATTTTTTCCAACAGTATTCTTTGTTTAAACAATGTAATGTGTCATCAATGCTTAAAAAGATGGGGACCAAAGAGCACCAATGATCCAGCTGAAAGTTATACTCCTTCGAGGTATTTTTTTGCCTCTAGACTCCGTCGATAGAAAAGTCGCAGAAGGTGTGGTCTCAAGCAACAAGTGGGGTTTAACAGATTTTCATGCTGCATTCGATTAATCATAGGGTTAACAGAGGTTTGGTTGATTATGAGGATGACAAAGATGATGAAAGCACTAATACTCCTCCCCAGAAACATGCAACATCGCGGAGAAAAGTGAACAACTCAGAAAATACCCCGTTGCAGGGAAGATGATGAAGAGCAATGTAATAAAATGTGAAGCTCCGTTCAACATTAATTGAAGGAAACAAGAACTCCCCAGAGAGAAGTGGCCGCAAAACTAAGGAACCTGAGAACTGTAGAAGCAGTAGTGACGAAAATAGCGATAGTTTAGATGAAGAAAAGGAGAGCTAACTTGGAACATGAGATGATGGAAAGCTAAAAGGAGATGATGAAGAATCTGCGTAGACACCTTCAAAATCATCAACATAAATGGATGTTAATGGTTCCTTAGATATTAACATTTTCTCGACAATAATAGGATTTTCATTTATAAAATCTATGTGTTTTTGTAGCTTTGGACTTGTGATGATAAAGCCGATTCCAAAAATGATGAGACATAGATAGGTGAAGAGGAAGGAATGAGAGAGTGTATAGCAGCAAGCCCACAAAAGAGATGTTTTGAAGACAATTAATTTTCAATAAAAGACTAACAAAATTATAATCCAAACATATAACTTATTGATAATAAGTGGGTGTGACCGAAAAATAGATATAACTTAAGATTTCAGAAACCAGACACAATTAAAGACCCAAAAAATTGATAAAGAAAACACCTGAATTCATGGTTGAAGCTGCAATTACGAGAGAGAATATTATGCTAAGTAGGGCTGGGCATTTTACCCGAAACCCGAACCCGAATCCGAACCCGACCTAAAAAACCCGATCCGATCCGAACCGATTTTTTAAAAATACCCGAATGGGGCTTAAGTTAAAGTATTTCGGGTATCGGGTAATACCCGAACCCGAATGGATACCCGAAATAACTCAAAGTTTAATCTAATTTCGGTTAGTTCTAATACTTTCGAGAATTTTTAGTAGTTTATGTAGTTTATGTTTTTATATTTTGGGTAATACATATATTTTTGAGTAATTTCTAATACTTTTTGGTAATTTAAGTATATGTTTTTATGGGATAATTGGATAATTCAAATATTTTTTTTTTGAGTAATTTTCCGAGTTTTCAGAAAATTTATGGTGATTTCGGGTATCCGAACCCGATATGTCCCGAACCGAACCCGACCCGATATTTAAAAATACCCAAATGGAGCTAAAATTAAAGTATTTCGGATATCGGGTAATATCCAAACCCGAACCGAACCCGAATGGGTACCCGAACGCCCAGCCCTAATGCTAAGACAGAGCAATATTAAATTTGCTTTTAAAAATATTTATAGCAAGAAAACAGAAAAAGGTTCCACAACATTTTTAAAAAATTTAACATAGACTCTTCAATGGAAAAATTATCAAATGGATATGGCATAAAACTAACAACGAAATATTTAAAAAAACACCTAACAAAAATGAACATAAAATTTATATACTCAGAAATACAGAGAAAATTTATTTAGAAAAGAAAAATCAACACATATCTCCTATTATTCAGCCAAATCACCCTTTTAAATTTATACTAGGTGATTGACCCGCACGCATGTGCGGACATTATTATGTTGGTAGTTAATTTATGTGTAATTTTCGCTTATTGTCAAGACAAAATGTGATATATGTTTAATTCATCTTCTTATATGCACATCCGGATGTAAATACACTGGGATGCATCGTTTACATAATTATATACACATTCGAATTTTATGCACATTCGAAATGAATAAAATCATATAGTCTCAAAAAAGTGTTTACTCATCATTGGTGTTTTGTCTCATATATAAGTTTAGCTAACTTGACCCGCACGCATTTCATTAGACTATTTTATGTTATTTGGAAGTTCATCTACGTTATTTGTTAGCTTTGTGTGTCAAAACTAATAAAACTAATACGTGATAGAAGGTTTGTTATAGAAAAATATTGTGACCGGCCCCGCACGCATGTGCAAATGTTATAAGGTTTGTGTGTGATATCGCATTTGTTCGCATGTGATAGACGTTATACTATTTGGAAATTGATCTAAGTTATGTGTTCACTTTGTGTGTTAAACAATACGTGGTATAAAGTTTTATTCATCGTTTTATATAAATCTCTAAATTGCAACATGTATATTTATTTTGAGGCATTTGCTTGACATGTATACGTTTATAACTACAATGTTCAAATGATCATCGCATTATTGTTATCGTATTAAATATGTTATATTTTTGTTTTTCTTTAAATACGATTGAAAACAAATTAGTTTTATTTATACCAAGCTAAAATTTATTTCGTAACATAACCCAAAAATGCATAAAATTATAACACAAAATCATCAAACAATTTACTTAAAAATGAAAATAAATCATAAATTTTTTTCTCCGATTTATAAAAAATAAACAATAATCTGAAAAAATAAATACAATTTAATAAAAACTCTACTTAATGTTATTGAACACTTTTTGTAAACAACTTTCTTTGTTCTTTTTATTGGTTTTCCTTCTTTATTTATAATCAATATCTTTAAACCAGTTCTAGAAGTGACTCTTGAAACGACAACATACAACTGTCAATGAGTAAAAACATGTCTTAAAATATACAACCAACTTTCTATAGTGTTTGTCCTTGACTTTTGTTTATAAACGGGTAGAACCAGCCCGTTTAGAACCGTTTATATTTTAAGACATTTTTAAACTTGCTCATTTAAACCATGCAGAAGTACACCTATTTAAATTTGTTAGGTCTGTATAATTTTTTTCTTAATTTTTAATACACAAAATTTAACTTGGTGTATTTTCTATACATTTTTACTCTGATTAAATTTAACATTTTCGTGCTATTTAAAAAAAAAATATTCTTCTTGCAAAATTTAACTTTGTGAATTTTCTATATTTTATATGGTTTTACCGATGTTAAAATGAGTACACTCGTCCCGTTTAGACCGTTTATATTTAAGACCCATTTAGACCATCCGTTTAAATCCATCAGGAATAACACATGCCTATTTAAATCCGTTTAGATCTGTTTCTAAATATTATTGTTAAAACTTTAATACAAAATACCGAAATTTTAACGTCGCAAAATTTTCTTCTTGCAAAAATTATTTATTTAAACATTTATTTATTTTTGTTTTTCTTCTTGCATAAATTTTAAATTTGTTTTTGTTGAAACTTTATCTGAGTATATTTCTTTATAAACTTTTACTCCGATTTAATCAAATATTTCTCATCTATTTAAAAAAAAAAAACTTTTTGCAAAAGTTATTTTTAAAAACTTTAATACAAAATACATAAATTTTAACTGTTGAAAGTTTTTCTTCTTGCAAAAATATTTTGAAACATATATTTTTTTGTTTTAATTTTCAAAAAATTATTTGGGTTTACATAAAGATGTCAAAACACACAACCTGATTCGTTTAGACCTGTTTATATTTAAGACTCATTAAGACTTGCTATTTAAACTCGGCAGAAGTAACACGGTCTGTCTATAATTTTAATTTAAATTCTAATACAAATACATAAAATTAAACTTCGTATATTTCTTTATACATTTTTCTCCGATTGAATCCACATTTCTCCCGGATAACTCGTGATTTATTTGTGACTTGATGAACCGGTTGAACCGATTAACCCGTTACTGATTTTTTTAACCTTTTAAACGAAAGAAAATGTTTTACGATAAAATGTAGGGTTATAGTGGTTGAAAATATTCTTAGATTTTTTTCCAACGAAACGTGCCATCTCTATTAGTAGTTGATAAAATATATTAATTGTAATTCGTCTTTATTTTACTTTCATCATTGATAGTTTACTCGTTATAACTAATCTTTAAGAACATTTAATTTATTTTTTATTTTTCTTATGTTATAAATATATAAAAAAATTTCTTTTTTTGAATCATTGACGCGTTGATTTTCTTAATGCATGTTTTTAAGTCGTTGATGTGGTTTAAAATTTCTTAATTCATATTTCCTTAACAATTTAGGTCATAGTTAGAAGAAAGTATTTAGTAAAACATTTAGTTAAAATTTCAATTTAATTTAGGTTTACATATATTGCGTGAGAATATTATAGTTTTTGTATGATATTTATATATATTCCTTTTGATTGCTAGATACATTCACTTGAATTTCAAATATTTTTTATATATCGAAAGATTTACATATTTAGAATGATTTACTTCTAAGATTTGATTTTCGAAATTATAGGCATTTAGTGTTGACCAATAATTTTTTTTTAATTTAAAACATGATTATTTTGGAAATATTTTATTTAATTCTTTTTTTACTAATCAATATATCTGATGAAATCAAAGTATCAATGAATTTTTAACATGTATAAAAACAAGAATTAAAGAAATTTAATCAATAAAATAATTAATTCATAAATGGAATGATATTAAATTTCTATATATAAGAGAACTTCTATTTTTTATAGTTCTGATATTGTTACGATTTAAAAAGACCGAAGAGAATATTAAAAAGTGTGTTTTATTAGAATTAAATGTGATTTATATTATATCGATAAGGAGTGTTGACAATTTTCTTCTGGATCATTAAAATTCAGAAGAATCAATTCACGCCAACTCTATAATAAATAATTTTAAAAATAATATAACAATATAGACTAATAACAACAAAATCTAAACTCAAACAGTATATCACACGCTAACAATATTTATTCAAATTAAATATTTCCATGATTTGGGAAAATAATCAAATTAAAATCAAATTAAAATCATATTGGATTATAAGTAAAATAAATAATAATATTTAAATCATGATTTATATTGGAAATATTATGTTTAGTTTTATTTTGCTAATAAATATATCAAATTAATATTTTCATCATTAAACTAAAATGTACAAACGAATCAAACCTCAGAAATATTATGATCTTTATAAGATCTAAAAATGTAGTATTACTATTTAACGGAAAATATCCAATTATAAGCTTATTCGGATAAATAAAAAATAAAATAATTAAAACATTATTATATTAAAAAGTTTTTATTTGATTCTACTTTACTTATAAATATACCGTATGAAATCAAAGTATCAACGAATTTTTAACATGTATAACAATCATAATTAAAAGAAAAATTTTTATTAATAAAAATTAATTAAGTCATAAATGGATTGATATGAAGTTCCATAAATAAGAGAATTTTTTATTTTCTATAATTCTGATACGGTAAATAAATGCAATTTATGAAAATTAAATATAATTCAAAATTGGCTTTTTGCTAAGCTTAAAATTAGAAAATGAGAGATTTAGAGAATTTGAAAATCTACATATATCATTTTCATAAATAAGAGATTTTTTCATAATCCTGGTATAGTTAAAATTTAAAAAGATTGAGTAGAAAATTATGGAAATGCGTTTTATTAAAATTAAATGTAATTCTAAATAGTATTTTTAGTTAAGCTTAAAATTAGGAAATGTGAGATTTAAGAAATCTTAAATCTAGATATATCTTTGTATGAAACTATTAGGAAATGCTATATATTCTATATCGTGAATTAAAACACTAAAGCCATTTTTAGTATGTTGTATGAAACTAAACAACAAAAACACAAAAAATCGAACAACTTGAAATCATTAGAATCAATTTCAGTAAACCGAACCTGGTTCTACTTCTAATTGTACAGACGATGACAAATTAATCTTCAACTTGAACAACAGTTTATAGTATTTTTCAAGGATGGGTTTTAATTATTGTCTAACTTTTAGCGAAAAACAGGTCTATATGTATGTGAATATTATTAGGGAAATTTATTTATTTAGTATGAAAATAGAGCAATTACTAGGTTAGTATTAATCTTTTGGTCTTTTCCCCAATATTTTCTTGCCTAAAGTACTCCTATAACCATTTGGTAAGAAAAAAAATTACAGAAATGCTATTAAAATATTTTCCATATCAACACAAAAAATAATTATTTACCAAAATACCACATTCCATACGAATTTAAATCCGCAGTCATGTATTGAAGATTTTTTGTGGTTGCGGAGTTGTTTGTGAAATTACAGATTTCTAGTTGTAAATTTAAATTTACGTGTTGAAGATTTTTTTTCTTTGTTACAGATTTATCAAAAATCCACAACAAAAAATATTATGGTTTTTTTATTACTAAAATAGTACATAGTGTAAAAGAATTGTTTAGTGTGTTACAGATTTATTTTATTTCTGCGGATTTGTTATTTTTGCAGATTAAATTTGAAGATTTTTTTGCTAGTGTTGAAGATTTTGTATATGATTTTGCAATTTTTTAAAGAATTTGCGGATTTAAGTTGCTGATTTTATTTTTAGTTTTACAGATTTTTTTGTATTTGTTGCAGATTTAAAAAAAACTCCGTTACAAAGACAAAAGGCTTAAAAAATTACAAAACCAGTATTATAGTATTACAGATTTATTTTATGTGTTACAGATTTATTTTTAGTTTCTATAGATTTTTCAAATTTGATTACGTGGCATTTTAGAATCAACTTTTTTGCAGATTTGTTTGTGTATTTCCTTAATTAATTTTTTACACTAATTTTTAATTTAAAATATAATTGAAATTACAAAAATATGACTTTTGAAAATTTTAAAATATTATATCGTTTGAAACTAAGTAGGTTAATATTTTTAAAATTTAATTTTTAATATATATATATTTTTAGAAAAAGATATATAATTTCTGTATATAATTTTATAATAATACATTGTTTATTTTTGAAAAAATCAATTTGAAAATCCGAGAAAATTTATAAAGTAATTACTTTCGTAAGTGTTTTGAATTAATAATAATTTTCTGCAAATAACAAAATAAGTCTATAAATTTTTTATTTATTTTGTAATATTGAAAAAACATTTTAACTGATTATAATGCAATTTTCGGAATATTTGTATATATGATTTTTTTTAAACGGAAATATTTTCTAATATCTTTCCTTTTTCTAACCACCCATGATTTTAGGATGTTAGCTTGGAAATATGATTTTTTTTTTTCAAAAATGAAAATATGATTTTTTTTTCAAAAACGGAAATATTCTCTAAGATCACATATGGAAAGTTAATTATTATCATTTATGATTGACTTAATTGTTTTATTTTTGTGCTTTGATGAAAAAAAACGACTCTAATGGAAGCATAGAGAACCAAAATGAGTAAAAAAATCGCAATCTTTAATTTTTGATTTTTTATTAAACTTTTAGTTTTTTTTTATTTTTAAATTTTTAGGTTTTTATTTTTAGTTTTTTTTTTTTAAATTTTTGGATTTAATTTTTAATTTTTAATTTCTAATTTCTAATTTGTAATTTAAAAATTTTTCTTTTTAGTTTTAATTTTTCTTTTTAATTTAATTTTTTAATTTCTAATTTTTCTTTTTCTTTTAGTTTAATTTTTTATATTTTTATATTTTTAATTTTATTTTGAATTTTAATTATAATTTTAGTTTTAATTTTCTATTTTTTATTTTTTATTTTTAGTTTTTATAATTTTTACTTAAGTTTTTATTTTTGATTATTATATTTTGTTTTTATTTTAAATATATTAATTTTATATTTTATTTTTAATTTATATTTTTAAGATAAAATAAGATTAGTTAATAGTTTAATGATAATGGCAATTTGGTCTTTTTACATACTTTTAATAGTAACTTAGTAAACTTTGAGGGGGTCGAGACAATCGTTCTCATCTATTTCTCTCTCTCTTTTTACCCTCTGTCGCCCTTTCTCATTTTCCTATCTCCCTCTCCGGCTATCGGTGTTCGTCACCGCTACCGTGGGAGGGACCACCTTTCTCTCAGCTTTCTATCGATACCCCTCTTGTCGTTTTTCACCTTGCTGTCCTTTGTAGATCTGGTTTTTCCCTCCGTCTTGGTATTGACGACGGTGGTCTTGCGATTTGGTTGTGCGGAGTTCATCGTACCTCTGCTTCTGGAGCGTATCTGTTGTTCTTCAGCCTCTTGAGGACGGTGGTTCGTTGCGGCAGCAAGATCTCTCCTTTTTTTTTGTGTACGTTTTTTCTCCTCCTCCGCTGTGGTTCCTCCAACATCGTGAGCTTGTGTTGCCTGTCTTGGGTCTTCGAGTCTTGGTCTTTGGCTCCGTGTAGCCCTGGTTGAGTTTTTGAGGACTTCTCCTCTGGTTGGCTATCGCCTCTGTTCCTCGGCGATCCCCTCTCTGTTGCAGTGCCGCCTCTTCTCGTCTTCCTATTGGCTCTTGGGTTTGGAGGTAGTTGTTCTCCGCCTCTCTCTGGTCTCTGCTTTGGTCGGCTCCGCTTGAGTAGGGTCTTCTCTGGTTGTCTATGTATTGTTGCTCTCTCTGGAACCGTGGTGCCGGAAGGCGCTTTGGTTCGCCGTGGGTCTGAGGATTTGTGATAGGGATTCTTGAGGATTGGTCTCTTTATTTTTTTATTTTTTAAAGCTCGAAGGATGTGCTTGTCTCGGTGGTCCTGTGTCGTCTTAACCAGTCATTGTTTTCTGATTTGTCTGGATTCTTGCGGCAGTTCACTCTTAGCAACGGTGGTCCTGTACCGAAGCTTCTGTTTTAGAGTTGTTGTCTTCCGATGCTTCTCTGGATCGTCCTTTTCTCTCGGGTCAGTGGTCTCGGAGGATGTGCTTGTCTCGGTGGTCATGTGCCATCTCAACCAGTCATTGTTTTCTGGTTTGCCTGGGTTCTTGCGGCAGTTCACACTTAGCGACGGTGGTCCTGTGCATGAGCTTATGTTTTAGAGTTGTTGTCTTCCGATGCTTCTCCGGATCGTCCTTCTCTCTCTCTCTCTCTGAGTCTGTGGTGCTCTGGTTTTTGCTCGTTTGTTGGTAGGCTGGGCTTTGTCCGGTGGAGGTGTTGGATTGTGGTGTTCTCCTCCGTCCTGCTTTCTTGCTTCTCGGCCTTCGACTAGGTGGGCGAGTCTTCAGGATGGGTAGCTCACTGCGTCTACGCTTCTATAGTCGCCGGTCAGTGTTTGACCTCCTCGTGTTTCGCAATTTCAGTAGTTATTTTGGAGACCCTGCCCTCATATCCTTTAAGTATCCTTTGATTAATGTTTCATGTTGTTCCTATCATTTTGTCCAAATGCTGTATTATTGTGTTTCTTTTTGTATTTTTCCATGCTGTATCTCGTCCCCTTTACTTTCAGTAATAAAATTTGTCAAAAAAAAACAAAAAAACATAGTAAACTTTTAGTGAAAGATAGTAATTATAGTAAAGATTAATACTAATTGGAGTAAATTTCACATATTATTATAACAATATGTAGGATTATGTTTGTTCATAGGTTTAATTATCAGATTACAACCTATCACATAATCAACTAGGATCTAGGTGATTTGCAGTTGAATCATAAACAGATCGAGATCATTACCTTATGATTAGCGCAGCGGGTTGGTAATGAAGAGATCAATGAGAGCAGATGATGAACCGGCTCCTCCTCAGGTATCCACACTCTTACAAGCTTCTGGATCAGGTTGCTAGACCAAGCTGGAACAACAGAGAGAACAAGGAGGGACGTCTGGGCCTGGTAATCGCAGAAGCCTTGCCCTAATCTGCGCCCCCTCCTCACATATATAGGCCCAAGGAATTAACCTAATGGCCTATTGGGATTTTGGGCCCAAGGCCCAAACTAGACAAAAGACTGTATTTTGTCTGGCCCAATTCTCTGTACAAATACAGTAAATGTCTTGCATCTTACTGTATTAATTCCTTTTAACTTTCCCGTTAGCTATGGTGTGTGACCCTTAGGGATCATACAATACTGGTAATAAGTACTAAACTTATAGATCATGAGCGGGCTCTAGCAAGTCATCATGACCACCCAGTATTTATGACTTATGTCTGATCTCGACACTTATCATACTTTCTAGAGATAGTACAGTAGATTTCAGGACATTCCCAACAATCTCCCACTTGTACTGGAATCCTACATTCCCTAATCCTTTTGTCTCAATATCTCGATCTGGCATAAGGCAAGATGCGTGTCATCCTTATATAGCCAGACCATGTTCATCGGACCAGATTTGATACTGACAATGCAAACGACTTGGGCAAGTCCGTTTGGGAGTGACCACTCTCTTACCAGCTATCAAGTCTCCGATTGGCCTAGAGATATTACCTCCGTTAAACGGCAGGGACAAATCCCATCTTGTTCCATCACTATGAACTACACACTTCATAATACACCCAACCAAGGTCCTTATAGCTCCCAGTTACGAAACAGCGTTAGACAATGATCAAAGCGCATCAATCCATGTGCAGCCACATGCATGCGAACTCAGGTCTAAGGACTATACTCTATAGTCGTATATGAGAACCTCTCATGACACAGATATTAATATCTTGTAGAGTTCTCATCAGCGGGCCATGTCCGGTCATATGCTCCCCTACATATACCTATGTGTCGACTTTGATGCCGCGCATCTATGACCCCTCAAAACATGGTCATAAGTCTCAACACACTCTAGTCTCAAGTGGTTGTTGGTGTTCCAATTTCAACAACCTTCGACCATGGACACTATGATTTATGTCATTTCGTTAAATATGGGGTTTCAGGATCAAGTCTACTCATGTACTTCGATGGCCCATATATTATGACATGAATCATTTTGGAACGATTATTTTATATCACAATTTAAAAATAATCCAGAAATAAAATTTCATTAACATTTAAAAAAATGTTTACATGAACCAATCAAAATAACTAAAATAAAGCCCTCACAACTCCCACTCAAAAAGAGATTACATTTGAATATCTCTAATTCCTACATCAGCAGTATGCAACTCGTGCTTAGGTTTCGGGAGTGGCTTTGTCAACGGGTCAGCCACGTTCTCATCAGTGGAAACTCTGCTGACCATCACTTCACCTCTATTCACTATATCACGAATCAGGTGATACCTTCTCATAATATGTTTTGATTTCTGATGATGTCTCGGTTCCTTAGCTTGAGCAATTGCACCATTGTTGTCACAATACAGTGTTAGAGGCTCAGTGGCATTTGGGAATACACCGAGTTCAATCATGAAGTTCCTAATCCAAACTCCTTCCTTCGCAGCTTCTGAAGCAGCGATGTATTCAGCTTCAGTTGTGGAATCTGCCACGGTGCTCTGCTTGGAGCTCTTCCAACTTACTGCACCGCCATTCAGACAGAAGATGTAACCAGACTGTGACCGGAAATCATCTTTATCTGTCTGAAAACTTGCATCCGTGAATCCACTCATTTCAAGCACTTCACTTCCTCCGTAAACCAAGAACTTATCCTTAGTATTCCTCAAATACTTCAGGATATTCTTTACGGCAATCCAGTGATTCTCACCTGGATTAGACTGGTACCTACTCGTCATGCTTAGTGCATAAGCAACATCAGGACGAGTACAGATCATGGCATACATGATAGATCCTATAGCCGAAGCATAAGGAATCCTACTCATGCTTAAGCTCATCAGGTGTTTTAGGACACTGAGTCTTGCTTAGTGTAGCACCATGTATCATTGGCGTGAATCCCTTCTTGGATTTATCCATTCCGAATCGATGCAGGACTTTGTCTATATAAGAATCTTGACAAAGTCCAATCAGCCTTTTAGATCTGTCTCTAAAGATTCGAATTCCAAGAACATACGCGGCTTCACCCATGTCTTTCATGGAAAAACAACTTCCCAGCCAGTCTTTAACAGACTTCAGCATTGGAATATCATTCCCAAGAAGCAATATGTCATCGACATATAGGATAAGGAACGCCACTTTGCTCCCACTAGTTTTCTTATACACACATTGTTCTTCCTTGTTTCTGATGAAGTCAAAATTCTGTATTGCCTCATCAAAACGAAGATTCCAACTCATGGATGCTTGCTTCAATCCATAAATGGATTTATGAAGTTTGCATACTTTCCCAGCATTCTTAGGATCAATGTAACCGTCAGGTTGTGTCATATACACATCCTCCTCCAAGATTCCATTCAGGAAGGCGGTTTTCACATCCATCTGCCAAATCTCATAATCATAATAAGCGGCATTTGCTAGGAGAATCCGAATTGATTTCATCATGGCCACTGGTGAATAGGTTTCATCATAGTCTATACCATGAATTTGCTTGAAACCTTTTGCCACCAACCTGGCCTTGTAAATCTGGACATTTCCATCCATGTCAATCTTCTTCTTGAAGATCCATTTACACTCGATGGCTTTAGCACCAGCGGGTAAGTCAATCAGTGAAAACACTCGGTTGACAGACATGGAGTCCATCTCGGATTCAGTGGCTTCACGCCACTTTGAGGAGTCATGGCCTATCATGGCTTCTGCAAAGTTCGAGGGTTCATCACCTTCAATGATCAAAAGATCATGGCAATTAGTCACGAGGAATCCCTGATATCTATCGGGTTCGTGACGGATCCTTCCGGATCTTCGAACTTCAGGTACTACAGGTTCAGGTTCTACTACAACTTCATGTAATTCATCCTGCTGTTCTCCCTCATTAGGTTGAACAGGTTCCTGTCCTTCTTGAATTTCATCAAGTTGTACCTTACTCCCACTATCTTTCTTAGAGAGAAATTCCCTCTCAAGAAAAGTACAATCCCGAGCAACAAAGATCTTGTTCTCGGATCGCAGATAGAAGTAATAAGCCTTGGTATCCCTAGGATAACCAATGAAGTAGCACTTGTCAGATTTTGGTGTAAGCTTGTCTGAGATTAATCTTTTGACATAGGCTTCACAACCCCAAATTCTGAGAAAAGACATTACTGGAGCCTTTCCAGTCCATAACTCATATGGTGTCTTTGCTACTGCTTTTGATGGCACTCTGTTCAGTGTGAACGTTGCGGTCAGCAAAGCATATCCCCAAAGGGATATAGGAAGGTCTGTGTGACTCATCATGGATCGGACCATATCTAACAATGTCCAATTCCTTCTCTCAGACACACCATTCCACTGAGGTGTTCCAGGAGGTGTGAGTTGAGAGATGATCCCACACTCACTCAGATGATCACGGAATTCCTGGCTCAAGTATTCTCCTCCTCGGTCCGACCGAAGAGCCTTAATACTTTTACCAAGCTGGTTCTGTACTTCATTCTGGAATTCTTTGAACTTCTCAAAGGTTTCCGACTTATGTTTCATCAAGTAGACATATCCATATCTACTGAAATCATCAGTGAATGTAATGAAGTACTGATAGTTTCCTCTAGCATTTGTGGACATTGGGCCACACACGTCAGTATGTATCAGGCCCAATAGTTCACTGGCCCTTTCTGTGGGTTTATTAAAAGGTGCCCGTGTCATTTTGCCCATTAGGCAAGATTCGCATTGCTCACAAGACTCAAAGTCAAATGAGCCCAAGAGTCCATTTGTATGGAGCCTCTTGACGCGTTTCTCACTAATGTGCCCCAAACGACAATGCCAGAGAAACGTTTCATTTTCTTCGTTAGATTTGAACCGTTTTGTATTAATGTTATATACTGGAGTAGATTGATCCAGCATGTACAGCCCATTAATAAGAGGGGCACAGCCATAGAACATGTCATTGAGATTAAAGGAACACAATTTATTCTTAATAGAAAAATCAAATCCTTGTAAATCCAATAATGAAACTGAAATGATATTTCTGCTTATAGCAGGTACAAAATAACAATTCTCAAGTTCTAAAATCAATCCAGAAGGTAAAGACAACAAGTAAGTGCCAACGGCGAGTGCTGGAACCTTCGCTCCATTGCCAACCCGCAACTCTACTTGCCCTTGCTTCAACCTTCTACTGTTGCTGAGCGCCTGCATATTAGTACAAATATGAGCCCCACATCCAGTATCTAATACCCAAGTGGTATTATCAGAAGTAGTAGTATTTACTTCAATAACAAAAATACCTGAAGCAGTAGTCGCCAAGGACTTCTTCTTCTTCAGACTTTCCTGGTATTTCTTACAGTCCCTGCGATAATGCCCTGCCTCTTTGCAAAAGTGGCAGATATCAGAAGGCCCAGCTTTAGACACGGGCTTGGGCTTGACCTTTTCGTTGTGGACTGCCTTGCCCTTTCCCTTGTCTGCAGCGGATTTCTTGAAACCCTTGCCCTTCTGCACCATGAGTACAGACGGCTCCTTGGCCTTCTTCAGATTAGGTTCTGCAGTCTTGAGCATACCATGTAGCTCAGGCAAAGTCTTTGTCAACCCATGCATATTATAGTTCAAGATGAACTGGTCATATGCAGGAGTAAGAGACTGCAGAACGATATCACAAGCAAGCTCTTGGCTTATAGGACAGTCGAGTCTAGTCAAATGATCGAGATAACCCATCATTTTCAGAACATGTGGACTCACTGCTGCATCCTTAGCCATTTTACAGTCCAAGAGATTCTTTACAGTTTGGAATCTCTCTGTACGAGCCTGCTCCTGAAACAACGCTTTCAGGTTTGCCATCAGTTCCATGGGACAAGTCAGGCCTTCCCACTGCATCTGCAGTTCGGGAACCATTGTCGCCAACATTAGGCAAACCACGTCATTAGCATCTGAAGAATGCGTATCCCAAGCATTCTTCACAGCTTGTGCGGCATTATTCGCAGGTCTAGGGGGGAGAACTCTTTCAAGGACATAAGCCTTCTTCTCCTGCCTGAGCACAAGTCTCAGGTTCCTGGACCAGTTCAGGAAGTTTGATCCGTTCAGTTTGTCCTTCTCAAGGGCAGACCGGATCGAGAAAGTGTTTTGTGTTGTTGTGCTTGACATAGCTGAAATTATGAGACAATAGAGTTTTAGTTATTTAGTTCATGAAAGAGTAATCTTAAATAACTTATAAGAAAACTCGCATTGCATTCAAAATTTCTTTGTTTAACCTCATAAGAATGCAATGATTCCGAGACCCATGTTCAACTAAAACCAAAGTGGGCCACTGGCCGTCACCCAGAATTAGCTTTACTTGGTAAGCATGCACACAGCTAGTTATATCTATATAACTCTCGGTTGTGGATTGGGCCCAAGGCCCAATTCACCAGATGTCTCAAGGCCCGGGACTCCCGATGGCCCAGTCAAGGAAACCAATCTCTTACAGCCAAATAATCACTAAAGTCTGGGACTCCCAATGAAATTAGTGACTATATACTACTTTACTTACGCAAAAACAGACACCTCACACTGTAAGCCATATCTGTAATTGAATAAGCGTTAAGTAGCTGACAAGATTGGGCAAGACATCCAAGCTTGATATTGGTTTTGAGGATTTTAGGTTTTTTTTCCAAAAATAGAAGATTACTATTTTGGGAAACTTACTTATTTTAGAAACTTTCTAAATCTAGAAACATGCTAAAATTAGAAATTTCTAATTTAATGTTTTATTAAAGTTTTCGGTTGGGTCACAAATTATAGGACCAATTCTTGGCCCAAGACCACAGAATTCCAATTGGCCCAATAATTTGACATAACCGAGTCGGTTCATTAATTCTGGTCCAAGACCAAATTAACTACTAAATCCAACTGGTTATTTACTAAACCAGACCAGCTCTAAATTATTTGGTCCAACCAAATCAAACTTAGACCAGCCTTCGGTTTAGGTTGAAATTCAATTTTGAATTTAAATCCGGTTTAACCAGAAATTAAATAATACCAATTGTATTAAATAATTTCCAGAAAAACGCGATTTGGTTAACCGCTTGAACCACCAATTAAATTGGATCGGTTCAGTTAAGTCCAAAATCGGGAAGAAACGCCTTGCGTTTTAGCCAATTTTGACCTAACTTGCGGGTTAAGCTAAAGCTAACAATGAAACACAATCGGATTGATCGGTTCATTGTCGCGGGTTAGGGAAGGACGAACCGCGAAGCTCGGCTGAACCGATTGGCTACTCGCGGAACGTATGCCTCGCCAGCCGGATCACGCATCGCCGGATCGAGAAGACGAGCCAAGCTCGCTTTCGGGACCTCGCGCGATACGATCGGGACAGGCGCATCAGCTCGTTGCGATCGGGTCATCGGGACAGCGAGAAGCAATCGATCCGATCGATATCGATCGATATCGATTCGCGATCGCATTGCTCATGCTTCCTCGTAGATCGATACTAGCGTGCATCAGCTCGTTGCGATCGGGTCATCGGGACAGCGAGAAGCAATCGATCCGATTGATATCGATCGATATCGATTCGCGATCGCATTGCTCATGCTCCCTCGTCGATCGATACAAGCGTCCGCTTCGCATACCGATGGGATTCAATCGGTTCATGCGATTTACATATTAGGTTTTTAAGTTTTCTAATCAAATTTCTTAACACAAATTCGATTCTAAACATTTAAAACAACCTAAATATGATCCAAACAGCAAAAATCTAACGACCTAGGCTCTGATACCACTGTAGGATTATGTTTGTTCATAGGTTTAATTATCAGATTACAACCTATCACATAATCAACTAGGATCTAGGTGATTTGCAGTTGAATCATAAACAGATCGAGATCATTACCTTATGATTAGCGCAGCGGGTTGGTAATGAAGAGATCAATGAGAGCAGATGATGAACCGGCTCCTCCTCAGGTATCCACACTCTTACAAGCTTCTGGATCAGGTTGCTAGACCAAGCTGGAACAACAGAGAG
This sequence comes from Orychophragmus violaceus, assembly GCA_030180135.1. Taxonomy (NCBI): domain Eukaryota; kingdom Viridiplantae; phylum Streptophyta; class Magnoliopsida; order Brassicales; family Brassicaceae; genus Orychophragmus; species Orychophragmus violaceus. The sequence continues at coordinate 33,319,209 of CM058240.1, forward strand.
AACAAGGAGGGACGGCTGGGCCTGGTAATCGCAGAAGCCTTGCCCTAATCTGCGCCCCCTCCTCACATATATAGGCCCAAGGAATTAACCTAATGGCCTATTGGGATTTTGGGCCCAAGGCCCAAACTAGACAAAAGACTGTATTTTGTCTGGCCCAATTCTCTGTACAAATACAGTAAATGTCTTGCATCTTACTGTATTAATTTCTTTTAACTTTCCCGTTAGCTATGGTGTGTGACCCTTAGGGATCATACAATACTGGTAATAAGTACTAAACTTATAGATCATGAGCGGGCTCTAGCAAGTCATCATGACCACCCAGTATTTATGACTTATGTCTGATCTCGACACTTATCATACTTTCTAGAGATAGTACAGTAGATTTCAGGACATTCCCAACACAATATGGTATACACTACAAGAAAAACTGGAAATAGCCACGACCAAAATAACCACGAAAAGATATTCGTAGCTATCCGTGGATATTTAGCCACGAATAGCCACGAACTAGTCGTGGAAGAGCATAGCCACGACTTGAAACGAATATCTTCGTAGCTATCTGGTCACGATCTGAAATAGTTGCTATTCATGGCTAAATTAGCCACGAATAGCACCGATATCATCGTGGAAGAAATTAGCCACGAATAGCCACTGTGGCTATGTATCCACAAACAATTTTGTAGCTTATTAGCCACGAATTGCGACATAGCCACGGATAACCACGATTTTATCTGTGGCTATTCAAAACCCTAAACCATACCCTAAAACCATAAACTCTAAACCTTAAACTATTAACCATAAACTATAAAATCAAAATACAAACCATTAATTATATATACATAAAATTTATATATTCAAATCCAATACCACAATATTCATATCCTAAATTATATATATATATATATAACCTTAAACTATAACCAAAAATCTAATAACTAAAACTCTAGATAGTATAATATATCTAAAAGATTCATCACTTATAAAAGATTTTATTTTTTAAAATCTAATATTTTAAAACATTACTTAAAATCTTAAACATACCTTATAAACCCTAAACAAACTCTAAAACTATAAAGTATAACTCAAACTCTAATTAATAAAATTTTAAATACTATAACATATCCAAAAAAAATATTCAACACTTATAAAAAAAATATTTTTCAAAAATATTATTTTCAAACATTAACTTCAAACCCTAAACACAACCCTTTAAACTCTATCTCATAAACCATAATTATACTCTAAACCTTATTTTTAATCATAAACTTAAAATTAAATATCAAAATTAATTATGTATACATAAAACTAATATTTAAACTATTTCAGTATATACTTTCTATAAATTAATTAAAACTGTCTAACAATAATTTAATTATTACATATACTCATATTTACTAATATTTGATTGCTAATAAAGTATTAAAGTATTAAACAATAATTTAATTACTACATATACTCATATCCAAAATTTAACACTTTAAAAAAAATTAAAATCATGTAAACCAAAAATTAAAATCAAATTTTAATCATTTTATTATTTTGAAATCATTTTACTTATTATTTATGTATATTTTATTATTTTTGTTAACTTTAAAATTTTTATTTTAATAATTTTTATTATTTTAAATCATGTTCTAATTATTATATATTAAATGCACTTAAAATAATTTTGTTGGTTAGTTGGTGCACTACATGGATCACTAATAAGAACCGTTGATTAAAACATATCAACGGTTCAGATTCATTTCAGTAAACACACAGATCAACTTCTACACCATTAGATCAACTTCTTTTTTGTATTAGAAGAGGATTTTTATACTGAGTCGCGAGAGAGAGAGAGGGAGAGAGAGACCAAGATAAGTCTCCGATCTGCCTCTCTGCTCATGTCGCCGGCCGAAGGTGGAGGTCGACGTCTTCGTCTGAAGACGAGTCGCGAGAGAGAGAGAGAGAGAGAGAGAGAGAGAGAGAGAGAGAGAGAGAGAGAGAGAGAGAGAGAGAGAGAGAGAGAGAGAGAGAGAGAGAGAGAGAGAGAGAGAGAGAGAGAGAGAGAGAGAGAGAGAGAGAGAGAGAGAGAGAGAGAGAGAGAGAGAGAGAGAGAGAGAGAGAGAGAGAGAGAGAGAGAGAGAGAGAGAGAGAGAGAGAGAGAGACCAAGATGAATCGACCCGATCTGCCTCCTCTGCTCCTGTCGCCGGCTGAAGACGAAGGTGAAGGTCGAGGGTAAGGTGAGAGAGACGAAGTTAAGGACGAATCGTCACCACTCTCGCCCGAGCTGCAGTTAGAGAGACGAAGATCTGGCACCTCCGTCGCAGTCTCTCTTCTTAGATTCACGCCTCGCACCTCTGTCGCAGCCTCTCGTCTCAGATCTAACAAACGTTACAGCCGCAAACAACTTCATCATCGGCGGTTGATTTGTTGTGTGGTGGAGTCATTGTGAAGAATCAACGATGGCTGCGGTGGTGACGAAGACGAAGAACACGAAGGGACGGTGGTCTGTGTAGAACGCGACGGTGCAGCAGTTGGCGGACGCGACGAACACGAACCCAGCGGCGAAGAACAAAATCATTTTATGTATTTTTATATTTTTTATATATAATTTGTAATTTATTTGTTTTTAATAATTGTTATATTAAATTAATTTATTTATTTTTGTAATTTTTTTTAGATAACCACAGAATATTCTGTGGAAATTCGTAGCTAAGGCAACGAAATTTATCGTGGAAAATTTGTGGCCATAGCCACGATATAATTCGTAGCCATTTGTGGCTATATAAGCCACAAAAACTTTCCTTAATGTTCGTGGCTATCCGTGGAAGCGTAGCCACGAATTGCCATGAATGGCCGATAGCAACGAGCTCATAGTCACATATTTTTTTCGTGGCTATTGCTAAAATAGCCACGAAATAAGCCCAACAGCCACGAATAAATCTGTGGCTATGGGTCAGTTTTCTTGTAGTAATATATGTTTGAAATTTGTGACACTGTCACGATTATAGATATACACACATTAATACTGACTTGAACTTGTATGTATTCAAAATTCAACGTTTTTAGAAACTCTATAAATAATTGAACACACTTAACTCAATTTCTCAAACCGAACACACAATTAAGATCAGTACAAAAATCAAAAGATGTCTCAAGTTCTCATGTTCTTAGTTATAATTATAAGAAATTAATACTTTTTGTTTTGGCTTGATATAAAAAAAACCTGCAAATTCTGCATTACCATAATATAAAATTAAAATCATATTAACTTTGATAGAATATAAAATATGGATTGTATATGAGCGTAGTATACACTATATTTATAGGTATAAATTGATTTAAAATTGAAATAATTTACTTCTTTCGTAAGATTGTTATATGTCATAAAATATTTTTTTAATCGAACTAATAAAAAAATTTGAAAATATATTGTGATATGTTTTAGGAAATATATTTAATGAAATATACTTTAGAGATTCAATTAGTTAAAACCCCTTTTGAAAATATTTGTTATAACTGTTTTTATATAGAAAAAGAATCTGAACTCAAAGAAAGAAGATAAAAGCTCTAGCCATTAAATAAAGCTTTGTGACATCACAAACCATATTCGACCACTCATAATACAAAGACAATTAAAAATCGTTAAATAACTCCATGTTGTATGCTTTATAATAGTTTTATCAAATAAAAATCATACGTCAAAGACTTATATGTATACATAATACATTTAATTATTGGTAAAACAGATTTACAAACCTTATAACATCTCCATATTGAACGATATATCATACACGTAAGCCATAGATCAGCGCCACCGATTTACCTTTATTCCTGGGAATTAAGATTATTCAAAAGATATGTTTTAGGAAATATAATTAATGAAATATAATTTAGGGATTCTTTTTTTTGTCAACTTGCAAATTTCATTAAAATCCAAATAATGAGTACAAAGTCCAATCCAATCTCAACAAACTTTTTGATACAAATGAAGCCCATGTTTAAAAGCCCAATATAATGACCGAAAACGGATCGAAAAGCTACGCGTTTCTAGAAACACGTATGAGATCGGATGATTGACACGTTGATACGCGACGTTTCCACGAACGACGCCGCATCACCGCCGGACTTCCTGCAAGCATCACCGGAAACCTTCGTCCAGCTTTGTCCGATGCAGTTTCCGCCGATTCTCGAAGTGTTGACTGAAGAGGAAGCACCAAAAACTTGCAGTTTCTCATCTCAATTCGCAATCAGGTGCGAAAGCTTCATCTGAGACCACAGAAGGTCCGCCGGAAACTCAAGCCGACATAGCGATGAAGAAATTACTCCGTCAACTGAAGAGGAATCAAGCTGCAACCACAAAGAGAAAAGACAGAACTACAAAGCGGGATCTAGTTAGAGTACATCCGGATGAAGGAAGAACAAAATCCGGCACAGCACCGGAAAACTAGCTCCGAAATGAATCGGAAGAAACTAAATCCGACAGGAAGAAGTCCAATCGGAAGATTTACACAACAAAAAACGAAAACGAAACAAAACTATGTACACCAAAAGTAACCCGGCCACCGGCCTGGCTTATCGCCGAGATCCGGTGGTCAGAGAGAAATTCAGATGACGGAACTTTGTAGAGAGATGCGGGAGAAAGATTAGCTAGAGAGAGAAAATGTTTTTGTGTAGTCTCATACTACTCTATAATTTAGGGATTCAATTAGTCAAAACTCCTCTTTGAGAAAATTTGTTATAACTGTTTTTATATAGAAAAAGAATCCGAACTCAAAGAAAGAAGATAAAAGCTCTACCCATTAAATAAAGCTATGTGACATCACAAACCATTTTCGACCACTCATAATACAAAGACAATAAAAAATCGTGTATTTACGAATAAAACAAAATTAAAACAAAAAACTTAGAAATCCTCGTATGGCACTCAAAAGAGTATTCACCAAATCTATTCTTTACCATCAAATCCATGTCTATAGACTATAGTAGTAGACAACAATTACTAGGACTATAGGCTCATTGGGACAAACGGGACATGTGATGTGAACTAACAACGGCTTGACAACAATATTCAATCGGACTTTTAGATCTCACAATCCTTTTTATATAAAATCTCAAATGTTTATTAGTTCACATCACATCATTAGATCTTAGCTTTGTGATATCAGAGCTTCTTTTTTCATGGATCAAACGAACAAAACAGAATTAAAAAACCAAAAACATAAAATCCTTTCAAAATCGATAAGAAGAATAAAGTAATAGAAATGACAACGGTTCATTTGACCAAATTTTTGATGATCCGGAAGAAAACTTCCATGGCCAATAAGGAAAAAAAAAACTTCTTGAAAATATGAAAGATGCAAACGATTGTGTTTCTAGACCACCCCAAGCTCACCTTATATATGATTTCAAAGACTTCTCTCGAAAGCTTGGTATATGCCCTAGAATATATTTTTTTTCCAAATTCGAACTAATAAGATATTCAAAAAAATATTGTGCTTTTTTAGGAAATGAATTAATTGTATGAATAATACTCGGATGATGCAATTCTCGTAAATAAATAGAACTTGAAATCCTTTATATTATTTTAGGCCTTGCCATGTCACATTTTCACATCATCATTATCCTTCTTTAGAGCTCCCTCGTGACGACATATCAGCATTCGTCCAAAATTACTTTTCATTTAAAGGTATATATTAGGCTTCTTAATTTTTATGGCTTTGATTGGTGTGTCTACAGTTAAAGCGTTAGAAGCATACCGCTTTCTTGCTTACCAATTACGAAAACGTTGGGTACGATTGGTGACACTTAAATAAAAACGTTAGAGGCATACCGTTTTGTTTGTTACCAATCACGAAAACGTTATAAAAGCTACTGTAAAAACGGTTACTCTCAGCTTTTTGTTACGCTTTCGCTAACAACTTTCACTAACCGCTTTCACTTACAGTTTTACACTATTCAACCGTTTATCACTTCTGCTAACCGCTAATATAACCGTTCCGTTTTAGGTCATCAATCGGATCCTATGTGTAAATCTCAGCAATTGGTAGGCCCACGTTTGCGGCTCCGTCATAAACTCCCCTTGTCATGTTTGTATTGTAGATAACATTACGACATTTTGTAAAGTAAGATATTGGTCTGATTTTCCAATCTATAAATCCCTATTCAATGTCACGTGGCCAAAATTTTAAATGTCAAACTAGATTTTGACCCGCACTTAGAAAGTGCGGGTTTAATTTTCTTTACAAATTTTACTTTTTATTCATTTTGTTAATAGTAGTTTAGATTTTTAATTATGTAATCTAATTTTGATTATAATTGTTTAACCAACATTATAAACAGTGAGTTAGCAATTTAGTTTTTTTTAAATGAATTATGTGTTATTTGGAGGAGATATATCGTAAGGATTAAGAGATTAAAATAACGATTTCGCATTATATATTTTAATCTGCGTTGTATCGTAAGATCATAGTTTGGAAAAAATATATATATGTGAAAACAACTATTGTAAAAGTTATATGGTATATGTTTAATTGTTATTTTATTTATCTAAAATATTATTTTATAAAATACATGTTGTAGTCGTATATATAATTTGCAAATTTGATGGAACTATCCGTTAAAAACTTCATTCAAACATAAAGCATAATTTGACGCTTCAAATATTTGAATAATATAAGTATGAAATTATTTTATTATTTTATTAATTTTAAAATATATCAGCTGAAATTATTTACTATATGCGATTTTTATAGAAAATTTATAATCAAGATTGACTAATTAATTTTTCAACCGGTTTAATTATTTAAATATTTTTCAGTTTGATGGAAAAACCTGCTAAAAGTACAATCGTAAAAACATCAATCGTAATATGTGTATATATATATATATATATTTGAAACAAAATAAAAAGATATTAAAATATATTTCAAATATTTGAATAATATAAGTATGAAATTATTTTAATATTTTATTAATTTTAAAATATATCAGCTGAAATTATTTACTATATGCGAATTTTTAGAAAATTTATAATTGAGATTGGCTAATTAATTTTTCAACCCGTTTAATTAATTAAATATTTTTCAGTTTGATGGAAAAACCTGCTAAAAAGTACAATCGTAAAAACATCAATCGTAATATGTGTATATATATATATATTTGAAACAAAAAAAGATATTAAAATATATTTCAAATATTTGAATAATATAAGTATGAAATCATTTTAATATTTATTAATTTTAAAATATATCAGCTGAAATTATTTACTATATGCGAATTTTAAAAAAAAAAATTATAATCGAGATTGGCTAATTAATTTTTCAACCCGTTTAATTAATTAAATATTTTTCAGTTTGATGGAAAAACCTGCTAAAAAGTACAATCGTAAAAACATCAATCGTAATATGTATATATATATATATATATATTTTGAAACAAAATAAAAAGATATTAAAATATATTATAAATATATTTTGAATTAAATCATAAATTAAAGAATCTTAATTTATATATAATAGTTGATGTATAAATTATTCATTATATTTAGCAATTAATTTGTTTTGATTTTAATTAATTAGGAAAGTGAGACCCATTAGATTTTGGTTGTTTGACTACATGTTTAATAATTGTCTTGTTTGGAAACATGGATTGTAGAGATAATGTTATATTCCTTAATTACCCTTAATGAAGGTTACAAATCCTAATAATATCAAGGGCAAATTTATGGAACAATATTTATGTACCATGGCCAAACTCCAATTTTTTAATAGTATTGATATTGAGTACCTTAGATCATATTATATTTATATGTGTGAATTCTCAAACCGTAAACATCCATTAGCGAAAGACATTTCAAGGTTCCATCTTAAAAGCAGTCCTTAATATGGGACAAACATCTCTAGAAAGATATTTAAAAAGAGTTTCTTAACTCGATAAACACTATATCATCTCTGAATCAAGTTGTAGGAAAAAATGATTAAAAAAACTCATAGGAGCCACAAGGCACACAACTACATCAAAAAAGTTCATTAAGTTTTGATAAGATTTCTTCAAAAAAAATTTTTTTGATAAGATTATACTACAGTTCTTAATTAGTTCAGATCGAAGAAAAAAATTATCGAAGTTATCATATTAATAATATACACTTATTTAACTTTTGATCTTTCAATAGTATATTTTGAAAAACATTACAAATTAGAAAAATGATTTTTTAAAAAAACAAAGATCCTACTTAAATAAATATTTATTTTCTAAATGATGATGAAAATTATGGAAAATACACATTTTAAGAACCGTTTGTTTAAAATAAAATACAAGATCAAAATCTATTATATAATAGAGCTAATTTATTTCTACTGAGAATGTCCATATTAGAAAAAAATTAAAATTAGTATTATTAAATTTAATTAATTACATATGTTTATTATTATTTATAAAAAATTATTAAATTCATATAAAAATTTAATGCTACAAAAACAAAATAAACAACATAAGAAGATAAAACAAATTATTTCAAAGAAAGATGCTAAAATTTAAAATAAATAATAGAAAATAGAAAACAAAGATTTATCTAGAAAAAGTGAATACAAATTTGTTTAAGAATTTCGAGAAATAATAAATATTTTAAAAATACATACTGAATTTGTGAAAGATATTTTACGCATTTCAAAATTACAAAACAGATCATGTACGAAAAATAAGTAAATAATCATAAAGTAATTCATTTGTCAAAAAACAGCTTATGTATAATTTCAAACACAATGTTTATATATATAATTATAATATAATAAATAATTTAAAACATACTTTTTAATTACACTATTAATCACTTTCTAACCTAAAGAAGGTGAATTTTTTAAAAATATATATATTTACCAAGGAAAAACACTAAAACATTAAAATATTAAAATAATGTTTTTTTTTTGAACAAGAATATTAAAATAATGTTTGTGTTAAGATGGTGCTTAAATGATGGAAGAATCGAAGGATCATAACCCCAACTCTTTCTCTCCCCATTCTTAATTGCAGAAGCCTTAACTTTCCGATCATCCTTCTCCCCGCCATATTTGTTGGATTAAGAACATCTGGCTGCAGTTAGACTCCCAAAAGGTCATCAGAACCATTAATTCGATGTCACAATCAGTATAAATTTATAAAAAATCGGCCGATATCGAAATAATATCTCTCTCTTTTTCTTTTATTTCATTTAGCTTCCTTACCGAAAAATTAAAATGCTACTTGATTTGCTTGCAAAAACTGCTTTTCAAATGGTATAATAGATTGAGCCCATGGAACTTTTTTGGTTTTAATTTAACTAAAGTATGTCGAATATAAAAATATTGTATTTTTTATTAAAAAAAATCTAAAATGATAAAATCAATTAAAAAATATCTTATTTATTAAGGAAACCAAAAAATTCTATAATCTAAACTATTGAGAATGTTATATGAAATAAGAAATAATTTATAACTTAATATAAAGAAAAAATTAAGAATAAATACAAATAAAATGCTTAAGAGTTTTTCGACAAAAATGTTAAAAAGAAAATAACAATATTATAATATTCAAGAAAACACACACAAAAATATAGTCAATGTAAAATAATTATAAAACTTATAAATACAAAACAAAGGAGGGCGAATGATCCCTAGTTGGTTAAATAAGAGAATTGCGTCACTTTACAATTCAATTGAAAAATATTCTTGTTAAGATCTTCTTCTTCTCTCTACCTTCTCTGTTACAAAACATGTTCATATGCTTCTTATAATCTATTCTTCTTCTTGATTCTTTGAAATATGAATTGGAAATTGTTGTTTTAGGAACATCAATTTTCCTTATTAAAAACCTGATGCCAATTATTGTGTCTTTTCAAACTCATTGATATAAGATTCGGAATCTACCAAAGTCCACACAAGATAATCAAATCTTAAGATTGAGATGAAGGCAATAGAGATGGTGAGGTAACTGGTTGTTGCTTAATTTCACAAACAATAAATAACCAGAGGCTTAATCCCAAAGACTATTCCTCACAAGGGATATATAACTCATACGAAAATCTAAGTGGTTTGATTCCACAAACTACCCTAGAATTCAGAAGAACAAAATTGATTCAAAACACGTGGTTACAAATGAAGGAAGCAAAGAGCTTATATACAGCTCATAAAGAACATGACCTAACAATCAAAAGACACTAAAGGAAACAAATAACTAATATGAAATCCAGGGCCGGTTCTAAGGGGGTGCACAGAGTGCAAATGCACATGATCCCATCTTTTAAATTAATTTTTCTTTATAGTTTTAGGGTCCTAAATTTAGAAAATTTTGTAAAATATGGTCTTGTTTCCAAATTTAACCATAATGTAGAGGAAAAAAATTAATATAGCACACGGTCGACTTATACTTTGGGCCGGGCCTGATGAAATCTAATATGGTCGCCATTAATGGAGGTTTTAGCCGTTGGACATTAACGGAGAGGTGGCTTGGATTGCGGCTGGAACAAAGGAGCTTCCTAGATCTTCTGGCTTGAATGGACGTCTAGGATCTTATAGGAGGGATGGATGGTCGAGATTGGATTATCGAGAAACATGCTGATCATTCTTTCTCATAAAAAAAGTTAATTGGCTCCAAAATAGAAAGTTTCTTCAGTGTGTGGCCTTGGTCATTTTGATGTGTCAATTTGGACGTGTGATGATGTATTCTGGTGGTTCTAGGCCTTTGGTAGCCTCAATAGACATGATGGAGACATGCTGGTAGAAGAGTTAAGTTTCTTTATTAGGCTTCAAGGACAGCCGAAAGGAAGGTTTGGTTGATTGGGGGTGGCTCCGGGTTAATCCAGTTTGGATCTTCAGCTGGTGGACTCCACAAAAGACTCCCGTAGATGAACTTGGTCTAAATGAACCAAAAGTGTCTTCGAACTTAGGGCGAACTCTCCCAAGCACGCATTTCAATGTATCTGTCGCCGGCTTCAGTTCGTGACGTTTCGACTCCTCATCGCCGTCGATCTTTGCCCTCCGCCTAGCCTGTGTCTCCCTCATCCCAGCTCCACCATGTGAGGTGGTGAACCACCGGTTTCCGAGCCCAATAAGCCCCTGACCCTCCGCCTCTGCTTCTTGAACTTCCTGCGCTCTTCACGTCTTCATTGATGCTGATCTCTTCTCCACGATGCTGCTCACGTCACCGTCAATGCTGCTCACGTCTCCGCCGGTCGTTCTCTGATTCCCGTGTTCGCCGGATCTCTGTCATCGCCTCCCTCTCCTCCGCCGGTGCTTCCTTGGGCAACACCGGTAACGATTGGGTGCTCTACTTCTCTTCTGAAATCTTGTCGTCGACCAAATCCAGACAGTAAGATGCCCCAGCTCACCATCCAACCACCGCAGCCTCAACTCACTGTCCAGCCTCTGCCGCCCCAGTGCACCGTCCAGCCTCCTCCGTCAGTTCAAATGTTGGAGGCGCCACTGATGGTAGTTATGTCACTCACATGTTCGCCGCTCCAAGCTGCTTTTTCTTCCCTGCGAACTTTGTCTACAGATCTGCTTCTGCCTCTCGAGATGATGCTGCCGCCATGGTGTTTAATTATTCCGGTGAGGTTTGGAAAGTTGTTTAAGTGTTTGGTGTTGAAGGAGCTTGTTTCTACAACTCCTGTTATTGACGTGCTAAAAAGTTATCAAGTGGTCTCTGTTATCAAGTTTGCGGCTCGTTCTCAATATTTTGCTGCCCTGAGCAGATTTCTGCTACAGTTTTACTCTCTACAGACTTTGTATTACAGACCTTCCATTCGGAAATTTGAATCTTTGCTATGGTTGAGTCCTTACATTGTTGTAGTGAGGGTCTCACCTCTCTTGTATTCGATTCTTGCGATGGAGATTACATGTTGCACTAACCAGGGTTGGTGGTGTTTTTTGATGGATGTTCCCCCGACTCTGCCAATTCCTCCCGATCCGCCAGATTCTATCATCTATCCGCATTGTCACTTTGTTTACTGCTCCTCTAACTTTGCAGTTTTGACCCTCTCCAGCTTAGGAGACATGTCTTTCGTGACTGCCTTCACTTTTACTGCTGCCACTCCTCTCTCCATTCAAGATGGGATTTGTTTTGTCTTCTGCGATAACTATCCAGCTTGTACCCGTTCCAATCTTTAGGTCAATCGTGATCTTCTTATCTCATGTTCATGTTTGATCGTATAGGTCCTTTGGAAGATTTGGATTTTGACTGGTTTATGTCCTAAGATGAATGTTATTCCCCTTAGGTCTGAGCTTTTGTCACCCCATTTACCTCTTTATGAGGCTGCTAGACTTGTTCTTAGCTTTCATTTACCTCTTTATGAGGACTACTTACCTCTTTATGAGGATATTTTGCCTCTTTATGATGATCGTTTGCCTCTTTACGAGGATCACTTGCCTCTTTATGAGGATCTTTGTACTGTTGTACGCAGTTCCGTTCACCTTTACCTCTGTATGAGGATGTTGGACTCTTGTAGTCTGTTTGCCTCTTTTAAGGAGCTTGCTTCTCCCATGGATTCACCATTTGGTTTAAATGGTTGTGTTGCAAAGGGTGTCATCAAAGACTCAAATTATAGGTGTCTAATCGCCTCTGTAGCCATTCTGGAGATTGTTAATTGTGCACTTATTGCTGTTTCAATCTCGGGTTTTAAATCCCAAGGCTTTGTCTTACTTAACAAATTGATCGTCGCTGAGATTCGAGAACTTCTATACGAGTTTAGATTGTTTAAATGATTTGTCGCCCTTATCCCTTTATGTTCTTTTATCTACTTTGTTGTAGCGTTTGCTTGTTTCGCCAAGATGGCTATGTTTTATGTGAACTGTTACTCCTTTTATGAAGATTAAGTAATATAAACAAGTGGTTGACAAAAAAAAAAGAACTTGGTCTCAAATGGGTTAGGCTGTGGTGGTCTTGGACTAAAACTCAAGTTTTTGGCCCATATCTTGTGTCGGATGGGCTATAGAGCTTTGCAAGGCCAACTCTTGTTTTTGGTTGGGCCAAGGATAATGTGGCTCGGTCCAAGTGATGTTCATGGTGGGTTGCCCGAGATAAGTGTCCTCCTTTGATCATTTTGGAATCTGATTTCTCAGGCTCAACTCCTCCAATAGTTTGGTCAGTTTTGGTAGGTCATCTCCAGGTATTGAACTGCTTTTAATGGACTGGTTGGTTGGTTTGATGTCCACATCACTCATGGGGTTGTATTACAGGGTTACCTCCATTTTCGAAGCTAGGTTGGATTTGCTCTAGTGGATGCTTCAGTTTTATTTGGAGCAATCTTGGATGTTGAAACCCTCTATTAGTCCTCGTTCAGTTTCAGGGTGTGTGTACATCTTATTATCATCTTTATGCTATGACTATAAACTGTTTTATAAACCTATTCTTTGAAATTTTTAGGTTCTTTCGACTTGATGTGGAGTAAAACCGTCTTTAACCAACCTATCCATCTCTCTCTTGGCATTGATGTGGATCAGTTTTGGCCTTCACTACCAATCCTTGTTGAGGCTTGTCATAAACAGAAACATTTAAGTACCGGGGAGTTGTCGCAAAACAACTTTAGTCAGTGTAGAGAAACAGGTTGCTGCTTGCTGCTATTATACGTTCCTAATGTCTGTGTAGACATTAATTATATAATTATTATAAACTCCTACACAAACCAATGGAACCTAGAGGTTGTGCATCGTCTTCGTAAGCTAACTAAGTTTAATCAAAGTCTGGGAATTGTCATTAGAAAAAGGAAAGTGATATTATACTTGGTTCCTGCACAAGTTGAAGAGAGGATTCCTATCACCCTACTTAAAATAGGCTACCATCTTCTTCCCTTTGGCACTTCTCTTCAAATCCTTACTCCATTCAATCAATTAGCTTCTAAAATAGGCTACCACCTTCTTCCATTCAATCAATAGCTTCCACAAGCTTCAAATCCTTATGAGCATCACTGACCATGTCACCTTCGTCTCTCCCTCTTTCATCATCTCTAGTCTTCCTCTCAGAGCCGGAGCTGAGATTTTTGGGACCCCATTCAAAATAATATAATTTATCATAATTTACATATTATAAAATATTATATTTAAATAATTGTAAAGTAAAACACAATGTAAACATAAATAATTTATTTTTATATATTTTTACTATATATTTTATTTTATAACTAAATTTTAATAATATATAGAATTTTTATATGATATTATATTAAAAAATTTCTACAAAACTTAATTTTATGTTAAAATGGGATCTCAAATTATCAAAGTCATGAGCACTTATATAAATACAATTGAACTAATCTTTTGTTATGTGGGCCCCTAAAAAATGGGGGCCCCTAAAAAATGGGGGCATGGGGGCCCATTCAAAAACTTCAAAAAACTCTCCTCAACTCCGGCTCTGCTTCCTCTTCCTATCGCCCATGATACCACTCTTGTCCCGCTTCTTCAGCTCAGCGATGTCACGCAAAAAATTGTTCGTCAGTCAGTCATGTCGCGATTCACCTCCTCGAATAATCCTTCCTTCATCACCCACTTGAGTCGGTCGAGCCGCGATTTTTTTCTTCTTTTTCCAAATTAGATTATTTAACAAAATACTAACTTCGTACATCTGATAAGTCACAAATCGAAACCAACATTGTATTCCAAAAGACAACATAATGTTTCCAGTCAAACGAAACACAAGTTCATCACCGAAAGACAAAGCCATTTACCAATCCGAAACCTGTAATGATCACACAAAAACCCCTCAAAATAGGAAACAAAGAATGCAAATTCTTAATTATCATAACTATACAAACAAAGCACTAAAAAGCAAACACAATAACGAATCTTTCATACTCACCTCATCTCTTATTATGCTTGAACCAAATGTGATAATCCGGATTGAAAAGTATATCCGAACAACCCAAACCACTTAAGAAAGTGTCAAATGTTTTTATAATTTATATTTGAAGGGAAACCCTTTAGATATCAGATTCGAGCTTGCCTTTACAATAAGATGGGAGCCTCCAGATCCTCAGAACGCATATAACAACAACATCGTGGGCACCATTCCAAATGAGGATCAAGTTCTTCGACGAATGTCTTTGTTTCCAAGTGTTCACGACATGTTTTCCCAGAGACCTTTTTCTTGATTCAAAAGAAAAGTCTTCTCAGAGATCGAATTTGGTCTGTATACAACCTCAGACTCTCACCAAAAATCACCACAGGAACAAGCTCCGCTCCTAAAATGGTGGAATCTCATATTATCCCTCATTATAATCACCCTCCCTGTAACCTCTGACGCCAAACACATAAACGTGTGACAATCTTGGCACATCCTCAAATTCTTCATTATCTTTATCGTACAATCTCTGCTCGTAGTCAGCAAAGAGAACGCTAAAGCCAGCTTCTCGGTGTGCCGAATCAGTATCGACCTCTTCTCATCGTCTCTCGCGTTGTACGGTACCGAGCTTAAATCCGGTTGGTAACCTAATACCGTTAATCTCTGTACAAGCTCTTCTAACGTGTCTTGAATCTTATTCGACATAGGATGGTTCATGTTTCCTGGGAAAAACTTGTGCATCTGACCTTTGTTATCTACAACCCAACTAACCGCAGGTGTCTTCTTCAAACCCTTTTTTCTAATCAGTTTCCGCACACATAAAACACCGTCCCAGTCTCCAACTGAAGCGTAGACGTTAGCGAGTAAGATATAGTTTCCGATAATATCTGGTTCCAGTTCAAACAAATGTTTTGCAGCAATCTCTGCAACGTCTGGATCCTTGTGGATCCTGCAGGCACCGAGCAACGCACCCCACACACCTCCGTGTGGCTCAACAGTCATTGTTTTAATCACTTCAAGAGCTTCTTGCAACCATCCTGCACGGCCTAGAAGATCGACCATACAGGTATAGTGATCACGTGTTGGTTCAACACTGAATGTTTGATGCATAGAAGCGAACATTTGACGTCCTTGGTCTACAAGCCCCGCGTGGCTGCAAGCCGTAAGCACACCTACAAATGTAACCGTGTTTGGTTTTATTGTGGTATGTGTTAGCATGTAATGGAACAGGTCTAAAGCCTCTCGAGCACGCCCGTGCATAGCGAGACCAAGGATCATCGAACTGTAAGAGAAAACGTTCTTGTTGGTCATAGACTCAAACACGTTTACTGCCTTTTCTACATGTCCGCATTTCGAGTACATGTCTATCAACGCAGACCCGATAACAACATGATCGCTAGGAGAATACCCAGATTTCAGAGCGATCTCGACAGCTCGATCAGCGTATTTGCTTGCTCCTAGCTGTGCACATGCCGATATGAATCCAGCGACAGTGACTTCATCAGGTAAAATTCCCGATTTCTCCATTCTATTAAAGTACTCTAAAGCTTCCTGAGGTTTAGCATTCTGCGTGAACCCTGTAACCATGGCGGTCCAAGCTACCATGTCTTTTGTAGGCAAGATTTCAAACAGTTCAGCAGCAGATACCATATTCCCAGCTTTCGTATACGCTGCTATAAGCTCTGTCCAGATATAACATCTCGTTCGGGCATTTCATCGAACACCTTATGCCCACAATCAATAGACCCGCATTTCACATACATATCGATCATGGTGTTCCCAACGTACACACAACAAAAACCCCCAAGTCGAAACGTCTGTGCGTGAAACTGCCGACCTAAATTCAAATCTCCCATCGACCCGCAAGCTTTCAAAAGAGCCGAGAAAGTGAAAGAAACAGGCGTGATCCCTTCTTTCCTCATACATTCATACATAGAAATCGCTTTCAACAGTTTACCTTGAATCGCATACCCACGAATCACTGCGGTCCATAGGAATGGGTTCCGGAACTGAACAGACTCCATCACACGGTGAGGGTACGGATCCATGGGAACGCCGAGCTTAGTGACCGTGCGAATGAGCTTGGTGATAATGTAACAACTTTGATCGAATCCTTTGCGGATAACATGACCGTGAACTTGCTTGATTTGGTCGAGAGCGGTGCAGCCATCGAGCTTCGAGATGAGCGACAACACTTGAAGTTCTTTTTGACGATTGATCTCTGAAAACGTATAGGAATTGTTAATCCTTTCAATCTGAATTAGTTGTTTCGAAAGTAAACTTATGTTAATGAGGTTAAGCGCCGTCGAGAACCGGTGAGACTGAGCCACCGTCATCGCCGTCAAGATCCCGGGGCTCGAGCCGTGCGTCTCCTTTAACGGTACCGGTTTTGTATTTTCACTACTCAAATTACCAAAATGCACCTACGAAGTGTTTTCTCTCAGGGCCTTTTCCCGGTTTAAGGCCCAGCCCGTTAGAGTAAGGTTTCTCTCTAAAAAAAAATCTTTCGTTTCTCAAAAAGAAAAAGTTGTCTAACCAAATGGTAAAATATATATAATGCATATGGTTAAAAAATTAATTAATTTTTAGTCTGTCCACACAAGTCGTCGAAGACGCACTAAAAGTTATTTTTGAGTTGTACCAAATAGAAGTTAAGTGTGACTGCTTAAGGGGGCGCTTTGCTTAAAGGGGCGCTTGGCAAGAGCTGTTACTTTAGACTTTGGTTGTAGACTTTAGGCTCTAGAAATTTTGGCCGTGAAAGTTGTAACTGTTAACTTAATTTTTTGTTTTATAAAAGTTTGTTTGGTGATAAAAGTTGTAAGAACTGTGATTTTTATTTTTAAAAATTATAGACATTTTTAATAATATTTTTTATATCGCATTTAATAAATAAAAAACATAAATGTAATAATAATTTTTTTTATAATAGTATAAAATCAACACAAAACATATTGACAAAAAAAAATTAGAAATGATTTTTTTAAATTAAAATAAATAAATTTTATTTATGTTTATTACTTCAACTAATTGTTGAATTTATATAAAAATTATTAAATATTAAACTCAAATAATTTGACAATTAATCAAATAATACACAAAAAGCCTAAAAAAACAAAAAAATTATTGTCGAACGGCCCACAAACTGTTAGCAATCTCATCACGAACACCTTCCATGTATTGTCTCGAAGCGTCATGTTCCATCATATTCGGAAGATCTTCCTCATTTGGTTCTTCTCCATTTCCATATTCTTGTGTTGCTGCCTCGAAATCAAGATCCCCATGATTTGAGTTGCGAATAAAATGGTGTAGAGCCATGGTTGCCACAACAATTTTCCGCATCGTAGAAATCTTATATCTCGCTTCATCCTTCACAATTCTCCACTTTCCTTTCCATACTCCAAAAGTTCTTTCGATAATAGATCGAAGTGATGAATGTCGATGATTAAACATTTCTCGAGAGTTTCTTTCTGGTGGTTGATTGTGGAACCGATCTAAGTGAATACATTTCTCGAGAGTTTCTATCGCTACAAATACATTTTTATGATTATAATGAAATGGATATCAAAAGAACAAGAAAAAAAGATACAAATTATTCCATTATATTTTGTTAATAATAAATAATATATAAATCTACAAAGTGATTTGAATAATCTTGGGGGAAGAAGAAATAGAAAGTAAGTTAAATTTACTTATTTTCTTTAAATATTTTGGTAGAAAAGCCTCTTATACGTGACTTTAAAAAAAACAAGGCAAAAAAGTAAAAGTTGGACTTTAAAGATTTTATAAATAAAAATGTAGTATAAGCATGCTTGACAATAAAAAAGCTTTGAGAACTTTTAAATGTTTTTAAGTCTTCAAAGTCTAAAGCCAAGCAGCCCCTAAGTTTTTGTCAAATTCATTGTTAAAAGTTTTAAGCTCATCTCAATATATTTTTTCTATTGATGAAGAAGTCAATGTTGATAGAGAAGTCATGTGCGAATGCTTAAATTGTTGTTAAATGTCGCCAGTTTATAATCGTCAGTGATATTAATAATGCCTTCAGTCCTCCTTGACTTGATGATAGCTAGCTACAATCGAAATCGAAATAAAAATTAGATTTTGACTCACACTACAGCGAGCATAAATTTTTTTGTTTTTATTTTTATTAATGTTTTTAAAATATTTTATTATATAATAAATCTTTGTTTGATTGTTTTTTGTAGGTCGTGGTTTGTGTTATCCAATGTATTTGTTTTCTTTATGAGGTCTTTGTTATTCTAACATTTGTTTGGTTTATGTCGTTCTTCGCAAGCTTGGACGGAATTGTCTATTTTGTTGCGATATTATAATGAGATTGTTAGTGTAGTCTATTTTGCAACATCTTCTAAGATGGTTGGTTTTGTTTCGAACCATGTTGGTCGTTATATCTTTGGATTATCACGGAAGCATGTTTTGGTTGTCGCTAAGGTATTTGTTTTTCTGTATATATTTTTAAAAGTATGAGTTCTATTAATTTGGTTAGAACGATTCATTAGGTTTTAAGTCTTGGTTATAACATTTTGTCCTCTTTATGTCGTTTTGAGTATTCTTTTTGGCTCAATCATCATCATTCATTATCATGTGAGTTATCTTTCTCTCATTGTATTAGTTGTTTTGTTTTGTTCTTCTATTGTCTACTAATCTGTTGTTTACAGTCTACAGGTGTTTGTCTCCGACGATGCTCATCATCGTTGGGTGAGTCGTTATTTAAAGCTTTTTCATAATATAGTTTATTCCCATGTAAGCTATATTGATTTGCGCACAGTCCGTGGTGTTGTTCATCCCACTTTTAAGAGTGCCTTTTTGCTTTGGGTCCATTGAAAGTGATTGGGAATACGTCAAAGCCATGGATGAAGCCAGATTTTATGTTTCACTTGTTGGTTTGCGTGCGTTGCTTGCTTTAATTTTGTTGTTGGGGTGTATCTCGGATGTTTCTTTTGTTTGGAAACATGTTTCTTATATGTTGGTTGATGAATGTATGTTTTCTTGGTTAATTTTGTTATCTAAAAGTCAAAATATACATTGTCTTGATTATCATGTGTTTGTGTGTATTTCCAGACACTCTCCTCTCTAATGCTGCTCATATGGCTGGTGTTTTGGTTGATATTAATAGACATCTCTGTATGAGTGATGTTTTGTTTCATGGTCTTGGTGTGTCTTGCACCGTGGTTGTTTGGTCGTTAGCTCGGAAGCATGACCGGATTCTTGATGATCGTTGCCGGTTGTTTTGTGCTATTTTACTTTTTTCTTTTTGTTGTTTGGTTTTTTTTCTATTGTTGTATCATATTGACATAAATGATATTCGATCTTCTTATATCTTCTTACGATATTTTATTCAATGTTGTGCAATATTTAATTTAGTTTATTCGTTAGAATCACGTTATTTACTCGAGATTGTTTTGTGTTTTAGATGTTTATTTTATATTACACGTACTTGATATTAAAATCATGAATATATGAATGCCGTGTTTATGTTTTTTGTTGTTATCTTGAAGTATATGATTTTCATCCCAAAATTTTAATAATTAAGTATATTGGGTTTGTCATTATCTAGATACCATATGTTTATCAACATTATACGGTATTTTCGTTAAAAATAAAATTTGATAACAAACTTTAGGTTTCAGATGATTATAATTTGGATATTTATTTTATGTTCGATATCCTAATTAGTTATGGTATGCTCGAAAGGAAATATAATGTTGTCATCCTCAAAGGATATTTTCCAATCTTAATATTTTAGAATTTAGGAATATTCAGTTAGTAATTTTCTTAGTTTCGGTTTTATAGAAATTGTGTAGTACTCCTAAAGGATATTTTTTCAAACTTAAGGTTTTAATTTTTAGAAATATTGAGTTAGTAATAATCTTATTTTCAGTTTTATAAAAATTATTTAATAAACCTAAAAATATGTTTTCTAATTTTCCGGATGACTATAATTTGGATATTTTTATTTTATGTCTGACATAGTGTATAACTAGGATATATTCAAAATGAAATATAAGATTATTGTATATTGTTTTGTCATTCTAAAAGGATATTTTCCAATGTTAAGGTTTTAGAGTTTAGGAATATTGAGTTAGTAATTATTTTAGTTTTCGGTTTTATAAAAGTTGTGTAGTAATCCTAAATGATATTTTCCAATCTTAAGGTTTTAGATTTTGTGAATACTGAGTTAGTAATAATCTTATTTTTGGTTTTATAAAGATTGTTTAGTAATCCTTAAAATATATTTTTCATTTTTTTCCGGATGACTATAATTTGGATGTTTATCTTATTTCTCAAATAATATATAGTTAGGATATATTCTAATGGAAATATAAGATTATTGTATATTATTTTGTCATACTAAAATGATATTTTCCAATTTTAAGATTTTAGAGTTACAGAATATTCGGTTAGTAATTATCTTAGTTTTCTATTTTATAGAAGTTGTGTACTAATCCTAAAAGATATTTTCCAATCTTAAGGTTTATGGTTTTAGGAATATTGAGTTAGTAATAATCTTATTTTCGGTTTTATAAAAATTGTTTAGTAATCCTTCAAATATATTTTCTAATTTTTTGGATGACTATAATTTGGATGTTTATCTTATGTTTCACATACTATATAATTAGGATATATTCAAAAGGAAATATATTTGATTATTGTATATTGTTTTGTCATGCTAAAAATATATTTTCCAGTTTTAAGATTTTAGAGTTTAAAGGTTCTGATTTGTACTTGATTCTATATTTTTTTGACTGAAAATCTATATTTTTTTTTCGGAGTTGAAAAAAAAGAGAAATGAAACTATCCATGGACACTCATTGTGTTGAAAGCATGTGCAAGAGCAGCTGGTACATAGCCACTTGAGTTGTCCACAGATGAAGGAGGAGCAACGTGATGAGCAAAATGTGCCTCGCCATGGGTTTGTTGTGGATACGAGCCGAGGAGTCCACTTGAACCACGGGATGGAGTGCTTGGTACAGCAGGAGGATAGTACGAGGGCGGAGGTGGATATGGGGCCTGCCCTGGATACGCCAGTGGGTGATATTGCGGAGGGAACTGCCATGGAGACGGTCCATAGGACCATGGTGAATAAGCATAAGGATTTTGCCCATACTTGTTGTAGTTGTATTTTCGACCCCGACCGCGATTATTCCTGCCTCTACCTTGACCACGATTGTTGCGGTTGTTTTTGTATTGTGGACGTTGTTGCGACTGGTCCGACAGTGTTCAAGAAAGCGGTAGGCGCTAATCGGGCGGCGACCCAAAACCATATATGTTAGATATATTTTACTATATACATCAGAGAATTCAAATATTTGTAATCTTAAAAATAGATTTAGAACTTAAATTACATCCAAATAACAAAAATCAGTTAAATTTATCACCACACGATATTTGCTTTCAAAATCTGTTAAAATTGCGATATTTTTATATTGATAACCATTAATTTATGAATTAAAATTATAAATTTAGTTATATGTAATAAAATTTTAAAATTAGACTAAAATAAACACAAAAATTAAAAATCAAATGATAATTAGTTAAAAATTGTGTAGAGCCGCCTAAGACCGCCTAGATCCGCCTAAACCCGCCTAGGACCGCCTAGACCCGCCTAAATCCGCTTAATAATATAAACGCATAATTCTAACGCCTAGGAGAAAATCGCCACGGTCAAGGACCGCCTAGCGCCTAGGTCCTGCCTAGGCGGCCGCCTAGACCGCTTTTTAGAACACTCCGAGGAGGAGTACATCATTGTGGATGGTGTAGTGTCAGGGACATGAGGTACAGTTTTGACCTGTTTTGACAGTCTCTGTTCTTCCATTAGAAGCATAGACCGAGACTTAGTGAATGAAAGAAATGGCGATTGATGTTGTATGACATTGAAGATGTTGTCATATTTTTCGGAGAGCCCATTCAACATGTGCATCATCAGCACCCGGTCGGATATGGGAGAATCGAGATTCTCGAGTAGATCGGCAAGGGTTTTGAGCTTTTGACAGTAGTCATGGATGCTCAAGTCGCCGATAACCAGTGTACGAAGTTCATTGTCTTATTGAATGGCCCGTGCTTCTTTGTTATCATGGAATAGTGTTTCTAATGTGAGCCATACGTCACGTGCTGTTTCTTTTGCCTTGAGAATCGTATCGAGAATCTGTTCGGAGACATTTCCGTAGATCCACATTTTGACGAGACCGTCATGTTCTTTCCATTCCTTTTCGGTGGTGTTAGTTGGCATAGCAGAATCTTCGAGATGGGCTTGAACGCCAAAGGTGAGGCAGTGAGTTTCAAAGAGTTCACGCTAGACATCATAATTCATCATGTTAAGATCAAGTTGAATTGGTATATAGGCCCTGATCTGAGAAATACTAAAGGGCTTATCATGAGTAGGTGCGAGATTCGTCATCGCAGCAAGAGAGAAGTGCAGAGAGAAGAAAGAAAGAAAGGAGGTAGCAGAGAAGAAAAAGAAAATAGAGAGGAAGATGAGGAGAAGAAAGAGTGCGGAGGCTGGGATCGAGTCTAGCAACCGATTAGGGCTTTTAGGTTATGCTAGGTTTAGATCTGATACCATGTCAGATGAATAAACTCCGTATCGATTTCTATTGACCTCGTCATCCTTATATAGGTACATAACTTTACATATTTGACATATTCTGAATAAAAGAAATATTCTATTTTCTTATATTCTTATATAAACGATAAGACCGAAAAGATCATTAAGAATACATTGGAGAATACTTGAAGAAGAGTCAAAATACCCCATAAACCCATGGTGGCCACATAATATGTTTCTCCCTTTTTGCATTGAAGACAAAGGCTATAAGGACTCTAAAATGACGCCCAAAACAACCCACAATACAATGAAAACCTTGTATGTCCTCCACTTTCATTGATGCTGAACAAAAGTAGTCCCTTGACGGTTGCACTAACGATATCCCAAAAGGTGAGAAAACCATACCGTCGACACCAAACTCGGATTTATGTTCCGGTAGAGAAAAAGTTGCAACATAGAAGAGAAGAAGTACCTTCTTGTGGTGGGAAATCTGTGTACCAAAAATAAGTACTTTTTTGCAAAGACCAATTACAACCTTCAAATTAAACCAAGGAAGCAATTGAACTGATCCCATACGTAGCGAAATGCTCTCACTAGTCAGGCCTGGAACAAACAACATCATCTTTGCACCACACCGTTCATGAATAAAAGCATCGTTATCTCTCGTTAATACAGCCATGAGAAGAGGTAGCTGAGATTTTGATGGAAACGGACAAACCGAGGCGTTACAACACATTATGTTGGAATTGTGTCCAGTAATCTCCGTACTGTCTCTAGAAAGTAAGAGTATGTCAATGATCAGACATAAGTCATATAATACTGGGGGTCATGATGGCTTGCTAGAGTCCGCTCATGATCTATGAGTCTTGGACTTATTGCCTTTATTATATGATCCCATATGGGTCACACGCCTAAGCTAACAGGAAAATGTGTAGGAACGGCTTAGCAGAAGTACGGTAAAAGTGCCAGGCATTTGTCGTACTTAGAGAGAGATAAATGGGTCTGATTAAATCCAAGGGATTTAATCAGATTGGTATTTGGGCCCAAAAGCCCAAAAGGGAAAGAGAAGGGTTTTATAAACTAAAACCCAAATCTCTTTCTCCCTAACCCTAGCCCCCTAGCCGCGCCTCTCTCTCTCTCTCTGCGCCTCCTCTCCCTTGGTCTAGCAGCCTCTCTTCCTGACGGTGTGCGTGTGTGAACCTCTGGAGGAGTTATCACTCGGTGGCTCTCTGATCTCTGACCTGTTCTCTCTTTCCGCTGCATAAACAGGTAAAATGTGAGATCAACAAAGTTTCTATTCAAGAAGAACCTAGATCAGCATGTTTAGGATAATCTGAATCTGAGAATTGAATCAGGATTAACACCAAAACATCCTTCAGTGGTATCAGAGCTATTGGTTCTGGTTTTTCTTGTTTAGATTCATGTTTAGGATTGTTTTTCTTGTTTAAAAGTGTTTTGAATCAACTACTGATAAGAGAAATCACTTAAGCAACAAGAATTGAAACCTAAACAAACTAAAGAAAATCGCATGACCAAACTATATGATTTGGTATGCGTTGGTTTGATGATGCACGGACCGATCGCCAAAGGATCGAGTCGCGTGATCATCGGCACGATCGTGAGGCGCGGGATCGGGCGAGTTGATCGCATGGATCGATCATCATGATCGACAGCATGGATCGGCTGTGAGCGTCCGGTTGCCTCGTCGTCCCGATCGAGAGAGTTGGTCCGATCGGCTGATGCGATCGCATCGCGTCTCGGCAACTCTCGGTCGTTCCCGTCCCGACCACAAGCCGAGCTCGTCCCGACCGTAAGGTTTGCGGCTGCCACGATCATTCACGATCGAGTGGCTTGCGGCCGTGACCTAATCGGTTCGGTTTTGGCTTGTGTCTTCGGTTCGGTTTAAAACTTGATTAAAATTAAACGTCTCGGTTTAATAAACAGATTTAATAATTTTATTAAATTCTGGTTAAACCGGGATAAGAAATCCAAAGTCGAAAAATTTGATTTTGTGCCTAAACCAGGATTTTCTAATTTGATTTGGTTGGACCAAATAAATTGAGAAAATCCGGTTTAGTAAATAACCGGTTGACAATTGTGGTCATCGTAGTAATTAAAATTTGGTTAGACCAATTTTAATGAACCAGACCGGTTATGTCATTTAATTGGACAATTGGGTCATGTCTTGGACATGGACCAATTCTTGGGCCTCGGGCCAAGAAGTTAAAACAATTGGGCCAATTATTTGAGTCTTTTCTTCATATTAATTTAAAATTTATTTTATAAAATTATAAATCGATTTTAAATTAAAGTTTCCGAAATTTTGAAATTAGAAAGTTTCTTAAAATAGAAGTTTCTAGATTTGCGGGTTTTGGATTTTAAGAAATTTCTAAAGTTAGAAAGTTTCCGGTTTTAGAAAGTTTCCAATTTTAGAAAGTTTCCAAAAATAGTAGGTTTCCAAAAATGGAAAGTTTCCAAAAATAGTAATCTTCTATTTTGGGAATGAAATTTTAATAAACCTACGAACCTCAAATAATATCAAGCGTTGGATGTCTTGTCCAGACTATGTCAGCTGTCGAAGCCCATTCAATTGTATTCATGGCCTTACAGTGTGAGGGTGTCTACTTTTGCGTGGATAAGACGGTTTGTGATTCATAAATGTCATTGGGAGTCCCAGACATTAATGATTACATGACTGTATAGTCTGGTTTTCTTGACTAGGCCATCGGGAGTCCCGGGCCTTGAGACATCAGAGTGGTTTGGGCCTCGGG
This sequence comes from Orychophragmus violaceus, assembly GCA_030180135.1. Lineage (NCBI taxonomy): Eukaryota > Viridiplantae > Streptophyta > Magnoliopsida > Brassicales > Brassicaceae > Orychophragmus > Orychophragmus violaceus. The sequence continues at coordinate 33,345,328 of CM058240.1, forward strand.
CCCAGATTCACAACCAAGAGTTATATCACGGATATAATTAGCCGACAAAGGGCTTACCGATATAAGCTAAGGTTGGGTGACGGCCAGTGGCCCACTTTGATCTTAGTTATATGTGGATCTTGGAATCATTATATTCTATTGAGGGTAACTTATGTTATTGAATATAATGCGTGATTAATTATATTAAGTATAATATAAGATTAATCATATTGAACATATTAACTAATAACTTTTTTATCTTATATATTTCAGCTATGACTACTACAAGCACACAAAACACATTCTCAATCCGGTCTGTTCTCGAGAAGGAGAAGCTGACTGGAACGAACTTCCTGACGTGGTCAAGGAACTTGAGGCTGGTCCTCAAGCAGGAGAAGAAGGATTATGTCCTTCGTGATCCTCTCCCCGAGAGGCCTGCTAACAATGCCGCCAGGACTCTGCATAATGCTTGGGAAAAGCATTCGTCAGATGAAAATGATGTGTATTGCCTTATGTTGGCGACAATGACTGCTGAGCTGCAAATGCAGTTCGAGAGTGTATTGTCACCAATTGAGATAATGGCAAGCCTGAAATCGCTTTTTCAGGAGCAAGCAAGGACTGAGAGGTTTCAGACAGTTAAGAACCTCTTAGACTGTAAGTTGGCTGCAAATGCGGCAGTGAGTCCTCATGTCTTGAAGATGATGGGTTATCTCGATCATCTTCAGAAACTCGACTGCCCTATCAGCCAGGAACTTGCCTGCGACATCATTCTGCAGTCATTACCTGCAAGCTATGATCAGTTCATTCTGAACTTTAACATGCATGGCTTGAGTAAGACATTGCCTGAGCTTCACGGAATGCTCAAGACTGCAGAGCCCAACTTGAGGAAAACCGCCAAGAACCCCAATGTGCTTATGGTGCAAAAGGGCAAGGGGTTTAAGAAATCCTCTGCTAAGGATAAGGGAAAGGCCAAGGCTGTCCAAGTCGCGGACAAGGACACGCCAAAGCCCAAGCCCAAGTCCAAGGCTGGGCCAACTGACATATGCAGGTTCTGTAAAGAACCAGGGCATTGGAGGAGAGAATGTAAGAAATTCCAAGAAGGTCTAAAGGAATTGAAGAAGAAGACTCTCGAGACTTCTTCGACATGTATTTTTGTTATAGAAGTTAATACAACTACTTCTGATAATACCTCATGGGTTATGGATACTGGTTGTGGGGCTCATATTTGTACTAATATGCAGGCACTCAGCAACAGTAGAAGGCTGAAGCAAGGACAAGTGGAGCTACGAGTTGGGAATGGAGCGAAAGTTCCAGCACTAGCTGTAGGCACATACTTGTTGTCTTTACCTTCGGGATTGATTTTAGAACTCAATAATTGTTATTTTGTACCTGCTATAAGCAGAAATATTATTTCAATTTCTTTGTTGGATTTGGAAGGTTATGATTTTTCAGTTAAGAATAAATTATGTTCCTTCAATCGCAACAATTTGTTCTATGGTTCTTCCCCTCTTACGAATGGGCTTTACATACTCGATCAATCCGCGCCAATTTATAACATTAATACCAAACGGTTCAAACCTAATGAGGAGAACCGAACGTTTCTATGGCATTGTCGTTTAGGGCACATCAGCGAGAAACGCATCAAGAAGCTTCATTCGAATGGACTTCTTGGCTCATTTGACTTTGAGTCATGTGAGAAATGCGAATCCTGCATGATGGGCAAAATGACACGGGCCCCCTTTAATAAACCTAACGAGAGGGCCAGTGACTTATTGGGCCTGATACACACTGACGTGTGTGGCCCGATGTCCATAAATGCAAGAGGAAACTATCAGTACTTCATTACCTTTACTGATGATTTCAGTAGGTATGGATATGTTTATTTGATGAAACATAAGTCTGAATCTTTTGAGAAGTTCAGAGAATTCCAAAATGAAGTACAGAACCAACTTGGCAAAAGCATTAAGGCTCTTCGGTCCGACCGAGGAGGAGAATACTTAAGCCAAGAATTCAGTGATCATCTAAGAGAGTGTGGGATCGTATTCCAACTCACTCCTCCCGGAACACCTCAATGGAATGGTGTGTCTGAGAGGAGAAATCGGACCTTATTGGATATGGTTCGATCTATGATGAGTCACACAGACCTTCCAATATCCCTTTGGGGATATGCTCTGCTAACAGCAGTGTTCACTCTAAATAGAGCGCCATCGAAAGCAGTAGCAAAGACACCATATGAATTATGGACTGGAGTGGCTCCAGTGCTGTCTTATCTTAGAATTTGGGGTTGTGAAGCCTATGTCAAGAGATTAATCTCAGACAAGCTTACACCAAAGTCTGATAAATGCTACTTCATTGGTTATCCGAAGGAAACCAAGGCTTATTACTTCTATTTACGTTCCGAGAACAAGATCTTTGTTGCCCGGGATTGTAACTTTCTTGAGAGGGAGTTTCTCTCTAAGAAAGACAGTGGGAGTAAGGTACTGCTTGAAGAAATTCAAGATGAACAGGATACTGCTCAACCTAATGAGGAAGAGCAGCATGAGGACCTACAAGAAATTGTAGAGCCTGAACCTGTAGTACCTGAAGTTCGAAGATCCGGGAGGATCCGTCACGAACCCGAGAGATATCAAGGATTCCTCGTGACTGACTGTCATGATCTTCTGATCATTGATGGTGATGAACCATCGAACTTCAATCAAGCCATGATGGGCCCAGATTCCTCGAAGTGGCGCAAGGCCACTGATTCCGAAATGGACTCCATGTCGGTCAACCAAGTGTTTTCGTTGGTTGACTTACCCGCTGGTGTAAAAGCCATCGAGTGCAAATGGATCTTCAAGAAGAAGATTGACGTGGATGGAAATGTCCAGATTTATAAAGCCAGGTTGGTGGCAAAAGGTTTCAGACAAGTTCACGGTGTGGATTACGATGAAACCTATTCACCAGTGGCTATGATGAAATCTATTCGGATTCTACTAGCAACTGCAGCTTTTCATGATTATGAAATTTGGCAGATGGACGTGAAAACCGCCTTCCTGAATGGTATTCTGGAAGAGGATGTGTATATGACGCAACCTGACGGTTACATAGATCCAAAGAATGCTGGGAAAGTATGCAAGCTTCATAAATCCATTTATGGATTGAAGCAAGCATCGAGGAGCTGGAATCTTCGTTTTGATGAAGCGATCAAGCAATTTGACTTCATCAGAAACGAAGTAGAACAATGCGTGTATAAGAAAACTAGTGGGAGCAAGATAGTATTTCTTATTCTGTATGTCGATGACATACTGCTTCTCGGAAACGACATTCCAATGCTGAAGTCGGTAAAAGACTGGCTTGGAAGTTGTTTTTCCATGAAAGACATGGGTGAAGCCGCATACGTTCTTGGAATCAGGATCTACCGGGATAGATCTAGAAGGCTGATAGGCTTGTGTCAAGATTCATACATTGACAAAGTCCTACAAAGATTCAGCATGAAAGATTCCAAGAAGGGCTTCACGCCAATGGTACATGGCACAACGCTAAGCAAGAAGCAGAGCCCTACGTCGGCTGCTGAGCTTGAGCGCATGAAGAATATTCCTTATGCATCTGCAATAGGATCTGTCATGTATGCCATGATCTGTACTCGTCCTGATGTTGCTTATGCATTGAGCATGACGAGTAGATACCAGTCAAATCCAGGTGAAAACCATTGGATTGCCGTAAAGAATATCTTGAAGTATCTAAGACATACTAAGGATAAGTTCTTGGTGTACGGTGGAAGTGATGTGCTTAAAGTCAGTGGATTCACGGACGCAAGTTTCCAGACAGACCAAGATGATTTCCGGTCACAGTCCGGTTATATCTTTTGTCTGAATGGCGGTGCAATCAGTTGGAGAAGCTCCAAGCAAGACACCGTTGCTGATTCCACTACAGAAGCTGAATATATCGCCGCCTCAGAAGCTGCGAAGGAAGCTGTTTGGATACGAAAGTTCATTATTGAACTAGGTGTGATACCAGATGCGGCTGAGCCTCTAGCACTGTTTTGTGATAACAATGGTGCTATTGCTCAGGCAAAGGAACCAAGATCACACCAGAAATCCAAGCATGTTCTAAGAAGATTTCACTTGATACGTGACATCATTAATAGAAAGGAAGTCAAGATCAGCCGAGTTCAGACAGATGATAACGTCGCTGATCCGTTGACAAAGCCACTCCCAAGGCCTAAGCTCGAGTTTCTGACTGAAGCTGTAGGCATTAGAGACATTGAAATGTAATCTAAATTTGAGTGGGAGTTTGAGGGCTTTTATTTAGTTATTTGATATGTTCTTGTAAAACATTCTTATGTTTAATGAAATTATTATTTCAAGATTATTTTAACTGTGATGAAATAATCGTTCCAAAGTGATATAAACCATTTTATAGGTCATCGAAGTAAGTAACTTGATCTTGAGTCATCAAAGTCATTTAGCTTGATCATGAGACCCTATATTTGATAGATGGATTATATCATCATGTCCCTAGTCGAAGGTTGTTGAAATTGGAACACCAACAACCGTGTGAGACTGGATTGGTATGTGACTTATGACAAAGTCTCAGGGTGTCATAGATGCGCGGCATCGAAGTCAGTACATAGGTGTATGTGGGGTACATACGACCGGACAAGACCCGCTTATAAGAACTCTTCTAGATATTTATATATGTGTCATAAGAGATTCTTACTACGACTATAGAGTATAGTCCTTAGACCTGAGTTCGCATGCATGTGACTGCACATGGACTGATGCACTTTGATCATTGTCTAACGCTGTCGTTCTGCGATAGTTATAAGGACCTTGTTTGGGTACATTATGAAATGAGTAGTTTACAGTGATGGAACAAGACGGAATTTGTCCCTCCAATATAAATGGAGTGAATATCTCTAGGCCAATCGGAGATTTGAATACTGGAAAATGCATGGCCATGCTCAAACGGACTGTCCCGAGTCGTTTGGATTGTCAGTATCGAATCAGAGTCCGATGAACAAGATTAGGCTTTATAAGGATGACACTAATCTTGCCTTATGACTAATCGAGATATTGTGACAAAAGGAATATGAATACAGAGATTCCAGTACAAGTGGGAGATTGTTGGAATTGTGTCCAGTAATCTCGGTACTGTCTCTAGAAAGTAAGAGTATGTCAATGATCAGACATAAGTCATATAATACTGGGGGTCATGATGGCTTGCTAGAGTCCGCTCATGATCTATGAGTCTTGGACTTATTGCCTTTATTATATGATCCCATATGGGTCACACGCCTAAGCTAACAGGAAAATGTGTAGGAACGGCTTAGCAGAAGTACGGTAAAAGTGCCAGGCATTTGTCGTACTTAGAGAGAGATAAATGGGTCTGATTAAATCCAAGGGATTTAATCAGATTGGTATTTGGGCCCAAAAGCCCAAAAGGGAAAGAGAAGGGTTTTATAAACTAAAACCCAAATCTCTTTCTCCCTAACCCTAGCCCCCTAGCCGCGCCTCTCTCTCTCTCTCTGCGCCTCCTCTCCCTTGGTCTAGCAGCCTCTCTTCCTGACGGTGTGCGTGTGTGAACCTCTGGAGGAGTTATCACTCGGTGGCTCTCTGATCTCTGACCTGTTCTCTCTTTCCGCTGCATAAACAGGTAAAAGGTGAGATCAACAAAGTTTCTATTCAAGAAGAACCTAGATCAGCATGTTTAGGATAATCTGAATCTGAGAATTGAATCAGGATTAACACCAAAACATCCTTCACATTAACCACAGGCTTGTACAGTGATCAGAAAAAAGAGTTTGATTTACACTATAAGAAAACATGCAAATGCCGAGGGAAGAAATCGACGGATATCCGACGGAAAGGACCATTTCTGACGGATTTTCCACCAAAAAATCCATCAGTTCTATTTCGTCAAAAAAAAAAACCCGTCGGTTTTCTGTCGGTAATAAACGATGGATTACTGACGGCTGCAAAACCGACGGATTATCGACGGTTTATCGACGGATGTAATACCAACGGACTTCTAACGGTGTACCGACCAGAGTTAACCGACGGTTTACCGAGCGCGGTAAACCGACGGAATAAACCGATGGTTTACTGACAGAATAAACTGACGGTTTACCGACGGCATGAAACCGACGATATTCCGAGGGTATATTACCGACGTTTTAACCGAGGGTATATTACTGACGGGTTACCGAGGACATTATACCGACGGATGATAATAAATAGTTAAATAAAGAATTATTTCGAAAATTATATAATTAATAAATTTTTATTATTAAAAAAATTAAAATTAAAATTTATTAAAATTTATTAATTTATTCAATAAAAAAGTTTTCAAATTACATTTCACGGGGCTGGGGAGCGGATCCCGATCCCGTCTCCGTCCCCGTCCCCGTTCCTGCAGCCTGGTTTGCTGGTATGTCACCCGGAAGATGGCCGTGCTTGATAAAGTACATGAACCGAGCATTCATCTCTTCCATCTTCCTCGCCGTTTCTGCCTCTTTCTCTGCCATCCGGGCTTCAATCCGCGTCTGACTAGCCTTCAATGCTTCGATCTCTTCTTCCTTCTCCCTTAAGACTTCGGCGAAGTTTTCGTTTTCTAGACGAAAGCGAGAATGCAGTGTCGAGACTTTGTCCGGCCTCTTCTCTTCTCTGTTTCCTGTAAAGTTTTTAAGTTAGAAATTAAGCAATTTCAAACTTAATTCATATTTTAGTTAATTTAAAATCTTACCTCGAGAAAAATCTCGTTGATCTTTTCCTGCGGTAGCTCTTCCGTTGAACCGACTTCCTCGGATTGGGTAACCACCTCATCCAACCGCCTCTTCACCAACTCAACAAACCTCCGAGTGATCGGATCCTGGATTTCGCCCGTGGTCTTGTTTTTATGGCCATCCTCGGTGAGCTCAATATGTGTCGGTTCTCGTTGATATACCATGGATTTTAGGGTTTTTAACCATGGTATGCGTCTTCTTATCGAGTCTTTAGAGTCCTTTGGAGTCCTATTATCTATGTTTTCAGGTCTAGACACGTTTGGAGCGGATTTGGACATTATGACACATTCTGGAGCATTTTGGAGTATTGACCCGAGAGATGGACTTCACTATCGAATTCACAGACCTGTGTCGATCGACACAGAGTCTGCATCGATCGACACAAGATCGACACAGCTAATCTCACGAGCGTTTAATGAAGAGTTTGGAAATTGTAACTTTGCCCAGAAGTTTCTCATAATTACAAAGAAGTTCCAGCCGTGATTAGATCATTATATTAGGGTTTTTAAGCCATTGTTTAGGCTAGGCTTTAATTTTACATTCAGAGAGAGTTGGGGTCTGATCTTGTTCTTGAAAGAGAGAGGATTTTGAACCCCAGTTCTTTATTCTATTATATACTATTTGGTTTTCTATTCATGATGTCTTCTGTTTCGATGATCATGTCCGAGTAGTTTACCTGTTAGGTTTAGGGATTCTCACAGGGGATTTCATGGAATTATAGGTTGATCAATCTGTAGGGATTCATATCTGTTTGTTCTTCATCTAGGGTTATTCTTAATGCTTAATATGAAGTAGCTACCCAGATTCAGGATGTTAGGTTGATTTCCACAACGACAGTTGGTTGATTAACTAGAAAGAACCTAGATGAGCAATTTGACTATTCGCAAATAAATTTGGTTTAGGAGAATTGTGAACGAAAGAACTTGAGATTAATGCTTGTTTAGAACTCTAGAATTCGCAACGAAAGTTGGCTTGCTAGGTTGTTAGACATAGATAGGATTCGAAACGAAAGTTGGCTTCTTATACTTCAGTGATTCCAGTTCTAGAACAGTTCTTAATTAGATCCCGATTGATTGATTGCATGTGTTCCTGATTTCCTGAGAACTCCCTTGACCTGACGCCTTCGCCTTCTGATTTACAAACCGTTTACTTGCTTTCTATTTTGATTTACTGCTTTCTACCACTTCTACCTAGCTTAACCTAAAATTCTTTAATCTATCGCAAGATTCTAGAGTCTTTGTGGATTCGATACCCTATATAATATAATTGCATTAACTGTGCACTTGCAGTATAATAGGATTAAAACTTAGACCATATCAAGTTATTGGCGCCGTTGCCGGGGACTCTTTTGAGTCTTCAATAGATTTGAATTAGGGTTTCGACTAGGTTTTTTGTTTTTTTTGTTTTTGCTTACTAATTTTTTTCTGTTTCTTGCGTTTCAGGTACGCCTGTAATCGCACTGCATCGATCGACACGGTCCTGTGTGTCGATCGACACTACTTTGCATCGATCGACACAGCACGTAAGATGCTGGGAATGATGGAACGGATCTTGGAAAATCAGCAGAATAACTCATTCTGCAGAGACTATGGTTCTTATTTATTCACCAGAGATTATGAATCTTCATCATATCAGCTTGTTCCTCCTCAAAATACGCAGTTTGATAAGCTGATAAGTATGATGGAGCAGTTACCGGAAAGACATGAGAAGGATTTGAACTACATCGATGGCTCTGGATTCCAAGGAAACAGGTTTGGTAATCAGCAAGGTAACAAGTTCTTTAATGGTGGACAGAAGAATGCTTTCACAAGCAATCATAACTCTTCTGGATATGGACAAAATGCTGGTTATCAGAAGCCTTATCAGCAAGGTAATTCTTATCAGAGAACCTATGGATCATCTTCTTATCAGACACCTCCTGCTGCTAATGCTTATGAGAGCAAGATGGAAGCCATGATGGAGAAGTTGCTAGAGGATCAGACTAAGACTGTTGTAGACTTCGACAGGAAGCTGGATGCTATGCATTAAATTTTGAATGAGAAGTTTGAATCTTTGAGCACACATGTGAAGAAGCTATATGTTCAAGTTCAACAAACAGCTGGAGCAATACAAAGGCAAAATGAAGCTGGGAAAGCTGAACATAACAGATCCATCAATGCTGTGACCATAAGAGATGAGATTGACTTGCTGGAAGAAGAAGAGAGCATAATCTCAGATTTTCTTGGTAAATTCTGTCTGTCTGAGACAAGCATCGATCGACACAACTCGTGCATCGATCGACACAGTCCCGAACGTCTGTTGAAATTGCTCGAAATCGCCTTGTGTCGATCGACACACAACGTGCATCGGTCGACACAGATCGCAGACGGGACCAGAAACCTGCAACAGTCCTGGAACGAGTCTATAAGCCCTCTGTGCCATATCCTAAGGTTCCTAAACTGTCTAAACAGGAACTAGACGTGGCTAATTGTATGAAAGTGATGGAAAAGAAGCTGGTTCAGATTACAGAGAAACTTCCAGATCCAGGAGCATTTGTGCTAGACTGTTATATCTCTAAGGACAGATTCAAGCGTTCTCTGTGTGACTTAGGATCTTGTGTGAATCTAATGCCGTACTCAGTAGTTGTGAGATTGGGAAAGATGGAATTCCAGCCTACTAGGATCTCTCTTATCCTAGCTGATCGTTCAAAGCGATATCCGGAAGGATTTCTTGAGGATATTCCTGTCAGAGTTGGAAACTACTTGATGATGGAACTTCGAGCCAATTCTACCAGATTCAGAATCCTCGCGAGTTCCAGATAGCCTAGGATCTAGGGTCTAGTTAATTGAATCAAGGATCAGATCTCGTGTTTACCTGGAGACTGGCAGCGGAATAGGGTCAGATAAACAAGATCTCTGGAGCGCCTCAGATGCTGCGCCTCTACTGATAGTCCACACGCACACAAGTTGGAATCCGCCGGGATGCTAGTACCGGGGCTCGGATCTCCTGGGAACTCAGTTTCTTGAGGTTTCTGTGTTTTCTCTCTGAGAAAACACTCTGGGCGGCACACACGATCAACCCACTGTCGAGTCAATAAAACATGTTTATATATTGACCTCGAAGTGAACCGAAACATTTGTCTCGGTTTCGCCCTTGTGTCGACCGACACACTTAACAATGTCGATTGACACACCTCATCAAACTATATTCGATGTATATCCAATACACATCGATCAGATCATATGCCAATGATCAATCCCATATGGACTATATCCAACTTGCTTAGGTGTGTGACCCTGTAGGTTCACACGATACTGGAAATGAGTTACAACTCATTTGTCATAAGCGGTTTCTAGCAAAACATTATGATTACCCAGTATCACATGAATTGTCCGATCTCGACAATACAACTATCTCTAGAGTGAGTACAATGTGATTTCAAGACATAATCCCAACAATCTTCCACTTGTACTGGAATCACCTATTCCTACAATCCCTTCGTCTCTATATCTCGATATGGCATAAGGCAAGAGACTGTGTCATCCTTATTATAGCCAACATCATGTTCATCGAATTCCTGATCTATACTGATAAAACAAACGACTGACAATCACCTCGTTTGAGCACGGCCATGCATTTTCTCAGTATCAAATCTTCGATGGGCCCTGAGATATTTATATCCCGTTCTAGGAGGGACAAATTCCATCTTGTTCCATCCCTGTTTCTACACATACTTCATGATACGCATAAGCAATGCCGTTATAGCCGCCAGTTACGGAACGACGTTTGACAAGGTCAAAACACACCAATTCATATGCTAGAAAGCATGATGAACTCAGGTCTAAGGACTATACTCTATAGTCGTAATGAGAACCTCCCATGACACTGATATAACTATCCTGTGGAGTTCTCATTAAGCGGGTCATGTCCGATCATATGTTCACCAACATATATCTATGTGACTGACTGTGATATTCATATCATTGACTCCATGAAACTTAGTCAACAGTCACCTCACAAGCTAGTCTCTCGTGGTTGTCAGTGTCCCACTTTGACAATCTCGACTAGGGACAATCATAATTTATGTCATCTTTTACTTATAGGGTTTCATGATCGAGTCCTCAACTTGATGACCTATAAGATGAACATAAAATACTTTGGGACCATTATTTAATTATCCAATAATTAAATAATACCGATGTCAGTTTGACTTACATAAACACTACCATAGTATGTCTATGTAAAGATTACAACATAACTAGAATTACTCCCACTAGAATCAAGATCATCTCTACAGATATCTTATACCTACAGCAACAGAATAAATCTGGTGCTTAGGTTGTGGGAGAGACTGCGGTGTTTTGTTTGAAATAATTCCAACAAACCACACCGCCACTCAGATAAAAGCACTATTCTACGGTCCACTGCTTGGAGCCTTTCCAACAGACAGCACCGCTATTCAGATAAAGAGACATAACCAGGTGGGAACCGGGAATCGTTTTGTCCGTCTAACTAATTTCGACTGGTTCGTCACTTCCTCAGTTCACCACGAACATATCCTTAGTGTTTCTCAAATACTTGGGATGTTTCTGGTAACTGTTCAGTGACTATTACCGGAACATATTGGTATTTTCTCGTCATGCTATATGCGTAAGCTGAATCTAGACGAGCGCAAGATATGGCATTCATGATGGATTCTATTGCAGCAGCATTAGCAATCACACTCATTAATAATAGCTCAGCTAGTGTCCAAAACACTTCATCTTGCTAAGATTATTGCCATAAGACCTTTGGTATGAAGCCATTCTTGGAATCATGCATATTGGAACTGTCCAATACCTTATTAACATAAGGATTTTGACACGATCCAACTAGCCTTTCTGATCCATTCCAATGGATCCTTATTCCAAGAACTTTCACGGCCTTCTCCCATGTCTATCGTTAAACTTGACTTCCGACCCAAATCTTGACAAGACTTTGGCGTTGGAACATCGTTTATGAGATTTAAGTATGTTATCTACATACAGTGTGAGAATTGCCATTACGCTCCCACTAGTCTTCTTGTAAACGGATGGTTTCATCTCTTTCTGATCAAGTCAAAACTTTTGACCATATTATCAGAATGCTGATTCCAACTCCAAGATGTTTGCTTCAATCCAGAAGTGGATCGGTGAAGCCGACATGCATACCCAGCCAATTTTTTCGGAGTTGGGGCTCACCATCGCTTCTTTGAATTTCGCATGCTCGTCACTTTTCAATGATCAATAGATCACGAAAATAGGCTACGAGAAATCACTCTCGAGTCAGTGACGAATCCTTTCGGATCTGCGAATTTCAGGCTCCACAGGTGCAAATCCTACAGCACTTTGTAGATCTCACCGCTGCTTTCCCTCAACAGGTTGAGCAGCCTCCTGTGTTTATCGAATTTCTTCGATGTGTACTTTTACTCCCACTGTTCCTTCTGAAAGTACGATATTTCTCAAAAGACACAGTTCCGAACAACAATACTTTGTTCTCGGATTGGTTGCAAAAGTAGCAAGCCTTGGTTTCCTTAGGACAACCAGCGAGGTAGAACTTATCAGATATGAGTTCAAGTTTTTTTGTTGACTACTGTCTTACACAAACCTTGCAATCCCAATTAATCAGAAAAACAAATTTGGAAATCACCCAGTCCACATCCAATGTGGTGTTTTCACTGATTTTGATAGAAACTTATTTAGCGTAAACATAGACATTTTAGAACGTATTCTTAAATGATTATGGAAGATTCCTGTGACTCATCATTAATCGGAGCATATCTAATAAGATCCGATTCATTCTTGTTAGATGATCACCCAATTCTTGACTCAAGTATTTTCCTCCGCGATTCAATCGAGGATCTTAATACTTCTGTCAAATCGGTTCTACACTTCATCTTGGAACTCCTCAAGGGGTTCCTGCTTGTGTCTCATCAAATGAACACAGCCATACTTATTGATGTCATCCATAAGGTAATGAAGTACAGAAGATTTTCTTATGCACTAATGCTCATCGGGCCGCATACATCAGTATGTGTAAGGCCCAATAAGCCTCTGGCCCGTTTCCTTTAGCTCTGCTAAAAGAGCCTTAGTCATTTGGCCCAGTGAGCAGAATTCATATCTCAAATGATTAATAATCAAATGAGTCCAAAACTATGGAACTTTTGAATCCGCTTCACTTTGTGTGGTTAAATGACTATGCTAAGGAAAAATCAACTTCAATTCATCAGACTTAAAGTGTTTGGTATTTATGTTATGTGTACAAGCGTACATTGGTTCAAGATATAAAACCCATTCCAAATGGGGTGCTACCATAGAATATTTCATTAAGAACTAAAGAACAAAACTTGTCTTTTATCAAAATGAAAAACATCTAAATTCTTACAAGAAAATGAAAGACATTTCTGCACAAAGCAGATTCATAGTAGTGATAGGTCTATAGTTTTATCCCTATTCTACTGCAAGTGCACAGTTAATGCAATCGTAGTATATAAGGTATCGAATCCCACAAGGACTCTCAGTCACACAATAGATTATTAGTAGTTCAGATTAAATTAAGCGAAGCAGGTATGAAAACAGTAAACGAAACAGCAAAGTAAATCAAGTGAGTTTGTAAGCAAAAGAGCAAAGCGTTAGGTTTCAGGAGTTCTCAGGAAATCAGGAACGCAAGCAATCAATCTATCTAGATCTAATCAATAACTGTTCTAGAACTCAAGCACGGATATAGAATTAACCAAATTCCTTTGCGATAATTCTCTAAGTCTAAGTGCAGCAAACCAAACTTTCGTTTGCGAGAACTAACAGATTAAACCAGCTTTAATTCCAAGTTTGATATGTTCACAATTAACCTGAACCAAACTTCCGTTTGCGAATAGTTTAATTGCTTATCTAGGTTCTTTCTAGCCAAATTAACCAACTTCCGCTGAATTAAACAACCTAACATCATAATTCTGATTAGCTACTTCAGATTAAGCATTAAGAACAACTTAGATAAAGAACTAGCAGATATGAATCTCTACAGATTAATTAAACTATAATTCTCTGAAGTCCTTAATGAGAATCCTTCAACCTAACAGGTAAACTACTCAGACATATTCATCAAGACAGAAGATATCATAAGTAGAAAACCAAATATCATATAATCAAATAAGAACTGGGGTTCAAAATCAAGTCTCTTTCGAGATCAGGATCAGCCCCTCAACTCTCTCTGAGTAAAACTTAACGTAAGAAAAGCTTCACCTAACAAGTGGCTGTAAAACCTAATTATAATCCTAAAACACGTTTTGGGGCTTCTTTGTGAATATCAGGAACTTCTGGGCAAAACTGCAATTTTCCCCTTCTTTATTAAACCGTCGTTTGGTCCATCTCGCTGGTGCAACGACCGTTGCAGGTGTGCAACGATCGACGCATTCCTCTGTTTCGGACAGTGAACTCTATCTCTCGGCCAAATACTCCAATTAGCTCCAGAAAGTGCCAAAATCACCATATATGCTCCAAATGTGCTTGTACCTAATAAACACCTGAAAAGACTCTAAAACATAGTAAAAGACTCGATAAATGACACATATACCATGGTTAAAATCCCTAAAATCCATGGTATATCAACTCCCCCACACTTAGCTCTTGCTTGTCCTCAAGCAAAACAGAGAACTAAAGCATGGTGAAGAGGTTTGAAAACTTTCAGAAACTCATTTCATCTTAGAAGCTACAATACTCAGATTCCCCTTAGTAAACCACTGCAAGAATCAATCACAGGATATCAAGACCAACATGTACTTCCCCCACACTTAGCAACTGTCCTAAGTAAACTCCACAATCACATTCAAGCATTCAAATTCTCCCTACTGACTTCTGCAAGTATTTAAGTGCGGTCTCACCTAAGGAGTATCGATCAAAGGGCACATGGATTCTTACCTTATCAGCTCTAGACCACCATACTATCTTTCTCTAGTCCCTTTCTTCTCTTTACCTTCTTTAACAACTGATTTTTCCCCATTGGGTATCATTTTATTTTTTTTATCAGTGTTCTTCCCGTTATGGGGTGTACTTTGGACACATTCCATGGATCGCATAAGAGATAATAGTGTTTGCTACTATTCCCATGACCCCTTCGGAGTTACTAACTCATCCTCAGTTTATTATCTTTTTTTTTTTTACTTTATAGAAGGGGAGAAGGGAACTAAATAGGATAGGTTTACAGGCTGTGTCAGAACTAACAAGGGAATCCGACACAAAGTATACCAAGCCCTTAGGTGAGAAATCTAAGTCAGTATTAAATTGAAGTCAGTAAAAGGATCCTCTGATACCTGAAGTGATGTGGGTATTCCCAGTAGGTTGATCTGTGATGGGGTTTTCTAATAGTCAGAGATAGATCCTGCAACTTCATCCCAATGGTTACTTAAGTTCCTGCAAGTCTTGTAAATCTTCTCAGAAAATCATAGTTTCTTACTTAAACAATTTTGACTCAATAAAACAAAAATTAAGAAAAACGGACTGACTCTTAAGAAAACAGAAAACAAAAGTCAGTAGCACCTCCCCCACACTTAAGACACACTGTCCCCAGTAGTGTCAAGCGAAGGATTGGTAAAAATAACCAAAAATTGTTAATGGATGTTTGAGTTCTGTCGTATTTTACCTCTGTCGCTCAAGCACCGATCGTTGCACTAAGTGCGTCGATCGTTGCTAGGCGATTTTGTTTGGTGTCGATCGTTGCTCAAAGCAGCAACGATCGTTGCAATGCGCATATCGGATCAGACGGCTAGTTAGCAGGTTAGTCCGTCGGTTTATGTCATTTTTTAAAACCTGCAGGCTGAAAACACTAGAAACAGAGTAAAATCGAAGCATAAGATGTATCAAATAAAGTACAATCATCCAAACATAGTAGAATCCTAAAAATCAAAAGGAAAAAGAATGCAAAAGAAAAGAAAAAGTCAGAACACAGAACCGAAAGTCTGAAAATGGAGATCACTCTCACTCGCTAATATCATCTATCCCCCCATATCGCTCATCGTCATCGGCTGGCTCAGCTACGCGATCAGTACCACTCGAAGAGGTAGGAGTCGGGGATCGTCGTCTGCGTCGAGAAGGTCCCGGGACGGGCTGATGAACCTGTGGCTCTCTCCTGCAAGTGCAGCCGCGCAGGAAATCCCAAATGGTCTTGAACATACCTTCCTGACGCTCTCTCCAATCACCCTCAGACATCTCACGCACAGGCATAGACGGGGCTGGATATGGACCGATGTCCTGTGTAGCAGGGGCAGCAGCAGGTGCAGAGGAAGATGACGCTCTCGTAGAAGGCTCTCCCAGCGGATGAGCCATAGTAGGCACTGCGCGTCGATCTCTGGCAGGAGGGCGGAAACTCAAAGCGTCAATGGTATCAATCTGAGTCAACCTAGCAGCAGGAAGATCAACACCATATTGTGTATCCTCAGGGTCGTAATAAACCCACACTCGCCCCTCCTTCAGCCACGTAGCACTCTGCAAGTGACTGAGATCCAGGAACTCTCTCTCAGTGATGCACTCTGTACCCTCCATAGGGATCCTGCAGTGTCTGAAGATAGGAGTAAGAAGACTCCCTATTGTCTCCTAGCGCACACCGTCATAAGGCTTCTTCTGCAGCTCGCAAAGATGATGGGCAAACAAAGCTCCCAGGTTGACTTTCTTAGCTGGGTTTCTCACATCGGTACCCCTGAACTGCTCTGTAAATCCTCTGAATAGTATCTCCAACTCATTCTTGCGCATCTTGTTTGCCTCATGCTTGCACAACAGCGTGCGTCCCAAGATACGCAAGACATACCTGAGGGCCGGATGCCTGACCTGAATCACTGGTGTAGTCCGTGAGTGATACCGTCCACCACCAATGTACCGCCAAAACTGCGCAGCCTCTGCTGGTTCCCATGGAAGGGACAAATCTGTGTGTGGCTGCTCAATGCTAAACCCATAGATCTTACAGATATCGAGAAGGGGCACTCGATACCTGGCGCCTAGGCACATGAAGGTAAAAGTGCCTCCTTGAGCATTCCTGCTCTCCGGGTTCGGGTATACAACCCTGCATGTGGCAAGCAACTGTCTTACCAGCTCCGGGTATAGATCGTAAGGCTGAATCGGCATTGTCCCCAGACCAATGCCTCTGCACAGCTCCATAACCTGTCTGTCTATGCCGAGACCATGACAAGTCGAGTAATCAGCAAACTTGGTCGGCGCTATATCCATGCCACACCAACCGTTATACAGCAGTGTGTCGTACTCGTCCCAGTACTCGTGCAACGGCCTCTCAGTGAAATCAGTCGTAGTGAGCATCCTCTTGATACCCTTGCCCCAGTTGCGATCAGACTGAATCCGAGTCTTATCTGCTCTTGGCCATGGTGGCCCAATAGTCGCATGAACCAACTGATATGGCTCTGGAGGGTCAGAATCTCTGTGTAGCCACTCTGGTGGCGGAATGTACTGTCGTGAAGCGCTCGCGGCTGTTGCTCTGCGCTTGCGGGGTTGATCCTGAGTTGCCATCTGCAACACAGAAAATTAAGCAAATTAGTCACGGCAGACTCTCTATGAAATCGTCGAGCAACGACCGTTGCACTAAGGCAGCGATCGTTGCAAGGCGATTTCGTATACTCGAACATTTCCCCAGGATTGTCGAGCAACGACCGTTGCACTAAGGCAACGATCGTTGCTGGGCAATTCTGGCCGCAATCAACAGTCAACAAAAATCGTTCCATAATCGTTTAATCAACCGCAAAATCGACAACAATCCATCACTAAACAACCTAAAGCATAATCATTTCAACATGCATTCATCAAATTTTGATCAAAATTCCAAATTTCTAAAACCCTAAAAGTGAAATCCGAAAAATCGAAAATAGAAGTACATTACCTTGATTTCGTGAGAAATGGGTAGGAGAAACAGATTGGGGATGTAAAAATAAGTGAAATAGTGCTTTGAATCAAAGAAATCGATGAAGAAATGGTGATTTTCGGTTTTGGCTCTCGGTGTTATCGGCGGTGAGAAAATGGAGAAGAAGGAGAGAAAAAGGGTTTAAGGTAACTTACCTTGGTCGTGGGTGCAACGATTGTTGCATCACAGCAACGATCGATGCTGGTTGAACCAGATCGATTCCGGTTTAGTGCGAATACCTTAATCTTTGACTTAAACCAAGTGCAACGACCGTTGCACATGTGAGCAACGATCGTTACACATCTCCAGACTTTGTGCTCTGTATCTAAAAACTAGCAAAAACAAATAAAAACGTGAAATCCTAAGAAAAACACCAAAAATGAAAAGGAAGAATAAATAAACCTAGCAGTGGGTTGCCTCCCACTCAACGCTTGTTTAAAGTCATTAGCTCGACTTTTGGAAAGAGGTCAGAATCATGGAGGTTTCAACAGAGACTTTGAGTGTCTCTGTGAATGCCTTATCATCCATGGTGGTGTGTAAGCAGTAGCAGCATGATGTCGTCCAAGGAACGTAGGAAGGAATGTAGGGTGGGATTGACACTTGGGTGGCTTAAAGCTTTTTCCCGCATTCCAAACAGTCGAGTCAGGAGGTTTAAGCTTAGAGGATTTATGCTTTACCTTTGGCAGAGATTTGATGTTCGGAGCCTTCTGCTTATGGGCATCTTTAAGCTTCGAAGATGTTAGAGCAGACTCCTGTGGAACCACCATCTTCTTGTCGACCACTAATGTGTGTTGAACAACATCTTTGGACCTTACATGAGCTTTTGGGAATGGTATTGGAGGTTTGTAGATCCTTTCCTTAGCAACTCCACGAGGTATAAGTGAAACTGGTCCTTTACGGGGTGCAACGATCGGTGCATATGGTGCAACGATCGACGCGATTGTCTCAGCTCGAGTTTCAACTACAGTCTCGGATCCATCAGCTTCCTGGTCTAATTCAGCAATCTCAAACTCAAATTTCTCCTCTTGGCTTGATCCAGTATGAGTCTGAGCTATCCAAGCCAAAAGATCCATGTCAATCTCTGTTGAGTCAGGTCCGTCAAAGCTCTCAAACTCAGGGAATTCAATATCAGACTCCTCTCTGTTTTCCACAGATTCCATAGCCTTAACTGCTAGATGATATACCATGGATTTTAGGGTTTTTAACCATGGTATATGTGTTATTTATCGAGTATTTTACTATGTTTTAGAGTCTTTTCAGGTATTTATTAGGTACAAGCACATTTGGAGCATATGTGGTGATTATGGCACTTTCTGGAGCTAATTGGAGTATTTGGCCGAGAGATAGACTTTACTGTCAATATTTCAGAGCTGCAACGATCGACACGCTATTGGCATCGATCGTTGCATATGCGAGATGGGCCAGACTCGGCGGTTTAATGAAGAATGCTTATTTTGCAGAAAAGCCCAGATATTTACACAGAAGCCCAAAACGTGTTTTAGCTATTATATAAGGGTTTTTAAGCCATTGTTTAGGCTACGCTTTACTTTTAAGTCTTATTTTATTTTCAGAGAGCCTTAGGGGCTGATCTTGCTCTCGAAAGAGAGAGGATTTCGAACCCCTGTTGATTATTCTGTTTTATGATATTTGGTTTTCTACTTAAGATGTTTTTTGTTTCGATGAACATGTCTGAGTAGTTTACCTGTTAGGTTGAAGGATTCTCATTAGGGATTTCAGAGAACTATAGTTTAAATCAATCTGTAGAGATTTATATCTGCTAGTTCTTTATCTAAGTTGTTCTTAATGCTAAATCTGAAGTAGCTAATCAGAGTTATGATGTTAGGTTGATTAATTCAGCGGAAGTTGATTAATTTAACTAGAAAGAACTTAGATAAGCAATTAAACTATTCGCAAACGAAAGTTTGGTTTAGGATAATTGTGAACATATCAAACTTGGAATTAATGCTAGTTTAATCTGTTAGTTCTCGCAAACGGAAGTTTGGTTTGATGCACTTAGACTTAGAGAATTATCGCAAAGGAATTTGGTTAATTCTATATCAGTGTTTGAGTTCTAGAATAGTTATTGATTGGATCTAGATAGATTGATTGCTTGCGTTCCTGATTTCCTGAGAACTCCTGAAACCTAACGCTTCGCTTCCTTGCTCACAAACTCGCTGCTATTTACTTTTCTGCTTTGCTTTTAGTTTAATCACCTTTGCTTTCTCCTAGTTTAATCTTAAGAGTTCTAAATCTATCGTTGACCAGAGTCCCTGTGGATTCGATACCCTAAGTACTACAACTACATCACTGTGCACTTGCAGTTAGAATAGGGTTAAAACTAGACCTATCAAGTTTTTGGCGCCGTTGCCGGGGACTCTTTTGAGTCCTCGATAGATTTGAACTTAGGGTTTAGACTAGGTTTTTCGTTTTATTTTTATTTTTTTTGTTGCTAATTTTTTTTTTTTTTTTCTTTTTCTGTTTTTGCGTTTCAGGTACGCCTGTAATCGCCTTGCATCGATCGACACTGTCCTGTGTGTCGATCGTTGCATTCTCGAGCTTGCATCGGTCGACGCTAATATGCATCGATCGACACATTGCGAAAGAATGATGGGAATGATGCAACAGATGTTGGAAAATCAGCAGAATAACTCGTTCTGCAGAGGCTATGGTTCCTATTCATTCACCAGAGATTATGAATCTCCATCATATCAGCCTGCACCTACACATAAGAGCAGATTGGAAATCATGATGGAGCAATATCTTGAGAGACAACAACAGATTGATATGTCCTTCAACTCAAAGATGGATGCGTTGTATGAAGACTTGAATGAGAAGTTCGAATCTTTGAGCACACATATGGAGGAGCTGGATGCAGCAATAGAGAGGCGGAATGAAGCTAGGAAAGCTGAACAGTGTAGATCCATCAAAGCTGTGACCTTAAGGGATGAGATTGAGTTGCTAGGTGAAGAAGAGAGCATAATCTCGGATTTTCTGGATGAATATTGTCTGCCTGATACATGCATCGATCGACACCCCCTTAGTGACGATCGACACGCCATTCTGACGGCAATTTCGAGTTCTTTCGAGAAACAAAATCGCCTTGCATCGATCGACACACATCATGCAACGATCGACACAGAACGCAAACATGTCCAGAAACCTGCAACAGTGCCAGAACGAGCCTACAAGCCCCCAGTGCCATATCCTAAGGTTCCTAAACCTTCCAAACAAGAGATAGAAGTGGCTAACTGCATGAAAGTGATAGATAAGAAGGTGAATAAAACACCACCAGTTGAAGCTTCGCGAGTTCATGCAAAAAAGATGATCTCCACTGAAGGTGATCTGAAAGAAGAAGTTCAGATTGGTGGAACTACAGTATCTGATAGTGGAAAGAAGAAGATGGCAGTTCCTCTTGAACCTGCTCTAACATCTTCAGTACCTGCAACTGCTCATAAGCAGAAAGCCCTAAACATCAGATCTGCATCAAAGGTAAGGTACAAATCACCTAAGATTAAACCTTCTGATCACATTGTTTTGAATGCAGGAAAACGCAGTAGACCGCCCAAGCTTCGCTCCCGCCCTGATTCTGATTTCTCTTTCCTTGGAAAGCCTCATGATCATAATGCCTATACACCTCCTTGGATGAAGACATATTCACAGAGACACTCAAAGTCTCTGTTGAAACCACCATGAATCCAATCTCTTTCCAATAGTCAAGCTAATGACTAAAAACAAGCGCTGAGTGGGAGGCAACCCACTAGTAGGTTCATTTTTATTTTTATTTTTTTTCGTTTTGATTTTGGTGTTTTGATTTTTCTTTTAAGTGTGTTCAGAGCCGTGAGAAACATGCAGAATCGCACTGCATCGATCGACACATATAGTGCATCGGTCGATGCAGTCGCGATTTACGGTTTAACGAATTGATTGCGGTTCAGACATCGGTTATCTAAATAACCGTGAGCGATAATCACCTTGCATCGATCGACACCCTTGTAGCATCGATCGACGCAGGGCGACGACAGGTAAGTATTCTGAAACTTTTCGGTTTGTTCTTCAATTTGATTATTCTTTCACCGAGCTCATGCTTTGATTACACTGGGGACAGTGTAGTTTAAGTGTGGGGGAGGAAGCTACTGACGCACGTTTTTGTTTTCTTAGTTTTTCAAAATTTGTTTTATTGAGTCAAAATTTGTATGAGACTATGATTTTTCGAGGAAACTTTTCGCTTGAACAGGAACTAAGTGACCATTGGACAGACTTGCAGAGCCTCTATGACTGTTAGAAAACTCAGACACGGATCAACCTACTGAGGACACCCACATCACTTCAGGTATCAGAGGATCCTTTTACTGACTTCAACCTTAATACTGACTTAGATTTCTCACCTAAGGGCTTGGTATACTTTGTGTCGGACTCCCTTGTTAGTTCTGACACAGCCTGTCAACCTATCCTATTTAGTTCCCTTCTCCCCTTCTATAAAGTTAAAAAAAAAAAGATAATAAACTGAGGATGAGTTAGTAACTCCGAAGTGGTCACAGGAGTGGTAGAGACCCCTATTATCTCCTGTGCGATCCATGGAATGTGTCCAAAGTACACCCCATAACGGGAAGAACACTGATAAAAAAAATAAAATGATACCCAATGTGGGAAAAATCAGTTGTTAAGGAAGGGAAAGAGAAGAAAGGGACTAGAGAAAGATAGTATGGTGGTCTAGAGCTGATAAGGTAAGAATCCATGTGCCCTTTGATCGATACTCCTTAGGTGAGACCGGACTTAAATACTTGCAGAAGTCAGTAGGGTGAATTTGAATGCTTGAATGTGATTGTGGAGTTTACTTAGGACAGTTGCTAAGTGTGGGGGAAGTACATTGTGGTCTTGAGTTCTGTAGGAAAGTTTTCAGTGGCTTACTAAGTGAATGTGATTGTGAAAGTTCCTAGGACGAAATGAGTTTCTGTGTTTTCAAACCTCTTTTCTTATGCTTTGGTTCTTTACTTGCTTGAGGGCAAGCAAGAGCTAAGTGTGGGGGAGTTGATATACCATGGATTTTAGGGTTTTTAACCATGGTATATGTGTTATTTATCGAGTCTTTTACTATGTTTTAGAGTCTTTTCAGGTATTTATTAGGTACAAGCACATTTGGAGCATATGTGGTGATTATGGCACTTTCTGGAGCTAATTGGAGTATTTGGCCGAGAGATAGACTTTACTGTCAATATTTCAGAGCTGCAACGATCGACACGCTATTGGCATCGATCGTTGCATATGCGAGATGGGCCAGACTCGGCGGTTTAATGAAGAATGCTTATTTTGCAGAAAAGCCCAGATATTTACACAGAAGCCCAAAACGTGTTTTAGCTATTATATAAGGGTTTTTAAGCCATTGTTTAGGCTACGCTTTACTTTTAAGTCTTATTTTATTTTCAGAGAGCCTTAGGGGCTGATCTTGCTCTCGAAAGAGAGAGGATTTCGAACCCCTGTTGATTATTCTGTTTTATGATATTTGGTTTTCTACTTAAGATGTTTTCTGTTTCGATGAACATGTCTGAGTAGTTTACCTGTTAGGTTGAAGGATTCTCATTAGGGATTTCAGAGAACTATAGTTTAAATCAATCTGTAGAGATTTATATCTGCTAGTTCTTTATCTAAGTTGTTCTTAATGCTAAATCTGAAGTAGCTAATCAGAGTTATGATGTTAGGTTGATTAATTCAGAGGAAGTTGATTAATTTAACTAGAAAGAACTTAGATAAGCAATTAAACTATTCGCAAACGAAAGTTTGGTTTAGGATAATTGTGAACATATCAAACTTGGAATTAATGCTAGTTTAATCTGTTAGTTCTCGCAAACGGAAGTTTGGTTTGCTGCACTTAGACTTAGAGAATTATCGCAAAGGAATTTGGTTAATTCTATATCAGTGTTTGAGTTCTAGAATAGTTATTGATTGGATCTAGATAGATTGATTGCTTGCGTTCCTGATTTCCTGAGAACTCCTGAAACCTAACGCTTCGCTTCCTTGCTCACAAACTCGCTGCTATTTACTTTTCTGCTTTGCTTTTAGTTTAATCACCTTTGCTTTCTCCTAGTTTAATCTTAATAGTTCTAAATCTATCGTTGACCAGAGTCCCTGTGGATTCGATACCCTAAGTAATACAACTACATCACTGTGCACTTGCAGTTAGAATAGGGTTTATGGTCTATGATCCATCCTGTGGTCAACCTGATTATTAACGACATGGGTTTCCTGAGTATCCTTCCTTGTGGTAGGACTTGAAATCTGATCCATCTGTGTATCTAGCAACTTCATATGAGTGTTCAAGGACTCAAATTTCTCATTCAGATTAGTGTACAAGCCCTCAAGCTTCGAGCCGAAAGACGCTGTGTTTTGTTGTTGTTTCGCAATGGACTGCTCCATCATGATCTCTAATCTGCTCCTCTGTGCAGGTACAGAAGATGCTAGGCAGGATGTATAACCATAATCTCTTGATCCTTGAGCATGCCTAGAACCTTGTCTTTGCTGATGTCCAAATGTTTGTCCACAAAAATCAGCTCCAGCCATATATTTTGCCTCTGTAAATCCTTCAGTTTCTGTATCAGCTCGGAACTGTCTCTCCCTTAGTAGGACGTTATGGATGTCATCTATCTTATTTCTCATCTCAGCTACTTGCCTAACCAATACATGGTAATCTGACAAGATGGGGTTTCCTTCCCCATCTAGTTTCTGACCTTTTGCGTTGCATATATGACCCTCTTGGTCTCGTAGAACGCCGTTTTCACCGCGAATCAGAATCACTTGTTCCATAGAGTAGAACCTATTGAACGTCTCAGATCTCAGCATTGCTGTTCTCGCCTTGTGTCGATCGGTGCAAGGCAGCAACGATCGATGTAGTGCGAATCCCTGCAAATCCAAAAATCAAAAACGTGAGTAAACAAGAAAATTAAAAAGAATGCTTAGTCTAAATCCTAGTACTAAATCTATTGGTGAACTCAAAGAGTCCCCGGCAACGGCGCCAAAAACTTGATAGGTCTATAGTTTTATCCCTATTCTACTGCAAGTGCACAGTTAATGCAATCGTAGTATATAAGGTATCGAATCCCACAAGGACTCTCAGTCACACAATAGATTATTAGTAGTTCAGATTAAATTAAGCGAAGCAGGTATGAAAACAGTAAACGAAACAGCAAAGTAAATCAAGTGAGTTTGTAAGAAAAAGAGCAAAGCGTTAGGTTTCAGGAGTTCTCAGGAAATCAGGAACGCAAGCAATCAATCTACCTAGATCTAATCAATAACTGTTCTAGAACTCAAGCACGGATATAGAATTAACCAAATTCCTTTGCGATAATTCTCTAAGTCTAAGTGCAGCAAACCAAACTTTCGTTTGCGAGAACTAACAGATTAAACCAGCTTTAATTCCAAGTTTGATATGTTCACAATTAACCTGAACCAAACTTCCGTTTGCGAATAGTTTAATTGCTTATCTAGGTTCTTTCTAGCCAAATTAACCAACTTCCGCTGAATTAATCAACCTAACATCATAATTCTGATTAGCTACTTCAGATTAAGCATTAAGAACAACTTAGATAAAGAACTAGCAGATATGAATCTCTACAGATTAATTAAACTATAATTCTCTGAAGTCCTTAATGAGAATCCTTCAACCTAACAGGTAAACTACTCAGACATATTCATCAAGACAGAAGATATCATAAGTAGAAAACCAAATATCATATAATCAAATAAGAACTGGGGTTCAAAATCAAGTCTCTTTCGAGATCAGGATCAGCCCCTCAACTCTCTCTCTGAGTAAAACTTAACGTAAGAAAAGCTTCGCCTAACAAGTGGCTGTAAAACCTAATTATAATCCTAAAACACGTTTTGGAGCTTCTTTGTGAATATCAGGAACTTCTGGGCAAAACTGCAATTTTCCCCTTCTTTATTAAACCGTCGTTTGGTCCATCTCGCTGGTGCAACGACCGTTGCAGGTGTGCAACGATCGACGCATTCCTCTGTTTCGGACAGTGAACTCTATCTCTCGGCCAAATACTCCAATTAGCTCCAGAAAGTGCCAAAATCACCAAATATGCTCCAAATGTGCTTGTACCTAATAAACACCTGAAAAGACTCTAAAACATAGTAAAAGACTCGATAAATGACACATATACCATGGTTAAAATCTCTAAAATCCATGGTATATCAAGTAGCAATTACTTAATTTCTAAAACCAAGTATGAAAGGCTCCTACAAGTGGAGAATCTCTACGGCTCATGCAGCAACCATTGCTTCATACCAGAAACGCAGTTCCACTTGTCCTTTCTTCAATGTTCTACTGTCGTCCAGGTCCTGCATATTTCCAAAATATCAGTACCACAACTAGTATCCAATACTAACGTAGAACTTGAATTAATAACACAATACCTGAAGAAGAAGTACCATACATCTCCTTCATCTCTTGTGAATCTTCCAGGAATTTAATGCAATCTCTCTTCCAATGCCCTGACTCATCGCAGTAGAAGCATTTTCTGACACCAGATGGGCCTGACTTGGGCTTATAAGATGACGCAGGCTTATCCTGATTCCAAATCTGGATGGCCCTGCCTCTACTCTTGCCAACACAAGATTTCTCAAATCTTTTACCCTTTATGATGTCTTGATCTGCTGCTTTGAGCATGCCATGCAGCTCAGTCAACGTCTTCGTCAAGTTATTCTTGATATAGCTTTTGATAAACTTATCATAACTAGACGGCAGTGACTGCAGAATGATGTCAGTGGCCAACTCTAAGCTGACAGGACATTCCAGTTTCCCCAGGTTATCAATGTAACCCATCATTTTAATGACATGAGGACTTACTGGAGCATCCTCTGGTAGTTTGCACCCAGTGAGAGACTTCACCATCTGGAATCTCTCAACTCGTGCCAGATCCCGAAACTTCAGTTTCAGGCTGGTGATCATCTCTATTGGCGACTCCATGTTCTCGTATTGACTCTTCAAGTCCGAGTTCATGGTAGCCAACATCAGATCACACACATCTACCACATCAATATAATGCTTATTCCAAGCATTATATGCTGCATGCGAGCGATTGGTCCCAAGCCTTTCTGGAAGAGCCTTTTCAAGGACATAGTCCTTGCTCTCCTGCTTGAGAATGAATCTCAGATTCCGATACCAATCCAGGAAGTTGGATCCATTTAACATGTCCTTCTCAAGGACGGATCGCAACGAGAAAGTAGCCATAGACATAAGCTGAAATCGAAGAAAAACAAAGATTTAGTTATGTATATGATGAGAAATCTTATCTAATAAGAAAACTCGCATTATATTCAAATAATATTCCCTCTATGAATATAATGATCCAAGATCCATACTTCACTAAAATCTGAGTGGGCGACTCGCCATCACCCAAACTTTAGTTATCTAGGTAAGCAAATCATTGCTAATTGTACCCAGTACAACTCTTGGTTGTGGATGAGACAAACTATGTCTAATCCACTCTGATGTCTCTGGGCCCAGAACTTTTGATAGCCCAGTCAAGTAAACCAATCTCTTTAGTCTTGTGATTATTGACAGTCGCACTGCAAGTCTATCAATGATCACCTGCCTTACTCATGTAGCAGTGGATACCAAGGACTCCAAGACTATCCAACAAACGAAACAAGTCTTGACAGTAGACAAGATTGGGCAAGACATCAAGGTTACTTGATATTTAGTTTGAGGAAACTAAACCCAAAAGTTTAGCAAATCAATCTCTTAGGTCATGTAATTGTTGATGTTTAGCACTGCAAACCAATCAACATTACTACCTGCCTCACTCACGTAATTGTGGACACCAAGCTCTTGGCTAGACCATCACACAACGAAATGAGTCTTGACAGTTGACCATATTGAAGCTAAGCTTTGATCAATGTTTAGGTCGAGTTTGATTTCTGCAAATTCAAGGTTCAATAACCAGAATTTCGAGCATTGTATCGATCGACGCAGACTATGTCTGTCGATCGACACCACCAAATAAAACCGGACTTCAATAACCGGTTAATCCAATTAACCCGGTTCATCGAACCGGTCATGTTGATCGACACAACCCGTGTGTGACGGTCGACATAGACCTTAACCGAAGACAGTTTTGATAACCGGTTCAAATCAATTGAACCGACTTATCAGATCAAACTGATTTAACCCATCGGTTCATGCTAATTGAGATAATCAGTTCAATCCAATTGAACCAATTCATCCAATTTAAACCGATCTATTCGGACTTAACCAAGCATGACAACCGGTCCAATCCAATTGAACCGATTAACCATTCGCTTGGTCTGTGTCGACCGACACTAACCTGTGTCGATCGACATTCGACCGAATTTGTTCTGTGTCGACCGATACACAACCTGTGTCGATCGACACAGTAGGCTTTCGGTTTTTCTTCGCAAAAAACCCTAGCCGCCGAATCTGTCGAATTCGCCACTCTGTGTCGACCGACACACCCAGTGTGTCGATCGACACTGTGCGAAATCACAGATTCTTTGTTTCGATTCACAGACAAAAACAGACGAGTTTTTCTTGAACAAAACATAGAACAGCAAGCATAAATCTATTCAAATACAACAGTTTTCGAATTATATGCTTCAGATTCAATGATTAAACCCTAAGGCTCTGATACCACTGATGGAACTTCGAGCCAATTCTACCAGATTCAGAATCCTCGCGAGTTCCAGATAGCCTAGGATCTAGGGTCTAGTTAATTGAATCAAGGATCAGATCTCGTGTTTACCTGGAGACTGGCAGCGGAATAGGGTCAAATAAACAAGATCTCTGGAGTGCCTCAGATGCTGCGCCTCTACTGATAGTCCACACGCACACAAGTTGGAATCCGCCGGGATGCTAGTACCGGGGCTCGGATCTCCTGGGAACTCAGTTTCTTGAGGTTTCTGTGTTTTCTCTCTGAGAAAACACTCTGGGCGGCGCACACGATCAACCCACTGTCGAGTCAATAAAAGATGTTTATATATTGACCTCGAAGTGAACCGAAACATTTGTCTTGGTTTCGCCCTTGTGTCGACCGACACACTTAACAGTGTCGATCGACACACCTCATCAAACTATATTCGATGTATATCCAATACACATCGATCAGATCATATGCCAATGATCAATCCCATATGGACTATGTCCAACTTGCTTAGGTGTGTGACCCTGTAGGTTCACACGATACTGGAAATGAGTTACAACTCATTTGTCATAAGCGGTTTCTAGCAAAACATTATGATTACCCAGTATCACATGAATTGTCCGATCTCGACAATACAACTATCTCTAGAGTGAGTACAATGTGATTTCAGGACATAATCCCAACACTTGATTCCAACAGACTTTGTGGTGATGAAGTATGAGATTGAGCCGGATGATCCTCTACTGCTTGGTAGATCTTTCTTAGCTACTGTTGGAGCTGTGATTAATGTGCAACATGGGCTAATTGATCTCCAAATGGGAGATGAGACATTGAGGTTCAAGATGGATAAGCTGCAGAAATCCACCATTGATGGACAAAGCTTCAGTGTGGAGGTGGAACCAGAGGTTCCTATTGGAGAAGAGAAGATGGCAGTTCATTCTGAACTTGCTCTAACATCTTCAGTGCCTGCAACTGCTCATAAGCAGAAAGCTCCAGACGTCTCATTTCCACCAAAGGTAAGGCATAAATCATCTAAGCTTAAACCTCCCAACCGCATTACTTTGAATGCAGTAAAACGCAGAATCCCACCCAAGCTTCGCTCCCACCCTGGTTCTGTTTACTCTTTCCTTGGGAGATCTCATGATCCGACAGCATATACACCACCTTGGATGAGGAGACATTCACAAAGACACTCAAAGTCTCTGTTGAAACCGCC
This sequence comes from Orychophragmus violaceus, assembly GCA_030180135.1. Lineage (NCBI taxonomy): Eukaryota > Viridiplantae > Streptophyta > Magnoliopsida > Brassicales > Brassicaceae > Orychophragmus > Orychophragmus violaceus. Next base: position 33,374,834 of record CM058240.1, read on the forward strand.
ATGAGTCTAATCTCTATCCCATAGTCAAGCTAATGACTAAAAACAAGCGCTGAGTGGGAGGCAACCTACTATAGAGTCAGTTTTCATTTATATTTTTCATTTTTAGGTTTTTGTTACTTTGATTTTTCGTTTTGGTGTTTTCAGACAAGAAAACAGGTCAAAAATCGCCTTGCATCGATCGACACAGTACTGTGTGTCGATCGACACAAAGCGAACAAGAATGAATTGAGCAAATGCGCTTTGCGTCGATCGATGCGGTCCTGAGCATCGATCGACACAGTGCGACGAGAGGTACGTAACTCTGGATTTTTCAGACTCTTTTCAATTTGATTATTTGTTCTCACCGAGCTCATGCTTTGATTACACTGGGGATAATATATTTTAAGTGTGGGGGAGGTAGCTACTGACGCATGCTTTTGTTTTCTTAGAGTCAGTCCAAAATTGTTTTATTGAGTCAAAATGTGTATGAAACTATGATTTTCGAGGAAATTCTTCGCTGGAACAGGAACTAAGTGACCATTGGACAGACTTGCAGGACCTCTATGACTATTAGAAAACCCCAAACAGATCAGCTTACCAAGGACACCCATATCTAACCAGGTAATCAGAGGATCCATCACTAGTCTCGCGCTTAATCTTGACTTTAATTTCTCACTTAGGGGCTTGGTAATCTTTGGGTCGGATTCCTTTGATGTGTTTGGCACAGCCTGTGATCCTGTTCTTAAGTATGGTTTCTGATTTTCCCCTCATTTGAAAGTAAAAAAAAAAAAAGATAAAAACCGAGGATACGCTAGTAGCTTCGAAGTGGTCACGAGAGTGGTAGAGACCCCTATTACCTCATGTGTATCCATGAAAAGATCCAAAGTTAAACCCCAATAAAAAAGGGAAAAGCACTGATAGAAAAAATAAAATGATACCCAGTGGGGAAAAATCAGTGCTAAGGGAGAAAGGGAAAAGAAAGAAACCAGAAACCAACAGTTTGGTGGTCAGATACTGAATAGATTGAGTTCATATGTCCTTTGATTCGATAATCCCTCTGTGAGACTGCACCTAATTGTATACATAGACTTGTGTGGTGAATTTGAATGTCCTAACTTGATTGTGGAGTTTACTTGGGACAGTTGCTAAGTGTGGGGGAATTATATTGTGGTCTTGAGTTCTGTAGGAAAGTTTTCAGTAGTTTACTAAGTGAATGTGAATGCGAAAGTTCCTAGGACGAAATGAGTTTCTGTGTTTTCAAACCTCTTTTCTTATACTTTGATTCTTTACTTGCTTGAGGGCAAGCAAGAGCTAAGTGTGGGGGAGTTGATATACCATGGATTTTAGAGTTTTTAACCATGGTATATGTCTTCTTATCGAGTCTTTTAGAGTCCTTGGAGTCCTATTATCTATGTTTTCAGGTCTAGACACGTTTGGAGCGGATTTGGACATTATGGCACATTCTGGAGCATTTTGGAGTATTGACCTGAGAGATGGACTTCACTATCGAATTCACAGACATGTGTCGATCGACACAGAGTGTGCATCGATCGACACAAGGTCGACACAGCTAATCTCACGAGCGTTTAATGAAGAGTTTGGAAATTACAACTTTGCCCAGAAGTTTCTAATAATTACAAAGAAGCCCCAGCTGTGATTAGATCATTATATTAGGGTTTTTAAGCCATTATTTAGGCTACACTTTAATTCTACATTCAGAGAGAGTTAGGGGCTGATCTTGTTCTTGAAAGAGAGAGGATTTTGAACCCCAGTTCTTTATTCTATTATATGTTATTTTGTTTTCTATTCATGATGTCTTCTGTTTCGATGATCATGTCAGAGTAGTTTACCTGCTAGGTTTAGGGATTCTCACAGGGGATTTCATGGAATTATAGGTTGATCAATATGTAGGGATTCATATCTGTTAGTTCTTCATCTAGGGTTGTTCTTAATGCTTAATCTGAAGTAGCTACCCAGATTCAGGATGTTAGGTTGATTTCCACAACGACAGTTGGTTGATTAACTAGAAAGAACCTAGATGAGAAATTTGACTATTCGCAAAGAAATTTGGTTTAGGAGAATTATGAACGAAAGATCTTGAGATTAATGCTTGTTTAGAACTCTAGAATTCGCAACGAAAGTGGCTTGCTAGGTTGTTAGACATAGATAGGATTCGCAACGAAAGTTGGCATCTTATACTTCCGTGATTCCAGTTCTAGAACAGTTCTTAATTAGATCCCGATTGATTGATTGCCTGTGTTCCTGATTTCCTGAGAACTCCCTTGACATGACACCTTCGCCTTCTGATTTACAAACCGTTTACTTGCTTTCTATTTTGATTTACTGCTTTCTACCACTTCTACCTAGCTTAACCTGAAATTCTTTAATCTATCGCAAGAGTCTAGAGTCTCTGTGGATTCGATACCCTATATACTATAATTGCATTAACTGTGCACTTGCAGTAGAATAGGATTAAAACTTAGACCCTATCACTCGTCATTCCCGCCGTTTCTGCCAAAACAATATCTTAATTAAAAAAATGTATAAACTTATTGAAAACTAAAAATAAAGATACTTACAAAGTCAATTTTTCTCGATGCGGTGCTCATTTCTCCCGCGTTATGAGTCGCCATCCCGACACCGTTCCTCTGACTTTTATGGTTCTGGGAGTTCGTCGAAGAGGTTGCTGCTGTTGTAGGCTTACTCCAATGACGGACCATCCCCTTCCATACATCGTCGTTCATACCCTTGGGGACTTCACCGTTGCACCACTTCTGTTTCCATATGTTGATGACGTTCAAGTAATGCGATGATGCTTTTATGTGGAACTCCTTTTCCATAAGGTCAGTATATTTCTTATCCCAAGTATACTATTGCTTCAAAACATAAATATTAGATATTTGTTATTAACAAACTTTATAATATAATAATATAGAAAATATATAACAAAGTTAGGGAAGTTATGTACCGCGAACTGGCGAAACCAGTTATGCCTATCGGATAAAGCATCTCCTTGAACGTCGGGTATCCGACTTAGAGCATGTTGTACATCATTCCCAAGATGCTCTTTGTGATCTTCGATTCGGTCAACGAAAACCTGATAAGTCAAAAAAATAAAACTTTATAAATGTATATTAAATAAGTGCAATATGAGAATCTAGAAGTTTAAAGACTTTATACCAATAAGTTCCATGGTTGGTCTCGTAGAAGGGATCGAGTCGTTTGAGCAACTCTCGTCCCGGTTGGTCGACTAAGGCCGATATCTCCGCGGCAATAGATGGCGGAACATACGGTGTCTCTTGCACTTGAGACACCGAATGACTCCCACTCTGAGTTTGCAGCCGAGTGTGCGACTGGTTCTGCTGGGACGGTCTCGGTTGTGTCTGGTCCTGCTGAGACGATGTCGGGTGAGTGCGTCTCACCTGAGTCGACCGAGACCGTCGTACTGGTATCGGTGGTTGTTGCTGCACTGGCTCTTCCTGTATCTCATTCGCTGGATAGCCCATGAGTTCTTCAATATCCAAAAAGTTGTCCCTACAAACCATAAACGAATACTTAAGTTAACAATTCTATATTAAAATTTTAAAATTATACAAAAATATAAAAAATAAAACTTTAGGAAAACAAAATTAGTTTTCAATTGTTTTATAAGATATTATATATTTGGTAACATAAATTTTAAAACGATTTCAAAAATTTATAAATTTTTTTGAAATTTTTTAAAATATTTTCAAAAAATTTAAAAACGCTTTAAGAGTTAGAAAACGTTTGAAAAAATTGAAAAACATTTTAAAACATTTATAAATTTTCAAAAAACTTATTAAAATTAAGATAAATTTACAAAACGTTTTGTAAAATGTATGCTTATCAAAAAACCTTTTAAAAATTCAAATCGATTGTTTAAAAAATTTCAAAAATCTTTTTTCATGGTAAATATTTTTTTTAAATGTTTTTCACTGTTAAAAACGATTTAAAATGTTTGATAAAACGTTTCAAACGCTTTAAAAAATTTTCTAAATCAAAATTTCATAATAAACAATCAACCATCCTAAACATTGTTCATTTCACCATAATCAACCTAAACTACCTTCCAAACAACTCATGCATTCCATTCCAAGAATCTAACAACCTAATAAATTGACTTAAACGAAATTCAATCGGTTAGAAAGGATACTTACATGAAGAAAAAAGTTGTGGCGGTCGGAATTCGTGTTTTACTGCAGAGAATCGGGCACACAGCTAGAGAGAAGGTTGAGAATGAGTGAGAAGAGAGAGAGAGAGAGAGAGAGAGAGAGAGAGAGAGAGAGAGAGAGAGAGAGAGAGAGAGAGAGAGAGAGAGAGAGAGAGAGAGAGAGAGAGAGAGAGAGAGAGAGAGAGAGAGAGAGAGAGAGAGAGAGAGAGAGAGAGAGAGATAACTTACAGAGAAATGGAGAAGAAGAAGATGTTTTGGTAGAATAATTTACGATTTCCGACGGAAAATCGTATGAATTTCATTTACGGTTAGTTTTCCGTCGGAAATTTTGGCTGTCCAACTAATTTCCCCAAATTTTTGGCGGTACACCTAATATTTTTGGTAAAAATGCGGTATAAAAACCGACGGAATACCGACGGTAAATAAAATTCCGTCGGTTTTCTCTCGAAAACCAAGACAAAAATAAAAGGGTTCGACAAGAGTCGAACCCAGGTCTACCACAGAACTTCTTAACCTCGAAACCATTTTGCTTTGCTGTATTATTCGTTATATTTATTTGGGTAAATTTATTTATATGTTAATGTTGAAAAAAGAAGGAAAAAATCATGGAAGGGGCTACTCGAACCCGAGACCACTTCGTTTATGATTTGTTAGCAAATGATTATATCTTTATGCTTAATGTAGGTTATTTTTTTTTAAAAAAAATGCATATTAAGTTTTAGAAAATAAAAACATAACATAAAATAAAATTAAAAACATAGTTTTTGCGGACTAAAAAAATTACATAATTTTTATATTTAAAATTGTTATAATTTGGGAATTGGTTTTCAAACCAATCTCCGACGTCGGCCTCCCTCCACTGGCTCACCATGACGTTTCAAGACCTCGCTGGAATCCAAGCAGGTCTTCCTTCTCCTCTTTCCCAACGCAGTTTCATCCGCCGCATCTTCGTCTGGAAAACCCGCCTAGCAGTCCTGTGGAATTCCCGCCAAACAATGAACACATTGATCGGAGAGAAAGTAAAGTATGCCTGCAATTTTAAAAAAAATTGTATTAGTAAAAAAAATTTAGAAATTAAAAAAAAATGAAAAAACTAACTTACTAGAAAATCATCGAACCATGCCTCCTTAAGGGCGGTCGGCACACTGTAGTATGTAAGATAGCTCCCGGATCAGCGCGTCTCTATGATGTTGCTGATGACGGACGGAATAACCGCATTGTACCCGAACCAATCGGCCTGGTGAGCTTGGCGGGATGGGTCGAGATATTGTTTCCCTTTGAACATGGGTCCTTAGTATACAAGTTATGCTCGGTAACCAGTGGGCTGTGTGTGGAAGTTCTTAAATTCTTACACACATTTATATATATTGTTTCCCTTTGAAAAACATCTACCGTCGGAAATCCGTCGCATATTTCCGACGGAAATCCGAGGGAATAAGGTTTAGGGTTTCATTTATGGTTTCGATTTTGGCCTCTTACAATATCCACATGTATATGTAACATTAACGTTGAAATTCTTGATTCTTCTCCTTTGGATTAGAGAAAATTTGAAAATGGTTACTCAAACAAAGTTTTAGTCTAACCTCGTCTTAACCGTCATTGTATACGACGATATGTTTTAGTCCGACATGTTGTAATTTATTTTAACTATACAAAACATGTCATTTGAATCAGTAATTGAAAACATATAATTCAAACTATCCTTACATTACCTCCAAAGATGTTTGACGATGATCCGTTTGCATTTTCGATACCCTAAACCCTATTCCATCAGAAATTCGTCGGAATTTTCCGACGGAAGACCGATGGATTTATATCAATCATCGGTTTTCCGTCGGTTTTGTCGCCGTTTTTTGTTTCCGTCGTATTTCTGTCGTTAATTTTATTTTGTTTTTAAAATTTTTTTGACCCCACCAGGGTTTGAACGCGGGTTGGAGATATTCTGGGTAATGTGGTATGACCAATTGCGCTAAGTGTTACGTTGCACTTTTCATACAATTAATTTTACATATTACTAAATGACCCAGTAATAAAAAAAAATTAGAAATAACTCAAATAACTTGTGGAGATGTTTGAACACTTATACAAATATAAAAATTTATATCTCCTCTCCATTGCCATCTGAGTCATAGTCCGTTGAAATAGAATCGGTGTCCTCGTCGAATTTGCCTCTCTCTTCTTCGGAGTCTGAATGAAGAACAATGTCTCTGAAATGACTGAAGTAATCATTACCATAAGCGACCGATTGTGTAATTCCTCCGCCATTTGTTTCAATATATGTTACATGGAAACTCTGTCTAAGGACTGTTTTCCGTTTCGGAAAAGTTTCGGAAACACGTTGGAAACGCCTGGAAACATGATGGAAACACGATTCCTAAATATTGTGATTTGGAAACCCGATAGAAACGATGTATCCGTTTTTAGAAAAGTCAAATTTTTTTTTGAAAACTTTGTTTTCTGTAATTATAAATTGTTCATAAATATAAGGGTTTAATCGATAAGTTTTATAAATTATTTAAGAAAATAGACATAAATACTCAAATGAATATGAAACGCGTTGCCTAAATCATAATCGTATCCTAAAAACTAATTAGAAAAACGCAGATGAGAAGATGATGACTTTACCATGTACTTTTCTCCTATTAAAGTCGCTTATTTCTAAATTAAGTCAAAATTATTCACGTTTAAATATATTTTTAACTAAAATTTGATTATCAAGTCAAAATTGACTCATTTTTCTACGACCTAACATGCTAATGAACAAAAAAATTTGATACTTCCTTAGTGATAATGTTCAATTCTTATTTGTCATATAATTGAAACTTTGTTAGTGAATTAGTGTTTTTAATATAATATGTTGATTGTTTTTTTTGTTTATCCTAGGGGTATCCCAAGCCTATGGAGGGGTTCAGACTAATCCCCAAGGAGAAGTGCAGCCCATAGATAAACCCTTTCTCCGGGTATTCAAATGGGCCCCTAAAGCAAAGCCCATATGCATGTGGATGTCCTAAACAAATGTGACTTAGTTTCGCATGACAGAAGGATCGAACCCGAAACGTAGTAACGTCCAAGACCCGTCTCCAACTACTTGACCACAAAAATCTAGACATATGTTGATTGTTCTTTGCTGATTTAGTGCTTATATATATTCTATAAATATGTATATACGTTTCCAAAGTGTATCCAATTATTAATTTTTAAGAAAAATTGTTTCTACATTTCTTTTCGCTTTTGTATACCGTTTTTGTTTCTATGTAACGTAACTTTCAACACGATAATGATTACACACGTTTGATTAAAATGGTTGAAATTTGACCACCAAAATAGGATTAATGGCCACTGAGAAACACAAAGTTCAATCAGAGAGGAATGATGTCAAATCTGTTGTTTGTGCTTCAAAATTGATTACCACTGAAAAAAAAAAGTAAAAGAAAAAGAAAAAAACTGATTACCACTGTGGTTAAGACGTGCATGTGTCTAAAAAGATAACTAAACACCACAACATATGCGGAGTTCCCTTTGTTTTGTTTGGTTAGCTATTCCTCTTTTCTAACCAAGCAAATTGTCCTAGTAACCAAGAAAGTAATGAGCCACAAATGTGGGAAAACATAAAATTAATCTACATAGATCCAAAACTTTTTTTTTGTTAAATAGTAGATCCAAAACTTTTGTTTTTAACCTTTAGTAGATCCAAAACTTAATATGAAATATAAAAGTATATCTTAATAATTTCAAGGAACACTCAAAAGAGATAACTCGAGACCGTCAGCGCCAGAAAGACGATAAAAACCGGAAAAATCGGTAAGATCCGATGAATCAGAAAGATCGGCCAACCATAGAAATGACGCCATAGTTTATTGGAGAAGGGATCTGAAGAGGATCACCCAAAACCAAAAGCAAAGCCGAGCTAGATCGGAAAAGAGAATCCGATCGAGAAAATCAGCGAGAAAGAACAAACCCTATGAGGAAAAAGACTTCACTCACAAAGGATAAAGAAGTGAAAGCAGAGTAGAAATCAGAAAAAACCAGCTATAAACAACCAAAATAGAACAGCAGATGCAAATTCTCACCACCTTGTGAAGGATGACATCGGAGAACAAGGGAGAGAAAATCTCTCTCGTCGAAGAGAGAGAAACGGTTTTTTTTCTTGTCAACCAAATTTAATACTGCTCATGGGATTATATCCGACTAGTAATTTTAAGCTTTCACAGTTTATATTCCTTTCTTGGATAGTTTTATGATTTTATCTTTTGCCTTATTGGCCTTGGCAAAATAAAAAGGAGGCAGAAAAGAGTATTGGTCATTTGGGATTTATTTGGTTACGTTCTATTTTTTGAATTGGCTGAAAAAGGGTATAGTTTTTTTGGTAAAAAAGAAGAGTATAGTTTCTCTATTATATAATCTTTTAGCTAAAACAAAAAACAAAATTTATGTTTCAGATGCGTAATATAGACATTTTTGTTCAACATCTAAGATCTATAATATTTGGAAAAAAGTTATACAATTTACTTAACATTAAATTCTGTAAATAATATTAAATTTTGTAGTCAAGAGTAATTTTTCCCCTTTTTCGTCCAGCTAAAACGGTAGATGCAATCCTAACGTTGTCAATTTATTTATTTTTTGGGAATTTGGCTAATGGGGTTAAAAATAGATAAACATTATCCCATTAATATTTTTATATAAATAATATCTAATTAGGAAAATATTTTGTAGAAATCCGATTTTAACCTTTCTAAAATATGTAAAAAGTAAAAAAAATTATTAAAAATAAATATTAAGCAAAACTCCATTAATAATTTTTTTTGTTTTCTTCGTCATTTTCTCTTTTTCTTCAGCCTCTCGACAATTGCCTCAATTAGCTCCTCCATCGTTGCTTCCGATACCTCACCTCCGGCTCTGCTTCATCGCTGACTCTCACCTCTGCCTTTGCTCATCTTTTTCGGTGTCTTCATCTCTCCCATTAACTTTCCTTTTGTTATCTAATCTTTTATTTACGAAACATTCAAAAGCCTCAAAATTGATGTCTTCATTCAACTAAATATCACCCTTAAAACAATTTTATCTATTTGAAACGGAACATGGAAAATATATAGTTGCAATCTAAAGCTGACTTTGTGATCTCTGATTCATATGGTTTATTAGGGTTTTTCAAAAGTACAGGGTTGACATAGTTTTCAAATTGTGCAACAAAATCTTTCAATGTGTTTCTTTTCTTCAAACAATTTTTTTTTGTTTGGCGTATAAAGCGGAACCGACAAATTCGTTTCTACTTTTTAAAAATATGGATTTTTAGAACTGACAATTTTCCTAGATTTGGTTCTTGTTCCCTTACTCTTGTTTTGGTGTAGCTATTGTTATTTGCCTTATTATGTTGTTTGAGGACCATAGCTATTGTCTTGTCGTTTGTTATGTTTTTATCTTTTATCGAGTCCTTGCTTAGACTTGCATACAATTCAAAAGTTTATGCTTTCATATCTATAGTTTAATCCGTAATTGTAATTCATTCGCTTAAGTTAGAGAACTTCTTATATAATATTACATTACGGGAACAAAATCAGGAAATCGACAACGAGGCCATTTTATAACATCAGCGTCCACTAGATATTTATAAATGTTGGGACTAATATTGCAAATATCAGTGAATTTCCTTGCAAAATCTGCAACCCTATATGCTTTTGAAGCCTTGGCAACCAAGCCAACCACACCCTTTTCCTTGAAATATGTGATCATATTATTCAACAAATGGTGAATACAAATTTCATGCTTAGCTTTTGGATAAACTATCTCAAAGCCTTTAACAACTGAAGAATTTATGTCTGTCACAAAAGCCAAACCATGCTCGTCCGCAATAACAACTTTTAGCTGCCTGAAAAACCACTCCCATGAACGGTCGTTTTCTATGTCAACTACCCCAAATGCAATTGGATACAAATTAGAATTCCCATCTACAGTTGTAGCAACCAGTAGAACTCCTTTGTATTTACTCTTCAAAAATGTACCATCAACAACGACGACCCTCCGAATAGCGTTGTAGAACCCTCTAACAGACTGACCAAAAACAATAAATATATATTTGAATCTACCAAGCAATCAGTTTCATAACTCGAATACCCTAATTTTCTTCTTTAAGCATGTGCAAGTATTTTGGTATTTTACCATAACTTTTCTCCGGTATACCTCTAGCAGCATTGACTGCATACTCACATGAATCCCATGCGAAAAAATAACTTAGCTCACATCCATGTTCAGTACGCATAATCTGAATGATATCATTCGGTTAGGCCCTTCCTTGATACTATTATATTTATGCATAATTATAGTTCCAATTGTTTTCACTGAAGAGGTCCTGCCAAATTTGTTTTTACTTGAAAGAGCACATGTATGTTCAGTGACATACTTCTTGATAACGAAATATGTAGATCCTTCCAAACACTAAGCACGAACAATCCAGTGGCATAAATTATCTGTGCATCTTACGGACCAAATCTTTGTATCAGATTTTATCACCTTATAATCGAAGTTATACTTCATTGCACAAATTTCTAATTTTTCCTTAAACACGTTTTTGTTTATGAAATGTTGATGTTTCTTTACTTCCTCCAAATAAAACCGAATTTCTTCTTCGATGTCTTCTTTTTTCAGACATTACTTCATCACCAGCATCACAAGCAAGAACAGAGTGATGAAGATTGTGTTTCAAGAGTTCTTCTTCTTTTCTGTTTGTTTAATTAGATAGCCCATTGTTTTCGTTCCTGATCGTAGCTTTAAATGTCACACATAGTTTTGTCGATGTTGTCTTCCACATATACCCAACGAAATTTATCAACTCACGATTATTTGTGATAATAACTAGGGGAAAGTTCGTATTGCTCAAATCACTAGGTAAATAACTGAACTCGATATCACAGATGCTCTTTTGATTCCAGAGTCTTCTGAAACCATGTTCTCCAGCTCATCAAGGGTAGTATTATAATCCACAACAAGTAATCTCTCTCTTTTTTCTTTTTCAACATTATATCTCCACCTCTTACTAGCACACGAAATACATACACCATAAGTTGCATATATATGAAGTATGTTGATTGATCGAAAAAATGCAAAACAAATTAACGAAAAAGAATTGAAGAAGAACAAAAAATGAAAATTTCAAAAATTTCAAAAAAATGTGGGATATGAGATAGATATTGATAAACATATTCAAATTTATCCCTAGATTCTCTCTAATTTTTGAAACAATCTTGGCAGAATATATATTCTACCACTGGTAGATCACTGTGAAAATGGTAGATTGTATTTTTTATCGATGATAAAATATAGAAGAAATAGTAGAAAATATTCTATCAAATGTGACGATTAGCAAAACAAAGAGTAAACCGTAGAATATATGTTCTACGAATGTTAGATCATTGGTATATCATAGTAAAAATAATAGAATACAATAGAATGTATATTCTGCATTTCGAAGAACACAAAAAAAAATAATTTTTAAAAATTGACTTTTCAATTAAAAATATATTAAAAAATTTCATTGATGTTTTTTATTTTTGTCTTATTTTTAATATTTTTTGATATTAAATTATTAAAATTTATCAAATAAATATAAAGACAATGATATTAAAATTAGATAAAAAATGAAAAAAATGTAAAAGGACAATATTTAGTTTATTTCATCCCAATTAGCCAAATTTCCATGAAGTTTTTATACCGTACAGGATTCTCGATCTCGAGTTGCCGGTGTGTCTTGCTTCTATTTAGGAAGAAGAAGAGTTAGTGTCTCTCCGTTTCGATTTCGCTCATCTTGGTAATTTCTTGTTATTGCTTCCTCTTGTTTCGCTTGGCACATCCAAATTCAAACCTAATTTGGGATTATCCTCTCTCCCGTTTATCGCAGTTTCATTAAGCGGGAGGCGATGGCTTCTTTGTTCAAGGTACATAAGTTCAGATTTTGCGAACGCATTTTCTGGGTTTTGCTTTCGATCGCTCTATTGGTTACGGCAGCTAATTTGATTGTTTAAGTTCTCGGAAATCTGATGGGTTTAAACACACCCAAGAGTGATGAAACCCAATTCAACTAATTGGCGTTGAAGTGGATGTGTTTAGGGTTTGCTCTCGCAATTGTATATTTAGGCACTTGAAGAGAAAGGCCTTTGATTTTGCTTTTAGCTGTGCATCATTTAGTCTTCATATTTTGATATCAGGAGCAAGCAAAGCTCTCGGCCTATCGAGATAGAAGATTTTCAGGAACACAAGAGGAGTTTGACGAGGCGCTAAGGACGTCTTCGACGGTTTACATTGGGAATGTGTCTTTTTACACAACTGAAGAACAGATTTACGAGCTTTTCTCCAGAGCAGGAGAGATCAAAAAGATTATCATGGGATTGGATAAGAACACAAAAACACCCTGTGGTTTCTGTTTCGTCCTGTGAGTTTTTCATTTTTCAGTAACAATTTTACCATGATGAGGTTGCTGATTTTGCTTCTCTGGTGTATGTGTGTGTGCTGTTATCAGGTTCTACTCGAGAGAGGATACAGAGGATGCAGTCAAATATATAAGTGGCACCATTCTTGATGACCGCCCTATCCGTGTGGATTTCGATTGGGGATTCCAAGAAGGAAGACAATGGGGACGTGGTAGAAGTGGTGGCCAGGTATTCTTCACATGCCCACTCTCTCACCCTTTGTATATGTAATCATGATTTTCTAATTCCATACAGGTTCGAGATGAATACCGTACAGATTACGATCCTGATATCCTTTCTTAATGCTTCTTGTTTATGATAGACAAATCATTCACAATCTGACTATTAGGTTTGATTTCCTGCTTTACCTATCCCTGTTTTTCTTTAACTCGTTGATACCTAGAGGTGGTTATGGAAAATTAGTTCAGAAGGAACTTGAAGCACAAAGGGAGCTCGTCGATTATGGTACTGGCTCATTGGGATCCTATCCTCCAGCTGCACCATCAAATTGTATGGTCTTCTAACCTTTTTTCTCGAATCTACTTGTTCTTGCATGGTTGCTTGAATTCACTCTTAATTTTGAAATTGAATACATAGTCAGTATGACGAAATGCGAGTCTAAAGTTGATTAACTAAGCATTGAATTGCCCTGAAGTGGACTCCTTTTCTCGCAAAACATCGTCTTATCCCTTCACTGGTTTCCGTTGTGATAGATAGTTGAAATGTTTTAAAATTCCTGAATCCTAGTGTAAATAGTGCTAATTAAAGTCCATCATGTGAGAACTGTAAATAGAGTCTGCATAAAATTAAGTTGTTTGAGCAAATTATCTTCATAAATGCATATATCAATCATGCAGATGGAAGGCGTGGTGGAGGAGGTTATGGCCAAGGAGGATCAAATCGCCATGGAAGAGGAGGAGGTATGATGTTTCCAAATTAGCATTATGCATAGTAATAGTATAAATCAAAACCCATTTGATGATTCAATGTTTTTGCAGATTTCCATCGGAAACGGCAAAGAGACGATGATCGGTATGGACGCGAGAACTCAAGGAGAAACTCGGATCATGAGACTAGGAGAGACTCTGATCATGACATGAGACCGGTAAGAAACATCAATTTTTCATTTGCACTAATTTAAACTTTTTTGAGAAAATTTAGTATGTGATGTTGGAACATTGTCTGCTATAACAGGAGAAGAACCCACGATTCCGTGAGAGCGGCGACTCGGACGATGATGGTGAAGATGATCGGAAGAGAAGATCTTAAAAAGGAACTTTAGAAATTGCAAATGTTGTTGAAAAATCAGTGTAATCTTTGTCTGAACTTAATTTGAGTTTTCCAGATTTTCATTGGGAATTCAGCCAAAAAATCTCTATTTTCAGGAATGGTCAAAAGAGGCGCAATTTTTTTTTGAATTTCATAGTTTATTCGTTAAGTTGTAGTTGTCTTGCCAATAAACACATCGTTATCTTTTTAATAGAAAATTAAATTCTATTAACTCGACGTTTACTGTTGATGTTAAGCCAAACGACGTCATTTTGAGTGTGTTATTTTCAAAAAAATTGTATATCACCTAGTCTGAACTCGTGATCTGGTGTGTTCAATGGGGTTTATTGCCACTAAGACAATGACATTTTCAAAAGTACGTTGAAATTATTCGTTTTTATTAATTGCTAACAGAGTTTCTATTCAATAACCTAAACGATGCGGTGTGGAATAACAATTTCAAGTTTTTGTAAGGAACCTTAATTTCCTAGAGTCCCCAAATCGATTTGGGAAGTTTTTTCTCTCAACTGAGAAAACCTAGAGATGGTGAAAACAAAGAAATTATCTCCTTGGAAGACGCATGTTGGTGGTGAATCGAGACGCCTTGCTCCAAAGAAATTGACGAAATCTGCAAAATCGACGAAACCTGCGCAAGCTGGTGGTCGATCAAAGAAGTCTCTAAGTGTTAGAGATTCGCCGGATCCTCCTAGTGACAGATTAAATATGGTTCCTCCGATTGATAGAGTTCAGTTGGATTCTCCTGAAGACGAAGACGACTTTGGCGGCATGGTAGGTGACGAAGACGCCTGAATCGACGATGATGCAAACGATGATGATGATCGTGGTGGCCTCCAGGAAGAAACATGTACAAATTCAAGTATATTCTTCAGAGAGGATGCGAGGAATGATGATTGTGAGGTTGACGATGACATTGGGGATGAATATGCCTAGGATGATGAAAAAAATTCTTGATCCTCTGTCATCAGACGAGGAGAATGAAGAGGAAATGAGACCTTCAGAAGCGTACAAAGAAGACGTTGATCCAGAGGAGTTGTTTCAATTCGGGAAGACATTTTCAGATGCTGATGACTTCAAACACGCGTGTCTCAGATACACATTGAAAACCATGTACAACATCAAGTATTATCATTCAAGTAGTTTAAAGATGGGTGCAATGTGTGCTGCGACAATGAGAAAAGAAGAGGCTCCATGTTCCTGGAAGATCTATTGTGCTTACGAGAAGAGGAAACAAAAGCTACAGATCAAGACATATGTGAGTGTCCATAAGTGTGAGGTCTCAGGCCAGTCGAAGATCTTGAAACGGTCAGCTATTGCAGACCTGTTCTTTGAGAGGTTGAGGCTGAATCCGAAAATCACAGCAAGGCTAAGGTCATCCTTGGTCTGGGGAAGAAGCCGTCAGAATATGTTGATGATTGTTACGCAACAAGCCGGTTTGTGTGTTTGCTTTGTAGTTTTGTCAATGTGCCTCCCTTTAATATTTATTCTAATTGTGTCTTTTGTTGCCAGGTGGCGTGAGACTTACAGTTTTGGCATCAAACCTCTTAATGGGATGATGGAGTGGCCTCAAACCAATAGATTATGTGTGATTCCACCAACTAATCGAAATGATAATCTTGGTAGGTCTAGAAACTATGATAAGAGGAAGTCTAAGCATGAAAAAGGCTCCAATACTAAGTTAAGCCGTGCTCACAGAATTATAACTTGCTCAGATTGCAAAGAGGAAGTACATAATAAGACCACATGTTCGAATGAACCTGTTGACAATCCACCAAAGAAGCCGAAAGGAAGACCAAAGAAGAACCATGTATTTTTTTCCTTTACTAATTGTTGAGGCTATTCACTGGCAATTGTTATTCAAATCTTATGTAAATTAGTTTGTGTACTGAACCATCCTTTATTATTCCATCGCTTGACGAAGATTATGAATGGTGACTTTATTCTTGTATATTAGTTGCTGCACTTGATGTTTCAGCATCGATATTCCGTGTCCTTTAGTCTCGTAACTGGATTAATCATTGGCATTTGCATTGCAGCATAGGGCTTTGCTAGATACATGATGTTTATGTTAACACTGTCTCTTTTTCATATTAGTAGCTGCATTTGATGTTTCAGATTCGATCTTTCTTGTAATGTAGTCTCATACTTAAATCAATCCTTGTGCCACTGCTTAGGGTTTTCTACATGCACTACAAGAAAACATGCATTTTCGACGGAAGAAATTGTCGGATATCCGTCGGAAACGTCCATTTCCGACGGATTTCCAACCAAAAAAATATGTCGGTTCTATTTCGTCGGAAAAGTTATCCCTCGGTTTTTCGTCGGTAAATACGGATTATCGACGGGTACATAACCGACGGATTATCGATGATTCATCGACGGGTACATAACCGACAGACATCGACGGTTTACCGATGATGATTATCGACTGTTTCCCGAGGAAGTATTACCGATGGTTTACCGACGGGGTCAAACCGAAGGTTTTCCGAGGATACTAAACCGACGGTTTCCCGAGGGAAGTTAACCGACGATTTTCCAATGGAAGATTACCGATGGTTTTTCGAGGGTATCTTGCCGACGGATTTCCAAGGGAAAAATACCGACGGCTGCAAACCGACGGTTTATCGACGAAAATTTTTCCGACGGTTTCCCGAGGAAAATATACCGATGGATTATCGACGGCCATTACCGAGGGGTTTTCTGACGGAGAAATACCGACGATTTCCGACGGTTCACCGTGGAGTTTATACCGAAGGTTTTCCAACGGATTACCGAGGGAAGAGGAAAAAAAATTATTTAAATAAAAATTGTTTTCCAAAATTATATAATTATTTTATTAATATTATAATATAAAAATATAATAAAAATGAAAATTGCTTAAATTTTTTAATTTATTCAATAAAAAAGTTTTAAATAACATTTGACGGGGCTGTGTTGGGAATGTCCTGAAATCTATTGTACTTACTCTGAGTATAAGTCGTATTGTCGAGATGAGACAATCATATGACACCAGGCAATCGTAATGCTTTGCTAGAAGCCACTTATGATCAATGAGTTTAGAACCCATTGCTAGTGTTATATGATCCTACAGGGTCACACACCTAAGAAAACTGAACAATAGAATGTGAGGTTGATCATTAATGTAATGATCTGATAAATGCATATTTGATATGCATTCAACATCGAGTTTCTGAGGCTGTGTCGATCGTTGCAACATGTGCATCGATCGACACAAATCGCGGATTAATCAGATTAATACGGTTTAATCGTTGGTTAATTCGGTTGCGGTTTAAGTCGACATATATAAGATATATGGTCGACCTAAACTCTAAGCTAACCCAATACACAGCCACCAGAACTTGAATAGAAACCTCTGAAGAGATTGAATCTCTATAGGCACTAGCATCCCTTCTGTTCAGTTTGTGTGCGTGTGGATACCAGTAGAGGCGCAGCACTTGAGGCGCTTTAGATCTCGATTATCTGCAAATCTTCCGCTGCTAATCACCAGGTAATTCTGAGATCCCAATGATTCAATTACATGAACCCTAGATCCTAGGCTTGGAATTCAGACCAGGGTTGCCTAATTGGATTAGGAACTGCTAGAAATTCCTTCAGTGGTATCAGAGCTTTAGGGTTCCATTGAATCTGTAGCATGTTGATTAGATTAGTTGAATCTGAATCTGTGTATGGTTGATACAAACTTGCTAAAATTCGTTTTCATGAAAACCTAGTTTAGGTTTCTGTTCGAAAACGTTTTAGGGCTTTTTCGCATGGTGTCGATCGATGCCAATCCGGCATCGATCGACACAGGGCGAAAGCCCGAGTAAAATTAGGGTTTTTCGCATGGTGTCGATCGTTGCCAATCCGGCATCGATCGACACAGGGCGAAAACCCGAATAAAACTCAGTTTTCGCCTAGTGTCGATCGACACAAATGTTGTGTCGGTCGACACAAACCTCGCGAGATTGGTGAATCGGTTCAATTGGATTGGACCGGTTATCGAGCTTGGTTAATAATGGTCGAACACTGCGAATGGTTTAATTGCGATTGGTTTGATTAGGTTGGCATCGACCGATGCTAATGTAGCATCGATCGACGCTGACCGGTATTCAAAACCGGATCAATTGGATTGATCGGTTATCGCAGATTGCTTTTGGTTATCTTGCATCGAACGACACTATAGTAGTGTCGGTCGACATCAGATTTGATGATTAGGTTATTGAACCTGAAATCACAGAACCGAAGCAAGACAAATCAATTAATTATAAGAATTAAAACATAATAAAACTGAACGTTTTAAATGATTCCGTTCCTCAATCAAATATCAAGTAATCCTTGATGTCTTTCCAATCTTGTCAACTGTCAAGACTCATTTCATTGTACGATAGGCTTGCAGTGCAAGGTATCAACAATTACATGAGTAAGGCAGGAAGTGATTGTGTTGATGGGCTTGCAGTGCAAGGCATCAACAATTACATGACTGAAGAGATTGGTTTACTTGACTGGGCTATCAAAATCGTTTTGGGCCCAGAGACATCAGGTGGATTGGACATGAGATGTCGATCCACAACCAAGAGTTATATTAGATATAACTAGCAAAGTTGTTGCTTACCTAGATAGCTAAATTTGGGTGATAGCCAGTGGCTCACTTAAGTTTAGTGAAGTATGGGTCTTGGATCATTATATTCATCTGAGGAAACATTGTTTGAATATAATGCGAGTTTTCTTAATAGTTAAGACTTCTCATTTCTTGAACATCATAACTAAAACCTCCCTTGTTTTTCAGCTATGTCTAGCACAAACCATCGTAACAATTTCTCCCTGCGATCCGTCCTTGAGAATGACAAGTTAAATGGATCCAACTTTCTTGAATGGTATCGGAACTTGAGAATTGTTCTCAAACAGGAGAAAAAGGACTATGTCCTTGAGAAAGTTCTCCCGAGGAAGTACCGAGCCAATGCCTGGCAGTCAGATAAGGATGCTTGGGATAAGCATTCTAATGATGCGGTGGATGTGAGTTGTCTCATGTTGGCTACCATGAACTCGGAATTGCAGAAGCAGTATGAGTACGTGGAGTCGCCAATACAGATGATCACTGGCCTGAAAAGTATGTTTCAGGAGCAGGCACGAACTCAGAGATACCAGACGGTTAGATCTCTGATTGAGTGCAAGCTACCAAAGGGCGAACCAGTTAGTCCTCATGTCATTAAGATGATGGGTTATATTGATAACCTGCGGAAACTGGATTGTCCCATTAGCCAAGAATTGGCTACTGACATCATTCTACAGTCACTGCCGTCAAGCTATGATCAATTTGTTATGAACTATAACATGAACAACTTGACGAAGACGTTGACTGAATTGCATGGGATGCTTAAGACTGCTGAACCTAACATCAAGAAGGACACCCCAAATGTCCTTATGGTACAAAAGGGTAAAAAGTTTAAGAAACTTGGTAAGAACAAAGGTGATGGCAAGACGAGCTCGATTGTGAATCCAAGCGAGTCTGGCCATGCTCTTAAGGTTAAAACCAGTCCTTCTGAAGATGTTAAGTGTCGTTATTGTAATGGTTATGGGCATTTGAAAAGAAACTGTAATAAATTCTTGGAAGATTATGAGAAGCTGAAGAAGACGTACGAGAATTCTTCTTCAGGTATTATGTTATAGAAGTAAATGTTACTTCTTATAGTCCTACTTATTGGGTATTTGATACCAGCTGTGGTACTCATATTTTGTGAAAATGTGCAGGGCCTGAGCAAAAATAGGACTATGGAGAAAGGACAAGTGGACCTATGAGTGGGAATGGAGCAAGAGTTGCTGCATTAACCGTAGGAGTATTTCATTTGTTTTTCCCTTTTATGGC
This sequence comes from Orychophragmus violaceus, assembly GCA_030180135.1. Taxonomy (NCBI): domain Eukaryota; kingdom Viridiplantae; phylum Streptophyta; class Magnoliopsida; order Brassicales; family Brassicaceae; genus Orychophragmus; species Orychophragmus violaceus. The sequence goes on from CM058240.1 coordinate 33,394,617, forward strand.
ATGTTTTGAACTTAAAACTGCTACTATGTACCTGCTATGAGCAGAAAGATTATTTATATTCCTTGTTTGGATATGGAAGGATATCAGATTTCGAATTAAGAATAAGTGTTATTCATTTGATTACAATGATATATTTTATAGTAGTAATCCATTAAAGAATGGACTTTATGTTCTAAACCAAAATGTGCCTAACTATAACATTAATACCAAGAGGTTCAAGTCAAATGACACGAATCAAACTTCTCTCTGGCATTGTCATTTTGGGCCACATAAATGAGAAATGGATTCAGAAGCTCCATAGTGATGGGCTTTTGGGCTCATCTGATTATGAATCATAATGAGTAAAGTGAATCTTATTTATTGGGTAAAATGACGAAGGCCCCTTTCAACAAAGGTAGTATCGATCGACACATACGGTGCGTCGGTCGATACAGGTTGCGAACGAACAAAATGAAAGGGCCAGAAGCTTATTGGACTTTATACATACGGGATGTATATGGACCGATAAGCACTAGTGCTAGAGGAAAATTTCAGTACTTCATTACCTTTACTGATATTTTCAGAAGGTACGGTTATGCCTTATTCATAAGGCATAAGTCAGAATCTTTGAAAAGTTCAAAGAGTTCCAAGATGAAGTACAGAATCAATTTGGCAAAGGCATTAAACCTCTACGATGAGATCATGAAGGTGAATACTTAGGTCAAGAATTTAGTGATCATCTGAGAGATTGTGAAAGTGTTTCACAATTCACTCCTCCTGTATCGGACTTTATTAGATATGGTTCGATCAATGATGAGTCACTTAGATCTTCCATTATCCTTCTAAGAATACTTTAAATAGAAATGTCTGAGTTTACTTTAAATAGAGTTCCATCAAAATCAGTTACAGAGATACCACATGAGATGTGGAATGTAAATGTTTCTGATTTATCCATCATGGAGATTTGGAGTTGCGAGACTTATATAAAACTTTTAATCTCTGATAAGCTCACACCCAAATCTGATAAGTGCTACTTCATTGGTTGTCCTAACAAAAACCAAGGCATGTTACTTTTACAACCAGTTCGAGAACAAATTGTTTGTTGCTCGGAACTATGTTTCCTTGAGAAAGACTTTCTTTCCAAGAAGAACAGTGGGAGTAAAAGTACAACTCGAAGAAATTCGAAAATCACAGGAGACTGCTCAACCTGATGAGGAAGAGCAGCAGTTGGATCTACAAAGAGTTGTAGAACCTGCACCTGTGGTGCCTAGAGTTTATAAAGGATCTGGTGAATGTATATTCGATATGCATTTAAATGGCGAGTTTCTGAAGAAGTGTCGATCGACACAAAAGTTGCATCGATCGACACAGATCGCGAACCAAATACTGATTTTGGTTTATGACTTAATTAACTACGGTTTAAATCTTGGTTAATTAGGTCGTGGTAAAAGTATACATATGAGATATGTGTGCGCGACCTTTACAGAAAACTGAAGCTTGCAGATCCGAAAGGATCCGTCACGAACCCGAGAAATATGGATTTCTCGTAAACCAATTGCCGTGATCTATTGATCATTGAAAGTGACGGGCCTGCGAATTTTGAAGAAGCAATGATGGGCCTTGACTCCGAAAATAGCTCAAAGCCACTGAATCCGAAATGGGATCCATGTCACAGAACCAAGTATGACTTGGGTTGATTTACCCGATGGTATAAAAGCCATTGTGAGTAAATGGATTTTCAAGAAGAAAAGATGATATGGATGGTTATATTCATATATACAAAGCTAGGTTGGTGGAAAAGGTTTCAAGTAAATTCATGGTATTGACTATGAAGAAACCTATTCCCAGTCAACGTGCTTAAGTCCATTCGGATTCTCCTAGCAATCGCCACTCATAATGGTTATGAGATCTGGCAGATGGATGTGAAAAACAGTTTTCCTTAAAGGAATTCTGAAAAGGGATGTGTACGTGACACAACCTGGAGTTTTCATTGATCCTAATGAAGCTAGGAAGATATGCAAGCTTCATCGGTCCATTTATGGACTGAAGCAAGCATCTCGGAGTTGGAATCTTCGTTTTGATGAAGAAGTCAAAAGGTTTGATTTCGCCAGGAACGAAGAGGAACCGTATGTTTACAAGAAGACTAGTGGGAGCGCAGTTGCATTTCTAGTATTGTATGTTGATAACATACTACTTCTCGGAAATGAAGTTCCATCGTTTCAGTCTGTTAAGACTTGACTCGAAAGTTGTTTTTCTATAATAAATATGGGAGAAACCGTGTACATTCTTGTAATAAGAATCTATGGAGATAGATTGGATAAGCTAATTGGATTGTGTCAAGATACTTATAGTGATAAGGCCTTGCATATGTCCAATATGCAGGATTCCAAGAAGGACTTCGTGCAAATGACTCTTGGTATAACTTTTAGCAAGACGCAGTGTCTTTTGACACACGCTGAGCAAGGGCGAATGAGGGTCAGGCTACTGCTAAAGGCATTAGATGTCTTAAGATATGATCTTAATTTTAGTGGGAGTCATTGTTATTAATGATATGATGTTCGTATAAACATAATTTGATTATGTTATTGAAATCTGACATCTGTATTATTTAATAATGGTTATTAAATAATAGTCCCAAAGTAATTTATGACATTTTATAGGTCATCAAGTATGTGACTGGATCATGAAACCCTATATGTAATAAATGACATAAATTATGTTGGTCCCTGGTCGAGGTTGTTAAAGTTGGACATTAACAACCGCGTGAGACTAGTATGTGAGGTGACTGATGACTAAGTTTCATGGAGTCATTAATAAGAGTATTAAAGTCAATCACATAGATATGTGTTGGAGAACACAGGATCGGACATGACCTACTGATGAGAACTCTACGAGATAGTTATATAAGTGTCATGAGAGTTTTCATTACGACTATAGAGTATAGTCCTTAGACCTGAGTTCATCATGTTTTCTTACATGTGAATTGGTCCGCTTTAACCTTGTCAAACGTCAGCCGTAACTGGTGACTATAAAGGCATTGATTGGGCGTATCATGAAGCGTGTGAAGAGACAAGGATGAAACAAGATGGGATTTGTCCCTCCTATATAACAGGAGATAAATATCTCAGGGCCCATCGAAGATTTGATACTGAGAAATGTGTGGCCACACTCAAACGAGGTGATTGTCAGTCGTTTGTCTTGTCAGTATAAATCGGAGTTCGATGAACATGATCTTGGCTCAATAAGAATGACACGGTTCTTGCCTTATGCTAGATCGAGATATAGTGACGAAGGGATTAAAGGAATAGATGATTCCAGTACAAGTGGGAGATTGTTGGGAATGTCCTGAAATCTATTGTACTTACTCTGAGTATAAGTCGTATTGTCGAGATGAGACAATCATATGACACCAGGCAATCGTAATGCTTTGCTAGAAGCCACTTATGATCAATGAGTTTAGAACCCATTGCTAGTGTTATATGATCCTACAGGGTCACACACCTAAGCAAACTGAACAATAGAATGTGAGGTTGATCATTAATGTAATGATCTGATAAATGCATATTTGATATGCATTCAACATCGAGTTTCTGAGGCTGTGTCGATCGTTGCAACATGTTCATCGATCGACACAAATCGCGGATTAATCAGATTAATACGGTTTAATCATTGGTTAATTCGGTTGCGGTTTAAGTCGACATATATAAGATATATGGTCGACCTAAACTCTAAGCTAACCCAATACACAGCCACCAGAACTTGAATAGAAACCTCTGAAGAGATTGGATCTCTATAGGCACTAGCATCCCTTCTGTTCAGTTTGTGTGCGTGTGGATACCAGTAGAGGCGCAGCACTTGAGGCGCTTTAGATCTCGATTATCTGCAAATCTTCCGCTGCTAATCACAAGGTAATTCTGAGATCCCAATGATTCAATTACATGAACCCTAGATCCTAGGCTTGGAATTCAGACCAGGGTTGCCTAATTGGATTAGGAACTGCTAGAAATTCCTTCAGGCTGGGGTACGGATCTCGATCCCTATCCCGTCCTTGTACCCGAAGTTCCCGTTCCCACCCCCGCTACCGCTCCCACTCCTTCCGGAAGATGGCCGTGGTTGATATAGTACATAAACCGATCATTCATCGCCTTCAACTGCCTCTTTGTTTCTGCCTTTTCCTCTGCCATCCGGGCTTCAATACGCGCCTCACTGGCCTTCAACGCTTCGATCTCCTCCTCTTTCTCCCTTAAGACTTCGGCAAAGTTCTCATTTTCTGGACGGAAGGAGAAATGCGGTGTCGAAACTCTCTCCGCCAAGTTTCCCAAACCAAAAACCCGGTCTCTTCTCTTCTCCATTTCCTGCAAAGTTTTTTAATGGTACTAGTTAGAAATCAAATAATTCAGGACTTATATCAAATTTTAGTTAACTTAAAATCTTACCTTGAGAAAGATTTTGTTGATCTTTTCCGGCGATAGCTCTTTCGTTGAACCGACTTCTTCGGATTGGGAAACCACCTCATCCATCTGCCTCTTCGCCGACTCAACAATTCTCCGAGCTATCGGATCCTGGATCTCGCCCGTAGTCATGTTTTTATGGCCGTCCGTGATGAGCTCAATATGTGTTGGATCTCTTTCTTCTCGCCATTTCTGCCCAAAAAAATCTTGATTATAAAAAAGTCTAAAATTATGGAAAAAAATATAAGTAAGGATACTTACAAAGTCAATTTTCCTCGATGCGGTGCTCTTTGCTCCCGCATTATGAGTCGCCATCCCGACGCCGTTTCTATGACTTCTACGATTTTGGGAGTTCGTCGAAGAGGTTGCTGATGTTGCAGGCTTCGACCAATGATGGACCAGCCCCTTCCACACGTCCTCATTCACTAACTTCTGGACCTCATTCACCACCCACTTCTGTTTCCACTCGTTGATGACATTGGAGTAATGTGACGCTGCCTTGATGTGGAACTCCTTTTTCCACAAGATCAGTATACTTCTTATCCCAAGTATACTCTTGCTTCAAAAAAAAAAAAACATTTGTTATTAACAATTAATAAAATAAAAATATGAAATATATAACAAAGTTAACGAAGGATACGTACCGCGAACTCGCGGAACTAGTTATGCCTATCCGATAAAGGCATCTCCACGTATGTCGGGTATCCGATTTGGAGCATGATGTACATCATCCCCAAGATGCTCTTTGTGATCTTCGATTCGGTCAACGGAAACCTGATAAGGTAAAAAATTTAAGCATTATAAATATCTATATTAAATAAGTTCAATTTGAAAATCTAAAAGGTACAATAAGTTCCGAGAAAGGTCTCGTAGTAGGGATCAAGTCGTTTGAGCAACTCTCGTCCCGGTTGGTCGACTAACGCCGATATCTTAGCGGCAATAGACGGCGGAACATAATGTGTCTCTTGCACCTGAGACACTGAATGGCTCCCACTATGAGCCTCCTGTCGAGGTTGAGACTGGTTTTGCTGAGACGGTCCCGGCTGTGTTTGGTTCTGCTGAGATGCTCCTGGCTGTGTGTGTATCGGTTGAGCCGAGCAAGACCGTCGTACTGGTCTCAGTGGTGGTTGCTGAACCGGCGCTACTATCTCATCCTGCGGAAAGTTCAAGAGTTGCTCAAAGTCTAAAACATTGTCCCTACAAACAATAAACAAACATAAAAGTTAACAATTCTATATTAAATTTATAAACTTTTACAAAAAAAAAAACTTTATTAAAAACAATTAAAGTTTAAAATGATTTTATAGAATATTATATCTTTTGATAAAAAAATTTTTAAACCTTTGGAAAACTTTTAACGTTTGAAAATTTTTCTAACTTTTGAAAATTTAAAAAAAACGTTTTCAAATTTTTTAAAAATTGAAATTTTTTTACCATGTTTGAAAAATTGTTAAACCATTTGAAAAAATAATTTTCTAACATAAAATATATTATTAAGTTAAAAATCAAAAAAAAAAAATTTCAAAAACGTTTGAAAATTATAAAAAAACAAATAAATTCATAGGAAAAGCATAAATTAAAAATATGAAATATTTTACTACATAATTTTTTTTTGAAATTATGAAAAATGTTTTTGAAATGGATTACTAATCGAAAATGTTTTATAAATTCAAAACAAGTTTTAAAAATATTTTTAAAAATTTTTAACGGTGAAAAATGTTTTTAAAACGTTTTTAAAGATGTGAAAACGTTTTTAAAACGTTTTTAAAGAGGTGAAAAACGTTTTAAAACGTTTTCAGAATCGTTTGAACCGGAAAAAAAAAATCAAAAACGTTTTTGAAAATTTCACATTTTATTAAAAAATCTATATAACATTCTAAATCACTAAATTCCACCCTAAACTACCTAAACTACCTTCCAAACAACACATGCATATATTTCCAAGAATCTAACCACCTAATAAATCGTCTAAAACGAAATATAATCGGTTAGAAAGCAAACTTACATGATGAATAAGGTTGTGGCGGTCGGAATTTGCGTTCTACAGCCGGGATTCGGGAAAAATGTTAGAGAAAAGGTAGAGGACGAGCGAGAAGAGAGAGAGAGAGAAGTTTCCGAGAAATGAAGAAGAAGAAGATGATTCGTTTCATTATTTTGCGATTTTCGACGGAAAACCGACGGATATTCATTAACCGTCGGTTTTCCGTCAGAAAATTTGGCGGTCCAATCATTTTGGCCAAAATTTTGGCGGTTGTTCCAAAATTCTGATAAAAAATGGCGGTATAAAAACTGACGGAAAACCATCGGTTAATGAATATCCATCGGTTTTCCGTCGGTTATAGAAATTAAAAAGCCGACTAATTTCCGACGGATTGGACCTAACCGTCGGAAATCCGTCGGTAATAAAATTATCCAAATCCCAGGTTCGGCGTGACTCGAACCTGGGTCCTTTGTTTATCATTTATGCTCGGTAACCAGTTAATTGTCTACACACAATTATATGTATTGTTTATTTTTTATATTTACAGAATATATTAATTTTTTAAGAGAAAACGAATTATAAAAAAATTATATTTGAGAGAAATTATTTATTTGATTTAAAAAATTACAGAAATATAATTTTTATATTTATTTAATAAAGCAAAATTTATTGATTTTGATTCCCGTACCAATCCCCTTCGTTTGTCTCCGTCCAATTCTCCGTCATCCGGTTCCAGTCAGGAGCTTCACTCCATGCTGGTCTCTCTTCCCCTCTTTTCCATTGTAGTTTCAAACGACGCAATTTCGTTTGGAAAACCCGTCGGGCCAACCAATGGAATTCCCGCCACACTTGTCCGATAACTTCAGGACTGAAGTTGAAATAGTCCTTTAAAAAAAATTAAAAGTTAGATAATATCACTAAATAACGTAATAACAAAATTAGGAGATTACCTGGAAGTCAAAGAACCAAGTGATCTTTAGACCTCCAGCAATATCACGTAAGTCATAAATGCCCGGACCAGCGTCGTTGCATGACATCACTGATAACGGACATGATTGCTGCATTAAAACCGAACCAAATGTTCCGGCCTTCGCGTGATGGATGGAGCATTGGAAGACGGTCTCGACCAGGGGCGGCGATAATATGCTGAATGGCGGTTCGGTTTTCGGCAGATAATCTCACGGTGTCCATTCTGATCGCAACTTAACTTTTAGTAGAGGTATTTAGATGATAAACCATGGAAACCAGACTTCTATTTATTAAAAACAAAAACGACGGAAAAACCGATGGATAGTCGTCGGTTTAATGTTCAAATTTTAAAAAGCCGTTTCTGAACGTTTTTGGGGAACAAAAGGAAAATAATGGTTAGTTAATGAACGTTTGACTCGCGTTTTCCAATGGGTTTCCCTCAAGAAAACTCTATCCGTCGGAAATCCGTCGCAAATTTCCGACGGAAATCCGAGGAAGTAGGGTTTAGGGTTTTTTTAGGGTATCGATTCTGGCGTCTTGCAAGATCTACATTTATATGAAACATTAAACATTGAAATTCTAGATTCCTCTCCACTTGATTACAGAAAATTTGTAAATGTTAACTCAAAAACAATTCACTATGAACTCGTCTTAACCAACATTGCATACTAAGATGTGTTGTAGTCCGACATGTTTGAATTTCTTTCAACCGTACAAAACACGTAATTTGATTCAGTGATGGCTGATATCTTATACAAAAGATCCTTACATTACTTCCTCAGATGTTTTTCTATGATCCATTTTCATTTTCGAAACTGATGGATAATAAAGAACCATCGGAATCGACGCCGTTTTTTCGTCGGTATTCCGTCGGACATTCTAATATGTTTTTTAAAAAATTTCGACCCCACAGGCTAATCGAACACGGGTCGAAAAAATTCAGGGACATGTGCCAAACCAAGTTCGCTAGGTGTTACGTTACCATTTTTCATACAATTATTTGTAGATATGAAATAGTGTTCACGTAATTAAAAAAAAAGTTTTGGAAGAACTCAAATAACTTGTTGTAAAATTTGTACATAAATGAAAATATATAATTTTATATCTCCTCTCCATTGTCTTCTGAGTCATACTCCGTTGAAATAGAATCGGTGTCGTCGTCGAATTCTCCTCTCTCTTCTTCTGAATCTGAATGAAGAAAAATATCCCCGAAATGACTGAAATCAACGATTATATTAACTTCAAGGGATTCTTCTACAAGAGCTATATAACCACTTCCGCTTGCTTGCAATGGCTCTTGTTCTTGTTCTTCAACTCCGTAGACCCTTCCTCGCGGGTTTATTTTCGTAACTGTGATCCATGGATCGTTCTTGTATGTTTTCCGAGGGTAAGGAATGTAACACACCTGCATAAAGTAGATTGTATTAGAAAAAATATTTATTTCGACATCAATTAATAAACACATAAAGTCGATTACTAACATGATCTAGTTGTGAAGCAATAATGAACGGATCATATTGTCTAAGCTTCTTGCTCGAATGGATAGACGTCACACCAAACTCATCGATGGTTACACCTTGCCCTAGGATCGGGTTATACCAATCACACAGAAAAACCACACATCTCATGCTAAGCTTCCCTATGTACTTTACTTCTAGTATTTCTTTGAGAACCCCATAGTACACAACTTCGCCGAATTCAGATGAAACGCCGTGATCGGCGGTGATCCTTGAAGAGCCTTCTACATGCACCTTAAATGCGTACCCCCTTGTGCAATATCTTGGATAAGACTTTGCGGTGTAGTGGAGGCCCTTGACTATGTCTATTAACCAATCATCGGGGGTGCGTCCGCTTTTGAGTTCATTATTAACCTAAAAATATAACACGATATAGTTAAAAGATTTACCGGATTTCGCAAGGTTTTGTAAGACTTCAAAAAAATTCTTACATAAAAATTTAACGAAAGGCTGAAGTCTCTTTGTTTCCGAGCCTCACGACGGGCCTCGGTCAATTCCGGATGATGATGTTGGAGAGCTTCCATATATAACCTACAAAAAGTGAAAAATATATTTTAGTAAAACCATTATTATGATATTTTCATACTAAGTGCAATAACTAACATAAATTAAACTGTATACCTCTCATATTGAAATACTTCCTTGCAGTTGGTCAGAATATAATTGTGCAGATGCATATGCTCCTGGGTTATTAGTTGCCGCTTTCCTGATTTTCACTTAACCGCCCAACTTGTTGAAAAATGTTGGGAACCGGTGACGAATAAATTTGCCTCTCTCCCTTATCAACGTTTCTAGCTGGGCGCCGGCTCCTTGTGAGTACTTGCGAAGGGAAGTAATAGCTAGCAAAGACTGCAGTCTATTCGTTGTTATATTGACTCACAACAGAACCCTCCACTTTAGTGGGGTTCTTCACCTTCTTTTTAAGGTGGAACATATAGCGCTCAAAAGGATACATTCACCGATATTGTACCGGACCACCAAATGGTCCGGCCTTCGCGTGACTGATGGAGCATTGGAAGACGGTCTCGACAAGGGGCGGCGATAATATGGTGAATGGCGGTTCGGTTTTCGGCAGATAATATCACGGTGTCCATTCTGATCGCAACTTAACTTTTAGTAGAGGTGTTTAGAGAAAGTTTGAAGATGGTAAAACCAAGGAAACCAGACTTCTATTTATTAAAAACAAAAATGACGGAAAACCGACGGATAGTCGTCGGTTTAATGTTCAAATTTTAAAAAGCCGTTTCTGAACGTTTTTGGGGAACAAAAGGAAAATAATGGTTAGTTAATGAACGTTTGACTCGCGTTTTCCGATGGGTTTCCCTCAGGAAAACTCTATCCGTCTAAAATCCGTCGCAAATTTCCGACGGAAATCTGAGGAAATAGGGTTTAGGGTTTTTTTAGGGTATCGATTTTGGCATCTTGCAAGATCTACATTTATATGAAACATTAAATATTGAAATTATAGATTCATATCCACTTGATTACAGAAAATTTGTAAATGTTAACTCAAAAAACAATTCAGTATGAACTCGTCTTAACCAACATTGCATACTAAGATGTGTTTTAGTCCGACATGTTTGAATTTCTTTCAACCGTACAAAACACGTAATTTGATTCAGTGATGGCTGATATCTTATACAAACGATCCTTACATTACTTCCTCAGATGTTTGTCGATGATCCGTTTTCATTTTCGAAACCCTAACCCCTAATCCATCGATATTCCGTCGGAAAATTCCGACCGAATACCGATGGATAATAAAGAACCATCTGAATCGACGCCGTTTTTTTCGTCGGTATTCCGTCGGAAATTCTAATATGTTTTTAAAAAAATTTCGACCCCACGGACTAATCGAACACGGGTCGGAAAAATTCAGGGACATGTGCCAAACCAAGTTCGCTAGGTGTTACGTTACCATTTTTCATACAATTATTTGTAGATATGATATAGTGTTCACGTAATTAAAAAAAGTTTTGAAAGAACTCAAATAACTTGTTGTAAAATTTGTACATAAATGAAAATATATAATTTTATATATTCTCTCCATCGTCTTCTGAGTCATAGTCCATTGAAATAAAATCGGTGTCGTCGTCGAATTCTCCTCTCTCTTCTTCTGAATCTGAATGAAGAACAATATCCCCGAAATGATTGAAATCAACGACTGTATTAACTTCAAGGGATTCTTCTACAAGAGCTATATAACCACTTCCGCTTGCTTGCAATGGCTCTTGTTCTTGTTCTTCAACTCCGTAGACCCTTCCTCGCCGGGTTCGTAATTGTGATCCATGGATCGTTCATGTATGTTTTCCGAGGGTAAGGAATGTAACACACCTGCATAAAGCAGATGGTATCAGAAAAATATTTATTTCGACATCAATTAATAAAGACATAAAGTCGATTACTAACATGATCTGCTTGTGAAGCAATAATGAACGGATCATATTGTCTAAGCTTCTTGCTCGAATGGATAAACGTCACACCAAACTCATCGACGGTTACACCTTGCCCTAGGATCGAGTTATACCAATCACACAGAAAAACCACACATCTCATGCCAAGCTTCCCTATGTACTTTACTTCTAGTATTTCTTTGAGAACCCCATAGTACACAACTTCGCCGAATTCAGATGAAACGCCGTGATCGGCGGTGATCCTTGAAGAGCCTTCTACATGCACCTTAAATGCGTACCCCCTTGTGCAATATCTTGGATAAGACTTTGCGGTGTAGTGGAGGCCCTTGACTATGTCTATTAACCAATCATCGGGGGTGCGTCCGCTTTTGAGTTCATTATTAACCTAAAAATATAACACGATATAGTTAAAAGATTTACCGGATTTCGCAAGGTTTTGTAAGACTTCAAAAAAAAAATTCTTACATAAAAATTTAACGAAAGGCTGAAGTCTCTTTGTTTCCGAGCCTCACGACGGGCCTCGGTCAATTCCGGATGATGATGTTGGAGAGCTTCCATATATAACCTACAAAAAGTGAAAAATATATTTTAGTAAAACCATTATTATGATATTTTCATACTAAGTGCAATAACTAACATAAATTAAACTATATACCTCTCATATTGAAATACTTCCTTGCTGAACCGGCGCTACTATCTCATCCTGCGGAAAGTCCAAGAGTTGCTCAAAGTCTAAAACATTGTCCCTACAAACAATAAACAAACATAAAAGTTAACAATTCTATATTAAATTTATAAACTTTTACAAAAAAAAAAAACTTTATTAAAAACAATTAAAGTTTAAAATGATTTTATAGAATATTATATCTTTTGATAAAAAAAAATTTAAACCTTTGGAAAACTTTTAACGTTTGAAAATTTTTCTAACTTTTGAAAATTTAAAAAAAACGTTTTCAAATTTTTTAAAAATTGAAATTTTTTTACCATGTTTGAAAAATTGTTAAACCATTTGAAAAAATAATTTTCTAACATAAAATATATTATTAAGTTAAAAATCAAAAAAAATAAATTTCAAAAACGTTTGAAAATTATAAAAAAACAAATAAATTCATAGGAAAAGCATAAATTAAAAATATGAAATATTTTACTACATAATTTTTTTTTGAAATTATGAAAAATGTTTTTGAAATGGATTACTAATCGAAAATGTTTTATAAATTCAAAACAAGTTTTAAAAATATTTTTAAAAATTTTTAACGGTGAAAAATGTTTTTAAAACGTTTTTAAAGATGTGAAAACGTTTTTAAAACGTTTTTAAAGAGGTGAAAAACGTTTTAAAACGTTTTCAGAATCGTTTGAACCGGAAAAAAAAAAAATCAAAAACGTTTTTGAAAATTTCACATTTTATTAAAAAATCTATATAACATTCTAAATCACTAAATTCCACCCTAAACTACCTAAACTACCTTCCAAACAACACATGCATATATTTCCAAGAATCTAACCACCTAATAAATCGTCTAAAACGAAATATAATCGGTTAGAAAGCAAACTTACATGATGAATAAGGTTGTGGCGGTCGGAATTTGCGTTCTACAGCCGGGATTCGGGAAAAATGTTAGAGAAAAGGTAGAGGACGAGCGAGAAGAGAGAGAGAGAGAAGTTTCCGAGAAATGAAGAAGAAGAAGATGATTCGTTTCATTATTTCGCGATTTTCGACGGAAAACCGACGGATATTCATTAACCGTCGGTTTTCCGTCAGAAAATTTGGCGGTCCAATCATTTTGGCCAAAATTTTGGCGGTTGTTCCAAAATTCTGATAAAAAATGGCGGTATAAAAACTGACGGAAAACCATCGGTTAATGAATATCCATCGGTTTTCCGTCGGTTATAGAAATTAAAAAGCCGACTAATTTCCGACGGATTGGACCTAACCGTCGGAAATCCGTCGGTAATAAAATTATCCAAATCCCAGGTTCGGCGTGACTCGAACCTGGGTCCTTTGTTTATCATTTATGCTCGGTAACCAGTTAATTGTCTACACACAATTATATGTATTGTTTATTTTTTATATTTACAGAATATATTAATTTTTTAAGAGAAAACGAATTATAAAAAAATTATATTTGAGAGAAATTATTTATTTGATTTAAAAAATTACAGAAATATAATTTTTATATTTATTTAATAAAGCAAAATTTATTGATTTTGATTCCCGTACCAATCCCCTTCGTTTGTCTCCGTCCAATTCTCCGTCATCCGGTTCCAGTCAGGAGCTTCACTCCATGCTGGTCTCTCTTCCCCTCTTTTCCATTGTAGTTTCAAACGACGCAATTTCGTTTGGAAAACCCGTCGGGCCAACCAATGGAATTCCCGCCACACTTGTCCGATAACTTCAGGACTGAAGTTGAAATAGTCCTTTAAAAAAAATTAAAAGTTAGATAATATCACTAAATAACGTAATAACAAAATTAGGAGATTACCTGGAAGTCAAAGAACCAAGTGATCTTTAGACCTCCAGCAATATCACGTAAGTCATAAATGCCCGGACCAGCGTCGTTGCATGACATCACTGATAACGGACATGATTGCTGCATTAAAACCGAACCAAATGTTCCGGCCTTCGCGTGATGGATGGAGCATTGGAAGACGGTCTCGACCAGGGGCGGCGATAATATGCTGAATGGCGGTTCGGTTTTCGGCAGATAATCTCACGGTGTCCATTCTGATCGCAACTTAACTTTTAGTAGAGGTATTTAGATGATAAACCATGGAAACCAGACATCTATTTATTAAAAACAAAAACGACGGAAAAACCGATGGATAGTCGTCGGTTTAATGTTCAAATTTTAAAAAGCCGTTTCTGAACGTTTTTGGGGAACAAAAGGAAAATAATGGTTAGTTAATGAACGTTTGACTCGCGTTTTCCAATGGGTTTCCCTCAAGAAAACTCTATCCGTCGGAAATCCGTCGCAAATTTCCGACGGAAATCCGAGGAAGTAGGGTTTAGGGTTTTTTTAGGGTATCGATTCTGGCGTCTTGCAAGATCTACATTTATATGAAACATTAAACATTGAAATTCTAGATTCCTCTCCACTTGATTACAGAAAATTTGTAAATGTTAACTCAAAAACAATTCACTATGAACTCGTCTTAACCAACATTGCATACTAAGATGTGTTGTAGTCCGACATGTTTGAATTTCTTTCAACCGTACAAAACACGTAATTTGATTCAGTGATGGCTGATATCTTATACAAAAGATCCTTACATTACTTCCTCAGATGTTTGTCTATGATCCATTTTCATTTTCGAAACTGATGGATAATAAAGAACCATCGGAATCGACGCCGTTTTTTCGTCGGTATTCCGTCGGACATTCTAATATGTTTTTTAAAAAATTTCGACCCCACAGGCTAATCGAACACGGGTCGAAAAAATTCAGGGACATGTGCCAAACCAAGTTCGCTAGGTGTTACGTTACCATTTTTCATACAATTATTTGTAGATATGAAATAGTGTTCACGTAATTAAAAAAAAAGTTTTGGAAGAACTCAAATAACTTGTTGTAAAATTTGTACATAAATGAAAATATATAATTTTATATCTCCTCTCCATTGTCTTCTGAGTCATACTCCGTTGAAATAGAATCGGTGTCGTCGTCGAATTCTCCTCTCTCTTCTTCTGAATCTGAATGAAGAAAAATATCCCCGAAATGACTGAAATCAACGATTATATTAACTTCAAGGGATTCTTCTACAAGAGCTATATAACCACTTCCGCTTGCTTGCAATGGCTCTTGTTCTTGTTCTTCAACTCCGTAGACCCTTCCTCGCGGGTTTATTTTCGTAACTGTGATCCATGGATCGTTCTTGTATGTTTTCCGAGGGTAAGGAATGTAACACACCTGCATAAAGTAGATTGTATTAGAAAAAATATTTATTTCGACATCAATTAATAAACACATAAAGTCGATTACTAACATGATCTAGTTGTGAAGCAATAATGAACGGATCATATTGTCTAAGCTTCTTGCTCGAATGGATAGACGTCACACCAAACTCATCGATGGTTACACCTTGCCCTAGGATCGGGTTATACCAATCACACAGAAAAACCACACATCTCATGCTAAGCTTCCCTATGTACTTTACTTCTAGTATTTCTTTGAGAACCCCATAGTACACAACTTCGCCGAATTCAGATGAAACGCCGTGATCGGCGGTGATCCTTGAAGAGCCTTCTACATGCACCTTAAATGCGTACCCCCTTGTGCAATATCTTGGATAAGACTTTGCGGTGTAGTGGAGGCCCTTGACTATGTCTATTAACCAATCATCGGGGGTGCGTCCGCTTTTGAGTTCATTATTAACCTAAAAATATAACACGATATAGTTAAAAGATTTACCGGATTTCGCAAGGTTTTGTAAGACTTCAAAAAAATTCTTACATAAAAATTTAACGAAAGGCTGAAGTCTCTTTGTTTCCGAGCCTCACGACGGGCCTCGGTCAATTCCGGATGATGATGTTGGAGAGCTTCCATATATAACCTACAAAAAGTGAAAAATATATTTTAGTAAAACCATTATTATGATATTTTCATACTAAGTGCAATAACTAACATAAATTAAACTGTATACCTCTCATATTGAAATACTTCCTTGCAGTTGGTCAGAATATAATTGTGCAGATGCATATGCTCCTGGGTTATTAGTTGCCGCTTTCCTGATTTTCACTTAACCGCCCAACTTGTTGAAAAATGTTGGGAACCGGTGACGAATAAATTTGCCTCTCTCCCTTATCAACGTTTCTAGCTGGGCGCCGGCTCCTTGTGAGTACTTGCGAAGGGAAGTAATAGCTAGCAAAGACTGCAGTCTATTCGTTGTTATATTGACTCACAACAGAACCCTCCACTTTAGTGGGGTTCTTCACCTTCTTTTTAAGGTGGAACATATAGCGCTCAAAAGGATACATTCACCGATATTGTACCGGACCACCAAATGGTCCGGCCTTCGCGTGACTGATGGAGCATTGGAAGACGGTCTCGACAAGGGGCGGCGATAATATGGTGAATGGCGGTTCGGTTTTCGGCAGATAATATCACGGTGTCCATTCTGATCGCAACTTAACTTTTAGTAGAGGTGTTTAGAGAAAGTTTGAAGATGGTAAAACCAAGGAAACCAGACTTCTATTTATTAAAAACAAAAATGACGGAAAACCGACGGATAGTCGTCGGTTTAATGTTCAAATTTTAAAAAGCCGTTTCTGAACGTTTTTGGGGAACAAAAGGAAAATAATGGTTAGTTAATGAACGTTTGACTCGCGTTTTCCGATGGGTTTCCCTCAGGAAAACTCTATCCGTCTAAAATCCGTCGCAAATTTCCGACGGAAATCCGAGGAAATAGGGTTTAGGGTTTTTTTAGGGTATCGATTTTGGCATCTTGCAAGATCTACATTTATATGAAACATTAAATATTGAAATTATAGATTCATATCCACTTGATTACAGAAAATTTGTAAATGTTAACTCAAAAAACAATTCAGTATGAACTCGTCTTAACCAACATTGCATACTAAGATGTGTTTTAGTCCGACATGTTTGAATTTCTTTCAACCGTACAAAACACGTAATTTGATTCAGTGATGGCTGATATCTTATACAAACGATCCTTACATTACTTCCTCAGATGTTTGTCGATGATCCGTTTTCATTTTCGAAACCCTAACCCCTAATCCATCGATATTCCGTCGGAAAATTCCGACCGAATACTGATGGATAATAAAGAACCATCTGAATCGACGCCGTTTTTTTCGTCGGTATTCCGTCGGAAATTCTAATATGTTTTTAAAAAAATTTCGACCCCACGGACTAATCGAACACGGGTCGGAAAAATTCAGGGACATGTGCCAAACCAAGTTCGCTAGGTGTTACGTTACCATTTTTCATAAAATTATTTGTAGATATGATATAGTGTTCACGTAATTAAAAAAAGTTTTGAAAGAACTCAAATAACTTGTTGTAAAATTTGTACATAAATGAAAATATATAATTTTATATATTCTCTCCATCGTCTTCTGAGTCATAGTCCATTGAAATAAAATCGGTGTCGTCGTCGAATTCTCCTCTCTCTTCTTCTGAATCTGAATGAAGAACAATATCCCCGAAATGATTGAAATCAACGACTGTATTAACTTCAAGGGATTCTTCTACAAGAGCTATATAACCACTTCCGCTTGCTTGCAATGGCTCTTGTTCTTGTTCTTCAACTCCGTAGACCCTTCCTCGCCGGGTTCGTAATTGTGATCCATGGATCGTTCATGTATGTTTTCCGAGGGTAAGGAATGTAACACACCTGCATAAAGCAGATGGTATCAGAAAAATATTTATTTCGACATCAATTAATAAAGACATAAAGTCGATTACTAACATGATCTGCTTGTGAAGCAATAATGAACGGATCATATTGTCTAAGCTTCTTGCTCGAATGGATAAACGTCACACCAAACTCATCGACGGTTACACCTTGCCCTAGGATCGAGTTATACCAATCACACAGAAAAACCACACATCTCATGCCAAGCTTCCCTATGTACTTTACTTCTAGTATTTCTTTGAGAACCCCATAGTACACAACTTCGCCGAATTCAGATGAAACGCCGTGATCGGCGGTGATCCTTGAAGAGCCTTCTACATGCACCTTAAATGCGTACCCCCTTGTGCAATATCTTGGATAAGACTTTGCGGTGTAGTGGAGGCCCTTGACTATGTCTATTAACCAATCATCGGGGGTGCGTCCGCTTTTGAGTTCATTATTAACCTAAAAATATAACACGATATAGTTAAAAGATTTACCGGATTTCGCAAGGTTTTGTAAGACTTCAAAAAAAAAATTCTTACATAAAAATTTAACGAAAGGCTGAAGTCTCTTTGTTTCCGAGCCTCACGACGGGCCTCGGTCAATTCCGGATGATGATGTTGGAGAGCTTCCATATATAACCTACAAAAAGTGAAAAATATATTTTAGTAAAACCATTATTATGATATTTTCATACTAAGTGCAATAACTAACATAAATTAAACTATATACCTCTCATATTGAAATACTTCCTTGCAGTTGGTCAGAATATAATTGTGCAGATGCATATGCTCCTGGGTTATTAGTTGCCGCTTTCCTGATTTTCACTTAACCGCCCAACTTGTTGAAAAATGTTGGGAACCGGTGACGAATAAATTTGCCTCTCTCCCCTATCAACGTTTCTAGCTGGGCGCCGGCTCCTTGTGAGTACTTGCGAAGGGAAGTAATAGCTAGCAAAGACTGCAGTCTATTCGTTGTTATATTGATTCACAACAGAACCCTCCACTTTAGTGGGGTTCTTCACCTTCTTTTTAAGGTGGAACATATAGCGCTCGAAAGGATAAATTCACCGATATTGTACCGGAACACCAAGTCTAGCTTCACCAGGAGATGAATGGGCAGATGCTCCATAACATCGAAGAAAGACGGTGGAAATATCTTCTCTAGATTGCATAAGATCTTAGAAATTTTTTGCTCCAGAATTCTGATGCCATCAACAGTAAGTGACCTCGTTGATATATCCCTGAAAAAAGCTCCAACCTCTATAATTGCTTTGTGGACATCTTTAGGGAGAAGATGAGCAAATGCAAATGGTAGGAATCGTTGCATCATTACATGACAATCATGACTCTTCATTCCGAGAAACTTTCCTCCATCAGTGTCCACAGAATTATGCAAGTTTGATGCGTAACCGTCAGGGAATTTAACTCGTCGCATAATCCACTCAAAGAACTCTTCCTTCTACTGCGGGTCTATCCAAAACATTGGAATTGGAGGTTTTCCGTTCTTCTGAAGATGAATTTCAGGCCGAGCACAAATTTCCGGCAAATCTAGCATAGACTTTACATTATCTTTCGTCTTCCCTTGCACGTTTAAAAAAGTGTTCATGATGTTATCGAAGAAATTTTTCTCAATGTGCATGACATCAAGATTATGCCTTAGTAGTTGGTCCTTCCATTATGGAAAATCCCAGAAGATTCTTTGCTTGTTCCAGTTGGTGGACAAACCAACTGCGTATACATTCTCATGCCCATTTCCACCACATTAAAGAGTTCTTAGTGCACCAAAGGTTTCTAAGAGCCCCAAAGTAACCAATCCATAGTCTTGGAGAATAGGATCATCAAACACTCTTCTTCGTAAAAAGTTTAGTGGTTCTCCGATATGGATAATCATGCGGTAGAAGTCTTCTATGACAGTCAAACCAACACAATTTGCGTCCATTCTTCAACTAAAATTCATCGGTCTTTTCGTGACAATACGGACATGCTAACTTCCCATGCGTTGTCCATCCGGATAACATACCATAAGCCGGAAAATCGCTAATGGTCCACATTAGTGCAGCCCTCATCAAAACAATTTCCTTGCAGGAGGCATCATATGCTACAACACCGGGCAACCATAACATTTGCAACTCATATATCAATGGCTGAAAGAATACGTCAAGTGATCTTCTTGGATGCTCTAGACCGGGAACGAGTACGGAGAGGAAAAGAAACTCACGACGCATGCACATAGATGGCGGTAGGTTATAAGGAGTTAGAATCACTGGCCACAACAAATATTGTCTCCCATGCCTCTCGAATGGGTTGAAACCGTCTGTGCATAATCCGAGGTACACGTTACGTGGCTCGTATGCAAAATCTGGATATACTCTCTGAAAATGTCGCCACGCTTCAGCATCTGACGGATGTGCAATCTCTTCTCCTATTCTATGCTCAGCATGCCATCCCATTTCCCCCGCAGTTCGTTCCGATTGGTATAAGCGCCTCAGCTTATCAGTTAACGGCAAATACCACATTCCTTTGAATGGAACCTTAGCTCGTCCTCTTGTATACTGATAGCGCGGCTTCTTATAGAATTTATCCAGACGGTATTCATCTTCTCGCCAATATGTCATACAGTTGTTGATGCACACATCTATCATCTGGTACGGTAATCCAAGCCCTTTAAAAAGTTTATCGACCTCGTTGTATGAATCTGGCGCAAGATTGTCTACAGGAAGAATATCTTTCATAAAATCGCAAATCGCATCCACACATTCCTCCGCCAGATTGTAGTCCGTCTGTATGCTCATTAATCTAGTAGCAGATGATAATGGCGAATAACCCTCTTTGCAACCATCATACATCGGCCGTTTCACTGCATCTAACATATAAAAAAATCTCCTAGCTTCTACATTAGGTTCCTCATCTACCCTAGGAATTTGATATTCACCTACTTCTTGAATATTTTCTCTATATACATCATTAACCATCTGAACGTACCTACACCAAAATCTACATCTGCACTATAAGGTTCTCTAGAACTAACATTAAGTTCCCTACTACAAGTACTACTATAAGGTTCTCTACTACTACTTGCATAATCCGATGTTTCCCCGAGAAGATACCAAATCTTATAACCCACTATTGATTCAAAAAATCAAACAATAATCAATTTGGTAAATCGATTAGTAAATAAGGGACTTGGATATGAGATTAAACAAGAGTTAAAAAGCAAGAACAGTTTAGACCGGAAAAATCTAATCTTTATTAGAAGAGAGCCGGAATAGATCGGAATCGCTAGCTCTTAGGGTTTTTTGAGTACAAGTGTCTATTTTGACTTCGTCGTTTCCCGCGCAGGGGAAGGATATTTATATCAGAGGATCTAGGGTTTCTGCCCTAGATTCTCTCTGATAATCTTTACAAAATCTGAACAACCTAGATTTTATTTCCTTAAAGATTCATGTTTATCTTTTTGGTAATAATGTTAAACTGTCATTTATCCTTATCGCCATGCAGGTCGGGAGAATAGGTCGCCGAGCTGCCTTGACGTCTCCGAGCTTCCTCGTGCTGAGCCTCCATTATGTCTTTTGGGCCGAATCTCTACTGGGTCACTTCGCTATTGGGACGTGCCTTAGAGGGGTGCTAAACCCACCTCTAACAGTATGCCCCCCCCCCAGTTCGTCGTACCGAGTATAGCGTATTTCGGCGGATTTACTCATGGTTTATGCCCAATAACCGGCGTTGCTGTGAGTTAAGATTTAGCCCTGGTCGATCCGCGTCTTTTCACTGTTGTGCGTGTTTAGGACGCTTCCTCCTTTCCCAATCGCATGGGGACACGTGTACCGGGAAGCCTTAGGGTCGCGCATGTTCGAGAGGAAAAGCTGCGTCCCTCGGAAGACTCCCACCTCCTTGCTTCTATAAACATCGTTTTTCTCTTCGCTTCTCGTCATTTTGCCATCAGAAGTAAATGTCAGGTACTTCCTCTTCCAAAACTCTCTGATCTTTTCTTTCCCTTTTTATATCCTTTCCGCCCTTGTCAATCTTCCCGCCGATATGCGTATTCGTGCCGAATATAGCGAGTACTCCGCCAGCATTGTGAGTGCTGAATTCATACATCTTTGATATGAATCGTCAACTGCGATCGCGAACTGCTGAGGTCAGCAAAGAACTTGCTCGAAAGATAAAAGAGCTGGAGGAGCTTAAGCTCGCCGCAGAGTTTCTTCGTATAGCGAGGCGAGCCTGAAGAGTCAGGTTGCCACTTCTTATGAGCATGTTAAATTGCTCGAACATTGCAATCAGGAAATTGCGGAATACAAGGAGATCTCACTACAAGAAATGTGAGTATTAATAGCGGCCGAAAAACGCTATGTATCACCTTCAATAGCGTTTCCTAAAACGTTTTGACAGCGCCCGTCATTGTAGGTCAGGTACTTAAGATAGCGGACTTGACGTATGCTATAGTTAAGTAAACTACGATAGCGTTCATCTCTTCGCAATTGTTAGTCTTTATAATAGCGTGTTATAATTGTTATTAAAATCATTAATATAAGCATTTTATTTTACAAAGATTAATTATTTTTTAATTACCCAAAAATTAATCAAAATAAATTACAAATTGATTTTTTTTTAATTTGAATACATTTCTGGAATATTTGTAATAATAATAATAAAAATAATTAATTCATAATATAAAAACCATAAAACATTAAAGTAGTTCTATTAAACACAAAAAAAAACATCAAGGAATCCATATAATCTATGAATAATAAAAGCAATAAAACTAGTACACATACAAGCCTTAAGTTAATTAATCTCTTTCAGAAGCTGAAGTTGACCTCTTCTTCCACCGATTCTCAGATTGTTCAATTGAACCAGATTCTGAATCTCGCCGTGTTCACTGCCACGACGGCTATTTCTCTGCAAATTGGCTCGGAATCTGCGAATAACAGACGTTTACTGCTGCAACAAAGACGAAGAGACTCCATCTCGCTCTCTGCAGATCCTCATGTAGCTGCAGCAACAAAGGAATATTTTTTTAAGAATCGAGAAAGCAATAAAGGTAGAGACGTAATGATACGACAAAACTTAAGCGTTATTCACTTGTGAGTGAATAGGCAGAAACAAAAATCTTAATGGCTTGAGAATTATTAACCTTTGTTTTCGTTGTCCACTGGAGCTGGTTCAATAGATTCAGAAGCTTGAGACTGGACATCATAAGTGTCTTCCTGAAACCCTCAAGCTGCACCAATTCGAAAGTTGTTGAGTGTTTCGATGGCACACCCTCTTCCATATTTGTCTGCTCGCCTCCTTTAAAAATAGGAACAAATTTCCCAGCATGTATCTGATAATGTCATATGCTATGCCCATTCAAGTCTCGGATACTTTTAACTGCCAAAAAGGACAAAACAGGTTAAGGTTTCTTAATCACATCGAAACTGCCACTGATGTAACAGTGGTTATTAGAATTGACATTGGATATCAGTACCTTGGAAGACCTTTCCATTGATTTTAACCGCATAAGACTCCATGACTTCCTGAATTGCAGCACTAATGTCGCAGATACGAACATCGATTCCAGCTTCCTGAACCAGCCAAAAACTCATCAAACAGGTTAACAAATCACTTCACACTGAGCTTATAAGCTCATAAGTCAAAATTTCACTTGCATTTCCACAGCAACGAGAAATATCAAAAGGATGAAGACAACATAATCAAACAAGCTGAGTAGAACAAAGCACTACATAAATGCTTCATCCTAACAACATGAACAAGTCTATCGCAAAAAATGTAACAACAGAAGATCCATCAACGATGGCTTCTCGCCGTGAAAGGATGGGAAGATTCTGGGTGCAGAGATTTACCACAGTCTGATAGCACAGTCTCTTGTACCGATCTGAGATAGTACGGTCGCCGATAGCACAGTCTCTTGTACCACTGTCATCTCCGGTGGCCTATTTTTAGCTCCCACAATAGATCCAAAACCACCGAAGCTGTGTACAGCTGCTAAGAAAAGGTTTATTTGGACAGATTAGGTCAAATAAATTACTACATGAAGCACAGAAAAGGTAAATAGGTTGTAACATACTTGCTGGGATGTTTACGCTACCCGTAATCATGTAACTATCCTCAAACCTGCCAAAGATCGGAAAGAATGAAATACAGAGGAAGAGAGATAACAATGACAATAAGGAGAACATTGGCGGAGGCTAAACTGCGGAAGTGAGAACACAGTGACCATAAGGAGAGAAGAAAGAGCTAGACAATCGATTTGGCCATAGAAAGAATCGGATTTGCGAGAGATAATATATGGTACTTTGCAATGAGATCTCCAGAGTTCAAAAACCTACCTCGTACATCCCAAACGAAAAATCTCGTGATACAGAGAAATCATTAGAAAACCCAGAAACTATGGTTACAAACTTCATCGCCTTCGATTTCACAAGTTTCTACATCTCCGTTTGGTCTCTTCCGGTTGGAACGCAGAAACGCAATCCACACCAATAAAATCAGACAAGGAATTATGTCCGTAGATTTTAATTTCATCTAACGATGGATAATGAAAGAGGTGTAATCCTTGCCTCTATGGTTTAACCAATGAAAAATTAGTTTATTTTTGTTAACCCAGTCTTTTTTACATTTTTAAGTTTTACTTTTTTGTTATTTTATTTCTTTTAACTTTTTGTCAATTATTTCTTTTAATTAGTTTGTTATTTTTGCAATATGTGGTAATTAAATATAATATATATATATATATATATATATATCCTAAAATTATTTACAAATTATTAGATGGTATATCTTATTCATAAATAATTTTATTTGTAAAATAGTTATATTTGATTGTATTATGTTTAGCTTTTTGAATTTAAAATTTGTAAAATTATTATACTTGAATTTGTTTTTACAAAGTGTGCAATTTTTGATATATTATTCAATATTTAAAAATTTTGTGTATCATTAAAGATTAAAAAATTTAGGGTTAAGGTTTGAGTTTAGGGTATAGAATTAAGGTTTTAGAGTTTAAAAATTTAGTGTTTATGATTAAAGATTAAAAGTTTAGAGTTTATGGTTTGTATGTAGGGTATAAAGTTAAGGTTTTAGAGTTTAGGGTTTAGGGTTAGAAGTGTAGGGTTTAGGTCTTTTAGGTTTGTGTTTGTGATCTAGATTTTAGGTCCTTAAGTATATAGCCACAAAAACATTTAGCGACTGAAAACATTTAAAACATTTATACTTTAAATTTATTATAAGTATTATTTTTTTTTGCAATAAGGTAGTTAACGACTCAAACCCTTAGGGTTTAGGGTTTGTGTTTCGGGTATAGAATTAAAGTTTTATAGTTTAAAAATTTGGTGTTTATAAATATAGATTACAAGTTTAGGATTTGTGTTTAGGGTATAAAGTTAATGTTTTAGAGTTTACGGTTTAGGGTTAGAAGTTTATGGTTTAGGTCCTTAAAGTTTGTGTTTGTGGTTTAGAATTTAGGGTTTAAAGTTTAAGATTTAGAAATGATTATAAATTAATTCTAAATTTTGAAATTCCTATATAATTGAGTCAATATTTAATCTATTAAAAAATATTTTAAACTCTATACAATATATCTTTATACATAAAATGTTTTGTAAATTAAATGTTTAATGATAATGTTCCTTTTATTGATTTTGGACAGGAAAAACATATTTATAAGTAATCCTAAACCTTCATCCATAACCCCTGTTTATACCCTAAAATTCTCAATCTAATTGAATCTGTTATATTAAAAAGTAAAATTACATAATTAAAATATAAGTTTATACAACTTTTGCCGGTAAAACCCGATGATCCACAGGCGTAAGCAGACACTGATTTTGAGTTTCAATTCTCTGTCTGCCTAAAGAAGAATAAACCAATAAGATCAAAGCTCAAAAACAAAACGGGTTTTTGAGCTACGTCATTGCAGCTCCTCGACCTCGGCCTCTGGCCCCTCCATCATCCATACCACGTCCAACCTGTTGAGGATCAAAGGCTTAAAACACAAGTTTACTCAATTTTCTCTTCATCTCTTTCTTCTCAATCGATGGTTTGTTTAAATACACAATAACCTAAATAAACTAACCACTAATCTACAATCCTATAACGTGAATGAGTGGAGATACAATTCCATGAAAATAGGAGACACAACTTAGCCGCATCTCTTCTTAAACCGTAACGTCGGTTTACTCCAGTTAACCTCTTGAATCTCATCACAACCCCTGGTGGTTTTCTATCTGCACATATTTAACCATTGTTGATAAATGATAAATATCAGGAAAAGCTTGCTTCTGTTTGAAAAAGGCACCATAGAGACATGATGAGCAAACTATACCTATGCGGGTCTTCTCCTCCTGGACTTTATCAATCACTTGAACAGAGAACAAGTCACTATAAGTAAAACCAATCTAGGTTTAAGCATCTTGACATCTTGTACAAGATGAAAGAACATAAATAAAGACAGCTTATGATTTTCACTTCCAGATATCTAGAATGTTGTTAACTGAATATATTTGATCATATAGGGATGAAATAAAGAGATACAAAAAGGACATTCAGAGATATGGAGTTATTGGCTACAGAAACACAACACAAGTGAGTCAATATAGTCTAGTCAGGCAAAAACCATTCTCTGTGATATCGTCCGAGACACGCTATAACAAGAGGCAATGCCAAGGGTTCATGCCTCTTGGAGCACATATCAGATTTGGCTAAGCATCATCACTCCAGAAAAGAAGAAAAAAAGAAAGAATAAAACTAGATCGATAAAGAGGCATATATACACAAAAGAATAAGTTACCTAATCTGGAACTCGAAGGTACTTGATTGTGTTACCACGGATATAACACTCCGACATTCTCCAAAACATGTCTCCGTCCTACAGCGTAATCAAGCGGCAAGCTTTCCACAAGTATACAAAGCTCAGATATACACTCGATGGTACTTGATTGTGTTACCACGGATATACACTCGATGTATGAAAGATTTCCACAAGTATACAAAGCTCGGCTAAGAGCACATGCTAGACTACTTTTCCCTGAAAAATACCAAAACAATATCTGAAGGAATCAAGTAGAAAACTCAAGCTGAACTTAGGAGAGAGAGATCAATGACACTAAGAATCAGTCAAACCTGAACCACTTAATCAATACTGGGGACACACTTAATCAATACTGAGGACATATAAACAACACATTATGTGGGCTTTGTCACTCAAAAAACTAAACAAGGTTGCTCACAGATTAATGTGTAAGCTACACAATGAAACCTTCAATTCAAGAGTAAATAAGTATGACAGACACTGCATGTTACCTTTGGATCCTGAAGCAGAGTATCATCAAGAACAAGACCATTTGAGTGAACAAGACCATTAGAAAGGTTGGATCATCAAGACATGAAGGTGTGGCTAAAGAAGATCAAACAATTACTTCGACTGATTCACGAGACTACATCTGTGGGAGGATGTAGTAAAAGAAGGATTGAGCCAAGAACACTAATCAATTGCAAGAAATCTTAAAACCTAGACTTGTGACAAGTGAGCTCAGTGACATTCTGAAAACACTAGAATTCAAATCCACTATTCATAAACATTGAGCTCAAATGTAGTGACGAAAAGATTGAGTAAGGAAACCTTCACAGATTGCAAAAACTCTCGGCAATGATTGTTGATGAACTCTTTCCTAGACCCAGAAGGACTCGCGAGTTCTTCCATCACTCCTCCAGCTAACTCCAAAACCCAATGCACAAATCAGTGGGAAAAAAGCGACATATCGACAAAATCATCAGTGGCAGCTTCTGGGGAAGGAAAAAAGAGGATGAAGACGAAGCAAAAGGACCGATTGAGACGGTGGAGGAATGAGCGGCAGCAAAGGAATGAGGTGGGATTGGAGAGAAAGCCAAGGTGGCAATGGAAGAGACGACCGGAAAATGTAATTAGATAAGAAGAAGACTCAAAGATTTGAGAGTGGAGAAGAACTGAAAATAAAACCCTAAAAGTTGCTAAACTTAGGTAGAGCGTGAGAGAGATGTGAAAATAAAGTTGGTAATTAGATGTAAGATAGCGTTTAATTTTGGATTTGCAATGGTAAGGCGCGGAAACTTAGCAAATTTACGCGGCTAAAAATTATAATTTTCCGCGATAGAAAATATAGCGTCTTCTAAAATCAAACGCTATGTAAAAACACGTGTCATAATACAATAGCAATACTGTAAAAAACGCTATCGTCCAATGCTATTAATGCCCACATTTTTTATAGTGAGAATCTTTCAGCCGAGCTTGCGCAAGAAAAGCGTCGTCGTGCCGAGGAGTGACAAAGGTGCGAAATGTCTCGTCGATGGAGTTCGGTGACCTAATTAATGGTCGCAAGGCTTTAACTCGAAATACGAGTTTCGCCTCCAGGAGTTGAAAGATGTGTGTGCCTTGAAGGAGGCTGAGAGGGACACATAGATGAATCTCAATCAGTACTCTGGGACATTAGACTACCTTAAGTCGCTTCGAGACGAGAAGGGAGTGGATATTCCCGATGAAGTTTTTGAGGATCTCGCGGCGGAGAAGGAGAAGTGGAACAGGAAGATTGATGAGATCGATTCTCCCGAGATTGTTGAAGAGTACTTTGCGATCTCTCCGGTTCCGATGAGGGTGCATGACTGCAATCCTCCTTCTCCTCGCCCCTTCCAGCCTCCGTCTGTCGACCGACAAGTGGACGATTTGGCCCTACTCGATGAGTTCGGCACTAACGCGGATGTGATGTCGACGGAGGTGGTTGAGACTCTGAAGAGTTTTCAGGGTGCGCAGCCCGTGGTGACAGAAACTTCCTTGTCATTGCCTATAGCAGTCCCCTCTTTTGTAAGACTGTTGTGGGGTAAAGATGTTCCCCTTTTGTAAGATTTTTGGTGGGGTGACGATGTCTCCCTTTTTAGAATGGAGTTTATATTTTCTCTTTCTTTTTACGATTGTGTTGAGGCGGAGAATTTCTTGCCTTTGATAATCTTTGCTTTATTATTTTTTTGGCGAGTAGTTACTTTCGCTTTTGGCTTATGTGCGACGAGTTCGTCTCGTTGTTCGTCGATGTGGTCTGAAGAAACTATGTTATCGTACGAGCGAGGTAGGAGGGGGGCCTGTTTGGCTGAGTTGTTATCTTCAAATCTCTTTAAGGATTTGAAGGATTCTGATGTTGTAGTTCGGATCTTGGCTCCTTTCGTGTATTTCTTCTCGAGGATATAGTGTGTACCTTGAATAAGGGTTTTGTTTTGATCGAGTGAAGACTCGGTTTTTATTCATCGAGCGGAGCTCGATACTAATTTTTTGTCCCTAACTCGGGATCGGCTATGCGAGGCAGGTCGGCTTACTTAGTCCGTCTGAGTTAGGGTGCGGGTGCGATTCCTGGCTTTTCCTTGTGCCATTGCGACTTTATGATCTTAATCTTTGTCGTATGGGGAAGGCGAGTGTTCTTGCACATTTTGTTGTGCTGATATGATTAAGTCGAGCATCCTTGTAAGGATGTCGGCGTCGTTTGAGACAAGATTTTGTTTGACAAATTTGTTTGAAAAAAGTCTTTTTCTTTATTTACGACTGCACTCTGGTTAGAGTTGCCTACGTACCTCGAAGACGAGGATCAAGTCGTTCGTAGTTCATATTACACGGGGTAATAGTTTTTTTTCTTTGGCGTAAAAAACCGTAAAGTAGCTCGGCTGCGTGAGTCTAAGCTTGGTTATGTCGAGGTGTGTTTCCTTCAGGTGCCCTTCCTCCCATGGGTGGTCTTGGTATGATTCTTCTCTTTCCTTTTGGTTCAAGGGGTTGCGAAGCTTTCGTTCGCTTATGAAGCATAGTCTTGACGTGGTCTGATCTCCCCTTAGCGTTTGAACTCCGTTCGGGGTCGGGAACTTGACGCATTGGTGGTACGTTGAGACGACCGCTTTCATCGCGTGTAGCCAGGGTTTTCCTAAGATGGCATTGTAGATGGCTGGTTTATCAACGATGACAAACTTCGCCATTGTTTCTATTCCGCCGACATAGATATGGAGTTTGACGGTGCCTATAGTCATAGTCTGATCGCCGTCGAATCCGGTTAGCGGCTGCACCTTTGGCTTAACACGTAAGTTGAACTCTGCTTTTTCCAGAGCTTCTTTGAAGATCACATCGACCGAGCTTCCCGTATCAACCAGCACGCGGGAGATCTAGCAATCTCCGATCAGGATCTCGATCACTAGAGGATCTTTATGTGGCGTGTCTACTTCAATTGCATCGGCTTCGGTGAATAATAGCGGTATGCCTTCCTCGACTGGGAGCGGGTTACGCTTGACCGTTGTTGCCTTTCGGATGTATTCCTTTATGGATCGTACCGAATCCGAACACAGTTGTAGTCCGCCCATTATCATGTTGATTATTCGACGGGGTTGCGGGGTAGCCTGCCCCTCATCGTCTTGGTCCCTATAGCGCCTGTTGGACTATGTTTCTTGGGGACGTTCATCCGGTTCCTCCTGATGGGCTTCCCCTTGGTTTTCTTTTCCGTTATTGCCATTTTTGGGTCGTCGATCACCTCACTCGGGGTTGACTATTTTACCTTTATGGTACAGATCCAGCAGGTATTCAGCCAAGTTCCGTCATGATGCGGTATCGTGAGAGTGTTTCTTATGATACTCAAAATATGGTCGGTCGTCATTGGCTTCCCCTGAGCGTGGTTGGTTCTGAGCAAACTTGTTCCATCCTTGGGAAGTGTTCCCGATGGCGAAGGTCAAAACTTCCTTCCCGCTGCTATTGTCCTGGGAATCGGTTTTTGACTTTTCTTTCCCCGCAGAGAGTTTTTTGTTGAGCCGGACTGCTTCTTGGAGAATATTGCATCTTCTTCTTCCGGTTCGATGAATTCCACCGCTCTGTGTAATGCATCTTCCAGAGATGCAGGCTTGTTGAGTCTTAGGTCTGTTCTGAAAGTCAAACGATGGAGTAATCCCTTCTGAAGTGCTCCTCTAGCTGCGCTGTCGTCCACGTTTATTTTGGACACGGCTTCCTTGAATCGGTCGATAAAATCTTTCAGGGCTCATCTTGTCTCTGTTCGAGGTCCCACAGGTCAGCATCTGATGATTCGGGTGTTATGTAGAGCGAATAATGCTTCAGGAACAGTTCCGAGAGCTCCTGGAAACTATCTATCGATCCCGTCTTGAGCCGCAAGAACCAGGTA
This sequence comes from Orychophragmus violaceus, assembly GCA_030180135.1. Classification (NCBI taxonomy): domain Eukaryota; kingdom Viridiplantae; phylum Streptophyta; class Magnoliopsida; order Brassicales; family Brassicaceae; genus Orychophragmus; species Orychophragmus violaceus. The sequence continues at coordinate 33,425,452 of CM058240.1, forward strand.
AGAGCTATCCCCCTGAGGTTTTCCACGAAGTGTTGGCAGTATCCGGGGTCCTTTTCCTCGTCGGTGAACCGGTTGTGGCTCATTGCTATCATGAAGGCAGTCATAAATTTGTTGTGGTCGATTTTTCCTTCGTAGAAAGGACACTTGACCGTTTCGATGTGCGGGATCCTTGCGTTCATGATTCGAGCTGTGAAGGGCGTCTGATGTGCTTGTTCCAAAACGCGACCAAGCTCGGGGGCCGAACTGGCTACGCGATGAACTTTGGAACTCAGCTCCTGAATCTGGCTTAGTATAGTAGCGAGCTGGTCACCGGGCATCGGCGCTGAGTTATTTGGGGTCGATGCTCTCCCAGTCGGATTGACCGTCGATCTTGTAGTCCTCTGAGGTGCTTCGGGGAAAAGACGTCGGCTGATAGGCGGTTCTCTCTCTGGAGTCCGCTCCATAGTGCGCCTTATCGTCCGTGCAAAATTTCTCGGAGCAGGTTCTGCTGGTTAGCGATTGCGGTGATACGTTTGTTTGCAGTTTTGTCCAAGTTTTTGACTCAGCTCAACAGCGTGCGAAGCAGATCCGTTGTCGTTGGGTTTGTGATCCTGCTTGTTGGTATCACGGTGTTCATGCGCACTGACCTTGGCGGTGGCTCTATATCGCTTTTCGATCGTTTCGGTCTCACCGTGGGTGCAGTCGAGGCGCTTGAATTTCCTGAGGGTGATGCGTCATCTTGCGGCCTTTAGTTTGTCGATGCGTCGCGTGCTTCATCGCCTTGTTGGGACGGGTTAGGCTGGATTCTCTCTTCTCCCGTCGCGACGTTGGTGATGTTGCATGCGTTGCTCGTTCCTCCTGTCTCTTGTGACGAGGGCGGTGATTCTGTCATTGGTAGTCTCTTCTTTGGTTAATCAAAAATATTCAAAGTCCCCACAGACAGCGCCAATTGTTGATTCAGAAAATCAAACAATATTCAATTTGGTAAATCGATTAGTAAATAAGGGACTTGGATATGAGATTAAACAAGAGTTAAAAAAGCAAGAACATGTTAGACCGGAAAATCTAGTCTTTATTAGAAGAGAGCCGGAATCGATCGGAATTGCTAGCTCTTAGGGTTTTTGAGTACAAGTGTCTGTTTCGACTTCGTCTTTTCCCGCGCAGAGGAATGATATTTATATCAGAGGATCTAGGGTTTCTGCCCTAGATTCTCTTTGATATTCTTTACAAAATCTGAACAACCTAGATTTTATTTCCTTAAAGATTCAAGTTTATATTTTTGGTAAAAATATTAAACTGGCATTTATCCTTATCGACATGCAGGTCGGGCGAATAGGTCGCCGAGCTGCCTTGACGTCGCCGAGCTTCTCGTGCTGAGCCTCCATTATGTCTTTTGGGCCGAATCTCTACTTGGTCACTTCGCTATTGCGCCGGGCCTTAGAGGGGTGCTAAACCCACCTCTAACATCCGCCATAAACCCAATGAATACAAATGATGCCATACTTCGCCAATCTTAAGATTTTTAACATTTCGGCACTGAGTACATAGACATTTTAACTTACCGATTTTCTGCGTATGTGGTTGATTGCAAGCTAACGACATGAATTCCATAATACCTAGTGCATATTCGGTGTGCACTAGTGTCGTCGCCTCATCAATCCTAAGTCTGTCCATCCACGATATGTAATAATTAGAAGAAGACATTTTTCTCGGTAATCAACAGTATGAGAGAGAGAGAGAGATTTATGGAGGGATATGCGTGGATGGGAAGAGAGGGGCTTTGAGTTATTTGTAGGAAAATAAGCGACGGAAAACCGACAGATATAGCCGTTATGCGTCGGAAATCCGTCGGTTTCATGTCGGTCAACCGGATACCTTAACGGCCACATTAACGTATACATTAACGGTTACATTGAACCGACGGTAAACCGATTGTATTCCGACGTAATTCCGATGGAAACTTTATCCATCGGAAATCCGTCAAGAAATTCCCGACGAAAAGCAAAACCGTCTGGAATTACCGACGAGAAACCGACGAAAGCCTTCCCATCGAGAATTTGTTGGTTTATCGGCAGAAATTTACGCCGTCGGTAAATCTGTCGGTAATGCCTCTGTTTTCTTGTAGTGATGTATGTCGCTCTGTTCTCAAAATTGAGTACTTGATATGTTTTGCTTTTCGGGGTTTTGGTACTGATCACTGGTCATTTTGCTTTTCGGGTTTTGTAACAGGACTTCGTCTTGATGAGTCACAATTCTTCTTCACACATGTCCCACCATGGGAAATTCTACAATTTTTGCAGGAGCAGTCTTCACAAACAGAATTGTCAGATGCACAATCTTCAAGATGGGAACAAAGTTCACAACACCAAGCCTTACAAACACGCGGATGGGATCGTTGGTTTCCTTAGATATCTTAAGTATTATGTTGTTTAGTCCTTTAAAACTAATCTTGTTTTAGGTTATTATGTTGTTTAGTCATTTTGGAACTAATTTGTCAATTTTGGGGCAATACTTATGACATTGTTTTGTTGCACTGCTTATGACAACAATTATTGTCTCATTTATGCTTATGTGTTAAGAGTGATTGTAATTAGGAGAACGGTCTTGTCTCTTTGTTGTTAATAGTGATTGAAATTAGCAATTCCAGGCAAAAAACTGCAGTATCCTCATAAAAGTGTTTGGATTTGAATACAATATAAGAAAGTCTGCTCTATATACAATCAAAAGTGTCACTAGCTCAGTGGCAAAAGATCCCTCTATTAATCACGAGTACGTGAGTTCGAGTCCAATTAAACACGTTTTTGAAAACAAAATTTCCAAAACGACGTCGTATCGGGTTTTCGTATTAAACCATATTAGGTGCGGAATCTCTGCGCACTCGCGGGGATGGTGTGAGTTTTAGTATATAAATATATTTTCTCTATTTGTGTTATTGTTTTATATTCATGGTTTCTGATTTTATTTGTGTTTTTTTAAATAATGTTCACCTAATTGTATGCCTATTTTGTGTCCCATCAATTCATTATTTAACCTTTGAAGTGTATCTATTTAAATCCTAAATAAAGTTGGGGAACCGTTTTTTTGTTCTTGCTATTCGTATTTTTGAAACAAAATGTACTCCATCCAAACAATATTTCTTTTACGACTTGCTCTTGCAGTCATGTGATTCTCAGCTGTCTCCAAAATACTTTTAGTAATAGTATTTTTTTGTAAATAATGTTAGAACTATATGTAATTATTTCAAAATTATAATAAGAAATGCGTTGTGTGGTATGTTTACTTATTTGTTCTCCATAGATATTTTTCTATATATTTTTTTTAATTGATTTATTTGTATGGTCCTTTTCTAAATTTTGATTTACTAAAATCAAATTTGATGAGTTTTTTTTATATTAATATTTTGTTAATATTGTTCACAATACATAGCGATCATTTTGCTACGCTCATATAACCACATACAACATATGGTACCCACTAAATAAAGAGGTGGCATTGTATTTTCTCTGATTTTGGATATTAACCAAAATTTTTTTTATGACACTCGAGATACATACCTACAAAGAACCCAATTCAACAACTACACAAAAATCATAAATCGCAACGAGTTTACAATTAGCACCTTTCTATTTAGACTGTATTTTCCCACATCTCACATATTCAAAAAACAATCTCTTTTTTCTTAGAAGAAGAGAGAAACACCTAAACATTCTTCATCATGAAGATTAATAAGCAACCACCATTCTTGCTTCAAACATAAATCTTGTCCATAGTTGCTGTTTTTGCAGCAAATTTCTAAGTTGATTAAAGCATAAATCTTTATTCCAAGAATATGGTTCTTGTACATCAACCCAACGTGTAACTATTCACACGGTTAAGCACTATGGTTTCATCTAAAACTTTAAAGAGTATATATCAAATGCAACTCTGAGTGTATGATGGACCATTCGCCATCACTTCACCTGCGATTCAAAAGACAGATTATGAGGAAACTGTAGCTTCCTCCATATACTTATCATTTTTATAGTTGCACCCCTTAGATTGTATATCTTTTCCAGTTGCGCCCCTTATTTCTCATCAGCAGCTAGAATCACATTAAGTCATTAACACACTACACCATCACTTAATCAAAGATCTTGATGGAAAGATAAGAGATTTTCAGCTCATGATGCACTCTTGTTTTTCTGCTTCTTATTCTTATTTTTCTTTTTGTGTTTCTGAATCATCTAATAAAAACATATATATGTCAACACTTACAATCTATAAAGTACTTATTTTAAAGATATGTTAATGTTTGAATTTCGAGGGAACACATCAAACAAATCGGAAAACTAAAGTTAACATTAATTGTATAAGAAAATCAGAAAAAGTAAAATACAATATGAGACATTATATGCACCTTTGATTTCCACAGGCGTCAAGTTTCTGGTGTGTCATAGGCTGCTCTGATCTTTGGCCTTACCTTATTATATTAATATCTCTCTCTAGAGGTTTAACAACAACAACAACATATGAAATTCAGCTAGAAGTATTATAGAAAAAGTGTGAAGGATATAATTGATTTACCAGATATGTCATGCCTCTAGAATCTATCATTTATTGTGTTCCTCTCAAGAACATGTCGGACAGAGCACCCTGTCAAAGTGGTCAATGATCTACTTGGCTAAGTTTAATGAAACCAGACCTGCACAGCAACACGGTAAAAGAGATCTTCTCATATCGAACTGGCTGTAACAATCATTATAAATTAGAGAACATAAACCCTAAATTGAAAAACTCAAAAACCAAGACTCAAAGATTTGAAAACCAAGAGAAGTGCAAACTTTCACCTACCAAAAAGACATCTCAAACAGAATGCGGCTTAGTTGCTCATCTTTCACATCTCTGATGGCCCGTGCGTGTGGTAATAGTTTAACAACTTTATCCTGTAGTCAAATGGATGATTCTTTGAAATCAATTCTTAACAACACTAGAGGAATCAAAATATGATAAGAGGTTAATTAATGCTGACATTGAGTATGAAGGGGAGAGCCATGTTTGGTGGTGTTGTATAGCCAAAACCGGCGAGAATTCTATTCCAGTCACTGAATATATGAATCTTCCTGCTACAGGCATTTCTCCATATATTCCTAATGGTTAAATACATATGTTTACAATTTCAAGTTACACATTGATCAGAGAAGAAATTCTGTAAATAACTTTGAAATTCAGAAGAAAAGATTTGATTTGTAAATCTACCCGCGTATTTGTAAGTAAGTATAACGACGGTGTCGAATGTGTCCCAAATCGGGAAATCAACGGTGGTGGATTTAGCGAAGCCAGAGTCAAGTGTAGTGACCTTTATGGCATGAGCGGCGAATTGTCTTGTTTCATCGCCGCCTGTCTTTTCGTTCCCTTCACTGCTTCGTCCATCGGAGGTTTTACCGCTTTGAAAATTTTCTCCACCATACATTTTTACAGTTGAACTTAAGATTGGGTAAAAATTCACTGCAAACCTTAACAATCATTGGGAGTGAAAGTTTCATCAATGGATGATAGGAACATATGTAGAAGAAGAGGCCATTTGGTTTCTTTAACAAAGCAGAGAAGAAAAGGGAAACGATGTAAAAAGAAGATGAAGGTAATTTATGACATAATTATCCATCGCTAAAGAAACAAAAGAAGATGAATCGATAGTTTCTAGTGAGAAAGAAGAGATTAGGGTGGGGCTTCGTTCAAAATAAGATTTTTTTTTCCGGCAAAGTATTTATATTAATATTGTAAATGTTGTACATAGTCTGCGTACACTAATTGAAGTAGATACAAGAGAAAAGTTTTAGAGTTTATATCTTGAGAATGAGCAGTAGCAATATGATGAGCAATAGTATTGCCTTGACGTTTGATGAATTTGTATTGGAGTGAAGAAAATTCCGAAGCAGTAACCCGTATGTCTTCAGAAATATTATAGATCGTCCAGATGAATTCCTTGCGAGACAGGGAATGCATTAGGAGTTGGCAATCACCTTCAAAGATCATCATATGTTGTTTATATTGCAGACAATGTGACATATCTCTTAGTAAAGCTTTGCCTTCCGCTTCAAGAGGAGTAGAAATAGTTCCAAGATAGGAACGTCCCCATGATAATAAGTTCCCAAAGTAATTACGAACAATCTCAGGATATGGAGTAGTTGTTGTAATCCATTCATTGAAGCAAAAATACAATATCCAATTTCTCGATCTGGATGAATAATTTTGTTGCTGAAGACGAATGCATTGCGCGGACACCATAGATGCCAGAGAATTCAATAGGGCATAAGTTTTTCTTCAAGACTGAGGGTATAAATGAACTGACGCTGTAATAGAACTCCAATATTTTCTTCAAATCGTCTGAAGGGGAGTCAAGGAATTCCATGTGCCGAAGATGACTAATAGACCAAAACAGAGAAGAAGTCGGACATAAGAAAAATAGATGATTGATGGTCTCATCCTCTAAGCCACAACGTCTACAGGTGGGAGAAATCTGAACGCCTTGTGTACGCAAACGAGTGTTAGTGGCTAGTTCTTTAGAAAGGGCTCTCCAAAGGAAATGTTTAAATCTTGGGGGGATTGGTAAATGCCAAATCTGCTTTTTATAGTCCGCATTACCATGAGGGTGGTGAATGAGAGAAGTCGTAGGATCTAAATCCCATGCGAGTTTATAACCAGAACGAACAGAGTACTGACCATTTGATGTTAGCGACCAAATTGTATAGTCCGCAGCTCTATGTCTAGATAGGTATAAGGATCGTATGATATGACGATAATTTTTAGCAATATGAGTAGTTAGGGTATCCTCATTCCAAAATCTAGTAGATGAAGTTTCTGAGATTAAATCACATACTTGTAAGTCCCTTGAGGTTGGATTCTTTGCAGGAGACCGAGGAGGATATGTAGGCTTCCAGTTGTCTTCGAAAACACGGGTGTCTTGACCATTTCCAATATTGTGAACTAAACCTTTGTGAGTAATTCCAAGCCAATAAGTGTAGATGACCAACCATAGGACTGTAGTCTTTGGGGTTGAGCTTCTAATAACGAGCAGTCTTTGTAATACTTAGCTTTGAAAAAGCGAGCGAACAAAGAATCTAGATATTGGAGTAATCTCCAAGCCTGTTTAGCAAGTAAGGAGTCACTAAACTTAGGGAGATCACGTAATCCTATTCCTCCTTTGTCTTTTGGTAATTGAAGTCTATTCCAAGCCACCTATGGAATGCCTTTTGAGTCACCAGATTTTTCTCACCAGAATTTTCTCAATATTGAAGTGATTTCATCAGTGATTGATAATGGTAATTTGAAGCAGGACAACGAGTAGACATGCATGGAGATAGCAACTGACTTTAATATGACTTTTTTGCCTGCTGGAGATAGAAAATTTTCCGGCCAAAAGGAGGTTCTGTTTTTAACTTTGTCGACAATGGTGTGAAGCATTTCTGATTTTTTTGATCCAAACTATTCAGGTAGACCTAAATAATTACCTCAACCGCCTTGATTGAAAATACCAAGTAATCCATGAAGTCTGGCATGGCGATTTCCTTGTATCTTTAAACCAAAAGTTATAGTCAACTTATCATCATTTATCTTTTGTCCTGAGCAGGATTCGTAAAGGTCAAAAACTCTTCTTAAACTTCGGCAATTTATATCGTTGGCTTGCATGAAGAAGAGAGAGTCGTCAGCAAATAAGAGATGTGTTATAGCAGGGACTCCATTACCAATCTTGATCCCTCTTAAGTTCCCAGCGGCCGCTTCTTTAGTGATCAAATGTCTCAAGACATCAGCACGAAGAATAAACAAGTATGGTGATAAAGGATCACCATTTCGTAGACCTCTTTGTGGGGAAAAATGTCCATGTGGTGATCCGTTGATTAGGACTGAGAAAGAAACTGATTTGACTGTTGCCATAATCCAGGAGATCCATAAATCAGAGAAACCAAAAGCTTGTAGAGTAGATTCCAAGAAATTTCATTCCACTCTATCATAAGCTTTAGAAATATCGGTTTTGACGGCTAAGTAAGTTTTCGCCACACGTCTTCTAGACTTCAGTGAATGCATGAGTTCGTTCGCAATAAGAACATTATCCGTAGCCATTCTATCCGGGATAAAGGCAGATTGGTTTTCGGATACAATGGAGTTTAGGACGTGCTTAAGGCTGGTTACCAATAACTTCGAGATGATCTTGTAAATAACATTACAAAGACCTATTGTTCGGAAGTCTGCAAGTGTATTCGGAGGGGTGATCTTAGGTATCATGCAGATATTGGTATGATTAATACATGGAGTCATCGTAGACGATTCAAAGAAGCACCTAACATCAGCACATACTTCATGTTGTACAATGTCCCAACATTTTTGAAAAAACCGTGCCGTAAAGCCATCGGGACCAGGGGCTTTATCAGCACCAATATCACAAACTGCTGCGTAGATATCATCATCGGAAAAGGGTTCTGTAAGTGTAGCATTGATCTCTGGTGTTACTGATTTCTTGAAGCCATCGAAACTGGATGTGTTTAACGATCACCGAGAGGTAGAGTAGATTCCTTGATAGTAGTTAACAGCCAGGTTCCCAATATTTCGTTCTCCTTTAAATATATTCCCATCTCCATCATGAATTGAAAGGATCAAGTTACGGGCATACCGTTGTTTGGTACAGTTGTGAAAATACTTTTTATTGCGGTCTCCATGAACCAATCTTTTTGTCTGTTTTTTTTTAATTCAATACTCCTCTTCATCATTGTAAGCTGAGGCAAGTAATTGACGAAGGAGTGGAATCTGTGATCTGAGGTGATGATCAGTCATAGCTCTGTCTAAGTCTTCCTGTAATTCTTTGATTCTCCTTGATGCATTCATGTTGTTGTAACGGCGACACAATGACAATGATTTACGGCAAGAAGCGATGTGGTCATAAATGTTTGCGGTTGAGGACAGTGTTTGAGAATGCCAACCATATGCTACATAGTGTCTGAAATCTGGTGTTTGAAGTAATTGTGAATCAAACCGGAAGGGCTTTCGACGTGAAAAGACTTCATACGCGACTGTAGTTAGAACTGGTCGGTGATCAGAACCAGCATACACGAGGTACTCAATTTTTGAAGCTGAGAACAATAAAATCCATTATGTGTTATGAACAACTCGATCTAAGCATTCTTCAATGGTCATGTTTTTACGGATTCCTATCCAGGAAAAACGGCTTCCAATTGAACGTAAGTCCGAGAAGTCGCATGATGCATACAGATCATGCATGTTTTGAAAAGTCAAAGTCCATTCCTCTCTTGTTCGCCCATCATGCTTTTCATTATTTGACAAAAAGTCATTGAAGTCTCCGATTAATAGACAGGGGCCATCGCGATTTGCATTGATGTCTTTTAATCTGTTCCAAAGCTCATATCTTCTTTGTTGTATGGGATGACCATAAACACAAGACAAGTATAAAGCCATTCCATTAAAGTTGATGTGAACATCGATCAAACGTACATCTTCTGAAATACTAGTAATAGATACTGAATTTTTCCATAGTAAAGCTAATCCACCACCACGACTCGATGGCGGAACACACACATAATTAGGATAGCCTAAGGAAATAGCAACATTACGAACAACTGAAGGAGCATTCATCGTCTCAATGAGGAAGATGATTTCTGGATGGTAGAGACGACAAATTCCCTTCAGCCTTGGTTTGGTCAGTGACCCCAGCAGGTCCTGACAGTTCAAGGAGATGGTATTCATTGAAACGATGGGGGTACCGGGCCCCCCGCGCCTCTGTCTATTATTTGATTCACTTAGAAAGAGTCCTCAGATTCTTCACAACGAGATGCTCTCGTGCGAGAAGGTTCTCCCAATTCCATTTGTCCCGATAGATGAAGGCCTTTCTCATCCCTCAATCTACGTTATTGCCATCAAGAGTACCTTCATTGTTCCTTCATGTGTCTTCAAATTCATCTTCCCTCTGTTTTCCCCTGGCAATGCGAGTAGCCTGTAAATGTTGTTCCATTTCACCCTCTGTTGCTGCATTCCTGTCTTCAACTATCTCTATGTCTGAGATGAGATTAAACCGATCTGCAGCAGTTGTGGGATGGGTAGTTGTATCCATAGCCATCGCTGGAACAATCTGGGGTGGCATATTAGTTCCTGAAGCCACCAAGGTTCCAATTGCCTGAGTATCGTGATGATCATTGTTGTTGTTGTCAGGAGCATCTTCCCCATCTCCATCTGGGCCATTATTTCCATCATCGAAACCATCATTGTCATCCCCAGACCTCAAATCGAAGCGTGCAGTCTCGACGGTCATGAGTGAGCATACCGCAACGTTGACAAAATCCTCTGAGACGTTCATAATGGAAGGAGAGGATCGTGTTGTGATTTGCAACAAATTGAAAGTTTCTTTGAAACCTGAGAGGATTCTCTATGTTTCATAAGATTTGGACCCTGACGAAGTCAACACGACTCTGAGTTTCTTCAAAGTCGACATCAAAGACAGAAGCAATCTGATCTCCAATGAACTCTACGGCAGCACGAATTAGGAATTCGATTGGTATTCCTCTAATTTGCACCCAGAAAGGGATGATCTTCATAGATACCCATATTTTTAGCTGAATTTGTTTTTTTTTTACATAATAAACACAATACACCGCAATATATTAAATAAATTAGAATGTGTCAAAACATTTTTAAATAAGAGAAGAATGCCATGTCATCAAAAATGCTGCTGAGGTGGAGGGTTGTGGCATTAATGGCATCTAAATTATCTGTTAAATCTGCTAACGACATGCTCATTTGACAAGTCAATTGAAACTTTGTTATTTTATCTAAAAGTAAAAAAAAACTGATGTTTTTGGCTAGTACAAAAGTTTGTATTTGTTTTGGTCATTCGTTCAAAATTAAGAATTTTTTTGTCTGAATTTTCTATTTTCATTACAATTTTATATATATAAAGAAATCTTCGATTGGCAATGGAGAGACTGTTCGTGCTTTTAATGATAACTGGCTTCAAACATCACCTCCCAGACCTCCTATAGCACTACAGAGTAATTCAGATCTTCATGTTAGTGACTTAATTTCGGTAGATGGTCAGAAAAGACAATGGAACGAAACAGCTGTGACAACATATGTCCATCTTTATGATCATGCTAACATCCGGGCTATTTATCTACCTCAATCAAATGCTCATGATGAACACGTTTGGATCCATTCTAGGGATGGTTGTTACACTACCCGTACAGGATATCAGCTGGCTTGGAATTCTGATCCCCGGACCCACACCATTACACCTTCTCATGGTAACGTCGAAATGAAATCAACGATCTGGAAATTACCTATACCACCACGGCTGGAACATTTTTCTTTGGAGCTTACTATCAAAAGCCATAGCCACTACTACCAGACTTAACGCCCGTGGTATCTCTGCCGATGTGGTCTAGACAATGAAACAATAAACCATTTATTCTTTCTCTGTCCAACATCCAAACTGATTTGGTCCCTCACAAGACTATCTCATATCGATTGGTTGAGTGCTCCTTCAATAGAGTTTGGAGAAAATCTATCATCTCTCATAGATCTCTCATATGGATTCTCACATTCAGTGGTCCCCTCCTACATCAGATCATCTTAAATGTAACTTTGATGCTTTGTTCAACACAAACACTGGGAATGCATTTGGAGGATAGTTAATTCGGAATGCAGGAGGACTGAGGACATGTTCTTCATTGGGGAAGATCATTTCTGGGGGTATTAAACTCGGCCATTGAAGCGGAAGGTCATGCTTTATTAAAAAGCCATCCAGTTCTGCACACACTACGGATTACAAAACATGACTTATGAAGGTGACTGTCTTACACTAATTCGTGCTCTCTCACAACAGGAAATGGTCTGCCCGATAAAGCACCTTATTACTGATATTCATACTTTGCTTTCATCTACTGTTCATCAAAAGACTGGGGGAATCAGTTTTTATAAAGTTGAGACGTCATCATCTAACCTTTTCTCCTTGATCAACGGAAATTTCATTGCTACACTTCTGGGCCAAAGTGCCCATGTGAAGGCTCACCTTAGTGTACTCACATGTAATACGTTGGGCTAGAGAGGATTATATAGGTTCAAAAAAAAAAGGATTACAAGTTCACATTGGTTTTAATATATTCAGTAACTTTTAAGTTCGATCGACCAATAAAACGATGTAATTAGACTAATACAAACTTGCTTAACTTCGATACATGCACTCATATGGAACACATGATATAGCAACAAGGATTTATTTATCTTCCTTGCAAAAATACTGAAAGATATCAAAAATGAATTCGACAGTTGTGATTTCGACGAATTTTGATCTCTCAAGGAAGAGGAGGAACGTTAGGAATGCCTTGACGTTGTAACTCCGTCACGACGCCGTCAACTGACGGCGGTTTGAGTCCGAGAGGAAGTGGTAGCCACGGCTTTGTTATAACGTCTCCTATAGCGGCGTCTATGCTCTCATTAGACTGCACCGACAAAAGTCAAAGGGAGATTAAATATTTAATTAATGAGAATAATCTATTCAAAAACTTGTTGGTTTTTTTTTTTTTGGTAGAACAAAGAAAATTCAAAGAAAAATAAAAGGTGCACTCACGGGATGAATGTCGATGGGAGGGTTAGTGGGGCCTAATTGTCTTGTTGGAACACCAATGCTTGTTTCTGATTTATTATTATACATCGACGAAGCCATACCATATCCCTGCTCATAAACCCTTATTAAACAATTCAACAACATATTTTTTTCTTATAAAATTCATGCTGCATGCATATAACGAAATTATGAATGTATATATAATGGTTAAAGATAGTATAATCATATTGTTAAACCGTGAAAATTTTGAGATATACCGTTCATCCGCAATAATTATATAATTTAAGCTTTTTAATATAATAATTTTGTTTTATTTTTTTGAATAGATAATCTAATTTAAAGATTAGCCCTTCCTATCAAAGAGTATTTGAACTTGGGACACACAAAAAAATCAATCCATTGTGTTAGTGTTACCAGTAGACTACCACCTTTTTGATCAATTTAATAATTTTGCCAAATCCTTTTAAATTATATTTGTTTCCATTATCACATTCCAACCGTGCAACCATTCCCAATCAAAGTCTTTAACATTTAGGTATGAATTTACCTGTGGATAGAGTGGATGTTGGTGCCAATAAGGTGGATGACCTGGCCAAGATGACGGAGCTGCTGCAACGGCCGGAATTGGAAACGTCCGATGTGTAGACAACGGATTGTTAGGCTTGTGTTTAGGCCATGTAGGATGACCCCACACGTGCAAAGGCCTGAAGTGGCCGTGATGCATTGGTGTCACATGTGGTGGATAGCCTAAGGCAGGAGCCATCCACGGCTTTTTTCCTCCTCCAGAAACGGCCACCGTAGCATGCCGCCTGAGATTCCAGCTGGCAGCTTCTGCTTCACGCGCTAATAAATGCTTCCGATGTGACCTATATTTCTATCAATATTACCAGATATGAGTTCATGTGTAATTTAAATCGTTTGTTGAAAAAAAAAAGTGTATTTTAAATCGTTTTTAATAATTCAATAATATAGATCTTGATTGGTTAATATTTTTGAGAATATAGCTCCAGATTAATTGATGCGGAATTTACTATATTGGTTTTGAACAGTAAAATACCTGGAGATGGCTAGCGACATTGTGACGAGTAAGAGATTTTACATTCATAATTTCCAAAATCCGAGACGGTACCGCCTTGTCTACCCCTAATTGCTCCACTGCTTGTACGAAATTCCGGTGTAACTCCGGCGTCCAGTCCACCTAAATTTGTGATAGCAAAAAATAAATTATTTAGATTAATTATAAAAAAATTGTTTATTTAGTAACAACACATTAGATGATTAATTCTCATAAACATAAACATAAAAACAATCATAAATATATAATCAATTTAAGATTACATTTTTGATGTTAGAGTTAAATGATTTCATATATTTATAAAACAAGAGTTATTTATTTATTAAAGACAAAATAGGTGAAAAGAACTTAAAAATTATCTTAAAATTATATAAATTTAATATTACACTTTTTTTTGTTTAATAAGATTACAATTTTCTGCCAAAAAATTAAACTGTTTCAGGAATATAAATTTTAGATTATTTTTCATTAAAATATAACTTATATAATAACGACAAATTCAATGGTTGATCCGATATAAAACATAAAACTTTATCCCAAAAATTAAGTAAATATAATATTATAGGTTGCTAAACATTAAAATAAGTAATTTATTAACGTCAAACTAAATGGTTGATCTGTGTGAAACATAGAATTTTATTTTAAAAATTTATAAATCTAAGGGCATCTCTAACCCACCTCTATTTGTACTTTTATACTTTAGAATATAATCTTCTCCAACTCACCTCTATATTCACCTCTAAAATAGATATTGCTATACTTTGCTCTATATTTAGAGGAACTCTATTTTTTCCTCTATAATAGAGGTGAAATTTTTTATTTATAAAATGATCCTTCAACTTTTAACTTTTTTGTTTATGAATAAAATAAATAAAACTGTTATTAATAATTAATAATATAAAATATTAATATATTATAATTAATATAATTATTTATTATATATTTAATATAAAATTTTAAAAACAAAATAAATCAAAAATTATATGTTTATTGAAAAATGTATTGATCATTTGTCAACAATAATATACCAATGTTGATAGTTAAACAAAAATATAGTATATTTTATATAATTAAATTTAATTTTCTTTATTTAAGAAATATTTAATTTAAATGATATTATAATTTTATAAAAATTTTGTAAAAATTTTGTAAAAATGGGTTAATTTGCACATTTTATAAAGAAAATATACTAATACTATAATAAAAATAAGAATCTTTGAAAGAATATTCTATTTTAGAGGTAAAAATAGAGGAATATATTGGAGTGAATTCCACCTCTATTTTAGAATTCCTCTATTTTAGAGGTAAATATAGACCGTCTGCAAACCTGTTTAAACTCTCTAACACCAATCCCCTGTAACCGTTAAACTGTTTATTTGGAATGAAATATTTTCCCCGACCAAAAAAAAAAAGAGGTAAATATAGAGGAATACATCGGATATGGTCTAAGATCTACTACAAAATAAAACTGTTTCATGAACACAAATGTTATCAGTAGTAAAAAACATCTAGATAATTTCAATAAATACTTTTCTGATTTATTATGAAAAATATATGAACAACTATAAGAAATCCACAATTATTTAAAAATTTCAAATACCAAACAATTATTTCATTGAATCTAATGAACAGAGAAATAATATTTGTTATTAAAAAGGAAAACAATTGCATTTCTTTTGCCAATGAAAAACGTTATTTAATATGGTTTATTAGGAAAATATGTATTAGAAAACAAACCTTGGGTTTTTTCTTAATTTCATTGTCATCGGAGAAACAATCTTTATTTTTCTTCCCTTTACGTTTGCCTCTACGCACCGTTCTGTCCGTACTACTACCACCAGCATCGGGCTTAAACCCACCACCGTCTCTCTCCGATGTCTCGGACGTCGTCGAAGTGTTCCCATCCTTTTCTTGTTCTTCATCTCTTCCGCTGCCGGAATATTCCCCGAGAATATCGGAATCAATCTCCAAATCCGGAAAAACATCATCTCCATCGAATCCAATGAAAAGGTCGTCGTAGTAATCGATTCCCTCAAGAAGATCGAGACTACCTTCCTCGGAGAGATCTCCGACCTTCGTGAAGTCCGGCAAGCCTTCCGTCTTAAAATCTGCGAAATCCGCCGCCATATAATTATCTCTTGAGGTGGTGGTGTTGACGATGAGTGGCGACACAGTTAACATCGAACCGTGAAAATAAAAATTCAAGATTCGAAATTTAGAGAGGAACAAGAGTGGCGATACAGTGAAGTAGTAATATATGTGTGTATATATAAATAGAGTCGTGTGTGTCTGCATCGATATAGATAGTTCCAAGGTTTATTAAAATCTTTATATGCCATATATATGTGTTGGTGGTACTGACATGAAAAAAGTTGTGGTTGAGAGATAGGAGAGACAGATTTTTAGTTTAAAACAAAAAAAATCTTTTTCCTTTTGTAAATTTGAAATTTAATAAAAAATAGTTCATAATAATATATATTTTTCCCTTTAAAAACTTTAGAAATTTTGTTTTGTCCATTTTGGTTTTTAATCAATGTTTTCTTTCCAAAACAACATTATGAAACTCTACCATTCGTATTTCATATTTTGAGATTTGTATTCAATTTTTTTTCTTCTTACCACAGCTTGTAATTTTTAATTAGTATTGTTATAGCTTTAGGAATTGACAACTAAAAATGCATGTAAGAAATTGGTAAGTATGAATTATGAGATTTTTGTACAATTGTTTAGAACAAAATTGTTAAAAATATGACTTTTATAAAAACATAAATAAAAGTCCGTTAATTTTTTTTGGTAAAAAAAGTCCGTTAAATTTATAAAAAAAACTTTTAGAAATGAGCGACGAACACCCTTTATTTTGTTCTGGTTAGTAGGGTGTAAGATAATAACGACATACCACTGTTAATCATAATAATAAATACTCCCTCCGTTTTTTATTACTTGTCGTTTTAGTTTCAAACACACAAATTAAGAAAATATTTAATTTTTTATTTTTCCTAAACAAAAACATTATTAATTACCCACCTAAACACAATTCAACCAATGATAAAACAAAATGCAGAATACGAATGGTCATAAAACATAAAAAATTATTAAATTTTACATTGAAAATCGAAAACGTCATCTAATTTGAAACAAAACAAAATGTCTAAAACGTCAAGTAATTTAAAACGGAGGTAGTACTCATTAAAATGTTATCTCGCCAAACATATGTCATGTGTGTGTAAACGCAATAAGTTAACGTTAAACAGTTTTTGTTGTTGTTGTAATGGCTTAAAAGAGTTCTCAAAGTAATGATGCTACTGGTGCTTTTGGCGGACATTCCGTGTGATGATTTGGAAACGAGAAGAAATGGCTTCACTTGTCAAGTGGATGCTTCGTGGAAATCAGATGAAGACAGGATATGTTTGAGCTTCATTCTCCTTAACAACAGAAAAATGGAGCTGAGGGGGCTCTGCAATTCTCGCAAAGCAAAATCTCCGATATTGGCAGAGTTGGTAGGGATTGTGTGGACACTCCGCATACTGGCTCCGGAAGGACACAGAGAAGCTCACCTAAAATCGGATTGTCAGCAGCTTGTAAAAATTATCCACAATTTAGAAGATTGGCCGATGATGGCACCTGAATTAGAAGAGCTAAACACCTTGGCGGTTTTTCCCAATTTTTTTTATCCGGTTTATCCCCCGTTTGACAAATATCTGTGCGGACTTCTTGGCGAAAGCGGCTCGTTCACGCGATCAAGACTTCTCCTATGTGGATTCAACGGTTCCAAGTTGGTTAGCTCATGAAGCTTGCCTTTTCGATCTCGTGTAGTTCCCTTGATTTAGTTTTGATGTCAAAAAAATAAAGAAGTAATGATGCTATTTCGCGCTAATAACATTGGGCTTGAATGGTATACCACTTATTCACGTTTTCAAAACGTGAAAACGTGATTCCACTATTTTTTACCATTCGTAACATTCATCACTTATTCACGTTTTCACGTTTTGAAAACGTAATTCCGCTATATACAACTAGCGTGTTAAAAATATTACTTTAGAAAACAACACGTGATTAATCTACTAAAACTAGCTTTTCGACGTTTTGTAATTTTTCTGCAAAAACTTGATTCAATTCAGTTCGTCCCGCCAATAATTATTCGGTTATTCCGCTATACTGCTATTCATCTGACATATCATTCTTTTTTTTACACTTAATTCTTAGTATTAATGCAAAGCCTAATAACCAAATATACATAGATGCCAAAATGCCAAAACGTTGGCAATTATTACGGGAGTATTTATCAATATCTTTTTAAAAATAAAAGATTTATTACTATAACGTTTTATATAAATAAGACAATGATATGTATGGCTAAGTCTATATAGTTCGACACTTGGATACCTTCTATACATAAATAATTAAAACAAAGAAATAGTTGGTTTACATAAACAACTCACTTATAATAGTTTTCAATTAAATTTTGAATATAATAGTATTAAATTTGTGGTGGGATCTCAACCACATCTCTCTTTTTGTTATAAAAAGCTATATATATATATATTATATTTGAAACGAATAATGCAGTGCAGCAGGGTTGGCTACATTTTGATTTTGGTTTAATTATTATTTTATTGCTATGTGGACTCCAATTATTTTGCGTATTTTAATATGTGAAAAAGTGGTCATTCTCACTCTTCATCACCAAACGACATCTGTTTCGTTTTCATATGTGAAATGTTAAATATATATACAAAATTACGAAATATACAGCAATAAAAATAATTTAAAAAAACTTTCACAAACAATAATGGTGCAACTGAAAATCAAAAGAGAAGTCGTATTATTGTAAAAATTGAAATGAAATGATACGAACAGATTTATACAAAACCAAAGAGACAAAAGATGATAGAGACCAGACGTCGAAACAAGTGGGGGCGTAGATATTGACCTTCTCGTGAGCCACATTTGGATAATGTTTTCCTTTAAATCTCCTTTTCTTGACATCTCATTCAATTTTTTTTTCATCTATTGGATTATATTAGAATTCGAATATGAAATACACGAAATCGGCAAAGATCGCAATCTTTCCGAAGACAAAGCCGGTGAGTTCACATATCGAACTTTCCGGAAACAAAGATGAAATACAAGCTTACAAAATAAAAGACGAAAATCGACGGTTTACAAAAAACCTCAGAGACTAAAAATTAGAGCGAATGATGGGTAAAATATGAAAGAAGCAATCAAATAGCACGAATAACTTCATGTCATGGCTATCTGCAATGTCTCAATATATTGCTTCCAATCTATTGAAGCCACGAGAACACATAATAGCACAGACCTCTCGGATACCGCTATGACCCATAAGCGGGTTTCGAAATCCGCCTGCTAGTCTCCCAACATACCCAAACCAACAGAATTGCCACTAAAACGGAATCTTAACCAGAACCTAGTCTAACTAAAGAGAAGCGCACGCAAACCCTAGGTACTATCAACAATTCAATGGTTGAACCATAGATGAAGAATCCAGAACCCGGACCACGACGCTTGCCCAAAGACTCAACCAGATTCAAACAAACCCCTAAAGAGACTCGACTAAAGACAACAACCACTAAATAGAATCGGCTAGAACAAACACCAACCAAACTAGACAAACCTTAGACTCAACCAAAACTAAATCATAAACACTAAACCAGATCCTAATCACACCGAAGAACTCCTAACTGCAACCCAAACCAAGGAAAAAAAGCAGATCGGCGAGACCAAAGAACCTCATTATGAGAGACCACTAAAACATGAAATCAAGCTCGGTCTGACGCAAGACCACCTCAGAAGGAAGACGAAGCGATTACAGACACAACCAAAGACCTGAAAATCGGCGGAATGCCACCAAAACTGACCACATCACCGCACCGTAGAGAGATACGGTAGCCGACACCACAACTCATAGCAAACCCACCACAAACACGCCACCGGAGGAACCTGAAACAACCAACCTCGTTCTTACCTGGAACTGGCAGCGGAATGAGTTGGTGAACGAGATCAGTTGAGCAACGCAGATGCCTTGCCTCTACCAGATACACACGCACACAAGCTGGAAACGGGATGCTAGTACCGGATCAATGGGAATCACCTGTTTCTGGTGTTTATGCTTTTCTTACCAAGAAAAACTCGACGGCTGCATTCTTAGGTCGAGATAATCATGTTTTATTCGACCTAAAACCCACTTAACGGGCCAGACTTGATTAAGTCATATTTTGAAAAGCCTTTCCGAAAACCCGAACTGTGTCGACCGACACACAAGCTGTGTCGATCGACACAACACCATTTAGTCGATAATAATGTGTATCCAATACACATTAATATGATCATTACCATAATGATCATTCCCATATCGTAGCTTCCAGTTTGCTTAGGTGTGTGACCCTATAGGATCATATAATACTGGCAGTAAGTCTACAACTTACAGATTGCAAGAGGCTTCTAGCAAAACATTGCAACCGCCCAGTACTATACGAATGTCTGATCTCGACACACAACTATCATCAGGAGTGAGTACAAGTGTGATTTCAGGACACTATCCCAACAATCTCCCACTTGTACTGGAATCATCTATTCCTATAATCCTTTTGTCTTTATATCTCGATTTGGCATAAGGCAAGATTGGTGTCATCCTTATTAAGCCAACATCGTGTTCATCGGACTCATGATCTCATACTGAACATTACAAACAACTGAACTACAGTTCGTTTGAGTGCGGCCACACATTTTTCTCAGTATTAAATCTTCGATAGGCCCTGAGATATTTATCTCCGTTATTCAGGAGGGACAAATCCCATCTTGTTCCATCCCTATTTCAACGCACACTTCATGATATACTTGAACAGTGCCGTTATAGTCGCCAGTTACGGGTCGACGTTTGACAAAGTCAAAGTGTACCAATTCATATGCAAAAAAGCATGATGAACTCATGTCCGAGGACTATACTCTATAGTCGTAATGAGAACCTCTTATGACACAGATATAACTATCTTGTAGACTTCTCATTAGCGGGTCATGTCCGATCATATGTTTACCAACATATATCTATGTGACTGACTGCGATAATCATATCATTGGCTCCATGAAACTTAGCCAACAGTCACCTCACAATCTAGTCTCTCGCGGTTGCCATTGTCCCACTTTGACAACCTCGACTAGGGACAAAACATAATTTATATCATCTATGACTTATAGGGTTTCATGATCAAGTCCTCAACTTGATGTCCTATAATATGACATAAACTTATTTTAGGACCATTATTTAGATCACAATAATAATGCTGAAATCAAATTTCATTAAACATATCCAAAAGAATGTTTTACAAGAGCATCTTATTACAACTAAGATAAAACTAAAACTCCCACTAGAATCAAGATTACATCTTAAGATCTCTAATACATACAGCAGTCGTATGAATCTCATGCTTAGGCCTTGGGAGTGACTTAGTCAGAGGATCAGCGACATTCTCGTCCGTCGGAACTCGGCTGATCTTCACATCACCTCTATTGACGATATCACGAATCAGGTGATATCTCTTCTCTACGTGTTTGGACTTCTGGTGTGACCTGGGTTCTTTCGCTTGAGCAATGGCTCCGTTGTTATCACAAAACAAAGCCACTGGCTCCAAGATACTAGGAACCACACCAAGTTCAGTCATGAACTTCTTGATCCAAACAGCTTCCTTTGCCGCTTTTGAAGCAGCAACATATTCAGCTTCCGTCGTGGAATCAGCTACGGTATTCTGCTTAGAGCTCTTCTAGCTCACTGCACCGCCATTTAGACAGAAGACATATCCAGATTGTGATCGGAAATCGTCTCTGTCCGTCTGAAAACTCGCATCGGTGAATCCATTCACCAAAAGTTCTTCACTTCCTCCATACACCAGGAATTTATCCTTAGTATGTCTCAAATACTTGAGAATATTCTTGACAGCTGTCCAGTGAACTTTACCTGGATCAGATTGGTATCTACTCGTCATGCTTAACGCGTATGCTACATCTGGACGAGTGCAGAGCATGGCATACATAATAGATCCTATTGCAGAAGCATAAGGAATCCTATTCATGCGCTCCCGCTCAGCATGTGTCACCGGACACTGCTTCTTGCTGAGACTAATGCCATGAGACATCGATATGAAGCCCTTCTTGGAATCATGCACCCTGAATCTGTGCAACACCTTGTCAATATAAGTGTCCTGGCACAATCCAATCAGCCTGTTCACTCTATCTCTGTAGATTCTGATTCCAAGAATGTACGCGGCTTCTCCCATGTCTTTCATGGAAAAACAACTTCCGAGCCAAGTCTTAACAGACTGAAGCAACAGAACGTCATTACCGAGGAGGAGTATGTCATCGACATACAATACAAGAAACGCAATTCTGCTCCCACTAGTCTTCTTGTAAACACATGGTTCCTCTTCGTTCTTGATGAAACCAAATTGTTTTACTGCTTCATCAAAACGAAGATTCCAACTCCGTGATGCTTGCTTCAATCCATAAATGGATTTATGAAGCTTGCATACCTTTCCAGCGTTCTTAGGATCGACAAAACCTTCAGGCTGTGTCATATACACATCCTCTTCCAGAATACCATTCAGGAAAGCGGTTTTGACATCCATCTGCCAAATCTCATAGTCATAATGAGCTGCAATCGCTAGAAGAATCCGAATTGATTTAAGCATAGCGACTGGGGAATAGGTTTCATCATAGTCAATACCATGAATTTGCTTGACACCTTTAGCCACCAACCTCGCTTTGTAAATCTGTACATTGCCATCCACGTCAATCTTCTTCTTGAAGATCCATTTACACTCAATGGCTTTTGCACCATTAGGTAAATCGACCAAGTACCATACTTGGTTTTCTGACATGGATCCCATTTCGGATTTAGAGGCTCCAAGCCACTTTTCGGAGTCCGTGCCCATCATTGCTTCCGCGAAGGTCGCTGGTTCGTCACTGTCAATGATCATCAGATCATTAGAATGTTGGAATCCCTAGGATCCAGGGTCTAGGTGATTGAATCTAAGAACTGACCTCGTGATTACCTGGAGATTGGCAGCGGATATTGGAGCAGGTAAACGAGATCTGAAGCGCCTCAATCGCTGCGCCTCTATCATAGTCCACACGCGCACAAGCTGGAATCCGCCGGGATGCTAGTACCGGTGATCGGATCTCCTTGGATTCTCTGCGCGTTTCTCGAGGAAGAGGGTCTGTTTTTCTGTCAAGAAGAAAACTGTCTGCGACGGCTCTTTCTTTAGGTCGTGTAACCTGGCCCCTATAAATAGGCCCATGGTTTACAAACCGTAACATCAGTTACGGTATCGACCTTGTGTCGATCGTTGCACCCAATGGCAACGATCGCCACACCTCTTGTATCGATCGACGCACCAATGGCATCGATCGACACACCTCTTAAAACACGAATTCAATGTGTATCCAGTAGATATTGATCGGACCATATGCCAATGATCAATTCCCTACAGAAGCGTATCCAACTTGCTTAGGTGTGTGACCCTTTAGGTTCACACGATACTAGAAATGAGTTACAACTCATTTGTCATAAGTGGTTTCTAGCAAAACATTATGACCACCCAGTATCACATGAATTGTCCGATCTCGACAATACAACTATCTTTAGAGTAAGTACAATGTGATTTCAGGACATAATCCCAACAATCTCCCACTTGTACTGGAATCATCTATTCCTATAATCCCTTTGTCGCTATATCTCGATATGGCATAAGGCAAGAAACTGTGTCATCCTTATTATAGCCAACATCATGTTCATCGAACTTCTGATCTACACTGATAAAACAAACGACTGACAATCACCTCGTTTGAGCACGGCCATGCATTTTCTCAGTATCAAATCTTCGATGGGCCCTGAGATATTTATCCCCTGTTATATAGGAGGGACAAATCCCTTCTTGTTCCATCCCTGTTTCTACATATACTTCATGATACACCTAAGCAATGTCTTTATAGCCGCCATTTACGGATCGACGTTTGACAAGGTCAAAGTGCACCAATTCATATACTAGAAAGCATGATGAACTCAGGTCTAAGGACTATATTCTATAGTCGTAATGGGAAACTCTCATGACACAGATATAACTATCCTGTAGAGTTCTCATTAGTGGGTCATGTCCGATCATATGTTCATCAACACATATCTATGTGACTGACTGTGATACTCATATCATTGACTCCATGAAACCTAGTCAACAGTCACCTCACAAGCTAGTCTCTTGCAATTATCAGTGTTTCACTTTGACAATCTCGACTAGGGACAATCATAATTTATGTCATCTTTTTACTTATAGGGTTTCATGATCAAGTCCTCAACTTGATGTCCTATAACATGAACATAAAATACTTGGGACCATTATTTAATCATCCAATGATCAAATAATGCTGATGTCAGTTTTTCATAATCATGACTACATCATGTCTATCTGAACATCATAACTAACATAACTCCCACTAGAATCTAGACCACGTCTTCAGATATCTAGTACCTACAGCAACAGCATGAAACTCATGCTTAGGTTGTGAGAGATGCTGCGGTGTTCTTGCTTGGAGCCATTCCAACAAACCACACTGCTGTTCTTTAATAAGCACTATTCTGCGGTCCACTGCTTGGAGACTTTTCCAATAGATAGCTCCGCTACACAGACAAAGAGACATAAACAGGTGGGAACCGTGAATCATCTCTGTTTGTCTAACTACTCTTAACAGATTCGTCATTTCCTCAGTTGTACAAGAACCTATCCTTAGTGTTTCTCAAACACTTGGGGATATTCCTTACAACTGTCCAATGACTCTTACCGGAACATATTGGTATCTTCTCGTCATGCTATATGCATAAACTGCATCTATACGAGCGCTAAATATGGCATTTATTATGGATTCTATTGCTGAAGCATATGGAATCACACTCATAGATACTAGCTCAGCCAGTGTCCAAGACACTTCATCTTGCTAAGATTATTGCCATAAGACCTTTGGTATGAAGCTATTCTTGGATTCATGCATATTTGAACTGTCCAGTACCTTATAATTATAAGGATTCTGACACGATCCAATTAGCTCTTCTGATCCATCTCAATGGATCCATATTCCAAGAACTTTCGCGGCTTCTCCCACGTCTATTATTGAATTTGACTTCCGACCCAAACCTTGACTAGACTTCAGCGTCAGAACGTCGTTTATGAGATTAAGTGTGTTATAAACATATAGTTTTGAGAATTGCAACTACGCTCCCACTTGTTTACTTGTAAACGCACAGTTTCTATTCGTTCCTGATCGAGTCAAAGCCTTTGACCGTTTTAACAGAACATAGATTCCAACTCCAAGATGTTTGCTTCAATCTATAAATAGATCGGTGAAGCTAACATGCATACCTAGCAAATTTTCGGAGTTGGGGCTCACCATCGCTTCTTTGAATTTCGCATGCTCGTCACTTTTCAATGATCATCAGATCACGGCAATCGGTCATGAGGAATCACCCTCGATTTAGTGACGGATCCATCAGGATCGGCGAAATTCTGGCTCCACAGGTTCAGATCCTACAACACTCTGTAGATCCAACCGCTGCTCTTCCTCAACAGGTTTAACAACCTCTGTGTTTCTCGAATTTCTTCGAGCTGTACTTTTACTCCCACTGTTTTCTTGGAAAAACATGGTTCCGAACAACAAAACTTTGTTCTCGGATTGGTTGCAAAAGTACTAAGCCTCGGTTTCCTTAGGACAACCGGAGAAACAGCCCTTATCAGATTTGGATTCAAGTTTGTTTGTTGACAACTGCCTTACACAAACCTTGCAATCCCAATTAATCAGTAAAACATACTTGGAAATCACCCAGTCCACATCCAATGTGGTGTCTTTCAACTGATTCTGATAGAAACATAATTTGCGTAAACTTATTCATTTTAGAGCGTATTTTAAAAGGATAATGGAAGATTCATGTGACTCATCATTAATCGGAGCATATCCAATAAGATCCGATTCATTCTCTCAGAAACACCAATTAGGCTTTCCATGAGAAAAGAGCTGTGGTATGACTTCACACTCACTCAGATGATCACCCAATTCTTGACTTAAGTATTTTCCTCCACGATCTAATCGAGGATCTCAACACTTCTGTCAAATCGGTTCTATACTTCATTTTGGAATTCCTCAAAAGATTCCTACTCGCGTCTCATCATAAGAACACAGCCATACTTACTGACGCCATCAATAAGTTAATGAAGTACTGAAGATTTCCTTTGGCATTAATGCTCATCGGGCCACATACATCAGTACGTGTAAGGCCCAATAAGCCTCTGGCCCTTTTCTTTAGCTCTGCTAAAGAAGCCTCAGTCATTTGGCCCAGCAAGCAGAATTCATGTCTCAAATGATTTACAATTAAATGAGCCTGAAGCCCATAACCATGGAACTTCTGAATCCGCTTCACTCTATGTGGTCAAAACGACTGTGCTAAGGAAAAATCGAGTTCAAGTCATCAGACTTAAACCGTTTGGTATTTATGTTATATTCAAGAGTATATTGGTTTAAGACATAAAACCCATTTATCAAAAAGGGGTGCTACCATATAATATTTCATTAAGATCAAAAGAGAAAAACTTGTCTTTTATCAGAATGAAAAACATTCAAATTCTTACAAGAAATTGAAAGACATCTCTGCATAAAGCAGGTACATAGTAGCAATTACTTAATTTAAAACCAAGCTTGAAAGGCTCCTACAAGTGGAGAATCTCTACGGCTTATGTAGCAACCATTGCTTCATACCAGACACACATTTCCACTTGTCCTTTCCTCAACGTTTTACTGTTGCTTAGGCCCTGCATATTTCTAAAATATCAGTACCATAACCAGTATCCAATACATGTGTAGAACTTGAAGTAATAACACAATACCTGAAGAAGAAGTACCATACATCTCCTTCATATCTTGTGAATCTTCCAAGAATTTAATGCAATCTCTCTTCCAATGCCCTGACTCATCACAGTAGAAGCACTTTTTAACACCAGATGGGTCGGACTTGGGCTTATAAGATGACACTGGCTTATCCTGATTCCAAATCTGGACGGCCCTGCCTCTACCCTTGTCAACACAAGATTTCTCAAATCTTTTACCCCTTTTGATGTCTTGCTCTGCTGTTTTGAGCATGCCATGCAGCTCAGTCAACGTCTTCGTCAAGTTATTCTTGATATAGCTTTTGATAAACTTATCATAACTAGACGACAGTGACTGCAGAATGATGTCAGTGGCCAACTCTAAGCTGACAGGACATTCCAGTTTCCCCAGGTTATCAATGTAACCCATCATTTTAATGACATGAGGACTCACTGGAGCATCCTCTGGTAGCTTGCACCCAGTGAGAGACTTCACCATCTGGAATCTCTCAACTCGTGCCAGATCCTGAAACTTCAGTTTCAGGCTGGCGATCATCTCTATTGGCGACTCCATGTTCTCGTATTGACTCTTCAAGTTCAATACCATGGTAGCCAACATCAGACCACGCACATCTACCACATCAATATAATGCTTATCCCAAGCCTTTCTGGAAGAGCTTTCTCACTCTCCTGCTTGAGGATTAATCTCAAATTGCGATACCAATCCAGGAAATTTGATCCATTTAACTTGTCCTTCTCAAGGACGGATCGTAACGAGAAAGTAGTTTTAGACATAGGCTGAAAATTTAATAAAAGAAAATTTTAGTTATGAAGTTCAGGGAATGAGAAATCTTATCTAATAAGAAAACTCGCATTATATTCAAACAATGTTTCCTCTATGAATATAATGATCCAAGACCCATACATCACTAAAATCTGAGTGGACGACTTGTCATCACCCAAAGTTTAGTTATATAGGTAAGCAAATCATTGCTAATTGTATCCAGTACAACTCTTGGTCGCAGATAAGACAATCTATGTCTCATCCACTCTGATATCTCTGGGCCCAGAACTTCTGATAGCCCAGTCAAGTGAACCAATCTCTTCAGTCTTGTGATCATTGACAGTCGCACTGCAAGTCTATCAATGATCACCTGCCTTACTCATGTAATTGTGGATACCAAGGACTCCAAGACTATCCAACAACGAAACGAGTCTTGACAGTAGAAAAGATCGGGAAAGACATCAAGATCACTTGATATTTAGTTGAGGAAACGGAACTCAAAAGTTAGTAATTCAATCTCTTAGGTCATGTAATTGTTGATGTCAAGCACTGCAAGACCATCAACACTACTTCCTGCCTTACTCACGTAATTGTGGACACCAAGCTCTTGGCAAGACTATCACTACAACCAAATGAGTCTTGACAGTTGACCATATTGAAAACTAAACTTTTGATCTAATACACATCCAATGTGTACCAGATAGATTAAGAACATGTTTTACTTTCAATTTCAATTAAGTTTTACTTGCTCTAATTTAAGTGGGTTAGGTCATTTGGTTCGGTTTTTCAATCATCCGGTTCAAAACCAAACGATTACGGTTCGCATCGTCACCATGCGCATCGACTGACACACTTGGTCGACATTTGATATGCAACCTTTACCAACCCTATAACCGGTCTTAGACCAATCGCGATAACCGGTCCAATCTAATTGAACCGACTTATCCAATCAAATTGATATTTAACCAATCAAATCGGTTTATTCCAATTGAGATAACCAATTCAATCCAATTGAATCAATTCATCCAATTTAAACCGATATGATATACCTTAACCAAGCATGATAACCAATTCAATCCGATTGAACCGATCAACCAATCGCAAGGCCTGTGTCGACCGACACTAAACTTGTGTCGATCGCTACAGCAGGGTAATAGGGAATTTTAATCGAATTAAACCGACATAACCATGCGAGATAACCGGTTCAATCCAATTGAACCGATCTATCCTTTCGCACAGCCTGTGTCGATCGATGCACCCAGAGTGTCGATCGACACAGTGCGATTTCTAAATCGAAACCCAATCTTTTAATAGGCGAATTCGCGATACATCGATCGACACAAACTTGTGTCGATCGACGCTATGCGAAAACACAATATCCTTTTGTATTTTCGCGCTGCATCGATCGACACACCCAGTGTATCGATCGATGCTGTGCGAAGACCCTAAAATATTTTAATCGTTTTCGCGGTGTGTCGATCGACACAAACTTATGTCGATCGACACTGTGCGAAAACACAGTTCTTCGTTTTCGATATTAACAAATCCGAGATTCTTATTATCAAAATGAATCCTAACTAGCATCAATTCAATCAAATACCATTTTAATCGAATTCTAGGCTACTGATTCAATCGATTAAACCCTATGACTCTGATACCACTGTTGGAATCCCTATGATCCAGGGTCTAGGTGATTGAATCTAAGAACTGACCTCGTGATTACCTGGAGATTGGCAGCGGAAATTGGAGCAGGCAAACGAGATCTGAAGCGCCTCAATCGCTGCGCCTCTATCGTAGTCCACACGCGCACAAGATGGAATCCGCCGGGATGCTAGTACCGGTGATCGGATCTCCTGGGATTCTCTGCGCGTTTCTCGAGGAAGAGGGTCTGTTTTTTCTGTCAAGAAAAAAACTGTTTGCGATGGCTCTTTCTTTAGGTCGTGTAACCTGGCCCCTATAAATAGGCCCATGGTTTACAAACCGTAACATCAGTTACGGTATCGACCTTGTGTCGATCGTTGCACCCAATGGCAACGATCGCCACACCTCTTATATCGATCGACGCACCAATGGCATCGATCGACACACCTCTTAAAACACGAATTCAATGTGTATCCAGTACATATTGATCGGACCATATGCCAATGATCAATTCCCTACAGAAGCGTATCCAACTTGCTTAGGTGTGTGACCCTTTAGGTTCACACGATACTAGAAATGAGTTACAACTCATTTGTCATAAGTGGTTTCTAGCAAAACATTATGACCACCCAGTATCACATGAATTGTCCGATCTCGACAATACAACTATCTTTAGAGTAAGTACAATGTGATTTCAGGACATAATCCCAACATAGAATTGGTCACGAGAAATCCATAGTATCTCTCGGGTTCGTGACGGATCCTTCCGTATCTGCGAACTTCAGGCTCCACAGGCGCCGGTTCCACAGAACTCTGTGGATCCAACTGCTGCTCTTCCTCAGCAGGTTGAGCAGTCTCCTGTGCATCTCGAATTTCTTCAAGATGTACTTTACTCCCACTGTTTTTCTTAGAGAGAAACTCCCTCTCAAGAAAAGAACAGTCCCGAGCAACAAATATTTTGTTCTCAGATTGGTTGTAAAAGTAGTATGCCTTGGTTTCCCTAGGATAACCAACGAAGTAGCATTTATCTGATTTGGGCGTGAGCTTGTCAGAAATTAAACGTTTGACATAAGCCTCACATCCCCAAATCCTCAGGAAAGACAGACTAGGAATGTTCCCAGTCCACAATTCATGTGGTGTGTTTTCCACTGATTTAGATGGCACCCTATTTAGTGTAAACGCAGACGTTTCTAGAGCGTATCCCCAAAAGGATAATGGAAGATTTGAATGACTCATCATAGACCGAACCATATCCAATAAGGTTCGATTCCTCCTCTCTGACACTCCATTCCATTGGGGTGTTCCAGGAGGAGTGAGTTGTGAAATAATTCCACACTCACTCAGATAGTCGCTGAACTCTTGGCTCAAGTATTCTCCTCCGCGATCCGATCGCAGAGCTTTAATACTTTTGCCAAGTTGGTTCTGTACTTTATTCTTGAATTTCTTGAATCTATCAAAGGATTCTGACTTGTGTCTCATCAAGTAGACATAGCCATACCTACTGAAATCATCAGTAAAGGTAATGAAGTACTTGTAATTTCCTCTGGCAACAGTACTCATTGGCCCACATACATCAGTATGAACAAGGCCCAATAAATCACCGGCCCTTTCATTTGGTTTGTTGAAAGGGGCTCTAGCCATTTTGCCCATCAAACAAGATTCGCATTTCTCACATGATTCAAAATCAAATGAGCCCAGAAGCCCATTTCGATGGAGCCTTTGGATGCGTTTCTCATTGATATGGCCCAAACGACAATGCCATAAGAAAGTCGGGTTTTCGTCATTGGACTTAAACCGCTTTGTATTTATGTTAAAGACATGCATTTCTTGGTTTAAAACATATAACCCATTATCTAATGGGGCGCTACCATAATACGTACCATCACGATTAAAAGAACAAACTTTATTCTTAACAGCAAAATCAAAACCTTCCAAATCCAAAACGGAAACTGAAATTATGTTTCTGCTAATCGCAGGTACAAAGTAGCAATTATTCAAAGCTAAAATCATGCCCGAAGGTAAAGACAAATCGTAGGTGCCTACGGCTAGTGCAACAACCTTAGCTCCATTCCCGACCCGTAGCTCCACTTGTCCTTTCTTCAGCGTTCTACTGTTTCTTAGTGCCTGCACATCAGTACAAATATGAGCACCGCAGCCGATATCCAATACCCACGAAGTAGAACTAGAAGACATAACATTAAGTTCGATAACATAAATACCTGAGTCAGACGCATCATACGTCTTTTTCAGCTTCTTGTAATCTTCCATGAACTTCTTGCAGTCTCTCTTCCAATGCCCTAACTGCTTGCAGTAGTTGCACTTATCCTTAGGAGAAGGCCCGAATTTGGGCTTCGGCTTGGGCTTGTCCTGACTCTCAGTCTGGACAACTTGGGCCTTTCCCTTATCCTTCTTAGGTTTCTTAAACCTTTTACCCCCTTGTACCATCAGTACACTGGGAGTTGCCTTCTTGAGATTCGGCTTTGCTGTCTTCAGCATGCTGTGCAACTCAGTCAATGTCTTAGTCATGTTTTGCATGTTGTAGTTCATGATGAACTGATCAAAACACGATGGCAAAGACTGCAGAATCATGTCAGTGGCTAGCTCCTGGCTAATGGCACAGTCCAGTTTCCCCAGGTTATCAATGTAACCCATCATTTTAAGGACATGAGGACTTACTGGACTGTCCTTAGCCAGCTTGCAATCCATGAGAGATTTAACCGTCTGGTATCTCTCTGTGCGAGCTTGCTCCTGAAACAAAGCTTTCAGGCTGTTAATCATCTCAATGGGTGACATCACGTTCTCATATTGCTTCTGCAGCTCAGAGTTCATAGTCACCAGCATTAGACAATTAACATCTTTGACATCAGCTGAATGCTTATCCCAAGCATTCTTTTCTGTCTGCGGGGCATTGGAACGTGGCCTCTCGGTGAGAACTCTTTCAAGGACATATTCCTTGTTCTCCTGCCTGAGAACTATTCTCAGGTTCCGATACCATTCCAAGAAATTAGATCCATTTAACTTGTCCTTCTCAAGGACGGATCTTAGTGAGAAAGTGTTGATGTGATTTGAGACAGACATAGCTGTAATTAAAAGAGGTAGAGGTTTAGTTATAATGCTCAAGGAAATGAGAATTCTTATCTAATAAGAAAACTCGCATTGTATTCAAACTATGTTTCCTCAGATGAATACAATGAACCAATATCCATACTTCACCAAAATCTGAGTGGGCAACTCGCTATCACCCAAACTTTAGTTATCTAGGTAAGCAAATCATTGCTAATTGTACTCAGTACAACTCTTGGTCGTAGATGAGACAAACTATGTCTAATCTACTCTGATGTCTCCGGGCCCAGAACTTCTGACAGCCCAGTCAAGTAAAACCAATCTCTTCTGTCTTGTGATCACTGACAGTCGCACTGAAAGTCTGTCAATGACCACCTGCCTTACTCATGTTGCAGTGGATATCAAGGACTCCAAGACTATCCAACAAACGACACAAGTCTTGATAGTAGACAAGATTGGGCAAGACATCAAGATCACTTGATATTTTGTTGAGGAAAAGAATTATTTTAATCTTGATGTATATCCAATATACATTCAAGAATTTATAAATTTAATTAAAACATTCAATTTTATTAAGTTTAGGTTCAACTAGAACTTTAAGATTAAATTTGGTCTGATATATGCAAATTTATGGTCCAACCAATAATTCTGCGAATGGTGTGTCGATCGACGCCAACCATTGGCATCGGTCGACACAACATAATTTAAACCGGTCTTCGATAACCGGTCAAACCGGATCAAATTTCATTAACCGATTCAATCTAATTGAACCGGTTCGGTTTAACGGTCGAGTTGTGTGACGATCAACATTACCAAACCAGAACCAAATTGGTTAATTAAAATTAACCGAGCGAGATAACCGATTCAATCCAATTGAACCGATCTATCTAATCGCTTTGCATGTGTCGACCGACACACCCAGTGTATCGATCGACACAGCAGGAATACGGGTACTCGATCTCAGATCGAAACCCTAAAATTATTTGCGAGTTTTCGCTCTGTATCGACTGACACACGCTTTGTGTCGATCGACACTCTGCGACAAACCCTAAATATTTTACGCGTTATCGCGATGTGTCGACCGACACACGCTTTGTGTCGATCGACACAGTGCGTTTTTCAACAATTCATCGTTTTTCCAACAGGAACAAAACCAAGATTAACATATGAAAACACGATTTCAATAGGCAATATCCAATTCAACAACATCAAGTTTCGAATTAATTGCATCAGATTCAATATTCTAAACCCTAACATGCTCTGATACCACTGTTGGATCTCCTAGGATCTAGGGTTTGATATATTGAAAATAACCAACCTCGTTCTTACCTGGAACTGGCAGCGGAATGAGTTGGTGAACGAGATCAGTTGAGCAACGCAGATGCCTTGCCTCTACCAGATACACATGCACACAAGCTGGAAACGGGATGCTAGTACCGGATCAATGGGAATCACCTGTTTTTGGTGTTTCTGCTTTTCTTACCAAGAAAAACTCGACGGCTGCGTTCTTAGGTCGAGATAATCATGTTTTATTCGACCTAAAACCCACTTAACGGGCCAGACTTGATTAAGTCATATTTTGAAAAGCCTTTCCGAAAACCCGAACTGTGTCGACCGACACACAAGCTGTGTCGATCGACACAACACCATTTAGTCGATAATAATTTGTATCCAATACACATTAATATGATCATTACCATAATGATCATTCCCATATCGTAGCTTCCAGTTTGCTTAGGTGTGTGACCCTATAGGATCATATAATACTGGCAGTAAGTCTACAACTTACAGATTGCAAGAGGCTTCTAGCAAAACATTGCAACCGCCCAGTACTATACGAATGTCTGATCTCGACACACAACTATCATCAGGAGTGAGTACAAGTGTGATTTCAGGACACTATCCCAACAAAACACGCCACCGGAGGAACCTGAAACAACACCGCCGCCGTCTAAGGAGAGGAGACACGAAGATCCCGAGCTGAAGAGAGGAAAAACCTCGCCGGAAGATGGGCAAAACAGATCCAAACCATCGTCAAGCGAAGCTCCAAAGCCGAAAAGACCATAAAAATATACTAGAGGGGGAGCGGCGAGCCATAACATTCCACGCCAGCCAATAGACCACGCGCAGGTGACGGCTCGCCCCCGAAGACAGATCTGATATTTAGATCTTTGGCGAACAGTCGAGAGAAAATAGAGGTACAAAAAGAAAACTGATTTTGTGATATGACATCTCATTCAATCTACATGTCTGATTAATTACTATAAGGATAGGGAATTGAATTCTATCAAAAAGGTTATCTTGAATTAAAAGATTGCAATTGTATAGTTTTGTAATATATATTATATACACAGAATGTAACTATTACGATCGATGATATACAAATTATATAAGATTATGGGTGTAACTGGTGACCACAATTGGGGAAAGGAATGAGAAGGAACATCACTTTCCCCTTTATTCCTAATTTTTTTTACCATTTGCAAAGAATATTTGTTACATATAGTTCCTCTTCATTCTTTACCATTCCTTCTTTTTAAAGAGAATTAACGAACAAATATATTCTATATCAAATTTGTCAAAGAACAAAAAGGAAAATTAATTCCTTCTATTTTATTCCAGTACATTTCATTCTTTTTCTATATAGTTCCTTTTACTCCTAAAGTGGTTACCAGTTACACCCTATTAGGTTGACTGAAACCGAACAAGATTGCTATCGAATTGATTCTTTTTCTTTTTTAATTTTGTATAGTTTTAAAATATTTTTATAAGACTTGTGCGTATTAAAATTTATGTTATAAAATGGATATCGTTCTATTTTTCACGAAAATTATCTTATAGTATTAATGTTTTTCGAACTATGCACTCTATCTAATCAAAGCAAAGTTAAAGATTTTGATATTATGAAAAATTCACTACAGGAAAAAAGACCTTTCTTAGCATCGGAATAACGCTATCTATCAATACGATAGCGCTTTTACAAGCGCTGTATCTGCTCCTGTCATAATACATCATGCACTTTAGATAGCGTTTTTTGTGTTGCTATTGTTTTTTTGTATATTATAGCGCTTTTTGTATTTGCAATAGTTTTATATACAATAGCAATTTTCTTATGTTATTTTTTGTATATAGCGCTATTATATATACCAATTTGTTGTTATTGTTTTTTGTATTTTATTATTTGATTTTGAATTTATGAACTATTTTTTTGTGAATATATAAAATTAAAATAATTTAAATTTAATTACATGAAAACAAATTTCTTAATGTAAACAATTTACAAAGTTCAAAATCATAAACCAAAAAAGATAATTCATCCCAATGACAATACAATGTTCCTAATTCTAAAACTTCACCACAATATCAATAAGTGGACATGCAGCTCTAGTTCCATCACTCCTTTCTATGTTTCCTCTTATTAAGCTTGCAACATGTTTCTTTCTAATAAGAATGCCGTTCTAGGTGTGCTTACTTGAGGCTTCTTCACCATGTTTCCCTGTCCATCCATGTAAAACCAAATCCTGAATATTCAAAGACCAATCTCAATCAATCCCTTCAGAAATATTCTCAATTCTCAGACGATAAAAGAAGAAAGGCATATTGTGTAAAACAAAGAAATTAGATGAGTCAGTCCATACCATCTTAGCCAATCCAGACTCCACTATGAATAACACAGAAATCAACCTAAGGTGTAAAGCGAATGAACATTTATAAGTAAGAGTTGGCACTGTAAAGTATGTTTCTTGTTAACCTTCAACATCTCACTCACAGTTGATTAATGATGGCTGAATACTTTAGCAGGATATATCCGCTGCATTGTCCTGGAGAGAACATAGAACTTCATTGGTACCATCAATGATACACCTCCACCCATCGAAATACCATTAACAAGAAAAACCTATAAAATTATATTTGGTTAATCAATACTCCTCAAGTGGACACTTTCATAAAATGAAATTCGGAAAGCTACTAATAAATAGCCACCTGAGTCTTCTTGTATGTGTGGATATGTTAGCAGAGCCAGTACATCCGGTAAACAACCTCAAGGCAAGAATCATCTGTCGAGCACGACTTATCAGCATCAAGTTATGACAGACTCGCTATGGATGTGTGCTTTCGATTAAAACGTGATATATGTTTCTCTTATCCTCTTACTTGATTCACGGAGTACCTGAACAGAGATCCTCTCCTCGTTGTAAACGGCATCATCTGAATGTCTGTGAGGCTCAACAATCACCTTGCTTCCTCCCTTCAATCCTCCACGTCCTCCTCCTCTACCACTGCCGCGTCCACCAGCACTGTGGCCTCCGCCTCGACCTCCACCATGGCCTCCTCCGAAACCTCTTCAGCCGCCTATGGCTCAGCATCGTCCACCCATGAACACTCCACCGCCTCCATCTCGTCCACCCCTGAATCTACGACCACCACGTCCTGATTATAACCATACCCACAAACCAAAATTGATAAATAAGTGTAATAAAATCTCAGTTTTGGTTTAAAAAACTCTTTCACGAACTTAGATTGAAACAATAAAATTAGATTTGACACAAGAAGAAGAAAAAAAGAGCCGCATCTAGGGTTCTTATTTGGCCTATATTTGTCGACCCACAGTCGAGTGAAAAAGCGTACCAACAAAAGTTGAGTGTCTCCATGCGCGTACAAAGAAGATTTAAGGAAACGAAACCCTAAGAAGCAGATGCCGGAGACAAGAAGCGACTTGGGACGAGATTTGGGAGGAGAAGTCATAACTCAGAAGAGGACAACCGACAAAGGAGAGAGTCGCGGCGGAATAAACCAACCGGCGACTTGTTTACTCCGATTCTCTAGAGAAAAAATGGAAAGATAGAGAGAGTGAGAAGAGAGGTAGAGCTTTCAGTTCTACTGTGAGAATCGAGCAAAAAAGAGAGAGGGAATTAAAATTTTAAGTCTGAAAATATTTGGAGCCAAAAAGCCTAATTTTGTCTAAGTATAGCGGGTCTGAACTTTTTATTTACCGCCTAACTTTGTTTTTTACATCTAACACTCTATCATAGCGTTTACAAATATTGAAACGCTATGTAAAAAACAAAGCTATGTCAACAATAGCATAAACAGAAAAACGCTATACTCGTGTGCTATAAAAACCCAGATTTCTTATAGTGATTGAAATTTATATACAAAATAAAAGTTCGAAATCCCTGATCCTATAAACTTCGGTTTTAGTTAGTTTACTGTTTCATAATCAAATGTAAACCACATAAAAGTTAAAACCATTCTTAAACCAAATTAAGACCCAATTATAATCCAATTATAGTTGATAAACACACAAAAATATTTAATACATACCATGGAAAAATGATACCATGGATATATCGTCCATTGTATATAGAAAATGACACCATGAAAATTAGATAGACTATATTAGTTTGTAAGTAACAAACATATAAAAAGAAAAAAACCATAAGTTTGTGAAGCTTTATGGCTTCTACTATTTTATGTTCAAAACATTCCTGGCTAATATTCTTTATTATTTTGTTATTCGTCCTTCTTAAATAATTTGGTTAAATCGAAAGATTCGGAAAGGAAGACAAAGTCAGACCAGATAAAAAGAGAGGAAGAAATCACAACTTAGCAAAAAAAAAAAACGTTTAACAAAAATGACAGAAAAAACAAATCACATGTAGAGCTTTGTAATAATTGACGCTTTTTACTCATGCCACATTTAAAGTAATTACACCCATTATATCTTTTTTGAAAAGTAATATCAATTTTGTATGTTTTAAAATCTTATTGTTACTATTTTAGTGTCAAAAAGACTAAAATGCTCTTACGACAGAAATACTCTCTTGATTGATATATATATATATATATATATATTATTTTTTTAATCTCATGCATGAACAGTACACACGGATGAATATTATCCATAACATGTTTTTTGGATGGATAGTGTAAATAATATACTTTTGTGTCCATAGATCACAATAATTTGATTTTTTGGATTAACAATGTCCATAAAATGTTGCTTTTTCGATAGACAGATGCCCCCAACATACTTTTTATGTCCACGGATCACAATAATGTGAACTTTTTGGATAAAAGTGTCCATAAAATGTTGTTTTTTCGATGGACAGTGGAACAACAATACTTTTTGTGTCCACAAATTACAATAATGTGATCTTTTTGGATAAATAGTGTCCATAAAATGTTGCTTTTTTTATAGACAATGGAACCAACATACTTTTTGTGTCCACAAATCACAATAATGTGAACTCTTGACCACCTATTATCCATCGAAAGCGTATATTATGTGATCTAATCGTGGTAGTTTCCACGAATAATCGACATCGTCTGTTTGAGATTTTAAAATTGTGTTTACCAATTACATTTCACGATCATATAAACTCTTGGTCACCTTCTGTCCATCAGACCCGTCTAGTATGTGAGGAGATCATGGTAGTGTCTACGAATAGTCGATATTTTCCGCCATATCCATAGAAATCATTTAACATGTGGTGTTTATTTGTGTGGTTAAGAATCATAAAAAACTTTGTTTCTAGTGGATAACGTACTTGGTTCAATAATTCCCATGATTGTGAATCCGTGGACACAAGGGTTTGTTGCGCCCACTATCCACCCAAAATAAATATTTCCCTTTGTCCGCTTTTATCCACGGGATGTGCCTAGCATGTAATATGATCGTCGCATTGTCCACGTGGATGGATATTGTAGACAACTAGTATAGACTATCCACTCGAAACTTCTATATTAATTCCGCTTTTTTTTTGAATTCCGGTACATCGACCAATTATATCTTCATTCCGGTAGTTTATATTGCCGGAAATCTCACCTGCGCAATGCTATCCACCGTCAAAAAAATGAAAGGTAAAAAGAAAGATAAAGTAAGAAAGAGAAAAAGAAGAAAATAAAGAAAAAAAAAAACAAAATAGCAGAGGGATGGGTGGGATGGGTGGGGGTATTTTTGTCTTTTTAACATGCAAATAGTAGCAAAAAGATACATATTTGCAAGAAGTTTTTGAAAGGTACAAAATTGTAAGGAAAAAAACAAAAAGATACATTGGATGCAATTGACCCTAATAATCTTATATATAACAGCAGGACACTCTCCATTGAGAGTGTCCACATGTCCCTTAGCTATTGAAAAAAACTGGGCCTCGAAAAAACCTCATTTTAAACCCACATCTCTTGCTTTCACATGTGTATCGCTTCACTTTCTTCGAGACGTTTCCAGTTTCTTCTTCCCCATCTTGATTCACTGCCGCCTCCTAAGCTTCCATCATATGGTCCTCCTCCCTTGCACAACCTCCTCCACCCCCATTTTCTGAGTCGATACGTTCTTATAATCCTCCATAAATACCCCAGAAAACCCCATTCAACCATCAATCCCACATCTATTTCATATACTCACTAGCATTTACCCCCTTCTCTTACGCTTTAGCCATGGAAACGAACAATATCGTCGCTACTCTGTCCTCCGTCTCATATATGACCTTCGATGACCTCCACCTCCGCCGATCTGCGCAACAAATCGTTGGGCGGCTCATCCTCTTCTAGAATGCACAGAACAACAAAAATGAAGGGATATCATGGGTTTGAAATGTTTAATCTATCTTATTTGTTTGATCTGTTTAATTTTTGTGATATTGTTCTTAGCCTTTTTGATTTCCATGTTTTTGCCTAGGCTTTCCTCTTTTCACTTATGTATTCGTCCACTATTTCCGGAGTTACATAGGGTCTGTTCGTATGTTAGCCGCAGGAGGGCTGCATCTGCGGCTGCGGCTAAACTGTGTTCGTTTGATAGACGCAGCCTCCTGCGGTCAAACGCTGCTTCTAAACGCTGCGGCTAAACGCTGCTGCTAAACGCCGGATTTTTTTACCGCAAGGAAAATTAGCGTTCGCGTCCGAACTGATGTGGCTAAAATTACAAAAGACA
Source organism: Orychophragmus violaceus (assembly GCA_030180135.1). Classification (NCBI taxonomy): domain Eukaryota; kingdom Viridiplantae; phylum Streptophyta; class Magnoliopsida; order Brassicales; family Brassicaceae; genus Orychophragmus; species Orychophragmus violaceus. The sequence continues at coordinate 33,465,448 of CM058240.1, forward strand.
TGTTTACCCTTATGTTTTTTTTTTTGACAAAATCACCTAACCCTAATTTGTTTGCGAAACAAGCATCTTCTTCTATGAGCCGTTCTTTGTTCTTTCAGCCTAACAAAAACGATGTTCTTCAATCCTCTCATCTCAGGTTCGAGGATCTAGAACAGTCTCGTCTCATCTCTGGTTATCGAACTTACATGTATTCTTCTTCTCTTTTCTCTGGGTTTTGTTCTTTGATTCGGTTTGTGGAGAATTCATATGCGCTAAGCTCTAGTATTGATTTAGCGAAACAGATTTTGCGAATTTATGCTTTGCCTCTATCTCAACAATTTCTGTATTTTGTTGCTTGAGTGAATTGGGTTTCTTAGATTTATCAGAACATGTAGAAATTGTATGCTTGACGTAGGAATAGTGTTCCTTAGCATTTTAAAATCCAGTTTAAAAGCTTGCTTGATTTCAGTGTTCCACTTGCGGAAGGTCTTGCTTACTTCTACTTCTTTTGATGTTTTTTCATGTATTCTGAATTTGTCTTCTCGTATTTTACTTGGCAGTTGATATAGTCTGTGTCCAATTCCCACAAAGCTTAAAACTTTGTCTTCAGTCTTTGTGTGTTAGTTAGCAGCTTGAGACAAATGTTCTATGATTAAACATTTTGATTTCTTTTTGAATGCAGTGGTTGGTTGAAGGGTATCTTCTTAGAGCTACCCAAAGAAGCGACATATTTGCCCATATTCTCATTTGGCATTTGCAGGTAAGCTTTACTTAGTGGACTTTGCAAGATCTTAATATTTCAAATCGTTAATTTCATTTATATCTCTTATAATGCCAGGGTGAGTCTGTTCAGGAAACATTATCGATAAGGTTTTCCCATTATTATCATTTTCTGCTTATACTTCACTGGTAGTTTTTGTTTTTGAGTCAGCATCTTACTACTGTTTGGCTAGTATATAGTATCTGTTACTGCTGATGTTTGCTTATGAATCCAAGAACCTGTGGGTCTTATTAAATTTATATATAAATATTGGTGTTAACATGGATGATAGCTTAGATCGATGGTGTGATTAATTACAGTTTCTGCGTCTTGTGGACTTTTTTTGTGATGTTGCTGCTACAGTTTAATGAGTTGACTTGAAAACCGTAATGATCATCTCATCTTGAGATTCAATCTAAACTGATTTGTTTTAGATCAAAAGTTTTGATAGTCTTAAGCCAAGTAAACTGTGTAAAGCACAAGCCTTAGATCTTTGGTGAATCCATTAGATCTTGCATTGCTGCTTTTACTTCATTTAGAAAAGGGAACCAGAAAGTCACTACATTTCACTTTAGAGGATTTCACACATTAGAGGATTGAAGGAGCATTTTAGTCTATGTCCTAATATGGTCCTCCCTATTGTTCTGTTATATATACTTTGGTTTGTGTCTTCTGCGCTAAGGAAACCACGTGTACTCATTCTCAAACACAAGTGTCTCCCTTTTCTCGACTCACTCACATACACTTTCTCATTGCAGAAGATTGTTGATTTAAGCCACTCTGAAGAAGCTTCTCCATCCATCTCTCCGGTTAGTTGATTTCACGACTTGTTCTTTATATTTATTCATTTGAGCTCAGCACAATGTGAAACGGATTTGTCATTGCATGAGTTTCAGTTGGTTTTTGTTTTGAAATAGTTCTGGAATCTCTCACTCATGGTTGGTTCTTCATTGCCATAGATTCGATAATGCTTTGTTTACTCCACTTACATTGCTTCAAAGATCATCACACTCTTCTATGGTTTGAATGATGAGTTTGAAAGTTTAGCTGCACATCTATATTAAAAACCAATTAGAGTTTCTAGTTAAGTCCATGCACAGGTCTTTTCTTTTTGTAAGTTTCCACCTTCAGATTTATCGTTGGTGCATTTGTGTCAGTGTCTATATTTGACTAATTAATCAACTATTATTATACAAATGGAATCTAGGTAGCTTCAATTTTATTATTTATTTTTGTTTTCTTTCAGATTTGTTTTTTTCTGTCAAATTAGAAAGATATACTCGCTTACTAATTTGATATATGATTGTTTCATGGAATTAGCTTCTGTTGTGTATTTTCAGAACTTATCACAATCTGTGACCATCTAGCACGAAGTAGTAAAGAGCTGCAACAATCTACGGAATGCCTAAAGCGTCTCTTGATGTAAGTAATTGTGTTGCTCTGGTTCTGATTGTTGTTGTGCTTTAGGATTGATTTTAAGAACTTAGGCTTCTTGATCTGATTGTTTGTGTGTATTAGAATTGGACGGATGAAGAGTGTAGGTATTTTTTTCATCATTATGCGGAAGAGAGAAAAAAAGGAAACAGAACAGCGACTGCAATGAATCAAACTGGGAAAGAGTCCATCATAAAGAAGTTTAATGAGAAATTTAAAAGAGGATATGCCACTTGGGAGAAATTCAGAAACAAGTATGACTGGGGCAGAAAACAATATGCCAAAATCAAGAAATTAACTCACAATAGAGCTGGTGTTAGATATGAGGCTATGGGAAGATTGGAAATAGCTGATTGGTGGTGGGATGATCGCATAAAGGTAAGTACTTCAGAGATGTATCTTTATTTGGTAAATGTGTCTACTCATTGAATTAAATGTCTTAAGAAGAACTTGTTATGCTCTGTAGTTGCTGAGATCATGAATGAATGTAGTTGACAACGAATATTGTGTTCTGAATTTATTCTTCTATACTGTGATTTCTGTGATATCATCCTGTGTCGTTTGCATTTGATTGTTAAAATCAATTTCATTAGTTCTGGATTAGATCTTTGGTGTTTGATGATATGATTACTTTCTATTTGATAATCAGTGAACATTTCTTCTGTGTAGCTCTGACTTTAGATACAAAAAGTTATTTCTTTCATATTTTTGGACGTGTAATCGTGTTTCCTATCAAGTTATGCTTGAATGATTCTACTGTATAATGATTCTACGCTATTCTGTGTAGCTAATGGCATTTCTGACTTCAGAAGCTAATAGCGTGTGCTTTGGTCTATGTTAATTAGGACTGATTCTTTGTTTTGTCGTCTTTACAGAAGTGGCCAGATGCTAGAAAGTACATAAATAAAGTGATCCCTAATATGGACCTGTTTGAAAAGAATTTGGTGGTATTACTGTGACTGGAGAAGAAGGGTAGAGTGCTCAGCAAGGAGAAACTAGTTTAAGTTCTCGAGTGAATGGAGATGATGATGATGAAGCTGATTCTGATGGTACCGATACGGCAGTGCCGGAGAAGCAACCCCAAGCTGGAAATTCAAGAGCAAAAAGGCGTAGAGAAAAAGATGTGATTGTAGAAGGTTGTGAAAAATGCACTGCGGTTCTTGGTAGGAAGAATGAGACTCTTGAGAAGAAGTATAGTTTAGCGGAACAGGTTTTGGCGCGTGAGAATGCATCTAGTATTGACAAAGTGATAGAGATACTTAATGAACTACCTGGAGTGAGGATGTGGTCTGCATTTTACGAAGCATCAATTAATCTTTTTATAACTGATGAAGCAAACCATCTTGGTTTTATAGCGTTTCCTAGGGCAGAAGATAAGGTTAGGTTTCTTGAGCTTAGGACTAGAAGAAAATCTTATGAGTGACTTCAGTTTCTTGAGCTTACGGTTATTAGTTTGTATTCGTTTTTTTTACTTGTTCTCATGTTATATGCTAAGTAACATGCTTACGGTTATATGTTGTATTAGTTTTTTTGACTTGTTCTCATGTTATTAGTTTCTTGAGCTTACGGTTATATTTTTTTTACTTGTTTTCATGTTAGTGAAATGACAAGTTATATGCTAAGTAACATGTTAGTGAATTTTCAGTAATGACATTTGTTTGCATTTTGCTGGTTCTGTTCAAGTTATGATAAGTATTTCTCTACTTGGATGTTTATGAATTTCCAGTAACTTGGTCCATATCGTAGTATGATAAGTATTTCTCTACTTGGATGTTTATAAGTATTTCTCTACTTGGTTAGAAGATGAATTTCCAGTAAAATGTCTACTTTCTTGTCTATTTTGTGTTTAATGAGAATAATCCAATTTAATTTGATGATTTTGCAGATGGTTAGAATATGGGTCTTGGATGATGATGATGATGATGATGATGAACTTGGTTTGCTTGATTCACTTACTACTGAGAGATTGAGTCATAGAACAGATCGTGGAGCAGGATGGCATCATGTTCAACAACTTATGCAAGGATCAGATCATCAATGCTATGACATTCTTAGAATGAATCAGAGAACATTTGAAGCTTTATGTAAGATGCTAAAGAGGCGATATGGATTACAACAGTCTGACCATGTCTATGTTGAGGAATCTGTCGCCATGTTTCTTGAGGTGGTTGGTCAGGATAAGACTGTGCGGGATATAGCTGAAAGATATCAAAGATCATTGGATACAGTGAAAAGGAAGCTTGATGATGTCTTGAGTGTTCTTCTCAGGTTTGCAGCTGATACACTAAAACAAGAAGAAGGTGAGCTTACTCGAGTAAACACTGTTTTTAGGGATGATGATCGATATTGGCCTTACTTTAGAGATTGTATTGGAGCACTGGATGTAACTCATATCCCGGTTCGCCCTCCTAGTCAGACTGCGGAAGCATATAGAGGTAGAAAGGGAGAACCGACGATGAATGTCCTTGCTATATGTAACTTCGATATGAAGTTCATATATGCATATGTCGGTGTACCAGGTAGAGCACATGATTCAAAGGTATTGTCTCATTGTGCGAAGAATGAACCGTTTTTTCCACATCCGCCTCCTGGAAAGAATTATCTAGGTGACTCCGGCTATCCTACAAGGAGAGGGTATCTTGGCCCATATCTTGGTTATTACTTATGTTTACTTTAAGACCTAGTTTATTATAATTTGTGACTTGGTTATTACTTATGTTTATTTTTTTGTTTATGACTTGGTTTGTTATTTTCTTTTTAATTAAATTCATGGGTTTATCATTAAAATTATTACCAAAACAACTTATTTTAGAAGAATTTTTTTACCAAAAAATGTCTTATGGATATATAAAATATTCAAATTACATTGTTTAGCAAAAATTTAAATATACAAATTTATAAAAAAATAAAATCTGAATTTAATGGAAAATGAACGCAACGTCTGTAAAACGAACAGTAAGTATAAGTCTGCGGCTACGGCTGCGGCTGCGACTGTGGCTGCGGCTAAAACTCGCGTCCAATAAACGAACAGACCTGCGGCTGCGGCCAGACGCACGTCTGTCAAACGAACAACAATTGTTGCATCTAACCGCAACGTCCAGACGCAGGCCGCAGCCGCAGGTGCTTGCATCTGACAACGAACATGGCCATAGTGATTTTTATAAACTTTAAGGTCCCGATGTGATCCCTAAAATAGAGTTTTTCATCTCTTATCATTTTTGCAGATATAATCATTTTGTACCTTTTCCTACCATCGATGCCGAGGAGATCTTTGGTGCTCGCCCTGCTAAAGTACATAGCTTTATTTGTTTTTTTTTATGGCTCATTCGGACAAGATCTGAACAGTATCGAAGCTGGATGGCAGGTACGCCTCTTTTATTGATTTGGTTAATATCTAGGAATTGTGAATACAACAGGTGAGCCCGGATCTGTATGGTGACAATAACACAAGACTCTTCACTTACTGGACTGTAAGTTCCTGAAACTACAAGTCTAATCAAGTTCTTTTTGTCATGTGTTTCTGTTTTTTCTATTACATTTTTCGCTTTTTCTCATGTTGGCAAACTTATCGCAGAGTGATGCATATCAAGCTACCGTTTGCTCGGGTTTAATTCAAATCAACAGCGACATAGCAATGGGAGCAAGCATCTCCCCGGTCTCTGGATATCGTAATTCATAGTATGATATCAATATTCTGATCTGGAAGGTATGTTAAGCCAAAAAAAGAATTTATAAAGAGATAAGCTTAAGTGCAACCTAAAAGACAAGAGAAAATGAAATCTTTATATATTAGTCATGTGGAAATGGTTTGTTAACTTTGTCACAGGATCCAAAAGAGGGACACTGGTGAATGCAATTTGGAAACGGCTATGTTTTAGGATATTGGCCATCGTTTCTATTCTCCTATTAACTGAAAGTGCATCGATGATTGAATGGGGAGGAGAAGTTGTGAGGAATGTGTGGCTTAAGTTTCTTTGAAAACTTTGAAACTTTGGCCTTGCTGAAATTTTACTTTGTATCGTGTGATTTGTTTAATCAAGTGAATGAATCTCTTTTTCTCACTCTTTTCAAGAAGTTTCAGAAAATGTTGAATTAACTTTTGCTTGAATGAGTGAGTTAATTTCCATAACCTACTCTCTAATTCCCTTTTTGACAATAAGATATCTTATTTTGTTTTCTCATTTGCTTTTTGTTCTTAAGTTTGGTTTCACAAATTTGGATAAAAGTGATAATGGCATGCAGTTGAACAATTTTATTTAGTGATTACTGATTCATGAACTGTATTTTTGGTGGATGATGATCTTTTGCATATGGGTGAATGATATCTTCTTTTTTGTATCTTCTACTTTTTCAGTTTTTACTGCATAGGTAAAAAAAAAGATATCATAAATGAACTTATAAGTATACATATACACTACACATATTAATTGAAAAGTGTATTTGATTTTTGTAACATTTTTAATGCAGCAAAACAAAACTTTACTTCTTATATTTTGATCAAAACTACGAAAACCTAATTTTTGTTGTTGTTTACCTTTTCAAATCCAAAAGGCAAAAAGTCAATTACAACAATGAAAAAACAAATACTGATTATCAATATTAGAGTTGGACATTTTTGTTGGGAATGTCCTGAAATCTATTGTACTTGCTCCAAGTGAAAGTCGTATAGTCGAGATGAGACAATCACATAACACTAGGTAGTCATAACGCTTTGCTAGAAGCCACTTATGATCAATGAGTTGAGAACTCATTGCTAGTGTTATATGATCCTACAGGGTCACACACCTAAGCAAACTGGACGTTAAAGACGAGGTTGATCATTAATGTAATGATCTAGGGAATGCATATTTGATATGCATTCGATATCAATATTCTGGGGCAGTGTCGATCGATGCAAAGAGTGCGTCGATCGATGCAACTCACGGATTACCAGATTAATTCGGTTTAATCGCTGGTTAATTCCGTTATGGTTTAAGTCGACATATATAAGATATATGGTCGACCTAAACTGTTTTTTAACCTGATAGACAGCCACCAGAACTTGAATAGACACCTCTGAAGAGATTGGATCTCTATAGGCACTAGCATCCCTCCTGTTCTGTTTGTGTGCGTGTGGATACCAGTAGAGGCGCAACATTTGAGGCGCTCTAGATCTCGATTATCTGCAAATCTTCCGCTGCTAATCACCAGGTAATTCTGAGATCCCAATGATTCAATTACATGAACCCTAGATCCTAGGCTTGGAATTCAGACCAGGATTGCCTAATTGGATTAGGATCTGCTAGAAATTCCTTCAGTGGTATCAGAGCCTTAGGGTTCCATTGAATCTGTAGCATGTTGATTAGATTGGTTGAATCTGGATCTCTGTATAATTGATACAAGCATGCTAAAACTCGTTTTTGATCAAAGTAACCTAGTTTAGGGTTTTGTTCGAAAAACGTTTTAGGGTTTTTCGCATGGTGTCGATCGATGCCAATCCGGCATCGATCGACACAGGGCGAAAACCCGAATAAAACTTATGTTTCGCCTAGTGTCGAGCGACGCAAGAGTTGTGTCGGTCGACACAGACCTCGCGAGATTGATGAATCGGTTCAATTGGATTGGACGGTTATCGAGCTTGGTTAAAGATGGTTAAACGCTAAGAATGGTTTATTGCGATTGGGTTGGTATCGACCGATGCTAATGTAGCATCGATCGACACTGACCGGTACTCAGAACCGGATCAATTGGATTGATCGGTTATCGCAGATTGGTTTTGGTTAATCAGCATCGATCGACACTAAAGTAGTGTCGGTCGACACAAGATTCGATGAAACCACATAACCAAACCAAGACAAATCATTTAATTAGAAGAATTAAAACATAATAAAACTGAATGTTTTAAATAGTTCTGTTCCTCAATCAAATATCAAGTGATACTTGATGTCTTTCCAATCTTGTCAACTGTCAAGACCCATTTAATTGTGCGATAGACTTGCAGTGCAAGATGTCCACAATTTCATGAGTAAGACAGAGGTAATCGTGTTGATGGATTTGCAGTGCAATACATCAACAATTACATGACTTAAGAGATTGGTTTTCTTGACTGGGCCATCAAAATCGTTTTGGGCTCAGAGGCATCAGGTGGATTGTACATAAGATGTCAATCCACAACCAAGAGTTATATTGGATATAACTAGAAAGTTGTTGCTTACCTAGATAGCTAAAATTTGGGTGATAGCCAGTGGCTCACTCAAGTTTAGTGAAGTATGGGTCTTGGATCATTATATTCATCTGAGGAAACCTTTTTTGAATGTAATGCGAGTTTTCTTAATAGTTAAAACTTCTCATTTCTCGAACATCATAACTAAAACCTCCCTTGTTTTTCAGCTATGTCTAACACAAACCATCGTAACAATTTCTCCCTGCGATCCGTCCTTGAGAAGGACAAGTTAAATGGATCCAACTTTCTTGAATGGTATCAAAACTTGAGTATTGTTCTCAAACAAGAGAAAAAGGACTATGTCCTTGAGAAAGTTCTCCCCAAGAAGTACCGAGCCAATGCCTGGCAGTCAGATAAGGATGCTTGGGATAAGCATTCTAATGATGCGGTGGATGTGAGTTGTCTCATGTTGGCTACCATGAACTCGGAATTGCAGAAGCAATATGAGTACGTGGAGTCGCCAATACAGATGATCACTGGACTGAAAAGTATGTTTCAGGAGCAGGCACGAACTCAGAGATACCAGACGGTTAGATCTCTGATTGAGTGCAAGCTACCAAAGGGGGAACCAGTTAGTCCTCATGTCATTAAGATGATGGGTTATATTGATAACCTGGGGAAACTGGATTGTCCCATTAGCCAAGAGTTGGCTACTGACATCATTCTACAGTCACTGCCGTCAAGCTATGATCAATTTGTTATGAACTATAACATGAACAACTTGACGAAGACGTTGACTGAATTGCATGGGATGCTTAAGACTGTTGAACCTAACATCAAGAAGGACACCCCAAATGTCCTTATGGTACAAAAGGGTAAAAAGTTTAAGAAATTTGGTAAGAACAAAGGTGATGGCAAGACGAGCTCGATTGTGAATCCATGCGAGTCTGGCCATGCTCCTAAGGTTAAAACCAGTCCTTCTGAAGATGTTAAGTGCCGTTATTGTAATGGTTATGGGCATTTGAAAAGAAACTGCAATAAATTCTTGGAAGATTATGAGAAGCTGAAGAAGACGTACGAGACTTCTTCTTCCGGTATTATGTTGTAGAAGTAAATGTTACTTCTTATAATCCTACTTATTTGGTATTTGATACACATTTTCTCAGTATTAAATCTTCGATAGGCCCTGAGATATTTATCTCCCGTTATTCAGGAGGGACAAATTCCATCTTGTTCCATCCCTGTTTCAACGCACACTTCATGATATACCTGAACAGTGCCGTTATAGCCGCCAGTCACGGGTCGACGTTTGACAAGGTCAAAGTGTACCAATTCATATGCAAGAAAACATGATGAACTCAGGTCTAAGGACTATACTCTATAGTCGTAATGAGAACCTCTTATGACACAGATATAACTATCTTGTAGACTTCTCATTAGCGGGTCATGTCCGATCATATGTTCACCAACATATACCTATGTGACTGACTGCGATAATCATATCATTGGCTCCATGAAACTTAGCCAACAGTCACCTCACAATCTAGTCTCTCGCGGTTGTCAGCGTCCCACTTTGACAACCTCGACTAGGGACACATTATAATTTATGTCATCTATACTTATAGGGTTTCATGATCAAGTCCTCAACTTGATGACCTATAATATAACATAAACTTATTTTGGAACCATTATTTAGATCACAATAAATAATGCTGAAATCAAATTTCATTTAAACATATCCAAAAGAATGTTTACAAGAGCATCTTATTATAACTAAAATAAAGCTAAAAACTCCCACTAGAATCAAGATTACATCTTTAGATCTCTAATGCCCATAGCAGTCGTATGACTTTCATGCTTAGGCCTTGGGAGTGACTTAGTCAGAGGATCAGCGACATTCTCATCTGTCGGAATTCTGCTGATCTTTACATCACCTCTATTGACGATATCACGAATCAGGTGATATCTCCTCTCAACGTGTTTGGACTTCTGGTGTGACCTGGGTTCTTTTGCCTGAGCAATGGCTCCATTGTTATCGCAAAACAAAGCCACTGGCTCCAAGATACTAGGAACCACACCAAGTTCAGTCATGAACTTCTTGATCCAAATAGCTTCCTTTGCCGCTTCTGCAGCAGCAATATATTCAGCTTCCGTCGTGGAATCAGCTACGGTATTCTGCTTAGAGCTCTTCCAGCTCACTGCACCGCCATTTAGACAGAAGACATATCCAGATTGTGATCGGAAATCGTCTCTGTCGGTCTGAAAACTCGCATCAGTGAATCCATTCACTACCAGTTCTTCATTGAGCAGCAATTGCTAGAAGAATCCGAATGGATTTAAGCATAGCGACTGGGGAATAGGTTTCATCATAGTCAATACCATGAATTTGCTTGAAACCTTTAGCCACCAACCTCGCTTTGTAAATCTGTACATTGCCATCCACGTCAATCTTCTTCTTGAAGATCCATTTACACTCAATGGCCTTTGCACCATTAGGTAAATTGACCAAGGACCATACTTGGTTTTCTGACATGGATTCCATTTCGGACTTAGAGGCTCCAAGCCACTTTTCGGAGTCCGGGCCCATCATTGCTTCCGCGAAGGTCGCTGGTTCATCACTTTCAATGATCATCAGATCATTGCAATTGGTCACGAGAAATCCATAGTATCTCTCGGGTTCGTGACGGATCCTTCCGGATCTGCGAACTTCAGGCTCCACAGGCGCCGGTTCCACAGAACTCTGTGGATCCAACTGCTGCTCTTCCTCAGCAGGTTGAGCAGTCTCCTGTGCATCTCGAATTTCTTCAAGATGTACTTTACTCCCACTGTTTTTCTTAGAGAGAAACTCCCTCTCAAGAAAAGAACAGTCCCGAGCAACAAATATTTTGTTCTCAGATTGGTTGTAAAAGTAGTATGCCTTGGTTTCCCTAGGATAACCAACGAAGTAGCATTTATCTGATTTGGGAAAGCCTCACATCCCCAAATCCTCAGGAAAGACAGACTAGGAATGTTCCCAGTCCACAATTCATGTGGTGTCTTTTCCACTGATTTAGATGGCACCCTATTTAGTGTAAACGCAGACGTTTCTAGAGCGTATCCCCAAAAGGATAATGGAAGATTTGAATGACTCATCATAGACCGAACCATATCCAATAAGGTTCGATTCCTCCTCTCTGACACTCCATTCCATTGGGGTGTTCCAGGAGGAGTGAGTTGTGAAATAATTCCACACTCACTCAGATAGTCGCTGAACTCTTGACTCAAGTATTCTCCTCCGCGATCCGATCGCAGAGCTTTAATACTTTTGCCAAGTTGGTTATGTACTTTATTCTTGAATTTCTTGAATCTATCAAAGGATTCTGACTTGTGTCTCATCAAGTAGACATAGCCATACCTACTGAAATCATCAGTAAAGGTAATGAAGTACTTGTAATTTCCTCTGGCAACAATACTCATTGGCCCACATACATCAGTATGAACAAGGCCCAATAAATCACCGGCCCTTTCATTTGGTTTGTTGAAAGGGGCTCTAGCCATTTTGCCCATCAAACAAGATTCGCATTTCTCACATGATTCAAAATCAAATGAGCCCAGAAGCCCATTTCGATGGAGCCTTTGGATGCGTTTCTCATTGATATGGCCCAAACGACAATGCCATAAGAAAGTCGGGTTTTCGTCATTGGACTTAAACCGCTTTGTATTTATGTTAAAGACATGCATTTCTTGGTTTAAAACATATAACCCATTATCTAATGGGGCGCTACCATAATACGTACCATCACGATTAAAAGAACAAACTTTATTCTTAACAGCAAAATCAAAACCTTCCAAATCCAAAACGGAAACTGAAATTATGTTTCTGCTAATCGCAGGTACAAAGTAGCAATTATTCAAAGCTAAAATCATGCCCGAAGGTAAAGACAAATCGTAGGTGCCTACGGCTAGTGCAGCAACCTTAGCTCCATTCCCGACCCGTAGCTCCACTTGTCCTTTCTTCAGCGTTCTACTGTTTCTTAGTGCCTGCACATCAGTACAAATATGAGCACCGCAGCCGATATCCAATACCCACGAAGTAGAACTAGAAGACATAACATTAAGTTCGATAACATAAATACCTGAGTCAGACGCATCATACGTCTTTTTCAGCTTCTTGTAATCTTCCATGAACTTCTTGCAGTCTCTCTTCCAATGCCCTAACTGCTTGCAGTAGTTGCACTTATCCTCAGGAGAAGGCCCGGATTTGGGCTTCGGCTTGGGCTTGTCTTGACTCTCAGTCTCGACAACCTGGGCCTTTCCCTTATCCTTCTTAGGTTTCTTAAACCTTTTACCCCCTTGTACCATCAGGACACTGGGAGTAGCCTTCTTGAGATTCGGCTCTGCTGTCTTCAGCATACCGTGCAACTCAGTCAATGTCTTAGTCATGTTTTGCATGTTGTAGTTCATGATAAACTGATCAAAACACGACGGCAAATACTGCAGAATCATGTCAATGGCTAGCTCCTGGCTAATGGCACAGTCCAGTTTCCCCAGGTTATCAATGTAACCCATCATTTTAAGGACATGAGGACTTACTGGACTGTCCTTAGCCAGCTTGCAATCCATGAGAGATTTAACCGTCTGGTATCTCTCTGTGCGAGCTTGCTCCTGAAACAAAGCTTTCAGGCTGTTAATCATCTCAATAGGTGACATCACGTTCTCATATTGCTTCTGCAGCTCAGAGTTCATAGTCACCAGCATTAGACAATTAACATCTTTGACATCAGCTGAATGCTTATCCCAAGCATTCTTTTCTGTCTGCGGGGCATTGGAACGTGGCCTCTCGGTGAGAACTCTTTCAAGGACATATTCCTTGTTCTCTTGCCTGAGAACTATTCTCAGGTTACGATACCATTCCAAGAAATTAGATCCATTTAATTTGTCCTTCTCAAGGACGGATCTCAGTGAGAAAGTGTTGATGTGATTTGAGACAGACATAGCTGTAATTAAAAGAGATAGAGGTTTTAGTTATAATGCTCAAGGAAATGAGAAATCTTATCTAATAAGAAAACTCGCATTGTATTCAAAACTATGTTTCCTCAGATGAATACAATGAACCAAGATCCTCAGATCACCAAAATTCGAGTGGGCGACTCGCCATCACCCAAACTTTAGTCATCCAGGTAAGAAAATCATTGCTAATTGTACCCAGTACAACTCTTGGTCGCAGATAAGACAATCCATGTCTTATCCACTCTGATGTCTCTGGGCCCAGAACTTCTGATGGCCCAGTCAAGTAAACCAATCTTTTCCAGTCTTGCGATCATTGACAGTCGCACTGCAAGTCTATCAATGACCACCTGCCTTACTCATGTTGCTGTGGATACCAAGGACTCCAAGACTATCCAACGAACGACACGAGTCTTGACAGTAGACAAGATCGGGCAAGACATCAAGATCACTTGATATTTAGTTGAGGAAAGGAACTATTTAATCTTGATGCATATCCAATATACATCCAAGAAGTTATTAATTAAATTAAAACATTCAGTTTTATCAAGTTTTGGTTTTTATTTGATTTGGTAATCGCAACTAGAGGTCAAACCCCTGAGTCTGCGAGTTGTGTGACGATCGACGCATCCTTGCATCGATCGACACATCCTAACCACAATCAAAATTGGTTTCCGGTTCAATCCAATTCAACCGAAACCAACCAACTGAATCGATCGTTGCACCCAATGCGTCGATCGATACAGTGCGAGTTTTCGCGGTGCATCGATCGACACAAGCTTAGTGTTGATCGACACTGTGCGACAAACCCTAAAATTATTTGCGAGTTTTCGCTCTGTGTCGATCGATGCACGCTTTGCACCGATCGACACGCTGCGACAAACCCTAAAAGGTTTATGTGTTTCGCTCTGCATCGATCGACACACACTTTGTGTCGATCGATACACTGCGAAAAACACAGGTATCGATTTTCAACAGAAGCTTTTAATCCGAGATTAACACTTGAAAATACGATTTCAGCAGGCAACAATCAATTCAACAAACCCATTTTCGAATTAATTGCATCAGATTCAATAGTCTAAACCCTAACAAGCTCTGATACCACTGTAGGATTCTCCTAGGATCTAGGGTTTGATATATTGAATCACCAACCTCGTTCTTACCTTGTTACTGGCAGCGTGAATGGTGAACGAGATCAGTAGCGACACAGGTGCCTCTCCTCTACCACGTACACACGCACACAAGCTGGAAAACGGGATGCTAGTGCCGAATCTGTGGAATCTGTGAGTTTCTTGTGTTTCTGCTTTTCTGTCAAAGAGAAGAGAAGACGGCTAGGGTTCAGGTCGACCATATAAGCCTATATATATTGACATGGAAATGACATCATCAACCGTCGGACAAACCCGACTCGGTTACGTCATTAATCCGAAACATCAGTTTCGAAACCCGATATGCAACGATCGACACACTCAAAGTGTCGATCGTTACACCTCCACGAAAAGCTTGCATCGATCGACACACTCATGCATCGATCGACACATATCATAAAACTCTATGTCAATGTGTATCCAATACACATCAACATGATCATTACCATAATGATCATTTCCACATTCATGCTTCCAGTTTGCTTAGGTGTGTGACCCTATAGGATCATATAATACTGGCAGTAAGTCTACAACTTACATACTGCAAGAGGCTTCTAGCAAAACATTGCAACCACCCAGTATTATACGAATGTCTGATCTCGACACACAACTATCATCAGGAGTGAGTACAAGTGTGATTTCAGGACACTATCCCAACAACAAAAGTGTAAAAAGTTTAAGAAATTTGGTAAGAACAAAGGTGATGGCAAGACGAGCTCGATTGTGAATCCAAGCGAGTCTGGCCATGCTCCTAAGGTTAAAACCAGTACTTCTGAAGATGTTAAGTGCCGTTATTGTAATGGTTATGGGCATTTGAAAAGAAACTGCAATAAATTCTTGGAAGATTATGAGAAGCTGAAGAAGACGTACGAGACTTCTTATTCAGGTATTATGTTGTAGAAGTAAATGTTACTTCTTATAATCCTACTTATTTGGTATTTGATACCAGCTGTGGTACTCATATTTTGTGAAAATGTGCAGAACCTGAGCAAAAATAGGACTATGGAGAAAGGACAAGTGGATCTACGCGTGGGAAATGGAGCAAGAGTTGCTGCATTAGCCGTAGGAGTATTTCATTTGTTTTCTTTTATGGCATGTTTTGAACTTAAAACTGCTACTATATACCTGCTATGAGAAGAAAGATTATTTCTATTCCTTGTTTGGATATGGAAGGATATCAGTTTTCAAATTAAGAATAAGTGTTATTCATTTGATTACAATGATATATTTTATAGTAGCAATCCATTAGAGAATGGACTTTATGTTCTAAACAAGAATGTGCCCAACTATAACATTAATACCAAGAGATTCAAGTCAAATGATACGAGTCAAACTTCTCTCTGGCATTGTCGTTTTGGGCTACATAAATGAGAAATAGATTCAAAAGCTCCGTAGTGATGGGCTTTTGAGCTCATCTGATTGAGAATCATAATGAGTAAAGTGGATCTTGTTTATTAAGTAAAGCGACAAAGGCTCCTTTCAACAGAGGTAGTGTCGATCGACAAAAACGGTGCGTCGGTCGATACAGGTTGCGAACGATCAAAATGAAAGGGCCAGAAGCTTATTGGACTTTATACATACGGATGTATATGGACCGATAAGCACTAGTGCTAGAGGAAAATTTCAGTACTTCATTACCTTTACTGATATTTTCATAAGGTACGGTTATGCCTTATTTATAAGGCATAAGTCAGAATCTTTGAAAAGTTCAAAGAGTTCCAAAACGAAGCACATAATCAATTTGGCAAAAGGTATTAAACCTCTACGATGAGATCATGGAGGTGAATACTTAGGTCAAGAATTTAGTGATCATCTGAGAGATTGTGAAAGTGTTTCACAATTCACTCCTCCTGTATCGGACTTTATTAGATATGGTTCGATCAATGATGAGTCACTTAGATCTTCCATTATCCTTCTAAGAATACGCTCTATAAATGTCTGAGTTTACTTTAAATAGAGTTCCATCAAAACCAGTTACAGAGATACCACATGAGATGTGGAATGTAAATGTTTCTGATTTATCCATCATGGAGATTTGGAGTTGCGAGACTTATATAAAACGTTTAATCTCTGATAAGCTCACACCCAAATCTGATAAGTGCTACCTCATTGGTTGTCCTAACAAAACCAAGGCATGTTACTTTTACAACCAGTTCGAGAACAAATTGTTTGTTGCTCGGAACTATGTTTTCTTGAGAAAGACTTTCTTTCCAAGAAGAACAGTGGGAGTAAAAGTACAACTCGAAGAAATTCGAAAATCACAGGAGACTGCTCAACCTGATGAGGAAGAGCAGCAGTTGGATCTACAAAGAGTTGTAGAACCTGCACCTGTGGTGCCTAGAGTTTATAAAGGATCTGGTGAATGTATATTCGATATACATTTAAATGGCGAGTTTCTGAAGAAGTGTCGATCGACACAAAAGTTGCATCGATCGACACAGATCGCGAACCAAACATTGATTTTGGTTTATGACTTAATTAACTATAGTTTAATCTTGGTTAATTAGGTCGTGGTAAAAGTACACATATAAGATATGTGTGCGCGACTTTTACAGAAAACTGAAGCTCGCAGATCCGAAAGGATCCGTCACGAATCCGAGAAATATGGATTTCTCGTAACCAATTGCCGTGATCTACTGATCATTGAAAGTGACGGGCCTGCGAATTTTGAAGAAGCAATGATGGGCATTGACTCCGAAAATGGCTGAAAGCCGCTGAATCCGAAATGGGATCCATGCCACAGAACCAAGTATGACTTGGGTTGATTTACCCGATGGTGTAGAAGCCATTGTGAGTAAATGGATTTTCAAGAAGAAAAGATGACATGGATGGTTATATTCAGATGTACAAAGCTAGGTTGGTGGCAAAAAAAGTTTCAAGTAAATTCATGGTATTGACTGTGAAGAAACCTAATCCCAGACACCGTGCTAATGTCCATTCGGATTCTTCTAGCAACCGCCACTCATAATGGTTATGAGATCTGGCAGATGGATGTGAAAACAGTTTTCCTTAATGGAATTCTGGAAAATGATGTGTAAATGACACAACCTGAAGTTTTTCATTGATCCTATTGAAACTAGGAAGATATGCAAGCTTCATCAAACCATTTATGGATTGAAGCAAGCATCTCGGAGTTGAAATCTTCGTTTTGATAAAGCAGTCAAAAGGTTTGACTTCGTCGAGAATGAAGAGGAACCATGTGTTTACAAGATGACTAGTAGGAGCGCAGTTGCATTTCTAGTATTGTATGATACTACTTCTCGGAATGAAGTTCCATTGTTTCAGTCTGTTAAGACTTGACTCGAAAGTTGTTTTTTGATAATAAATATGGGAGAAACCGTGTACATTCTTGGAATAAGAATCTATGGAGATAGATTGGACAAGCTAATTGGATTGTGTCAAGATACTTATGGTGATAAGGTTTTGCACAGGTCCAGTATGCAGGATTCCAAGAAGGGCCTCACGCAAATGACTCTTGGTATTACTCTTAGCAAGACGCAGTGTCTTTCGACACACGCTGAGCAAGGGCGAATGAGGGTCAGGCTACTGCTAAAGGCATTAGATGTCTTAAGATGTGATCTTAATCTTAGTGGGAGTCATTTTTATTAATTTTAGTTATGATATGATGTTCGTATAAACATAATTTGATTATGTTATTGAAATCTGACATCTGTATTATTTAATAATGGTTATTAAATAATAGTCCCAAAGTAATTTATGACATTTTATAGGTCATCAAGTATGTGACTTGATCATGAAACCCTATAGATAATAAATGACATAAATTATGTTGGTCCCTGGTCGAGGTTGTTAAAGTGGGACATTAACAACCGCGTGAGACTAGTATGTGAGGTGACTGATGACTAAGTTTCATGGAGTCATTAATAAGAGTATTAAAGTCAATCACATAGATATGTGTTGGAGAACACAGGATCGGACATGACCCACTGATGAGAACTCTACGGGATGGTTATATAAGTGTCATGAGAGTTTTCATTACGACTATAGAGTATAGTCCTTGAACCTGAGTTCATCATGTTTTCTTACATGTGAATTGGTCCGCTTTAACCTTGTCAAACGTCAGCCGTAACTGGTGACTATAAAGGCATTGATTGGGCATATCATGAAGCGTGTGAAGAAACAGGGATGGAACAAGATGGGATTTGTCCCTCCTATATAACAGGAGATAAATATTTCAGGGCCCATCGAAGATTTGATACTGAGAAATGTGTGGCCACACTCAAACGAGGTGATTGTCAGTCTTTAGTCTTGTCAGTATAAATCGGAGTTTGATGAACATGATCTTGGCTCAATAAGGATGACACGGTTCTTGCCTTATGCTAGATCGAGATATAGTGACGAAGGGATTAAAGGAATAGATGATTCCAGTACAAGTGGGATATTGTTGGGAATGTCCTGAAATCTATTGTACTTGCTCCAAGTGAAAGTCGTATAATCGAGATGAGACAATCACATAACACTAGGTAGTCATAACGCTTTGCTAGAAGCCACTTATGATCAATGAGTTGAGAACTCATTGCTAGTGTTATATGATCCTACAGGGTCACACACCTAAGCAAACTGGACGTTAAAGACGAGGTTGATCATTAATGTAATGATCTAGAGAATGCATATTTGATATGCATTCGATATCAATATTCTGGGGCAGTGTCGATCGATGCAAAGAGTGCGTCGATCGATGCAACTCGCGGATTACCAGATTAATTCGGTTTAATCGCTGGTTAATTCCGTTATGGTTTAAGTCGACATATATAAGATATATGGTCGACCTAAACTATTTTTTAACCTGATAGACAGCCACCAGAACTTGAATAGACACCTCTGAAGAGAGTGGATCTCTATAGGCACTAGCATCCCTCCTGTTCAGTTTGTGTGCGTGTGGATACCAGTAGAGGCGCAGCATTTGAGGCGCTCTAGATCTCGATTATCTGCAAATCTTCCGCTGCTAATCACCAGGTAATTATGAGATCCCAATGATTCAATTACATGAACCCTAGATCCTAGGCTTGGAATTCAGACCAGGATTGCCTAATTGGATTAGGATCTGCTAGAAATTCCTTCAGTGGTATCAGAGCCTTAGGGTTCCATTGAATCTGTAGCATGTTGATTAGATTGGTTGAATCTGGATCTCTGTATAAATGATACAAGCATGCTAAAACTCGTTTTTGATCAAAGTAACCTAGTTTAGGGTTTTGTTCGAAAAACGTTTTAGGGTTTTTCGCATGGTGTCGATCGATGCCAATCCGGCATCGATCGACACATGGCGAAAACCCGAATAAAACTTATGTTTCGCCTAGTGTCGATCGACGCAAGAGTTGTGTCGGTCGACACAGACCTCGCGAGATTGATGAATCGGTTCAATTGGATTGGACCGGTTATCGAGCTTGGTTAAAGATGGTTAAACGCTAAGAATGGTTTATTGCGATTGGGTTGGTATCGACCGATGCTAATGTAGCATCGATCGACACTGACCGGTACTCAGAACCGGATCAATTGGATTGATCGGTTATCGCAGATTGGTTTTGGTTAATCAGCATCGATCGACACTAAAGTAGTGTCGGTCGACACAAGATTCGATGAAACCACATAACCAAACCAAGACAAATCATTTAATTAGAAGAATTAAAACATAATAAAACTGAATGTTTTAAATAGTTCTGTTCCTCAATCAAATATCAAGTGATACTTGATGTCTTTCCAATCTTGTCAACTGTCAAGACCCATTTAATTGTGCGATAGACTTGCAGTGCAAGATGTCCACAATTTCATGAGTAAGACATAGGTAATCGTGTTGATGGATTTGCAGTGCAAGACATCAACAATTACATGACTTAAGAGATTGGTTTTCTTGACTGGGCCATCAAAATCGTTTTGGGCTCAGAGGCATCAGGTGGATTGTACATAAGATGTCAATCCACAACCAAGAGTTATATTGGATATAACTAGCAAAGTTGTTGCTTACCTAGATAGCTAAAATTTGGGTGATAGCCAGTGGCTCACTCAAGTTTAGTGAAGTATGGGTCTTGGATCATTATATTCATCTGAGGAAACATTTTTTGAATGTAATGCGAGTTTTCTTAATAGTTAAAACTTCTCATTTCTTGAACATCATAACTAAAACCTCCCTTGTTTTTCAGCTATGTCTAACACAAACCATCGTAACAATTTCTCCCTGCGATCCGTCCTTGAGAAGGACAAGTTAAATGGATCCAACTTTCTTGAATGGTATCAGAACTTGAGAATTGTTCTCAAACAAGAGAAAAAGGACTATGTCCTTGAGAAAGTTCTCCCCAAGAAGTACCGAGCCAATGCCTGGCAGTCAGATAAGGATGCTTGGGATAAGCATTCTAATGATGCGGTGGATGTGAGTTGTCTCATGTTGGCTACCATGAACTCGGAATTTCAGAAGCAATATGAGTACGTGGAGTCGCCAATACAGATGATCACTGGACTGAAAAGTATGTTTCAGGAGCAGGCACGAACTCAGAGATACCAGACGGTTAGATCTCTGATTGAGTGCAAGCTACCAAAGGGCGAACCAGTTAGTCCTCATGTCATTAAGATGATGGGTTATATTGATAACCTGGGGAAACTGGATTGTCCCATTAGCCAAGAGTTGGCTACTGACATCATTCTACAGTCACTGCCGTCAAGCTATGATCAATTTGTTATGAACTATAACATGAACAACTTGACGAAGACGTTGACTGAATTGCATGGGATGCTTAAGACTGTTGAACCTAACATCAAGAAGGACACCCCAAATGTCCTTATGGTACAAAAGGGTAAAAAGTTTAAGAAATTTGGTAAGAACAAAGGTGATGGCAAGACGAGCTCGATTGTGAATCCATGCGAGTCTGGCCATGCTCCTAAGGTTAAAACCAGTCCTTCTGAAGATGTTAAGTGCCGTTATTGTAATGGTTATGGGCATTTGAAAAGAAATTGCAATAAATTCTTGGAAGATTATGAGAAGCTGAAGAAGACGTACGAGACTTCTTCTTCAGGTATTATGTTGTAGAAGTAAATGTTACTTCTTATAATCCTACTTATTTGGTATTTGATACCAGCTGTGGTACTCATATTTTGTGAAAATGTGCAGGACCTGAGCAAAATTAAGACTATGGAGAAAGGACAAGTGGATCTACGTGTGGGAAATGGAGCAAGAGTTGCTGCATTAGCCGTAGGAGTATTTCATTTGTTTTCTTTTATGGCATGTTTTGAACTTAAAACTGCTACTATATACCTGCTATGAGAAGAAAGATTATTTCTATTCCTTGTTTGGATATGGAAGGATATCAGTTTTCAAATTAAGAATAAGTGTTATTCATTTGATTACAATGATATATTTTATAGTAGCAATCCATTAGAGAATGGACTTTATGTTCTAAACAAGAATGTGCCCAACTATAACATTAATACCAAGAGATTCAAGTCAAATGATACGAGTCAAACTTCTCTCTGGCATTGTCGTTTTGGGCTACATAAATGAGAAATAGATTCAAAAGCTCCATAGTGATGGGCTTTTGAGCTCATCTGATTGAGAATCATAATGAGTAAAGTGGATCTTGTTTATTAAGTAAAACGACAAAGGCTCCTTTCAACAGAGGTAGTGTCGATCGACACAAACGGTGCGTCGGTCGATACAGGTTGCGAACGATCAAAATGAAAGGGCCAGAAGCTTATTGGACTTTATACATACGGATGTATATGGACCGATAAGCACTAGTGCTAGAGGAAAATTTCAGTACTTCATTACCTTTACTGATATTTTCAGAAGGTACGGTTATGCCTTATTTATAAGGCATAAGTCAGAATCTTTGAAAAGTTCAAAGAGTTCCAAAACGAAGCACAAAATCAATTTGGCAAAAGGTATTAAACCTCTACGATGAGATCATGGAGGTGAATACTTAGGTCAAGAATTTAGTGATCATCTGAGAGATTGTGAAAGTGTTTCACAATTCACTCCTCCTGTATCGGACTTTATTAGATATGGTTCGATCAATGATGAGTCACTTAGATCTTCCATTATCCTTCTAAGAATACGCTCTAGAAATGTCTGAGTTTACTTTAAATAGAGTTCCATCAAAACCAGTTACAGAGATACCACATGAGATGTGGAATGTAAATGTTTCTGATTTATCCATCATGGAGATTTGGAGTTGCGAGACTTATATAAAACGTTTAATCTCTGATAAGCTCACACCCAAATCTGATAAGTGCTACCTCATTGGTTGTCCTAACAAAACCAAGGCATGTTACTTTTACAACCAGTTCGAGAACAAATTGTTTGTTGCTCGGAACTATATTTTCTTGAGAAAGACTTTCTTTCCAAGAAGAACAGTGGGAGTAAAAGTACAACTCGAAGAAATTCAAAAATCACAGGAGACTGCTCAACCTGATGAGGAAGAGCAGCAGTTGGATCTACAAAGAGTTGTAGAACCTGCACCTGTGGTGCCTAGAGTTTATAAAGGATCTGGTGAATGTATATTCGATATACATTTAAATGGCGAGTTTCTGAAGAAGTGTCGATCGACACAAAAGTTGCATCGATCGACACAGATCGCGAACCAAACATTGATTTTGGTTTATGACTTAATTAACTACGGTTTAAATCTTGGTTAATTAGGTCGTGGTAAAAGTACACATATAAGATATGTGTGCGCGACTTTTACAGAAAACTGAATACACAAGAAATATATACACATATATATTATATATATTAGACATAACCCATAATATATATAAACATATGAGCCACAATTTTAATAAGCCTAATTGTTTGAGATGGTGAGTTTTAGAAGAAGAAAAATATAGTTATAACCAAGTCTCTTACCTTTTTTCAAAAAAAATTCAATTCATTAAAAGGCTTATTAATGGATATTGCATGTGGTGTTAAAATCCAATACACCCAACTAATGGACCTTTTCTTTTTCTGTTTTTTTAGATTTTTTTTATTGGGTACCGGGAACCGAATCGAAATCGTCAAGAACCGAATCGAAACCAAACCAAAAATTGTAAAATATTCGATGGATCCTAAATCTCTAAAACCGACATATTTAGAACCGGACCGAGTACCCAAATGCCTAAGTCTAATCAATATGTTAACGAAAATATAAAAATTAAAACATAGCCCAAAACTAAAACAAGAAATAATGCCATAATGTTCTGAGAAAAAATTAAATTGGTAACAAACAACTTTAAAAGGAAACCAACATAACATTATTCTTTAGATAGTAGAAAAGCACAAAGAAAAAGTAAATGCCAAAGGCATCTCCAACCCGTTGCTATATTTTCCTCTAAATGCTATAATAGAGGAAAATGAGCTCCAACCCACCTCTATTATAGATGAAAATA
This sequence comes from Orychophragmus violaceus, assembly GCA_030180135.1. Taxonomy (NCBI): domain Eukaryota; kingdom Viridiplantae; phylum Streptophyta; class Magnoliopsida; order Brassicales; family Brassicaceae; genus Orychophragmus; species Orychophragmus violaceus. The sequence goes on from CM058240.1 coordinate 33,489,272, forward strand.
TAGAGATTGCTATTTTTTCCTCTATTTATAGAGGAAGAAATAGCATTCCTCTATAATAGAGTCAAACTTTTTTATTTACACAATTGTCATTTAACTTTTATATTTTATAATTATAACCGAAATAAATATAAAAAACATTATTTAATTGTTGTCTATATACACATATGCAATTTCTTTGTTGCTTTTTAAACTATTTTATATTTTTATAAAAGTTTTATAAAAAAATAAAAATAAAAAGGTTTAATTTGAAACTTTTAAAAACAAAATGTATTATAAGTAAAATAAAAAAAGAATATAAGAGAGAATATTCCTTTTTAGAGGAAAATATAGAGAGAATACATTGGAGCAAAACCCAGCTCTATTATAGAGTAATAGAGACAAATATAGAGAAATACATTGAAAATGGTCTTATAAAACTTTCTAGATAAAGCAAAAAGAAAACGCCAAAACGAAAGACAACCAAAACGAAAGCAATTTTCAAAAATTTAAACACAAATAAGACGACTAGACTAGGCTACATATAAACCTAAGACATGAATCTAACTATTTCCAGGCTCGGCTCAAATAAATTTTTGGTACATTCTAAATTCTTTGATAAATGGAGGAGAAAAATTGATGGCCTCAGCTGATCAATTATGATGTCTTTGTGATTTTAGTACATTCTCAATTCTTTGATAAATGGAGGAAAATTAGTCTTTTTGTTATTTTAGTTTCCTGCTACAACATGTCAAAATATAGGATGAGGAAGCTTATGGAGCAGCAATCCAATGGTGCTTCTGGACAAGTCTCAGAGTACGGTGCAATTTTCATGTCCAATAGCTCCACGAGAAAGGAATGCCTCAGGAGAGAACTTTTTGGTTTGCCAGTGGGCAGTGCCGGTCCTGAGAATTCAAAGACCACAAGCAATTTTTAAAAAGTGGGCCACTTTTCTGAGGATCGAACCTTGGTTTAGGTGTAAAAGCCTTTTATTAAAGAGAGAGTACCACTAGACTAATGGAAGTTTTTGAAATAATGCGGCCGAAATTTGTATATTAAATTGTCGGCCACAAGCTTGGGCTTCACTGGCTTGGCCCAAGGGTCGGCTCTGCCAGTGGGACAAGCTGGTTTTGTAAAACATGTCAAAACTGGAATGCTATTGTTTTTGTTTGAGTTCAAGAGTAGGGAGCTACATGGTGTGTTTCAGGCATGTTCTGATGGTGCAATAAACATTGAGCCTAATGCTTTCTGCTCTTCTGGACTCACTTTCATGCTCTTCTTCCTCGAGATGTTTTGCTTATACTACTAAATCTCTGTCTTAACACTATTTTTGTCTTGATCCCATTTGCTTAAGTCAAGTTTACTGAGAAGTTGCGTTGTAGGCCACTTGGTGAAAGTGAGTTTCTTCATGCGATTAGTGATAATTCTCTCTCGCCGGTGAAGTTCAATTTTGGACTCTCAAAAGCACAGGTCTATAATTAATATTTCTCATGTAAATAAGCATTGGTGAATCTTTATGGTTATTGTCTCCCTCAAAAGTACCAAAGGCACAAAAGAGAAAGAAAAAAACCCAATAATGCATTGTCAAAACAATAAATAATTTGACAGTGGCTACAACATTTTAAAATGGCCAAGAATATATGGTAATTATATGATATGGAGAAAAATGATTTGAATAATGACCATTCCACATATAACGTACAAAACACCTTCAAACACACTAATTTCCGCGCACGCGCGGAGGCGAAAAATATTTCCAGTCGATATCATGTTTTCCTACTGAATATTATAGCTCGAAGCCACGAACTAACAAACATAATTGCAACATTTTTCTACCAAACAAGATAGTCTATAATAAACCATGACATCCTAAATATTTGTAGTGCCAAAAGAAATCTTATATATAATAAGAAACCAACTCTCTCCCAATGCTGCCACGTGTTCTTCTCAACCATTATGCTGTTGGGCCTGAAATAAAACATTTTCATACTCAAACTATTACATACATAAAAGCCCATAAAATAACTTCTAAGTTCTAAGAATAAAGGGCATCAAGTTTCATCGTCCAACAACACCTCTAATGTTTCTCATACCTTTGTCATGTCCTCTCACCTTCCTCTTCATACAAAGCGACGACAAGACACCGTTACGGCGCATAATTGATTCGTCAAGCTTCTTAAAATCCCATCAATTGCTATCATCGCCTACCTTCAGATCTACTCGACCTTTAACCATGTACACAATCACCGGTATTAAGGCTAGGCAGATCTTATACAGCCTTGGCAATCCCACCGTTGAGGCTTATTTCTTATGGATTTCCTGATCCTTTTTTCCTGCATCTTCTTGTCACTTCTGTCTCTCTACATTGTCCGATTGCAGTGGATCTGTGAGTATCATATGATCTGGTCGCTTTTTTGGTATATGTGTGCATGTAGTGTTTGGCTTGGGCAGAGGTTATAGGAGGGGTCTGGATGGAAGGATAGGTGGACGCGGTTTTGGTAATGGTAAGTTCAAAATCTTAAATATTGTCTTAAAAATAGAATATCAAAGTATCAGTTCATAGGCGGCAGTCCCGGCGGTTTACGAGGCTGCGATCAAGGCAGCTCAGCTTGGTCTTAACACCACTTGTATGGAGAAGCGAGGCGCAGTCGGATCCTCTCGATTTACAATTGATATTTTGTTGATCATTGTTGAGATTTAATCTGTATGTTTTGTGGATGACTCGATTGGTTAATTATTGTCTTCTCGATGACCATATATTCCCATTTGCTTGCCCACTTTTTCCATGATTACTGAATTTTGGAGTCGTCTTTTTTCTTCCATGGAAATTAAATTGTAGTTAGTCTTGGCGAATTTGGCTGTTAAACTTTAGCTTCTGATTATTTGTTTGTACCATAGCTAAGTTAGAAAACCTTAATCAGTGATCACAGTGACATTATGTGGAGTTATTTGATTATATGAAGCTTTCCGTTTCATGTACACTGTTTATTTTGTGTAAATACTTTCACAATTTTATTGTAGATGGTTTGAATTGGTTTATTGATGATATTTGGTGATTAGGTAAGGAGTAAAGTGCTGGACTCAAGAGGATCAGTCGTTTCTCTTGCTTCAAGGGGTGTGGAGATTGTATGGAATCTGGGGTTGTACTGGTTTACCTTAATGTATGATTTTTTGGTCGGAAGGGATGAGGAAGTTGATATACCATGGATTTTAAGGCTTTTAACCATGGTATATATCTTATTTATCAAGTCTTTCATTATGTTTTGGAGTCTTTTCAGGTGTTTTATAAGTTTAATGACATCTGGAGCTTAATTGGACGTTTTTGGGAGCATTTGGAGCAATTCTGCACTATTTAGAGATTTCACAGAGTTCACTGGCTGCGTTTTCGCAGTGCAACGGTCGAAGCAGTTCTGCAGTGGTCGACGCAGTAGGTAGACGCAGTTCTGCACCCAAAAATCTGCATTTTGGAGAAATTACAGTTTTTGCCCAGAAACTTCCCAGACTTGCAAAAAGGCCCCTAGACGTGTTTTAGACTATATATTAGGGGTTTTAGCCACTTGTTTAGGCGACGCTTTTCTTAAGTCTTATTTTATATTCAGAGAGAGTTAGGGGCTGATCCGGATCTCGAAAGAGAGAGGATTTTGAACCCCAGTTCTTTATTTGATTTTATAATATTTGATTTTCTATTTATGATGTTTTCTGTTTCGATGAACATGTCTGAGTAGATTACCTGTTAAGTTTAGGGATTCTCATTTGGGATTTCATGGAATTATAGGTTGATAGATATGTAGGGATTCATATCTGTTAGTTCTTCATCTAGGATTGTTCTTACTGCTTAATCTGAATTAGCTACCTAGATTTATGATGTTAGGTTGATTGATACAACGACAGTTGGTTAATTAGCTAGAAAGAATCTATATGAGCAATTTAATTACTCGCAAAGGAATTTGGTTTAATTAGATTGTGAACATATCGAACTTGGAATTAAAGCTGGTTTAATCTGTTAGTAATTGCAAAGGAATTTGGATTGCTGCACTTAGACTTAGAGAATTCTCGCAACGACAGTTGGTTAATTCTATATCTGTGTTTGAGTTCTAGAACAGTTCTTAATTAGATCATGATTGATTGATTAGCTTATGTGCCTTATTTCCTGAGAACTCCCTAGACTTAACGTTCGCTTCCTTGCTCAAAAAATCGCTATTTACTTTCTGCTTGCTTTTTAGTTTCTAATCATATTTGCTTTTTCCTAGTTTAATCTCTTCTGTTTTATAATCTATCATTGATCGGAGTCCCTGTTGATTCGATACCCTAAGTACTACAACTATATCACTGTACACTTGCAGTTAGAATAGGGATAAAACTAGACCTATCAAGTTTTTGGCGCCGTTGCCGGGGACTCTTTTGAGTCTCCGATAGATTTGAACTTAGGGTTTAGACTAGGTTTTTCGTTTTTTGTTTTTTATCACTAATTTTTTTTTCTGTTTCTTGCGTTTCAGGTACGCCTGTAATCGCCCTGCAACGATCGACATGGTCCTGTGTGTCGATCGTTGCATTCTCGAGCTTGCATCGATCGACGCTACTCTGCATCGATCAACACAATGCGAAAGAATGATGGGAATGATGGAGCAGATATTGGAAAATCAGCAGAATACCTCGTTCTGCAGAGGCTATGGTTCCTATTCATTCACCAGAGATTATGAATCTCCATCGTATCAGCCTGTTCCTCCTCACAATACATAGTCTAATAAGCTGATGAGCATGATGGAGCAGTTATTGGAGAAGCAGGAAGAGGATTTAAACTACATCAATAACTCTGGATTTCAAGAAAACAGGTTTGGTAATCAGCAAGGTAATTCTTATCAGAGAACCTATGGATCGTCCTCATATCAGACACCTCCTGCTGCTAATGCTTATAAGAGCAAGATGGAATCCATGATGGAGCAGTTACTAGAGGATCAGACCAAGACTGCTGTAGACTTCGACAGAAAGTTGGATGCTATGCATGAAAATCTGAATGGGAAGTTTGAATCTCTGAGCACACATGTGAAGAAGCTGGATGTTCAAATCCAACAGACATCTCAAGCAATACAAAGGCATAATGAAGTTGGGAAAGCTGAAAAGTACAAATCCATCAAAGCTGTGACCTTAAGAGATGAGATTGAGTTGCTAGGTGAAGAAGAGTGCATAATCTCGGATTTTATGGATGAATATTGTCTGTCTGAGACATGCATCGATCGACACCCCCTTAGTGTCGGTCGACACGCAGTTCTGACAGCAATTTTGAGTTCTTACGACGAACAGAATTCGACCATGGTCGACACTGAAGGTCGACATCATTCAATGTCGTCCGACACCACTTCTGCGTCGGTCGACGCGACAGTCGGACATACCCAATTTCGCCCAAATCTGATGTTTTTGCTAAGTAATGGGTCTACAAACCTCCAATACCATTCCCAAAAGTTCCTATAAGGTCTAAACATTGGCAGAGTGTAGAGAAGTGCATGGTGGTGGTGGATAAGTAGATGATCTCCACTGATGGTTATTTGAAAGAAGCAGTTCAGATTGGTGGAACTACAGTATCCGATAGTGGAGAGAAGAAGATGGCGGTTCCTCTTGAACCTGCTCTAACATCTTCAGAGCCTGCAACTGCTCATAAGCAGAAAGCTCCACACATCAGATCTGCACCAAAGGTAAGGTATAAATCACCCAAGCTTAAACCTCCTGACCACATTCTTTTGAATGCAGGAAAACGCAGTATCCCACCCAAGCTTCGCTCCCGCCCTGATTATGTTTACTCTTTCCTTGGGAGACCTCATGATCTGACAGCCTATACGCCACCTTGGATGAAGAGATATTCACAGAGACACTCAAAGTTTCTGTTGAAACCCCCATGAATCTGATCTGTTCCAATAGTCAAGCTACTGACTTTAAACAAGCGCTGAGTGGGAGGCAACCCACTGTTAGGTTCGTTTTTATTTTCATTTTTCGTTTTGATTTTGGTGTTTTGATTTTCTTTTAAGTGTGTTCAGAGGCGTGAGAAACAGGCAGAATCGCCTTTCATCGATCGACACACCTAGTGCATCGGTCGATGCAGTCGCGATTTATGGTTTACCGATTCGATTGCGGTCCAGACATTGGTTATTCACATAACCGCGAGCAGAATTCGCCTTGCATCGATTGACACACATTGTGCATCGATCGACGCAGGGCGACGACAGGTAACTGTTCTGCAACTTTTCGGATTGTTTCGATTTGATTATTTATTCTCACCTAACCTAAGCTTGACACTACTGGGACAGTGTGTTTTAAGTGTGGGGGAGGAGCTACTGACGCACGCTTTTGTTTTCTTAGAGTCAGTCCGTTTTTCAAAATTTGTTTTATTGAGTCAAAATAGTTTAAGTAAGAAACAATGATTTTTTGAGAAGATTAACAGCACTTGCAGGAACTTAAGTAACCATCGGGATGAAGTTGCAGATCAATCTCTGACTATTAGAAAACCCAGACACAGATCAACCTACTGAGGACACCCACATCACTTCTAGGTATCAGAGGATCCTTTTACTGACTTCACTTTAATATTGACTTAATTTTCTCACATAAGGGCTTGGTATACCTTGTGTCGGATTCCTTTGCTAGTTCTGACACAGCCTGTAAACCTGTCCTATTTGGTTCCCTTCTCCCCTTCCATAAAAAAAAAAGATAATAAACTGAGGATGAGTTAGTAACTCCGAAGTGGTCTCTCGGAGTGGTAGCTACAACTATCATATCCTGTGCATCCATGGAATGTGTCCAAAGTACACCCCAAAACGGGAAGAACACTGATACAAAAAATAAAATGATACCCAGTGGGGAAAAATCAGTTGTTAAGGAAGGGAAAAGAGAAGAAAGGGACCAAATAAAGATAGTAAGGTGGTATAGAGCTGACAAGGTAAGAGTCCATGTGCCCTTTGATCGATAATCCTTGGGTGAGACTGCACTTAAATTTCTTATAGAAGTCAGTAGGGAGAATTTGAATGCGTGAATGTGATTGTGGAGTTTACTTAGGACAGTTGCTAAGTGTGGGGGAAGTATATGTTGGTCTTGATGTCTGCAGGTGAAATCTTTCATGTGGATTACTAAGGGGAATCTGAGTGTTGTTGCTTCAAAGATGAAATGAGTTTCTGAAAGTTTTCAAACCTCTTCACCATGTCTAGTTCTTTGTTTTGTTTGAGGACAAGCAAAGGCTAAGTGTGGAGGAGTTGATATACCATGGATTTTAGGGCTTTTAACCATGGTATATATCTTATTTATCAAGTCTTTCATTATGTTTTGGAGTCTTTTCAGGTGTTTTATAGGTTTAATGACATCTGGAGCTTAATTGGACGTTTTTGGGATCATTTGGAGCAATTCTGCACTATTTAGAGATTTCACAGAGTTCACTGGCTGCGTTTTCGCAGTGCAACGGTCGAAGCAGTTCTGCAGTGGTCGACGCAGTAGGTAGACGCAGTTCTGCACCCAAAAATCTGCATTTTGGAGAAATTACAGTTTTTGCCCAGAAACTTCCCAGACTTGCAAAAAGGCCCCTAGACGTGTTTTAGACTATATATTAGGGGTTTTATCTACTTGTTTAGGCGACGCTTTTCTTAAGTCTTATTTTATATTCAGAGAGAGTTAGGGGCTGATCCGGATCTCGAAAGAGAGAGGATTTTGAACCCCAGTTCTTTATTTGATTTTATAATATTTGGTTTTCTATTTATGATGTTTTCTGTTTCGATGAACATGTCTGAGTAGATTACCTGTTAAGTTTAGGGATTCTCATTAGGGATTTCATGGAATTATAGGTTGATAGATCTGTAGGGATTCATATCTGTTAGTTCTTCATCTAGGATTGTTCTTACTGCTTAATCTGAATTAGCTACCCAGATTTATGATGTTAGGTTGATTGATACAACGACAGTTGGTTAATTAGCTAGAAAGAACCTAGATGAGCAATTTAATTACTCGCAAAGGAATTTGGTTTAATTAGATTGTGAACATATCGAACTTGGAATTAAAGCTGGTTTAATCTGTTAGTAATTGCAAAGGAATTTGGATTGCTGCACTTAGACTTAGAGAATTCTCGCAACGACAGTTGGTTAATCCTATATCTGTGTTTGAGTTCTAGAACAGTTCTTAATTAGATCCTTATTGATTGATTAGCTTATGTGCCTGATTTCCTGAGAACTCCCTAGACTTAACGTTCGCTTCCTTGCTCACAAACTCGCTATTTACTTTCTGCTTGCTTTTTAGTTTCTAATCATATTTGCTTTTTCCTAGTTTAATCTCTTCTGTTTATAATCTATCATTGATCGGAGTCCCTGTGGATTCGATACCCTAAGTACTACAACTACATCACTGTGCACTTGCAGTTAGAATAGGGATAAAACTAGACCTATCAGAAGTCGTTACGTTCCGGGCTAGGCAGCTTAGAGAATCTTTTGTGCAACTTGGGGCCTTCTTATATCAAAGCTGGGCAGGTATGTGGATCCATTTTATTGCTAGGAAATTTGTTAATAATGGCATTAACCGGATTCTCTTTTATCAATTACATCCCAGGTTCTGGCAAATAGACCTGATATCATCCGTGAAGACAACATGAACGAGCTCTGCATACTTCAAGATGATGTTCCACCATTTCCCAACGAGGTAATAATCTTATCTTTTGGAAGAATTTGTTGAGCAAGATGTTTTCATGTTTATAGTGCCTTTGTGTGATGAAGCTAAGTTGTGGAGGACTTTCCAGGTTGCTGTCAAAATCATTAAGGAAGAGTTAGGCCAACCTCTTGAGGGTCTATTTAGCAAGATTTCTTCACAAACAATAGCAGCTGCAAGCTTGGGGCAAGTTTATTGAGCTACTCTACGTGCCACTGGAGAGGATGTTGCTATCAAGGTTCTTCTAAATGGAAATATTTTGTTGTGGCTCCAGAGTTTATCTTCTTCAAAACTTGTGATATTTCATATAGGCATATCAAATTGCAACTGTTCTAAGGTTTGGGTTTGACAATTATTATTATGTATATACAGGTGCAAAGACCACATATAGAGCCCATAATTTACAGGGATCTCTATCTTTTCTGAACCCTTACCTCATTCTTAAATGGCTCCAGTATACAGAAAATGGGCTGCAACTCAGAGCTAATAGTTGATGAATTTGGAGAAAAACTTTTAGAGGAGCTTGACTACACCTTGGTATGTCATATAATTTTAATTTGACTTTGTGCTTTTTTTTACTGAGTACTAAGCATCTGTTTTCTGACTCAGGACATTTGATTAAGCACTGCCCTACAAATGGCGACCCTAACTATGATGATAAGAGAAATAAACCACCTACCAGTAGCCCTAAGTTTATGAAACCAAATGAGTACGTTGTTGTCGCTAATTTACGTTGAGATGTTGTCATATGCTATTGTTTCACAAATATTCAGACTGAATGCTTTGTGTATTTAACAATTTTTAGGGCTGCGTTTGAGAAAGACATGGAGAGATTGCAGTCAACAACATGTTTTGTTAGGGAGCTTCCTCCTGAACTAAAATGCCCCTTATGCAAAGAAGTGCCGAGAGATGCTGCCCTAACAAGTAAATGATGTTTCTAGAGTTTCTCTGACAAGTGTAAGTTCTCTTATCAAATTTTCCAATAAATCTGACGCATTTGCTGTCCTGCAAAAAATATCTTCTGTAATCATTATCTATTACGGATGTTGTTTTTTACTTCATTAATCTATTGTCAAATTTTCCAATAAGTCTGATGCCTTTGCTGTTCTGAAAAACAAAAAATCTTATTTAATCATTATCCATTACAGATTCTGGCTTTTTGACTTCATTAATCTACAAATTCAGGTATCAGAGATCACATAATTACAAAGTCAATGTGTGTTTGTGGAGCCACCTATGTACTAACTGATGATCTTCTACCGAACTAGACCCTTGGGGATACTATAAACCATATCTGGGAGTCTGATAACAGTAGTGTTGAGAACGATGGCATTGTGTCAAGTCCAAGGTAACTCATTCTCTTTCGTAGTCTGTTCTATTTGTTTGTACCATCATTTCTTTACTAATGCGTATCAAATCTAGATATGAAGTCTGCACGTTGTCCACCTCCAAAGTTTATATCTCTTACTACATTTGCTTCACCTAAAGGGGAATAGAGACCAGCTCCTGGTAACAACAATGAGACTTTAACTCTCAAGCCGCCAGTAGAAATAGCGGAGATCACAAGTGCTCCTAGGGTGTCTTAAGAAATAGTTATAGTGGAAAATCCAGTAGATGCATCCGAAAGATCGAGTGGCAAGGAAGCAGCAGTTTCACAGGGGATCATCATGTTGATTATGGCCTTGATTATGTTTGTATGATTCTTGCGATGAATCTGTCTTATCTCATAAGTTTCCCATGGATTTATTGTTCCATCATCTAGATTTCACGATTTACAATTGAGATATTGAGTACGGAATCCAGCATCTAAGGTCACGTTCGTTTTTGTTTCCATCTGCAACATCTGGATGCAAACTTATAGATGTTGTTCGTTTGATCATAATAAATTATGAGATTGGATGCTGATTCTAGATGCAAATTCTTTTGCATCTAAAAATCTGGAATTTTCAGCAGAAATGAAGAGTTTGGAACTTTGGATGTAGAATCTGCATCTCATTTGTGTAAAAGACTAAAATACCCTCATTAAAATTAAAAAAAAAAAACGAAGTATTTTTTTATTCAAATTTTCAACTCTCTCCGCGTCTCTCTCTCCTCGTCTCTCTCAATCCTATCGAAGAGAACCTAAATCGTCTCCTGCAGTTTCACCGGAGAAAACCTAAATCGTCTCATGCATCTCATTGTTTCATCCTTATTTGTTTCTGTAAGCTCCACCTCATGTTTCTGCTTTTCGGTTTTCAGATCTTGTTCTAGGGTTCAGGTTTATCAATCATGGGTTTGATTTCGTGTTTGTAGATCATGTTTAGGTTCGATTTCGTGTTTGTATATCATGTTTAGGTTCGATTTCGTGTTTGTAGACTTGGGTTTTACTTGAAAATGAGTTCAGCTCTCACTAACTGAAATCCAGTTGAAAATCATCTTATGAGCTGATCTTACAAGTGAAAATGGTAAACGTTTGGTTTTATGAGCTGGGTTTTGGCTGATCTTATGAGTGAATTTGGTCACAGGAGACTGTAGTGGAGTTATTGTGCGTTCTAGGTCGTCGTCCATGGCTACCGATTGTAGTTTGTTGCAGCTCTGCGATGAACTTGATTCCTTATATACTCTTCCTTACTTCCTTAGCTGCTTTGGTAATCTCTTCTTTTAGCTTTCACATTTCAACTTCTTCATTGTTTGGTTGCTTTATGATTCTTTACTGTTTATGTATCCGTAGAGAATCTAATGTTCTTGATTCTAAGAGACCCTTGTTGTTGAATCACTTGCTTGTTCATCATGATTAGTGTTCAATTTTTTATCGCTTTTGATTCGGATTCTTATTGCTCTATGTCCTTTGAGATTTGATGAGATCTAATATTGAATGTATCAGGTCTTGTATTGGATCGTAATTCGGGATTAATGTAATTGAAGCTCCAACATTTGCATAAAGCTAATTTATTTATGTGATTGTTTGTTTTGGGGCAGGCTATTAGTGAGCAATTGGTGCAGTTGATGTTTGAAACATTCAATGTTTCTGGATTCTATGCATCAGAGCAAGCAGTGTTGTCCCTTTATGCTGTTGGAAGGATCTCCGGTTGAACTGTTGACATTGGTCATGGGAAGATAGGTATTATAACTTGGTCGTCGTTTGTTATAATCTGATCTTACTTGGTCGCTGTTGTTTCCCTTTACAACCCTTTTCCATGCTCTGAAACGTTTATTTAAACCAAATATCTTTGTCCTATAAGTTGTTGTAGATTGGAGGTTCCTTATGTATGTAGCTGGTTATGATCATGATGTTGTTATGTATAATGTTTTAGCTTTGCGATTGATCTCTCAATTGTTTTTTAACTCTTTTTCAGCGTATCCAGCTATTGCCCCAGTTCTTGAAGGTGCTATGCAGCACATTGCCTCGAAAAGTTTTGAGCTTGGTGGAACCGAACTTACAAAACTCTTTGCCCAAGAACTTGGAAAATCCAACCCTTCAATGAATCTCAGCATGTCTGATGTTGAAAAACTGAAGGAACAGTATGCAAACTGTGCTGAAGATGAAATTGCGTACGAGAAAATCCAAAACTGTGAAATTGAGCATACGCTTCCTGATGGACAGGTTTGTGTGGCTACAAATCAAGAGTCTACAACTTGTGTTGCCTTATACACAATATATATACACGGATCAACATGTTTATTATTGTAAAAAGAACACTTTCAATAATTTGAAGTAATAGATTTTCAAAACTCTTTGGTCAAGATTGATTTTCATTCTTTATTAGGATATGATTTTAGAATCTATCTTATACTCAAATGATTGTATACGAATTAAATCAAATTTAAAATTTAAATAATTAAATTTTTGATAATTATTTTATGAAATTTAAAATGGGTTTGAGAAAAATAAATAAATTATAAGAGAAAATGAATATTATTTTATGAAAAATATATATTTTTAATTATTTTAGTGTAAAAGTATAATTTTGAACCTAAAAACTATTACATGAAAACATGTCATTTTTAGTCTTTTTAAACTAGTTGCATCTGGATGCTATTAGAAACGCAAAAACGAACAAATTTGCATCTGGATGGAAAATCTGGTTGCAACATCTGAATGTAAAAACGAACAATATCTAGACGCAGCATCTGGATGCAAAATCTGGATGCAGCATCTGCACGCGGAAACGAATAGCACCTAAGAAGATTAAATTCACAGAATAACAATTACAAATTCCTAAATAATAACATAATAAATAGTAGGACACGTGTTTAGAGACAGGGTCCAAAAATACACAAACCTCGATAGCTTACCTGCAAAGAACTCAAATAATTAAAATAGCAAATTAAAATAATTTTAACACAAAGACCCCGCGCGTGCGCGGAAATGTGGAAATCTACCAGTTTAATTAAAAAGAGATAATCCACAATTTCCGACGGAAAATAAATTTACTGGAATTCAAAGTTTGGAATATATAAAACACTAGGTATACACTTCTAACCCGAACCGAACTTTTATTTTTTTGGGAGTTAAATTTCAATTATAGATTCTGAATTAATCCACAACTTTTCAAAGTTAATTCAGTTATTTGTTTGGTTAGTTTTCCGTTTTTAGTATTTTTTTTAATAATCAAACCAATTTTACCAAATTATATCTAAAATTTTGAACAAAAAAACAAATAACTGATTTTATTTGGTTCAATTCGACAGATTTTCTAGTTTCCGAATTAATCTGAAAACCAAACTAACCACAATCCACCCAAACCAGCAGACCTAATAAAACACTTAATCGATCAACGTATAAAAATTATACATAGATTGTGGAAATTTGTTATCGATCATATATATAGAGGACTTTAAAGTTTGTCGTTGACAACATACAGATCAAAAAAATTCTGCATGCATGTAACATCATTTAAATGCTTAATGAATTTGGACTTTGGATAATGCCATTTATATCTACTAATTTATCTAAATAAAATAAGTCTATCAAATGTACAAATGGTAAATTAATGTAATAAATAGAATAGATATTAGTGGAATTGTGGGAAATTACATTTATTTTTTCTACAATATTCCACTAAAACTTAAAAAAATATTAAATGGATGATTGTTAGAAAAACTTAACATAATTAGTTATTCTGCTGGATTCTATACGCACAATCATTTGGACCTCAAAACTTTTTGAGAAGTGTAGAATAATTTTTTTTTGACCCGTAAACATAATAGAAAATGATAGAAAAGCAAACAGAAATTTTTTTCTTACGAAAATTGATGTAATAATGATGAGAATTATGGAGTACAAATAATTTAGGGCCGCTTAATTAATAGCCCGTCAAATCAAATTACACACTGATGCATAATAGTGAGCGACATGAATTGTAACATTTTTGGCATTTAGTTTTACTTTCTATCAATAAAGTTTGATATCATTTTCTTGAAATGACATTTCCACAGAAATGTATAAATCGTCGTACGTGTGTTTTTAGAAATTCGAAAGGTAACTATAATGGAAACCTTACAGATATTTTAATTCTTATCCCTTTTATTTTTCTTCTAAAACTAAGAGCGCAATCATAGTTGATAGAACACATTCATATTCTTCTTTTTTTGTTGTTGTTGATAAAATATAAATTGCTAAAAATAAAATATTAATATTCTTGTCTTATATATAAAAATATTTTAAATGCGTGATTTTGTTTTGCGGATATATTAGTTAACGAACGTAATTAAGCGGGTGTACAAATGGAGTGAGTGGCAACACGTACTGACTCGCTTGATCCAGACACCTTTAAGTTTCCTCTGCAGGTTCTTATTGTACCTAGCAACGTTTTTATGCAGTATTTGTACACGTGAAAACACAAAGAACACCTTAATACAAAATACTTCACGAACAAGTTACCAATTTTAACTTTATTATAAATCTCTTGAACAAATTACAAAAATTTTGTTTAATCATTTTTATACGACTTCCACTACAAGAAAACTGTTCTATAAGCCAAAAATTGTGGCTATAATAACCTTAGCCACGTATAGCCATATTCGTGGCTATAGGCTCGTGAATATCGCAGAATCGTGGCAACTCGTGGCAACGTTTCTAAGGATTAGCCACGAAAAGTTTCGTGGCTATTAGCCACGAATAGCCACTAACATATTTTGTGGCTATATTCCACGAATATTCACAAATTTTTCCGTGATAATTTTTTTTAAAATAACAAAAAATATATACAAAATACAAAAAATATTTATTCATTAAATATTTTTATTTATAAACAAAATACAAAATACAAAAAATACAAAACAAAAGAATACAATGTTTATATATATATATATATATATCGATTCCGTATTATCGCCGCCGTCGCTCACGGACTGCCGCCAGCGCTCACTGACTGCCTCCGCCACTACACCACCTACTGGCGACCACACCTCATATCTGCCTTGTCGGATTCGACGACGACAACACTCTCCTTTGTTGTGTCTGTCGCCTTCGGATTTAACCCATGAGCCGATTTTGCAGAGCCTGTCGCCTTCCGTCATGGTGGAACTGAGAGCAGGCATGAAAATCTCTCGGATCTTGGCTCGTACGGTGACGATTCGTGGTTTGTTAAACCGGAAATGCGTAACAGAGGATGATCTGGTTTTGTCAAATGACCTGCTAAATTTTTTGACACCGAACATATTCTATGCTAGTCACCCCATGAGTGATCAGCTCACATACACTTGGATATAGACCTTAGCCAAGGTAGCGTGACTATCACAACAAATAAATATTGGTTATACTGGTTTCAGACACAATGGAATCTTGTATACTAGGTTCTTTAGCCACTCTGCATTTTTTCCGGCAGACGTTAATGCTATAAATTCCGATTCCATAGTCGCATTTGTAATGCAAGTTTGCTTTTTAGAAGCCCACGAAATGGTACCTCCCCAAGAAAAAACACCCAACCACTTGTATAAGAATGATCTTCTACGTTGCTAATCCAATTTGCATCTAAATACCCTTCTAGAACCGAAGGAAATCCGACATAAGACAAACCATAATTTTCGGTTCCTTTCAAGTACTTGAGCACCCGTCTAAGGCTTGCCAATGTTGAGTACTAGGATTATTTGAGTTGTGATACTGCTTGTCATGTATTAGGCATAAGCTTCACACTTGCATACATGAGAGTGCTTATTGGAGAACAATTCTAACAATTAAACTTCTTAACCACTTTCTCAATGTAATGAAACTGTGTCAAAGATACTCTTTTACTTTTACGCTTGATTCTAATTCCAAGAATCACATTCGCCTCTCCCATGTCTTTCATGGAAAAATTTGATAACAAAAATGCTTTTGTAAGATCTACTTGTTTAAGGTCGGTGCCAAAGATCAACATGTCATCAATATACAAGCAAATGATTACTCCATTACCAGACTCATCAAATTTTCTGTATAAACATTTATCTGATTGATTAAGATTAAATCCACTTGATAAGACAACCTCATCAAACCTTTGATGCCACTTCTTAGGTGCTTGCTTTAGGCCATACAATGATTTTATTAACTTAAACACCTTAGGCTAATTACCAAGCATAATAAAACCCTCGGGTTGTTTCATAGACATTCTAAAACAGTAAGAATGATGTATTGACATCCATTTAGTGAATCACAAGGTTATTAATAGCTGCCAAAGCAATTAATAGCTTTATAGACGAGATCCTAGCACTTGGAGCATATATATCGAAATAATCAATACCTTTCCTTAGTTTAAAGCCTTGAATAACCAATCGATATTTAAACTTGATGATTGTTCCATCAACTTTCATCTTATTTTTGAAGATCCATTTGCATCCCAAAGGTTTTCAACTAGGTGGGAGATCCGATAATATCCAAGTATTATTTCCCATATGGAGTTCATCTCATCATTTATTGCTTCTTTCCAAAAAGCAACGTCTTGAGACTTCATAGCCTCACCATATGTCTTAGGATCATTATCAATATGATAGGAGTACAAGTATTGGAAACCAATCTCATCCCTAGATCCCTCAACCAAATAGAATTGAAAATCAGGACCGAATGAATTTTCGATCCTCCCTCGTTTTCTCCTACGGAGCATGGGTGACATGTTAGAAGGCATGACTGTTTCGTCTCCTTATTTAGTTCCAATTGAACTAGGAATCATATTCGTTGGTACATGTATAGATGAAAAAATTTTCCATCAAATATTACATCTGATGTGAGATGAGGAGGCGTGATGGTTGATGGCCGCGAGAGAGATGGACGGTGGGACAAAGCTGCTGTCCGAGGGCACTCTCAGCTTGGTCTGTGGGTGGTCGAGGGTGGTTTCGAAGCTACTGATCTTGATGAACACTTAGTACAAACGAGCAAGCAAGTAACAAGCGAAGATGTCTCGATCTCTAGAGGGGCAGCCGCGCGGTAGAGAGAGAGAGAGCACAAACCGTTAGGGTTTTTCTTAGCTTAAACTTACTTAGTTTTTTCATTAAACCAAAAGAGTGTCTAAATAAGATTACAACTAAAGAAACTTGGGCCAAAACAAATGGGCCATCGAAAATAACAAGGAAAAGGCAAAAGAATAGAAACAAGACAGAAAAGGAAAGTCTTGGTCGCAAGAAAAGAGAGAGGCCGGCCTGTCTCTCTAGTGAACGGGCCTCGGATCACCTCGTTAAAAACCTTGTGAAGAAAACCCATTTGGGACAAAACCTCACAAGGGAAAAAGAGTATGATCCTTAACCCAGAGATAGACCGGTCTAGTGATCGTCTGGCTCGATGCAGAAGATCATGGTCGGTCCGATCGACCGGAGTAAGGGCCAGGGCGTGGTCGGCTCGAATGGGTCACCGTCTTGAGTCTGGATCATCCTATGGGCCAACTGGTTCAGGACAGGTTGTCCTTGATCGAGCTGGCCTAGCTGGGTTGTGATGTCTTCTAAGCTTGTCCTCGAGATCAGCTGCTCCATGGCATTGTTGAATTCGGCCTGTATCTGTCGCTGTCCCGAACGTGTCCTAGGTACGTCTCGCATGGTTGGAAATAGGTCGGCCAGCCTCTTGGTCGAGTCTGGTCTGTCTCGCTCATCCATCTCCATGTCGGTCAAGCTGATGTCCTCATCATTCCCACCCTCTTGAAGAGGTTCTGGCCTCACAACGGTATAACCTGCACAATAAGGAGACAAATCAGAAATATTAAAACTCGACGATATGCTCATCTCACCTGGGAGTTCTAATTGGTAGGCATTGTCGTTGATCTTCTTCAGGACCCAGAATGGTCCATCTCCACGTGGGGCCAGCTTGGATTTCCTCTTGTTTCGGAACCGTTCATGTCGCATGTGAACCCAAACCCAGTCGCCTGGCCTAATGTCGACCTCCTTCCGGTGTTTATCGGCCTGCTTTTTGTACTGCTCCGTCCTCTTCTCGATGTTCTCCTTGACCGCCTGGTGCAGCTTGGCGACGGCCTCGGCCTTGCGCTCTCCATCAAGATTGATGAACTCCAGTGCGGGCAGCGGTTTCAGATCAAGTGGAGTATCTGGCTTAAATCCATACACAACCTCAAAAGGAGACATCTTAGTAGCAGAGTGTTTGGTACCATTATAAGCAAATTCAACAAAAGGAATGCAATCCAACCAATTTGACAAATTTTTACCAACAGTGGCCCTTAAGAGGGCTTAGAGAGTACGGTTCATGACCTCAGTATGTCCATCCGTCTGTGGATGACAAGTGGTCGAGAACAGCAGCTTGGTTCCAAGCTTTCTCCACAACGTCCTCCAGAAGTGACCTAGGAAGGTCGGGTTACGATCGGAGACGATAGTCAGGGGCAGTCCATGCAATCTGACCACTTCTTTGAAGAAGAGGTCGGCGGTCTGAGTAGCATCGTTCGTCTTAGAACACGGTATGAAATGAGCCATCTTTGAAAACCGGTCGACCACAACGAAGATTGCATCCTTGTTCCTGATCTTAGGCAAACCAAGCACAAAATACATGGAAATATCGACCCATGGTCGGTTAGGTATAGGAAAAGGTAAGTAGAGACCGTGAGGATGTGACCTGGATTTAGACTTAAGGCATGTGATGCACTTGGAGCAGAAACGCTCCATATCTCGTTTCTGATGTGGCCAGTAGAAGTGCTCGACTAGGACACTCAGTGTCTTGTCCACGCCAAAGTGTCCCATTAGTCCTCCTCCATGGGATTCTCGGATCAGGAGCTCTCTTATCGATGCTTGAGGAATGCACAGTCGCTTTCCTTTGAATAGGAATCCGTTATGCAAGTAGAAAACTCCCTTTGGTCCATTGCGACATTCCTGAAAAATTTCACTAAAATCAGGATCAGTATCATAATCTTCCTTAATAAGTTCAAATCCCAAGACTTTGGCCTCCATGGTGCTGATCAGTGTGTATCTCCTGGACAGTTCATCAACTACCATGTTTTCCTTTCCCTTCTTGTACTTGATGATGTACGGAAAGGTCTCCACGAACTCAAGCCACTTGGCGTGCCTCCTCTTCAGATTCGTCTGTCCTCTCAGATGCTTGAGCGTCTCGTGGTCGGTATGAATAACAAACTCCTTGGCCAGCAAGTAATGCTGCCAAGTCTCCAAGGATCTAACCAACGCATACAACTCCTTGTCATAGGTAGGATAGTTGAGCGCGGCTCCACTCAACTTCTCGATGAAATAGGCGACCGACCGTCTTCCTTGCGTCAGGACAGCTCCAATTACTAAACCTGAGGCATCACACTCAATCTCAAACGTCTTATCAAAATTAGGCAAAACCAAAATAGTAGCATGGGTTAGCAAATCCTTGAGCTTCTAAAATGCGGTTTCCTGCGACTGGCCCCATTTGAACGGGACTTCCTTCTTGGTCACGGCTGTGAGAGGGGCGGCCACAGTGCTAAAGTCCTTCACAAACTGTCTATAGAAACTGGCCAAACCGTGGAAACTCCTGACATGGCCGATCGTGGTCGGGGTCGGCCATTCCTCAATCGCTTTGATCTTTTCTTGGTCAACCTGTAAGCCCTGCAAACTCACAACAAAACCTAAAAAGACAAGCTCATCAGTGCAGAAGGTGCACTTCTTGAGGTTCGCGTAAAGACCCTCCTGTCGAAGAGTATCTATCACTTGCTCAAGGTGCACCAGATGGTCAACAAAACATTGACTATAAATCAAAATAATGTCGAAATAAACAACAACGAACTTACTGATGTAGGCGCTTAAGACCTGGTTCATGAGACACATGAACGTACTGGGTGCGTTTGTAAGGCTGAATGGCATGACCAACCACTCATACAGGCCTTGCTTAGTCTTGAAGGCCGTCTTCCATTCGTCGTCTTCCTTAATTCGGACCTGATGGTATCCACTTCGTAGATCGATCTTAGAGAACACGGACGCTCCGTGTAGCTCGTCCAACTTGTCATCCAGTCGTGGTATGGGATGCCGGTACTTGATGGTGATGTTGTTGATGGCCCGACAGTCGACGCACATCCTCCAATATCCGTCTTTCTTGGGAACTAGCAAGACCGGAACGGCACACGGGCTGAGGTTCTCCCGGATATAGCCTTTGGACATGAGATCATGCACTTGTTTCTCCAATTCCTTGGACTCGGTCGGGTTCACCCGGTATGCAGGTCGGTTGGGCAGTGCCGCTCCTGGCACGAGATCGATCTGATGCTCAATGCCTTTGATGGGAGGTAGGCCGGCTGGTATCTCGTCCGGAAAGACATCCTTAAACCTGTCCAACAAAGAAACAACTTCCCGGGGCAGCTCAACATCGTTTGAACACGAGTGTAAAGCCTCCCTAAAGATCATTAGTAGCACATGCGTGTTCTGAACAATAGCTCTAGAAACGGAATGAGAAGAGATAAGAAGATTGGTCTTACGGTTCTTCTTTCCTTGGCGAGGTGCAGTTGCATTTATGCACTTCCTGCGGTATGAGCGGTGCAAGCTGGTACTTCCGCTTGTCATGGAAGAATGAGTAGTGATTGGTCCGTCCGTTGTGCAAGGACTCCTTATCGAACTGCCATGGTCAGCCAAGCAAGAGGTGCCCTACCTGCATAGGAACCACGTCGCATACTACCTGATCGTGATATCGTCCAATGTTGAAAGGTACGGTTACTTGATCTGCGATCCGGATCTCTGTGTCATCGTTCAGCCACCGAAGCCGGTACGGCCGCGGGTGCTTAGTCACTTGAAGGCCGAGTTTATCGACCATGTTCCTGCTGGCCACGTTAGTACAAGATCCACCATCGATAATAAGACTACATACCTTGTTGTTCACAGTACATCGAGTGTGGAAGATGTTCTCTCGTTGAACCGTCTCTCCCGAGTCAGCATACTCGATGGGCGTCCCTGTGTCAAGTTCCTCCATGTCTTCATCCCCCTGTTCATCCTGAGACTCGTACTCACCGGCCTCGTTCGGGATCATGATCCTCCGGTTCAGACAGTCTCGAGGCATATGTCCCTTACCCTGACACTTAAAACAGGTGATATCTCTAGAACGGGACGTGCTAGGGAACTTACCTGGGTCTGGTCGGTTGGGCTTAGACGTCTCAATGGTCGGCTTCTTGAACCTAGACTCAACCTTAACCGGCTTACCTTTTTCAACGGGCCGTGGAGTTGGCGCGGTCCAAGGTGTGTTGGTCCTAGGCAGGGTTGTGGTCGCGGACTTCCGCTTATTGTGATGCTCAACCTGTATACACAAATGCAACAATTCGGGCATATCGTGATAAGGTTGAATCTCTACCTTTCGAGCGATCCTCTCGTTCCGTCCGTCCACGAACTGGGCCATCAGGGTCTCTTCTGAATCGTCCAACTCAAGTCTATTCCGTAATTTTTCGAACTCTTCGAAATATTCTTCGACCGTCTTGGTTCCCTGCATCAGCTTACGAAAACGTTTCTGCAAATCTCTATGGAAATGGGTAGGAACATACCTACGCCTTAACTGGAACTTCATGTCAGTCCACGAATTGATCGGTTCGTACCGATGGCGCCTTCGTTCTGCAGCATCCCGGTCCCACCATGACAGGGCATGCCCTATGAACTGGGCCACTGCTAGAGATATCTTCCTGCCTTCGGGATATCCGTAATGGTCGAAGATATGCTCCATCCTCCGCTCCCAGTCTAGATAGTCCTCTGGGTCCACTTTTCCTGCAAAAGTAGGAGGTTTTAGCTTGATACCATTAGGATATGGACGTTGTACCTCCTGTTCTCGTATGCGTCCTCAGTGAATGTGGTCGCACTGGTATGGTGGTCGCGGTCCGTAGCATCCGTCCTCAAGCTCATCCGTATCGTCGTCCGTGTCATCCATTCAGACGTCCTGTAAGCGTCCGGGTCGTTCAACTCGTCCACGGTTCGGGCCTGGTCGACGTTGCTGGTCGTTCCAAGGATGTGGGGCCTCTGGTCTATGCGGATGCTCTCCTGGCCGAGGCTGAAAAGCGCCGGGCCGAGGTTGCTGATCTTCCGACCGAGGTTGATGCTCGCCGGGACGCTCCAAACGGTCCAGTCGGGCTCCGATCGTCTGGATAGCAGCCAGGATCTGAGTGAGGTCAGTTGGGCCGCCTTGTTGGGCTTGCTCATCGGCCATTATTCCTGCACACTCAACAAACAAGTCAAACGTACCAAAGAAGAGAAATGGAAAGAACTAAAATAAAAAAACGCAACCAAATCGGAAAGGAAACAAGGTGTGGCCGAGACAAAAAGGAAAGCAATACAAAGGCGACTTTTTTTTTGAC
Source organism: Orychophragmus violaceus (assembly GCA_030180135.1). Lineage (NCBI taxonomy): Eukaryota > Viridiplantae > Streptophyta > Magnoliopsida > Brassicales > Brassicaceae > Orychophragmus > Orychophragmus violaceus. The sequence goes on from CM058240.1 coordinate 33,511,594, forward strand.
TAGAACTATAAAAGTAAAGTAAGGTAAACCAAGATTAAGTGAAGGAAAAATAATCAGAACTAAATCGCAATTCACTTAATTCAAACCGCAAGCACAAGGGAAACCCTAATGCCCTAGATGTGGCCGCTTCGGAGATTGACAACCTAGCACTAACGAAGAACTAGGCCGAGAACACTAAAAAAAAAACTAACCAGGAAGCAAAACAACCAAGCAATCGAGACAATCAACAACCTAGCAGGTTCTACAATCGATTCATGCAAGGGTATCCGGCCGGAAGTGAACAAAAAAACTAGCAACTTAATAATTTTTTTTTTTTGATTTTTGATTTTTAAAGAGACAAAGAACAAAACATTACTGAAACTAAGAAAGGGAGAAGAAATAACCGGGCTGGTCAGGAGCTTTAAAGCTCTGATACCAGATGATGTGAGATGAGGAGGAGTGATGGTTGATGTCCGCGAGAGAGATGGACGGGTGGGATAAAGCTGCTGGCCGAAGGCACTCTCAGCTTGGTCAGTGGGTGGTCGAGGGTGGTTTCGAAGCTACTGATCTTGATGAACACTTAGGAAAAACGAGCAAGCAAGTAACAAGCGAAGATGTCTCGATCTTTAGAGGGGCAGCCGCGCGGTAGAGAGAGAGAGCACAAACCGTTAGGGTTTTTCTTAGCTTAAACTTACTTAGTTTTTTCATTAAACCAAAAGAGTGTCTAAATAAGATTACAACTAAAGAAACTTGGGCCAAAACAAATGGGCCATCGAAAATAACATGGAAAAGGCAAAATAATAGATACAAGACATAAAAGGAAAGTCTTGGTTGCAAGAAGAGAGAGAGGCCGTCCTGTCTCTCTATTGAACGGGCCTCGGATCACCTCATTAAAAACCTTGTGAAGAAAACCCATTTGGGACAAAACCTCACAAGGGAAAAAGAGTATGATCCTTAACCCAGAGATAGACCGGTCTAGTGATCGTCTGGCTCGATGCAGGAGATCATGGTCGGTCCGATCGTCCGGAGTAAGGGCCAGGGCGGGGTCGGCTCAAATGGGTCGCCGTCTTGAGTCTGGATCATGCTATGGGCCAACTGGTTCAGGACAGGTTGTCCTTTATCGAGCTGTCCTAGCTGGGTTGTGATGTCTTCTAGGCTTGTCCTCGAGATCAGCTGCTCCATGACATTGTTGAATTCGGCATGTATCTGTCGTTGTCCCGAACGTGTCCTAGGTACCTCTCGCATGGTTGGAAACAGGTCGGCCAGCCTCTTGGTCGAGTCTGGTCCGTCTCGCTCATCTAGCTCCATGTCGGTCAAGCTGATGTCCTCATCAACATCTCTTGACCCAATTACAGTGTGAACCGATATAAAATCATTAGGTTCTATGACATAAAACCTATAAGCCTTGGAATGCTCAGCATATCTATTAAAGATGCAATCAATACCTCTTTCTCCCAAGGTTTTAATCTTGGGTTGGGGAAGTCTGACAACAGCCCTATATCCCCAGAATCGAAGATAATTCAAGCTTGGTTTCTTTTTGTACCAAAGTTCATAAGTTGTAATTTTGTTCCTATTGTTAGGAACTCTATTTAATAAATAACAAGCTGTTAACATTTCTTCTCCCCAAAATTAGTCACTCAACCCGAGTAGGATAACATGGAATTATCTATTTTCTTTAGAATTCTATTTTTCCTTTCGGCATCCTCCGATATAGTGGGCATAGGCATGCATAGACCATACACAATATTTAGTGTTGCGAGGAGAAAATGCTTTCCTTTTCCATCTTTGAAAATTTATTTCCTCAAAAATTTTCAACTTTCCAAACTTCGATGTCATCTCTCACACCGATACACTAGCCATAGTTCAGAAGATAATACTCTTTAAGATTTTGGTGAAGAACCGTGTGGTGTCCCGAATGTGTGAACAATGAAATTGGATAACGACTGAATCATGTACGTGAGCACTTTCCTTAAAGAGTATTTCGACCCTATTCCAAGCCTTAGGTTACACGAATCCCTTTGTAGGATAAGACAACCAAAGTCTCCCTCTTGTTCTAGGATAAGATACAAGAGATACAAATATAGTTTTCTTTACTTATATGTGTTTCTTCAAAGATCTTTGATGATCTTTTGAAGCAATGAATCTCTCTCTTCATCTCTCTTTCTTATTTCTTTTCTTGTTGGTGATTTCTTTTGCTTATGATTTTTTTGGTATGAATAATTAGCATATGCTAACAACTCTTTATATAGAAAGCAAAGAGTTGTAATTGTTAACCATCAACCATTGCAATCATTGATATCAAAAGTTGTAAGGGTTCATCAATGGTTGCAATAGTTCATAACCAAAAGTTGCAATGGTTCATCACCAAGAGTTGCAATGTTTCATTTAATAAATTGCAACTCTTCATTAATATTTATAATCAGACACTTAAATCTCTAACAAAACAAACAACATATATTATATTAGGTATTTTATGAGCAAATGGAACTGATTTTATTACTAGAGACAGAAAATAGGGTACCAAATACATAGAGAAAATGATTAAAGGAAGAGTCAATATATATATTATATGTATATCTTAAAATAATATTGGTGTTGTAAAAGATGATTATTCATCATCACACTTGTCAATTTAAGGAAAAAGCATGTGGTGAATTGAATATTGGTTTGGCAATGTGGCAACTCATGCAAGAAGAAGATAAGTGAATTGAACTTCTCTCTTCACTTTCAACACACCAACGGAAAAGAAAAAAAAAGTGTAAGAGAGAGAGTGTGTATGTGTAAGAGAAGAAGAAATATATAAAAGAATTTATTAGAAAAGTTAGTATATCATAATATTTTCACAACACGTTATCAGCATGAATGTCTTGTTGTCCGATCAGCATCATCATCTGTTCAATATTTTGCCGTCTTTTTGCTTGTTCACTATTACAAAAGGTAAAATTTATTTTAGTTAAATTTATGCTAAAATTATGTTAAATTATCACCTACGGAGTGGAAGGTTATACCTCCTCCTAAACCGAGTGGTAGGTTAGACCTCCTCAAAATCACATGGAAGGCTTTGTCTCATCAGATGATTAATTTTATATTATATTTTAATATACACTTGTATTGCAACTAAATATTTCATATAATATTTAAAATATTTTATTTCGCTAAAATAATTATCTTTTGAGAATTAATAAATGTTTTAATTATATATAGATATCATGTCGAATTTGGCAAAACTCGAAATCATTGCCCTTGATGCTGCTGGCAAGAACTATATGATGTGGGCATCAGATGCAAAATGGCATCTAGGATCAAATGGTCTTCTGAAAACCATTGATCTATCGAAAACGACGTCTGATGAGGATAAGGCTAAGGCCATGGTGTTTTTACGCCACCATATCCACGATAATTTGAAAAATTAATACATCACGAAAGAGGATCCATTGGATCTCTATCAATCACTTAAAGACAGGTTTGATCATCAAAAATACGTGATATTGCCAAAAGCCATATATGACTGGCTGCACCTCCGATTCATGGACTACAAAAATGTTGAAGAGTATAATTCCGCATTGTTCATCATTACTGCCAGGATGACATTGTGCGGAGAAAACATAAGTGACTTTGATATGATTGAAAAGACGCTCTCCACATTCCATTCCGGAAATGTAGTCCTGCAGCAATAGTATCGGGAAAAAGGTTACACTCGCTACTCAGAGTTGATGCAAGTCCTCCTTGTAGCAGAGCAAAATAATGAACTTGTGATGTTAAACCATCAGACTCGTCCAGCTGGATCAGCTCCATTCCCTGAAGCGAATGTCGCAACATCCAATAATAATGATGACTATCGTGGGCGAGGACGAGGACGCGGCAGAGGTTGTGGTCGAGGTCATGGACGATATCGTGGACGTGGAAAAGGAAGAGGTTTCAACACTAGAAAAACAATAACTTCCAGATAAATGAAGGTGGTCGCACCATAAAGAAGCCGACCGATAGTGCTTGTCACAGATGCGGCATGAAAGGGCATTGGGAACGTACATGTCGTACAACTAAGCACTTTGTCGATCTGTATCAAGCTTCTCAGAAGGCAACGATCAATAATGTTGAAACTAACTTCATCAGCGATGAAGCCGGCCCTTCCTTTAGCAACCTAAATGACGACACTCATTTGGATGTTGCAGATTACCTCATCGATGAAGCTTAAATGAGTTGTCAAAGACACTGAATACTAAAACTTGATGTTTTATATTATGTTTTTATAACTAAGTTTAAATGGTAGTTTTTAATAATGTTGTATAATATGGTTGTGGTTTTAATAAAATAAAAAATATGTAAAATAGTTTTATAAATATTTCTCCATTATGTTATAAAGAATCTCTTTAGGATTTTGTTTCATTCTGTTGAAATAATTTTATGAATATTATGACACAGAAGATGTCACAAATCGAGAATCAGGATGGAGATATATGCTTAGTAGATAGTGCTACAACGCACTCTATACTCAAAGATAAAAAATATTTCTCCTGCCTCGAACTAAAAGATTCCGCGGAAAGCGTGAGTACTATATCCGGAAATGCAAAGATAATACTAGGCTACGGAAAAGCCAATTTTTCATTGCCAAGAGGAACTGAATTCGAGATAAATAATGCATTATATTCCCCTAAATCACACAGAAACTTAATAAGTTTCCGTGACATCCGCAAAAATGGATATCACATAGAAACTATGAATAAGGATGGCACTGAATATATTTGCATTACGTCTGAGAATAAACATGTATTAGAGGTGTTACCAATGTTAGCCTCCGGATTATACTGCACAAAAATAAACATTACTGAATCCTATGCTCTAATAAACCAAGAGGTTTCCAATACCTTTAAAGTTTGGCATGAAAGGTTGGGACATCCAGGATCAGTAATGATGAGAAGAATTGTGCAAAATTCTAGTGGACATCCCTTGAAAAACGAAAAGATTTTTCAGTCGGGAGAGTTTCCATGTAATGCTTGTTCTCAAGGAAAACTCATTACTCGGCCATCACCAACTAAAATTAGGAATGAATCCCCATTAATTTTAGAAAGAATACATGGTGATATATGTGGACCAATTGATCCATCATGTGGGCCGTTTCGATATTTTATGGTATTAATTGACGCATCTAGTAGATGGTCACATGTGTGTCTGTTGACCACAAGAAATACGGCTTTCGCAATATTCATTGCCCAAATAATCAGGTTAAGAGAACAATTTCCTGATTATTCCATAAAGAAAGTAGGGCTTGATAACGCTGGTGAATTCACTTCAAAAGCCTTCGATAATTATTGTATGTCAATGGGAATCGACGTTGAGCATCCAATACCCCATGTGCATACACAAAATGGTTTGGACGAAAGTTTAATAAAACGATTGCAATGGATTACAAGACCATTGATATTGAGAACATAACTCCTAATTTCTGTATGGGGACATGCTATATTGCATGCGGCCGCATTGGTCCAGATTAGACCAAGTGCATATAATCAATATTCCCCATTACAATTGACATCTGGTCAAGAACCTAATATACCCTATCTCCGAGTTTTTGGGTGTGCAGTATATGTTCCTATAGCACCACAGCAAAGGACAAAAATGGGGCCGCAAAGGAGATTAGGGATATATGTCGGGTATACGTCACCAAGTATAATAAGATATTTGGAACCGCAAACCGGTGATATGTTTACCCCTCGGTTTTCTGATTGTCATTTTAACGAAGATGAATTCCCCGCGTTAGGGGAAGGATTGAGAGAATCACCAAAAGATATCACATGGTGTACAAAATCTTTGGCTTATCTTGATCCTCCTACTAATCTACGCGAGTTAGAAGTTCAGAAAATTATACATTTACAAAATATGGCAAATCTACCGCCAGACGCATTTACAAATACAAAGAAGGTGACCAAATCATATATACCCGCTACAAATGCTCCATCTAGAATTGAAATTCCGAAAGAACGAAGTAATGGAAGCATTGCTAATGAACCCAAGGTTCAGTTGAAAAGGAGGAGGCCACTGGGCTCTAAAGATAAAAATCCCCGTAAGAAAAAGAAGTTGGGAGAAAAAAATGAAAAAGTTCAAGAAGAACCACATCATGAAAAATGTCCAGAAGACATTTGTGAAGAGGTTCTCGAAGAACCAGATAATGGGAAAAATCTCGAAGTCGAGCATGATAAATAAAAGTGTGAGATTTCCATTAATTACATCCACGATGGAAAAGCATGGATTAGATACGAAATTGATGATGAGGACGGAATATTCTCCTTTTCTGTATCAAAAGAAATTGATAATGAAAATGAAGATCCAGACCCTAGGTCCGTATCGGAGTGTCAGAAAAGGCCTGATTGGGAGAAATGACAAGAAGCCATTAGAAATGAATTACTCTCCCTTAATAAGAGAAATGTTTTTGGACCAGTTGGTATTACAGCTGCAGATGTAATACCTGTCGGATGTAAATAGGTCTTTGTCAGAAAAAGAAATGAAAATAATGAGGTCACCAGATATAAAACTCGACTTGTGGCACAAGGATTTTCTCAAAGACCGGGAATTGATTATGATGAAACATATTCTCCGGTAATGGATGCAATCACTTTCAGGTACTTAATGAGCCTAACAGCATCGAAAAATTTAGAAATGTACCTCATGGATGTTGTGACTGCATACCTATATGGATCACTAGATAGTGACATATATATGAAAATTCCAGAAGGATTCAAGATCCCCGAAGGATCTAAGATTCCATAAGCATCTAAGAAAATTTGTTCAGTCAAATTACAGCGGTCACTTTACGGATTAAAAAAATCCAGACGCATGTGGTATAATCGCTTAAGCGAATTTTTGTTGAAAAAGGGATTTATCAATAATGCGATTTGCCCTTGCGTGTTTATCAGGAAATCCACATCATGATTTGTGATCATTGCTGTTTACGTTGATGATTTGAACATTATTGGAACTCAAAAAGAAGTTGATGATACAAGAAATCATATGAAAGAAGAGTTTGAAATGAAAGATCTTGGAAAGACAAAATTTTGTCTTGGGCTCCAAATTGAGCATTTCCAAGATGGAATATTTGTGCATCAATAAAATTACACCACAAGGGTGTTAAAACGCTTCAATATTGATAAAGTGAATCCTTTGAGTACTCCAATGGTTAATAGATCTCTTAATATTGATAAGGATCCATTTCGACCTTGTGAAGATAACGAAGAAATATTAGGTCCAGAAGTACCATATATGAGTGCTATAGGTGCACTCATGTATCTTGCAAATTGTACCCGACCAGATATAGCATTTGCTACTAATCTTCTTGCAAGATACAGCTCATCTCCTACGCAGAGACATTGGACCGGGATAAAACATATTCTTCGCTATCTCCGAGGCACGATTGACCTAGGATTATATTATCCTCGGAATTCTGCTCTTGGTCTGGTTGGTTTTGCAGATGCAGGATATCTATCTGATCCACATAAAGCTCGATCGCAAACTGGATACGTTTTTACAATGGGAGGTACTGCGATCTCGTGGCGTTCTCAAAAGCAGACTCTAGTCGCCACTTCTTCAAATCATGCAGAGACAATTGCGCTTCATGAAGCATGTCGAGAATGTGTATGGTTGAGGTCTATGACCCATCATATACAAGAATCTAGCGGGATCATCAAAAGGAAAGAACCGACAAAACTGTTCGAAGATAATGCTACATGTATTTCTCAGCTCAAGGAAGGCTACATCAAGAGTGATAGGACGAAACATATCCCACCAAAATATTATTCATATACTCAAGAGCTCGTGAAAAATCAAGAGGTAGACATTCAGTATATCCGCTCAAGCGACAATGCTGCAGACCTATTCACAAAGGCGCTTCCCACTACAACATTCAGAAAACATCTTCAAAGCATAGGAATGCGCCATTTGCGAGATTTATAAAGAAAAGATCGTCTACAACTTTCAGGGGGAGTTTACGTCACTGTACTCTTTTCCTTGTCATAATTTTTTATTCCATTAGGTTTTTCTATGATAATGTTTTTAACGAGGCAGTACGTAATACTACTATACTAATGAATAATTAAGGGGGAGTGTTGTAAAAGATGATTATTCATCATCACACTTGTCAATTTTAGGAAAAAGCATGTGGTGAATTGAATATTGGTTTGGCAATGTGGCAACTCATGCAAGAAGAAGATAAGTGCATTGAACTTCACCCTTTCATGCTTGGTTACGTGGTTGTAGAAGAGAAGGAGAAGTTACACTTGTCATCAATTTGTTGAGGTCTTGTAGCTATAAAAGGAGGCTTAACCCTCTTCACTTTCAACCCACCAACGAAAAAGAAAAGAAAAAAGTGTAAGAGAGAAAGTGTGTATGTGTAAGAGAAGAAGAAATATATAAAAGAATTTATTAGAAAAGTTAGTATATCATAATATTTTCCCAACAATTGGCCATAACTTTAGACCGAAAAAAAAAACTCCATATCGTTGAGCTCCCGTGCTAACGAACGATTACATTAAAAGCATATCGCAAGTATTGTTAGTTTACTAAAGTATTGGTAACTAACAGTAGTATAAGAGGCTTTTTTGTACTTTGGGTTTAAACCATTTTTGATATAGAGTGATATTTTTTTTTTTTAAATCAGAATTTACAAAGGCTGGCTCTAGATCTAAAGAAGATTATAGAAGTGAAATTTTCACAGTTCTAAAAAAAAGTGTCGTTAGTTTGGTTGAAAAACTTTATCGCGGTTATGATGGCGTTGATGTCAATCACTCCGGTAGCTAGTCTGTTATGGAGTGTGAAGTTGCTGTGGTCTTTGGCCTGTGGCTTTTCCTCTGCTTCGCCTTTTTGCGCTGGGTGGAATGTGTCTGGTGTGGTCGGTGTGTTCGGGCGTCCGGTGTACTCGGGATCTTTGGTTTCTTCCTCGGTGATTAGTTTCCGAGATGGATTTGATTCATGCTTTTTGGTCTTGTAACTCTTTAGATTTGGTTTAGCGGTTTGGCTGTGTAGTTCTAGTTTAGAATTGTGGTTATGGTTTGGTTTGTAGTGGTATAGTTAGTTGGTCCTTTAGTAGTATATGTTCTCTAGCATCGGCTTTGAGAGCTTAATTTTTATATTTGCATCTCGATTTTCAGTTTATGTGTTGGTGGATTTGTTATTAGCTGTTTTGGCTTTGTTGTCGGGCTTTGTGGTATGTGCTGATCCGGTTCTTTGGTTTCGTTGCTCTTCTGGGTTCTTTTGCCGGTTCAAAGGGTCTCTTTGTATCTAGCTTTGATACAATGTTTACTGGGCTGTTGGGCGTTGGTTTTTGTTTACTTATGTTGGTGATGAAGCAATATGCTGAGAGAGTACGTTTCCTTCTTTTGGTTGCTATATTATAGTTCATGCATTGTTTTTCCTTATCTTATGCATGCGGGCAAGGGTTCTCCGACTCAAGTTTTAGGAATTGGAGCTTCGGTTCTTTTTGCATCTTGTCGTCAGTTGTTGAATGGTAAAAGTTGTGTTTTTTCGTCTTTCTTGGTTTGTATGCATTTGTTTTGTCTCGTGACTACTAATGTGTTGGAGTAGTATAAAGAGTCATGTTGGATCAGTCTCAATAAAACTAGACTGTGGATGCTTCGCTTCCTCTCTCTTAGAGCATGTACATCCATGAACCCCTTTTGGGGATTTTTAACAAATTTTTTTATTAATATTTTTTTTTGACAGATAAAACAAAAAAAAATCAAAAAAAAGGAATCAACCACGATCCGACACGTCAGCATGAATAATGAAAGATCGGTTCTTAACTAAGGATCGGTTTCTATGGGAGTTCTTAGGAATAATATTATTTTAATTTTTCTACATAAGAACTCGTGCCAAAACCCCCCTAAAACCTTCAATGGACATGGTCTTATTAGTTTATTAGTTTATGGTGGATTTTCCTTTTAGGATATGTAGGCTGTAAGACTTTCATATGTCCTTTGTAGCTTTCTAGTGGGTGTTTGGATGCTAGTTATTTGTTCTTTTGTTAACCCGCCAGCTCTTGGCTGGCTTTAGACTTCATTGTAGTCTTTTATCCTGCTGGTTCTGATCCTTTTTTTATGATATTTGTCCAGCCTTTGGAATGAATATATCTTTCTGTGAAAAAAAATGTTGGTTGGAAAAACATCAAAGAAAAACTTAGATTTTATGATCGAATGGTATTTAAGAAAGGACCTTATTTTTACGCTCTAATCCTGAATAAATGAAAGTATAGATCTCTGCCCAAAACTTCCTAATCAATAAACCAAATGGATATTTTTGAATGCAAATTGTTGGCTTTCTTTGATATTATTATGTTGTGTCATCCTTCATTGGTCTCTTGAAGGCAGATTAATATTGACACCTTTGCAACATGGTAGAATTTGACAATCCTCCACTTAGTTCAAAAAATAAAAAATGACATATCCTCCACATTTTTTTTTTGTTAAAGAAATGTCAGACTCATTGACCTTGACTACCTTCACTTGTTTGAAAATAACATTTTAAATGAAAATGAAGTAAATAACACTTTATTAAACTAAAGATAGAATAACATTTTGAGAAGATGGATCTTGAAAGGGTATATATATACAAATACAATGCTTATCGAGAGATGGTGGTGACGTGGTAAGTTTGATAAGATAAAAACTATTCTGTAGGTGGCTTTTTAAGTCGGCTGTCAAATTCATGAAAAAAATATCAATAAATCAAGTCAGTCCAAAAAATATTAATGAATTAAGTTAGTTTCGAAAAACCTACAACGATATAATATGATCGATGCAATATGATGTATTGTTTAATAAAAATTTAATTCTTTTTTATCATTCAAAACTTTATATGATCCTTTAAAAATGAGAACTATCAATCACAATTTAAAAATTGTGTTTGCACCAAAAACTATGGTAACTGTCACCCAATTATGGTCTTTCCAAAATTTTTTTTTTCGATTTTATAAGTTTTAAGGACATTAACATTTTTATGAATATTTTTTATAGGTATGTTTATCATCTTTTTGTTGTAATATTTTACTTTATTTTCAAAAATATTAGTAAATTAATTTTAATAATTTTTGATATTTGAATAAATGTAATTGGTTGCATATAAAATTTTGAAGATTTGGAAATCATCCAAGCCAAATCTATATCAACTAAAGTTCGAACTTAAAGATGAATGGTGAGTAATTTAATATACTTTTAATATAAAAATTGATATCAAACATTATAATTGAATTAATAATTATATCATTTCTTTTGCTTTTAATATTTCTATATATTCTTTTAAATTTCAAATTTTAAATTTAAATCCACTCATCTTATCCATTTATAAATCTATTCATTTCGGATTTTCATTTTAAATATATTTGTGAATTTTTTAAAATATATAATCAATAATTTTAAATTTTTGGATCTAAATACTATTAATTTAAAAGAACATTTTATAGAAAATTTTTAATTTATAAGAAATTATATTATGTACCATTGGTCTTATGAAGAAACAAATACAATTCTATAAGGGTATTTCATGATTATTTTTTTTGCTTATGAAATCGAGTTGTAAGGTTAAACAGTTTAACACGCGGGTCAGTTTAAAAATTTGACTATTAATCATATTTCCAAATTTGATAAACAATTTTTTTTTTTTTGCAAAATTGTAAATAACATTATAAAATGAAGACTGAAGGTTACAAATTTGATTTTCCTAAATGCAACATCAAATAATTGGTCCCATGGTAAAAAAATGATAAAAAAACATGGAAGCAAAATCAATCGGTATTTTCGGAACTTCTGCTTGGTAGCATCCGATCCAAAATAGCGATACAATCTTGAAATCTTGAAGACCGGTGACGAAGAGCACAGTAAAAAACGAAACTGAGAAAGGACGGCACTCGCTAAAAAGGTACTAGGAAGCTGTTTCATACGGAAACCTGAGAAAAGATTCATTCATCAACGATGGCAGAGAGGCCCGATCATTGATTGTCCTCATCACCTATTCGACGCACACATTAACACACCTAGATCCGACACGAACCAGGATTACACTAAATAACGAAGCTTAATAGCGGCTGTTCTCTCCCCCAATATCTTTCCCCGATGTCAGCGAGACATGGAACCACGCATCACCACTCCGTAGCCTTACTACCTCCTCCTAGGACTAAGACAACGAGACCAATCCAAACCAAGAAGTCCAAACCAAAGCATAAACGCATCAGAGCCAAGGATAACAAGTAAACCATTCCCACTCAATACTCCTAGGAATATAAGCAGGAAACCAAAATTGATCAAATCATCAAACCAACCGGTTTGAGAGTAGCTTTGACCAACCCATAAAACCAACCCAACAACTCAGAGAAGAGCTTTGTCGGATCAAGTAACAGCTTCGCTGAACAAAAAACTGGGAAAACGGGTAAGAAGACACGACAATCTTGACCGGTTAGCTATTCCGGGGTAGACCACCGGTGCCGGCGACGGTGAAACCATCACCGGATCCGACCTGAGAACACCCGTCTCTGGCTCGAAAAGAAGCCTAGCGACACCAACACAAATCTGAGAAGACGAGCGTTGCCACAACGCTACCAGCCGCAGATTAAGGAACCACCGGCGATTGATGGAAACAGAGCCACCGTGGACGCCTCACGCCGTCCCGCCAACCACCGCAGACCCAGGCGACACCCGAAGACACCGCCGACCGCGAAGCAGATCTGAGGTCTCTCTGAAGAGACAACGGCCTCCCATCGACGGAGCAACATCCGCCGTCCTCGAATGAGAGCAGACACGAGAGGAGAGAACCGCCGCACCTCAAACCACCTTGATCGCCGCGACGGAGACTCCGAGTATATCCGAACTGTAGATTCCAGATCCCGCCGGAAAAACGCACGCCACCATCTCACCGTCTGGACTGAAGGAGCATGAAGACAAAGGGCAAGCCCTCTCGCAGAGCCGGCCGTAGCCGAATATCAGAGAGGCATCATGCGCCGGAAGAGGAGCTGCCGAGTCGGAGAAAAATGGGAGAAAAAGGGCTTAGCGCGTGTGTGTCACAGTACCAAGCTTCTCTAATCCAGTTGTACATGCCTAAGTCAAGTATCTCACTGTTAACCACGACAAACAATTATGTGACACTAATTCCGGAAGAAAAATTTCCGGTGGAGATTTTAGGCTAATTTTAAACTTATTCATGTAGGTAACAATATAATCTACCATATTCTTTTAGATACTACTTGTAAAATTTTATTTGTTAATAATTAAAATGGTAATTTAGCACCCCCTCTATTTGTGATTGTGATGAATATCCTCTCTATTATGTTGAACAATGCGGCTAAGGCAGGGATTTTTGGTTACCATACATGTTGTTTGGACCAGCAGTGTACTCACTTGTCGTTTGCTAATGATCTCCTAATCTTTCCAGAGAGTATCAAGCAGTCTCTTGGTGGTGTGTTCATGGTGCTTTCCCAGTTTGAAAATCTGTCTGGTCTTGCGGTAAACAACCACAAAACTTCAATGTTCTGTTTCTAGTACCAGGTTTCACAAGTCAAGGGTTCCTTTACCGGTGTCTCTCAACCAACTTTGGACCGGATAAGGAACAAGTTCCTATTGTCTACTTCATCTCTTCCAGTCCGTTATTTGGGTCTTACCCTATGCACTAAGCGTCTTTCTATAAAATACTGTGATCGGCTCATCTCTCAGATTCATAGGAAATTGAATGGATGGCTGCACCGTCATCTCAGTCTTGCGGGAAGATTGCGTTTGATAACAACTGTCATCTCGGGCATTGTTGGGTTTTGGACCTCAGCCTTTCTACTTCCCAAAAAAAGCTATTAGATTGATTAGTGGGATGAATTCCTATTACTTGTGGCATGGTGATGAGGAAATCAAGTCATCATCAAACAAGGAGCATGTAGAGGACGTAAATCAACCAACCAAAATCCTTGGAGAGAAGCAGTTTGAGCCCACCAGAGACATATGTGCATGTCTTGGAGCATATCTACCCAACTAGGAAGAATTAAGCAACAAATCAACATGTTCCAGAAACTTACTCATCAAGGAATCATCACGAATTGGAAGTGTTGCAAAATCTTTCCATATGAAGTAGATATGCAAGTTACAACTCAGAAGATTTTCAGGGAACCCGCTGGAGACCAACTGCCATGTTATTCTAAGGTGACTTAAATCTCAAGGTACTGCAAAGGGGCCTTTCTTGAGTGAGCAAGGAATGTCACGGGCCGAAGGTACACTATGGCGGTTTAGTTTCCCCTTGTATCGAGAGAATGAAAAGATCTCGTTAGGGTTTTCTATTGTCTAATGTATCGGGTTTTGGGGCAATATATAAAGGGGTCAATGGTTTGTAAATAGAAACCCTAGAGAAAAGGGTATTTGCCTAAATATCGTTTCTCTCTAAGTATTCCGCAAGACGTTCTATCTTCTAGGGTTCACTCGAGATTTTACAACATGCCACTTATTGGAGAGCTCATATCGAATCAGGATGAATCAAGTTGTGAAACAACCTGTTCTAGAGACCCAACTCATCAGGGGAACACGTCAAATTGGAATTGGTACAAAAAGAATTATAGTTTAAAAGTTATTCAACTTCTAAACCAAGAGATGCCGCACTTGGCGACCAGGAGAGGATACAAACCAAAACTACAGTTTTTTGGGACTTGACTTACTGTATCTAGACGACCTCTTATGCACCAGACCTCACCAAATCATTCAGATCAACAAGGAGCCACACTTGCCTTTTTTGGACCCATTTAGCATTCAATTCCTACAGCTCTTTCAAGATCAAGACAGCAATGATTTGAATGAATTACTTGGCAATCGGGGAGTTCCAGAGATCCTCACCTATCCCCTAAAGCCATTCAGATACAAAGGAATCATCAAATCCCTTTCATTCAGCCAAATCCCCACATATCTCCTAACGACTAGTTTTTCATTCAAAGTAGTGATTTCTTTACTTTTCCTTAGATCATTGTACATGAGTTCTATATAAACTCATCCTCATTCACATTCTAAACGAACCTTTCAATCATTCAAAAATAAACATAGTCTTTTCTTTTCAAAGTTGTGTTCTTTGGAGAATTCTTCTTCTTAGAGTTTTGCGAGTGATTCACATCCTCTTAGGAGTTTCGGTTCAAACTATTTTTGAGTGATTCAGATAGTTTGCAATCTGATTGAGAGAGTCAATCAAGCCCACTGAGCAAGAGAGTTGCTTACCATCACTTTTCATCTCACAAATCTATTCAATCATCCACCGGCTTGCTAGAGAGAGTTGTACAAACCAGCTAGCATCCCTCATTTGTCCCTCATTGAGATCAAGGCTTTGATCTTACATCATCTGGTATCAGAGCCGAAAGGTTCCAAATCAGGTGTATCCTATCCCTTTACCTTTCGGTTTTATTGAATCTAGTTCTGTTAGATCATATTTTTTTTGTTTTTGTTCTTTATTTCATTTGAAAACCCAAAAAAGTGATTTGCATCAAGTTTAGTTTCTGTGTTTTTCATTCTGTTCATCATCTAAAAACCATAAAAATAGTCATGCTTGTTTTCCTAGCATTTGATCTTGCATCATCTTTGTCCTTGCATCATTAAACAAAAACCAAAACAAAAAGTAGTTTATATGCATTAGTTTTCAAGTTCTGTTCTTAGTGTTCTTGTTGTTTTATTTTTGAAAACAAGAAAAGAAATATAGAGAAGACGAAGTTAAATTTTTAGTTTTTGATTCGAATTTATATTGTTTTAAGTTTCAGAAAGTGTTTGTTTCCATTTGTGCATCATACTTTTCGAAAATTCAAAAAAATATAGTCTCTTTTCCTTTAAGTTTTAACAAGCAAATCCTTGTTTCCATATTTGGTTTAAAAAAAAACTGTGTGCTCTTTCTAAGGCAAAAGGAAATTGTACGATTTTGGTTTCCTAAGCTAAACAATTCGAATTCATTGTATTTTTCCCCACTGATCTCGTCTGAATACCGTAATACAGCTGTTCTAATTTGTTTTCACAGAAAAACATGGAAGAAGAAGACCCATATGAGGACAACTGGGAACAAGAGGAAGAAATCATGTCAGAAGATGAATGTTCCTATGGAGAGCCATGGTCTGAAGATTGTTCCATTGCTGGTTATGATGATGATCCAAGTGATGTAGATCATGATCCGAAACCACCAGACAATGATCTTGATCAGATAAGTCATGGAGAATGGTCTGGAGAAGAAGCAGTGGAAGGCTGTGAAGAAGAGTATGATCATGGATCAGAAAAAGAATATGGATTCATGATATATCATGGTTTTTACCCATTTTAGACCATGATATAGATGTGTTTTAGTGTCTTTTGTCTTTGTTTAGAGTCTTTTACAGGTTAAATCAGGATTGGAGCTAATTGGAGATATTTGGAGCATTTTGGGACTTTTGGGACGTTTTGGCCGAGAGCTTAATTCACTGTTCGTATAATTGATCATGCGTCGATCGTTGCACTCAATGCATCGATCGATGCAGTCGCGAGATGGGCCGTACACGTCGGTTTGACAAGTATTGAAGATTTACAAAGAAGCCCAAGATAGTTCCAGTATTTACACAGAAGCCCCATCCGAGATTATGCCTATATAATAGAGTTTTTAGAGTTTTTATTATAAGTTTTGACATACGCTTTATAGTTGGTTTTCATAATTAAGAGCAGAGGATTTTTAGAGCTTTTGGGGCTGATCTGAACCTGATTCATCATCTGTATTTGGAGAAGATTTCGAACCCCTTTTACTCTTATTCTTTTATGCAATTTACTTATCATATGATCATGTTTTCATTATCTATGTCTGAGTAGATTCCTAGTTAGACTTAGGGTTTCTCACATAGGATTTCATGACTTGCTAGGCTTGTTCAATTTCAGTTAAGGATTCAAACTATATATGTTCTTCAATTTAATTGTGCTTAAAGCTAGTTCTAACCTGATCAATTAGAATCTAGATCTTAGGTTGCTAAATACGTCACGGAAGTGGGGTTTAGGAATCTGAACTAATTAAATTGGGCAATTAAACTTTGCGCAAACGGAAGTTTGGTTTAGGATAATTGTGAACATATCAAACTCGAACTTATTGCTAGTTTAATCTGTTAGTTCTCGCAAACGGAAGTTTGGTTTGCTGCACTTAGACTTAGAGAATTATCGCAAAGGAATTTGGTTAATTCTATATCTGTGTTTTGAGTTCTAGAACTGCGCTTAATTAGATCCTTGCTGAATGAACTGTCTGCTAGTCTGATTTCCTGAGAATACCCTAGGTTTGACGCTTTTAATTACTTGCTTTCACAACCAATAATCTCTGCTACTAATTTACTTTCTTGCACTATTTTCAATACAATCACATTGCTTATTTCTAGTATTCATTCCCTACGGTTTGATTCTCTTGAGACCAAGTGTCCCTGTGGATTCGATAACCCTATATACTACTTTGACATTGCTGTTCACTTGCAGTTTAGTATAGGGATTAATTCTTGACCTATCAAGTTTTTGGCGCCGTTGCCGGGGACTCTTAGAGTCTTCGATAGGACCGAACTTAGGGTTTTACTAGAAATTTTTCGTTTTTCGTTTTTGTTTTTCGTTTTTTATTTTATTTATTTTATTTTGCTGATTTTTCTCTGTTTCTCTCTGTCGCAGGTACGAATTTCGCCTTGCGTCGATCGTTGCACCCTTGCATCGATCGTCACTGAGCGATTTGAGATTGAATTGATCGTTGCACTGATAGCATCGATCGTTGCTGGACGATTACAGACAGTTTATGCCAACGCAGAACACTCGAAGTAATCCGAACTCGAGCTTAGTTAATCTCAATCTAGAGGAACTTGGACGTCTAGAGAGGACTATCAGAAGAGAAAAGAGAGAGAGAATGGTTCGAGAACGTCTGATCTTGATACCAGATGCTGAAGGTACCCTGAGGGACCAAGATAACAACCCGTACAATGCTGATGGGCATCGGGTTGATGCTGAGGGAAATGTAATCCCTGACCCCCCTGAACCTGAGCAACAACCGCAAGATCAAGCTCAAGGTAGAGAGATTGTAGTTCATGAGAGGACGCTAGCTGACTACAATAGACCCGATGAGTTTCATGCAAACCGAGCAGCTCTAGTACTTCCTGCTTTCGAGAGGAATGATTTTGAGGTAAAAACCATCTACTACCAACTGATGAGGCAGATTGCTTTTCATGGTCTTCAATCAGAGCAGCCTATGGATCACATTGACAAGTTTGAGGACATAGTCACTGGCATGAAGTATGAAGGAGTATGCCCGGACTATCTGTTCCTTAAGCTATTTCCGCACAGTCTTGCTGGAGACGCTAGTGCATGGCTGAGACAACTGGCACCTGGTCAGTATACTACTTGGACAGCCTTAAAGAGTGAGTTCCTGCGTCACTTCTACGATGCTGCGCGCTCAGATCAGTCCAGACAGGACATACTCACTTTTTCCCAAGGAGCTGTGGAGCCTTTGACAACCGCATGGATGAGATTTAAGCAGTATCAGCGTGATTGTCCACACCATGGATTCACAGAAGTACAGCTGATAGGTATTTTCTTCAGAGGCATAGATCTCCCTTATCAGACCGCTCTGGATAATTCCAGTGATGCTAATTTCAGCACCAGAACTCCTACACAAGCTAAACGGTTGATAGAGAACCTGATTGGCAGCAATAGTTGCAAAACAATGGATGAAAGGAGGAAGAGATCTGGTGGAACTGTAGAGAATTCTGATATAGCTAATATTAGATCCAGATTGGACACAGTTTACAATCTCCTGACAAATAAGAAAGCTGTCCACTTTGCCCAAGATGTAGAGGTGATTCAGACTGAGGAGGACACTCAGGAAGAAGAAGTGAATTTCATAGGAGGTTCCGGTTTCCAAGGTAGTAGATTTAACAATCAACAGGGGAACAGATTCTCAAATGGAGGACAGAATGGTGGTTTTCAGAAGACCTATGGACAGGGTAATCAGAGAACCTATGGATCTACATCTTATCAGACTCCTCCTGCACCTACAGCCCATGAGAGCAAAATGGAAGCTATGATGGAACAACTGATGGAAAGTCAAACCAAGCTTTCTGTAGACAACAACAAGAAGCTGGACGCTGTCTATCAGGACCTCAATGGGAAGTTTGAGACATTGAGCACTCACATGAAGCAGTTGGACACTCAGGTGAATCAGATGTCCAGCTCACTGAAAGGAAAAGGAGTTGCAGACACTCATATTAAGGCCTGGTCTGTACTGATTAATGATGGATCTTATCTAGGGGAGAAATTTGAGCTAAGTACAGCTGAGTTGGTGACTGAGGAAGAATTTTCGGATTTCTGTGAAAAACTCTCGGGCGGAAGTTGTGATGATCGCGATGCAACGATCGATACACATCTGGCATCGATCGATGCAGGTCGTGAACAAGCAGAGAATCCGTGGGATGAAAATGAGATTGATGCAGAACTAGCCCGCCTATTCCCTGATACATCTGAAATCACTCCAGAGGATGTTTATGCACGAGCTATTTGGCACAGTCCCAAGGTGTCTGAAGTTATTAAACAAGAGATTGAAGAGCTGAAAAGGCTAGAAAAGAGTGGTGAAGACTTGGAAGAAATTCCATCATCTGATGATCCACCTTATCATCCATGTGTTCAGAAATATTTGAACAAGATGTTGCCATTAGATGAAGAGCTGAGAGAATGGGTGATAGTAGTTCCTCAGCATATTAGTGATGTTCTGTTAACTAAGGTCCCAAAGAAACTGCCTGATCCTGGAGTCTTCGTACTTGATTGTTCTATCTTTGAAGATAGTTTTAGGCATTCTCTGTGTGATTTAGGAGCTGCTGGGAGCATAATGCCTTACTCTGTGGCAGAGAAGCTGGGTATGTTGGATTTTGCTCCTACTAGGACACGTCTTATCCTAGCTGATCAGTCCATACGAGTTCCTGAAGGGCTCCTTATTGATATTCCGGTAAGAGTTGGAAACTACTTAGTTCCAACGGACTTCCTTGTGCTGAAATATGCCTGCGATCCGGATGAAGCTTTATTGCTTGGGAGACCATTCTTGGCTACAGCAGGAGCTGTGATTGATGTTAGACAGAGTCTAATAGACCTCCACCTGGGAGATGAGACACTGCGATATGAGATGGAGAAGCTGCGGAAGCCACTGATAGATGGACAGACTTTCAAGATCTTGGAAGCAGATGATGAGCAGCTGAATGAGACTGTGATAATAGATCCTGGAGCGCATTTTACTCCATCTTTTCTTGGACTGAAGCATTCTGCAACAGCCTATTCTCCACCATGGATGAGGAGACTTGAACAGAGACAGAAAAAGTCTCTGTCAGGATCTTCCGGAGCCTGAAAAACCCTTGCGCGTCCGGTCAAGCTATTGACCTTAAACAAGCGCTGGGTGGGAGGCAACCCACCATTAGGTACTGGTGTTTTTCTTTTTAATTTTTGGTGTTTTTGTTAGGATTTTACGTTTGTTTTTGTTTCTGGTGCAGTCATGTTTGCAGGTCTCGGATTAAATCGCAGTGCAGCGATCGATGCATATCTGCAACGATCGTCACAACACGAAAGGAATCGCATTGCAGCGATCGTTGCGGTCCTGAGCAACGATCGACTATACACGAAAAGTCGCCAAGTAACGGTCGATGCATCTAATGCACCGATCGATGCTGTGCGACAGAGGTAACCCGACAGACATAAACTCACCTTTTTCAATTTTTTTTTTATTTATTTTCTTTTTACCGATCCTTCGCTGGACACTACTGGGGACAGTGTGTCTTAAGTGTGGGGGAGGTGCTACTGACGTTTATCTTTCTGTTTTCTTATGAGTCAGTCCGTTTTTCAAAAAAATTTTGTTTTATTGAGTCAAAATTGTTTAAGTAAGAAACTATGATTTTCGGAGGAGATTTACAAAACTTGCAGGAACTTAAGTAACCATTGGGATGAAGTTGCAGGATCTATCTCTGACTATTAGAAAACCCCATCACAGATCAACCTACTGGGAACACCCATATCACTTCAGGTACCAGAGGATCCTTTACTGACTTCACCCCTAATACTGACTTAGATTTTCTCACCTAAGGGCTTGGTATACTTTATGTCGGATTCCCTGTTAGTTCTGACACAGCCTGTCAACCTATCCTATTTAGTTCCCTTCTCCCCTTCTATAAAGTTAAAAAAAAAAAGATAATAAACTGAGGATGAGTTAGTAACTCCGAAGTGGTCATGGGAATAGTAGCAAACACTATTATCTCTCATGTGATCCATGGAATGTGTCCAAAGTACACCCCATAACGGGAAGAACACTGATAAAAAAAATAAAATGATACCCAATGTGGGAAAAATCAGTTGTTAAAGAAGGGAAAGAGAAGAAATGGACTAGAGAAAGATAGTATGGTGGTCTAGAGCTGGCTAGGTAAGAATCCATGTGCCTTTAGATCGATACTCCTTAGGTGAGACCGCACTTAAATACTTGCAGAAGTCAGTAGGGAGAATTTGAATGCTTGAATGTGATTGTGGAGTTTACCTAGGACAGTTGCTAAGTGTGGGGGAAGTACATGTTGGTCTTGATATCCTGTGATTAATTCTTTCAGTGGTTTACTAAGGGGAATCTGAGTATTGTAGCTTCTAAGATGAAATGAGTTTCTGAAGAGTTTTCAAACCTCTTCACCATGTTTTAGTTCTATGTTTTGCTTGAGGGCAAGCAAAGGCTAAGTGTGGGGGAGTTGATATATCATGGTTTTTACCCATTTTAGACCATGATATAGATGTGTTTTAGTGTCTTTTGTCTTTGTTTAGAGTCTTTTACAGGTTAAATCAGGATTGGAGCTAATTGGAGATATTTGGAGCATTTTGGGACTTTTGGGACGTTTTGGCCGAGAGCTTAATTCACTGTTCGTATAATTGATCATGCGTCGATCGTTGCACTCAATGCATCGATCGATGCAGTCGCGAGATGGGCCGTACACGTCGGTTTGACAAGTATTGAAGATTTACAAAGAAGCCCAAGATAGTTCCAGTATTTACACAGAAGCCCCATCCGAGATTATGCCTATATAATAGAGTTTTTAGAGTTTTTATTATAAGTTTTGACATACGCTTTATAGTTGGTTTTCATAATTAAGAGCAGAGGATTTTTAGAGCTTTTGGGGCTGATCTGAACCTGATTCATCATCTGTATTTGGAGAAGATTTCGAACCCCTTTTACTCTTATTCTTTTATGCAATTTACTTATCATATGATCATGTTTTCATTATCTATGTCTGAGTAGATTCCTAGTTAGACTTAGGGTTTCTCACATAGGATTTCATGACTTGCTAGGCTTGTTCAATTTCAGTTAAGGATTCAAACTATATCTGTTCTTCAATTTAATTGTGCTTAAAGCTAGTTCTAACCTGATCAATTAGAATCTAGATCTTAGGTTGCTAAATACGTCACGGAAGTGGAGTTTAGGAATCTGAACTAATTAAATTGGGCAATTAAACTTTGCGCAAACGGAAGTTTGGTTTAGGATAATTGTGAACATATCAAACTCGAACTTATTGCTAGTTTAATCTGTTAGTTCTCGCAAACGGAAGTTTGGTTTGCTGCACTTAGACTTAGAGAATTATCGCAAAGGAATTTGGTTAATTCTATATCTGTGTTTTGAGTTCTAGAACTGCGCTTAATTAGATCCTTGCTGAATGAACTGTCTGCTAGTCTGATTTCCTGAGAATACCCTAGGTTTGACGCTTTTAATTACTTGCTTTCACAACCAATAATCTCTGCTACTAATTTACTTTCTTGCACTATTTTCAATACAATCACATTGCTTATTTCTAGTATTCATTCCCTACGGTTTGATTCTCTTGAGACCAAGTGTCCCTGTGGATTCGATAACCCTATATACTACTTTGACATTGCTGTTCACTTGCAGTTTAGTATAGGGATTAATTCTTGACCTATCAATTCAATGGAGAGACTGAACCAGAAGAAGAACTAGAACCATGGGGACATCAAACAGATGAAAAGTTTGGATCAAAAGAAGAAGCAGAACCATGGGAGCATCAAGCGAAAGAAAAGATTCATTTTCAGCAAGAAGAAACCACTGAGGATGCATGGGAGAATAACACCATCTCTGAAATTTATCAAGAAGATGAAGAATGGCAAGAGGAAGAAGAAAGTTCAGAGTATAATCACGTAAATGAAGATGAACTACAACCAGGCTATGACTCCACAAGTGAGCATGAAGAAGAGGAGACCAAGCAAGAGTCATATCATATATGTTTTTCAGGACATGTTCAAGGACCAGAAGCATATCTAAGGTGGGAAAGAGATTTGGAGGATTGGTTTCAATCAAACCAAATCCCAAAAGAGGATAAGACATCTTATGCTGAAAAAACTCTCACCGAGGATGCCTTCATGCATTGGGATCAAGACGCTAACCAAAAGAGGATAAGTATGAAGCACCAGATTGCTCTTGGCAAGAAATGAAAGAGCTGCTGCAAAAAGAGTTTGTGGAGGAAGCTAAGATCAACCGACAATACTATTTGAAGATTTATTCTAATCCAGAACCAAGAAGATGGATCTTAGCAAGCAGATCAAGTCCAAAGGCTAAACCAAAGAGGGGCACGTCCAACACTTCTGGAAAGAGAGCCAATGCTAAGGAAGTAATTGCACTCAAGAACAATACACAACAATGTAAGATGGGGTAGAAGAAAGTAACTCAACAAAGGATCAGTTGACAACAAATGATCAAGCCTCAAGCAACATGTCAGTGGTCTAAAGGAGCTGTACAACTAAGTAAAGAGAAGGCAGGGGCATGAAATGCCTCTCAAGTAAAGAAAGTTCAACCCGAACCAGATCATCAAGCGAAGAAGGACAAGCAAATCCCTCAACCATTTCTTGAACAACAAAGCAAAATAGAGAAATGTAAGCCTTCCAAACTTTTAAAAACAGCTAGCACTATCTGTTATAGGTGTCATAAGAAAGGTCATTATGTTGTAGCTTGTCCAACTAGAACAATAGATAATTCACATTCACTAAAACTAAAACCAGTTTCATCTAATGATAATCTAGTTCAATTAAGTTCTGAAATGTATATTTCTAGTATAATGCACTTGTCTTTGCCAAAGGCTGTTGACACAGGACACCCTAAGGAGCAAGGAGATAAAAAACACATTGAGGAGCAATGTGCTGGAGCATTCACACTCCAAACAGACCGAGACAAGGAGCTTGAACAAACAGCCCTTAGAATATGTGTGGTGAACAAGTCTCATCCAACATCAGCATACTTCGTCTCTAAGGTCTTCAATCTCAAGTCAGGTATGTTACCAAACCCCATACTTGGTACTCTAGTAAGTGAAACATATGAACTTGTTCAATATTGGAATAATCTCTTAACTAGTCATAGTTTCAAATACTTTGTTTTCAATGATTCAAGTTCTTGTGTATTACACTTGTTCTTTCTCCTAAGTGTCAAGGAAGAAGCAGGTACCACATAAGTGTACAAATACTGGAGAGAAACTATAACTAGTCAGACACTAGCTTTGAAGCAATAGGAGAGACCCATAAAGCATGAAGAAGGAAAAGAAGTTGTAACCAACAACATCTTGATTCAAAGAAAGCCACCAGACAAAAGACCAGTCACAAAAAAGCAAAGCAAAACAGAGGAGTAATCATGGCATTGTAAAGATCATTTTGGGGTCACACATGTATTATTAATGTATTAGGGTCATTATATTAAAGAGTCAAACTTATGTGGTCACTTTGGTAAAGAATAAAGGACAATGGGGCATACGTGTTATGAAAAATTAATGTGTGGATACTTTGTGTGATTTCTAATTTGATGAAGGGCAGAATTAGAATTTGTTCTACTATAAGTAGAAGGTTATGGTCCCCACAGCAACCCTAATCAGAAATACAGAATATTCTCTGCATTCGTTTGACAGAGACCTACAGCTTTACTGGGTTTGTCGTGGAAGAGCCATAACCAAATTCAGTACATAAACCATGAATCCAAAAGGTACGCTTCCGCTTATGTCAATATTATTCAGAGATTGACATGTTATGATTTATGAGAATCATAAAGAAATATTAACAATTAGTATCAGAGCCTGCATGTTCAGTTTCTGTTTGATAATCAAGTTATTTTCATGAAATTCGGATTTATTTATTTGATGAAAATTTTGAAAGATTAAATATGATTTTATGAAGATAAGGTTAATTTTATCAAGAATTTTCGGATTTAATCTTTGGGTGAAAATTTTAGATTGTTGAATCTGTTTTTTCTTTGTGGTTGTAAGATTAAACCAGTATTCTGGAATCTGTGGAATTATTTGTTGTTTAGATTTAAATCTAAATAAAGTTTGTGAATTAAAGATGAAAAATTATTGTTCATAAGGTTCTGGTTTTCAGAAAATTTTATTGAAAGTTTTATAAAATTTTCGGAATTTTTGGGAACAAAATTTTTCAGATCCAGTTTCAAGCTCGACGGTTGAGCTTCTAGAGTTTTTTGTGTACCTATGTTAAAGGCAATTTTCGTGGTGGTCATGTTTTACTTTAAAGCTCATATTCAGTTTTTCTGATTTAATTATTATTATGGGCTTATAATTTTTTTGGGCCCAGTTTATTTATTTTTTAAATCAGTTGGACTTTTAAGTTAAAACATAAAGTCAAGCCGAGTCTAGCATTTAATTAAGTTAAAAACGCATCAGTTGGGATTTGAACCCAGGTCGCATGACAGATGCTGGCGCCCATCATGAGCCTTTAACCATTGTGCCACTTTGGTATTCTTGCATAAGGAGCCTTCAGACTTCTAGATATATGTCTGCGCAAGAATATATACAGTTTTAAATCAATTAATAAAATCAGTATGCACAAGTTTAATATTTGGATTGGATTAATTGATACAAGATGTTGCCAAAGTAACCTCTCTTGTGGATATTTTTTCATGAATAATATTAAATGTTATATGTATATATTTTCATGCGAATATTAAATCGACCCAAAGGTAGGTTTATATTTGGCCGAAATATATACATACCTGTGATAGTAAACATGTGACAATTATAAGGAAAAACCATGTAAATGATAAATCGATCCAAAGATAGGTTTATTGTTTATCATGTATTATTGTCAATGTTTGATTATTACAACAAGAGTACCGCTAGCAGTTAATATTACTGTCCAAAGACTTGATATTAATGTTGCACTTGGTATCTTGAGATTGATTGTGCTTTCTCTTATATTTTATTATTGATTTAGTTCAGAAAGTGAGTAACTAAGGATTGTTCTCTCTATGTTTTAGGGACTTTTACTACAGTATCTGCCAACTTAAGATCAATTCCAACTCTTACTGGTTCCAATTACAAAGAATGGAAAAGTAAAGTTAAGATTGTGCTTGGGTGTATGGCTCTTGAACTTGCACTAAGGATGGAACAACCTACTTCTCCTACGGATACCAGCTCTGCTGAGTATAATGCAGTTTATGAGAAGTGGGAACGTTCTAAGCGCATTGGTTTAATGATCATTAAGGACACCATTCCAGAAACCTTCAGAGGTGATGAGGAGATCAATGATCTAAAACAGTTCCTTGCTGAAATGGACATGCGGTTTGCAAAGAGCGATAAAGCAGAAATAAGTACGCTTCTGCATCGCTTTAGTAGCATGAAGTATCACGGCAATGGAAACATAAGGGAGTACATTTTGGAAATGTCCAACATTGTTTCAAAACTTAAGACACTCAAGACTGAGCTTTCGGAAGAAGTGCTCATATTCTTTGTCTTAAATTCTCTTCCTCCTCAATCCAGTCAATTAAAATCCAGTTACAACACACAAAAGGAGAAATGGTCTCTTAATGAGCTCATTTCGTATTGTGTGTATGAGGAGGATATGATGAAAAAGGAAAAGACATAAAGTGCTAATTTGGCTAACACCTCTAAGGTTCAGGGCAAAAAAGAAGAAATTTGTGGTTGTTAAGAATGAGGCTGCTAAGGGTCCAACTCAAAAGAAGCAGACTAAGGTTGAAAGTACCTGCTTCTTTTGCAGGAAGTTGGACACATGAAGGACTGCCAAAAGTACCATGCATGGCGTGGGAAGAAAGGTATGTTCCTTGCTATGGTCTGTTCTGAAGTGAACTTAGTTGATGTACCCAGAAACACTTGGTGGTTAGACTCAGGTGCAACTACTAACATCAGTGTTTCGCTTCAAGGTTGCCTGAGCTACCGAATACCAACTGATGCTGAAAGATGCATTCATATGGCTAATGGAATTCCGGTGGATGTGGAGGCAATTGCTCATTTTAGATTGTTATTTAGTACCTGTCGTTATTTAGATTTGAAAGACACTTTTGTTGCACCGTCTTTTAGACGGAATTTGGTTTTTGTTCCTTACTTAGACAAATCCGGTTTTTCTTGTCTAACTGAGAAAAGTTTGTCTTTGAATCCAGTTTTAATTGGAACTGGTACTCTTTTGGAAAATCATAGTCTTTATATGCTTGACACTATAACTTCCCTTGACGAGAATTTAAGTGTTGAATCAAGGGGTACTAAACGTAAATTTGAAAATGCAAATTCAGGAACTTTGTGGCACAAGCGCCTAGGCCACATTTCTAGAAATAGAATTGAGCGACTTGTGTCAGATGGTATATTGAGTTCTGTTGATTTCACAAATTGTGATGTCTCTGTGGATTGCATTAAAGGAAAACAGACCAAACATAAGAAATTAGGTGCATACAAAGCTAAAGAAGTCCTTGAGTTGATACATACAGACATTTGTGGACCTTTCCCAAAGGCATCATGGAATGGTCAACAATACTTTGTATCTTTCATAGACGACTACTCTCGTTATGTATACTTGTTTCTTATTCACGAAAAGTCAGAGTCTTTGGACATGTTCAAAAATTTTAAGGCTGAGGTTGAGAACCAACTCGACCAAAGAATAAAGTCTGTCAAATCCGATCGTGGTGGTGAATATTACGGTCGGTATGATGGTTCAGGTGAACAACGTCCAGAGCCATTTGCCAGATACCTAGAGGAGTGTGGAATTGTCCCACATTACACTATGCCTGGGTCTCCCAGTATGAATGGTGTATCTGAAAGACGTAATCGCACTCTAAAGGACATGGTGAGGAGTATGATTTGTCATTCTACCTTACCAGAATCACTCTGGGGAGAGGCACTAAAGACTGCAGCTTACATTCTTAATAAAATATCAACTAAAGCAACTGAAACACCTTATGAGCTTTGGACTGGTAGAAAACCAAGTCTAAAGCATTTTCACATTTGGGGATGTCCAGCTGAGGCTACGCCTTATAGGCCATATGAAAAGAAATTAGACTCCATAACCGTGAGCAGTTACTTTATTGGTTATTCTGAACGATCTCGGGGGTATAAATTTTATGATCCCACAGAAAAGAACATTTTTGAGACGGGAACTACTACGTTCTTTGAGGATATTGAATTTGGGGGGAGAAATGAAGTTAGAGACATCATCTTTGAGGAAGAATCGGATCCAGTTTCTATACCGATTCATATAGTTACTTTTGATAAAGCAAATTTGGCACCTCAAGTTGATATTGAAGCTCTTCCTCCAAATCAAGATGACGATCATATTGAACATGAAAGTTAAACTCAAAATCCTCAAGAACAGGTGCATCGGGAACAAGTGCCTTTGCGGCGATCCACTAGAGAAATAAGAAGTGCTATTCCGGATGATTATATAGTATTTCTTATGGAACAAGAGGAAAATCAAACCCAATTGGAAGATGATCCTATCAACTTCTATGAGGCTATGGGTAGTTCCAATTCAGATAAGTGGGTCAAAGCTGCTCAAGAAGAGTATCAGTCAATGCTAGACAATAAATTTTGGGACCTTGTCCAATTACCAGAAGGAAAGAGACCAATTGGTTGCAAATGGATATTTAAGACCAAATTGGACTCAAATGGTAATGTGGAGAGGTATAAGGCTTGTCTAGTGGCTAAAGGATATACTCAGAAAGAAGGGATTGACTATAAAGAAACCTTTTCTCCAGTTTCATCAAAGGATTCTTTTAAGACAATCATGGCTCTTGTTGCACATTATGACTTAGAGTTTCATCAGATGGATGTTAAGACAGCGTTTCTCAATGGAAACATTGATGAGACGATATATATGGAGCAACCAGAAAACTTTGTATTAGGTGATTCAAATACAATGGTTTGCAAGTTAAATAAATCCATCTATGGGCTAAAACAAGCTTCTCGTCAATGGTACCAAAAATTTCATGAGGTAATCATCTCCTTTGGTTTTGAGGTGAATATAGTCGAAGATTGTGTGTATCATAAGTTCAGTGGGAATAAGGGCATTTTCTTGCTTTTGTATTTTGATGACATACTGATAGCCACTAACGATATAGCCATGTTGCATGAGACCAAGAAATTTCTTAAGGGTCATTTTGACATGAAAGATCTTGATGAAGCATCTTTTGTAATAGGAATTCAGAATCACCGAGATAGAACTCGTGGAATTCTTGGATTGTCACAAAAGAGCTATATCGATAAAGTACTCAAGAAATTTGGCATGCAAGAATGCAAATCATGTGACACCCCAGTCGCTAAAGGAGACAATTCATGTCTCGATCAATGCCCTAAAGGAAAATTGGAAATTCAGGAGATGCAGAAGATCCCTTATGCGTCAGCAGTAGGGAGTCTGATGTATGCTCAAGTTTGTACGCGTCCAAATATTGCGTACATTGTTGGAGTTCTAGGCAGATACTTAAGTAATCCAGGTATGGACCATTGGAAAGCAGCCAAAAGGGTCATGAGATACCTTAAGAGAACAAAGGACTATATGCTCACGTATCAGAAATCAGATAATTTGGAGATCATTGGGTATTCTGATTCTGATTTTGACGGATGCAAAGATAGTAAAAAGTCCACTTCAGGCTATGTTTTCTGTTGGCTGGTGGAGCGATTGCTTGGCGTAGTGCGATACAATCACTCGTGGCTTCCTCCACAATGGCAGCAGAATTCGTGGCAATTTATGAGGCGTTCGATCAAGGACTTTGGCTGAGGAATTTTGTCACTGGACTTCAAATTCTTGAAGGGATCGAAAGACCATTGAAGTTATATTGTGACAATAGATCAGTTGTGTTGTATTCCAACAAAAATAGGAGTGCAACAAAGTGCAAGTTTATTGAAATCAAGTATCTTGTTTTTCAAGAAAGGGTACAAACTGGAGAGATTTCCATAGAACATTTAGGGACAAAATCCATGATAGCAGATCCTCTTACAAAAGGTATACCACCAAAGGTCTTTCATGAGCATACTGCTCGAATGGGTGTTTCAGTGTTCGAGGATCATTTGGTTTAGTGGGAGTTTGTCATTTGGTTTTGGTTTCTATGTTTTATTTGTGTTTATGCACATTTTTCTAATCAGAAATAAAGTTTAAATTTTACTCTTTGTACAATAAAGTTAAGGGATCTCAACTAAAGTAGGACCAGTTGAAAATCGATATGTGTTGATCACTTTTCATGTGATTTTCATGCCACATTTTTCATAATTGATCTATGTCATTTGACTATATAGATTTCACTGACCATGGAAGGTTTAGTTATCTTGTTATTATAACGAATGCCGCCATGATCCTATGTTTGTATAGTTAATGGACGAGATTGTTTATGCATGCGATATAATGACAATTTTTGAGCTCATAAAGTCTATCACATTTTCGGAATACATATGCGACCCAGTGGGAGATTGTAAAGATCATTTTGGGGTCACACATGTATTATTAATGTGTTAGGGTCATTATATTAAAGAGTCAAACTTATGTGGTCACTTTGGTAAAGAATAAAGGACAACGGGGCATAAGTGTTATAAAAAATTAATGTGTGGATACTTTGTGTGATTTCTAATTTGATGAAGGGCAGAATTAGAAATTGTTCTACTATAAGTAGAAGGTTATGGTCCCCACGGCAACCCTAGTCAGAAATACAGAATATTCTCTGCATCCCTTTGATAGAGACCTACAGCTTTACTGGGTTTGTCGTGGAAGAGCCATAGCCAAATTCAGTACATAAACCATGGATCCAAAAGGTACGCTTCCGCTTATGTCAATATTATTCAGAGACTGACATGTTATGATTTATGAGAATCATAAATAAATATTAACAGGCATTCCCGCTCAAAGAAGATCCACCAGATCTGCCAATCAACAACAAACCAAAAATATACCAAGGTAAGGTTCTAAACTCCCAAAATAGAATGAAAGCTAACTTGCTTTCTCTTGGTGCAGATTGTATAGTTTCGAGGTCGAAACTTCTTCAAGAGGGAGAGTATGATGAGGACATCAAGTCATCATCAAACAAGGAGCATGTAGAGGACGTAAATCAACCAACCAAAATCCTTGGAGAGAACCAGTTTGAGCCTACCAGAGACATGTATGCAGGTCTTGGAGCATGTCTTCCAGAAACTTAACTCATCAAGGAATCATCACGAATTGGAAGTGCTGCAAAATCTTTCCATATGAAGAAGATATGCAAGTTACAACTCAGAAGATTTTCAGGGAACCCGCTGGAGACCAACTGCCACTTATTGGAGAGTTCAGATTGAATCAGGATGAATCAAGTTGTAAAACAACCTGTTCTAGAGACCCAACTCATCAGGGGAACATGTCAAATTGGAATTGGTACAAAAAGAATTATGGTTTAAAAGTTATTCAACTTCTAAAACAGGAGATGCTGCACTTGCCTTATTTGGAAGCTCATTGGTTTAATCAATTTCAAACAAGACTTTTGCGACCAGGAGAGGATACAAACCAAAACTACAGTGTTTTGGGACTTGACTTACTGTATCTAGACGACCTTTTATGCACCAGACCTCACCAAATCATTCAGATCAATAAGGAGCCACACTTGCCTTTTTTGGACCCATTTAGCATTCAATTCCTACAGCTCTTTCAAGATCAAGACAGCAACGATTTACCTGAATTACTTGGCAATCAGGGAGTTCCAGAGATCCTCAACTATCCCCTAAAACCATCCAGATATAAAGGAATCATCAAATCCCTTTCATTCAGCCAAATCCCCACATTATCTCCTAACGGCTAGTTTTTCATTCAAAGTAGTGATTTCTTTACTTTTCCTTAGATCATTGTACATGAGTTCTATATAAACTCATCCTAATTCACATTGTAAACGCACCTTTCAATCATTCAAAAATAAACAGAGTCTTTTCTTTTCTTTTCAAAGTTGTGTTCTTTGGAGTGTTGTTCTTCTTATAGTTTTGTGAGTGATTCACATCCTCTTAGGAGTTTTGGTTCAAACTATTCTTGAGTGATTCAGATAGTTTGCAATCTGATTGAGAGAGTCAATCAAGCCCACTGAGCAAGAGAGTTGCTTACCATCACTTTTCATCTCACAAATCCATTCAATCATCCACCGGCTTGCTAGAGAGAGTTGTACAAACCAGCTAGCATCCCTCATATGTCCATCATTGTGAGATCAAGGCTTTGATCTTACATCACATGGTTTTATTGACAAGCATATTGGTGCTAATGTAGCTTGGGAAAATCTTTGTTTTCCCAAAAAAGAAGGGGTCTTGGCATCCATAGTATCACCTCTTGGAACGAAGTTTTTGGTCTAAAACTCATATGGATACTTTACTTTCAAACGGGCCCCATTTGGGTTTCTTGGTGTAGGCGTAGATATTTATCTTCCTCCTCCTTCTAAGCTTTAAAGGAAGATAACTGCTTTATCTCGTGGATGTTTTGCATGCTTCTTAAAATGTGGTCAGTTGCTATTTCTTTCCTCCATATCTTGGTGGACAGAGGTGCGGAAACCTTTTTTGGTAGGATCATGTACTCCCTTCGGTTCATTAATTCATTTTCTTGGTCCGCTTGGTCCTATGGAATTAGGCATCCCTCTCGATGCTTTGGTATGTGATTGTTTTTATAATGGGAGTTGGTGCTTGCCGGCTGCAAGGTCTGATCCTCAGTTGCAACTGCACATTTACTTTACTTCCCTTCCTTTATCGAGCGGTTGTGAAAAGCTTTTGTGGGTCATAGGTGACAAAACCTACTCTTTCTTTGTTTCAAAAGCAGTTTGGAATCATATTAGACCTTGAAAGGATAATGTGGGGTTCTCTTTGGTTTGGCTTAGTGATTATCCCCGAACACTCGGCAAACTCATGGCTCTTCTGCTTGAATAGAAACCACACGCTAGACAGGATTTTTGCATGTGGTTTAGACGCCAAGCCAATATATCTTCTCGGTAGTAATTACCCGAAAAGTAGAAATCACATTTTTCCATTGTCAATACTCACAATTGGTTTGGGCGAGGTTCGTTGTTACCTTTTCCAGTTATTGATTCTCTTTGACTAGGATGACATTATTGACCGGATGGTATCTTCTTCTTTAACATTGATCTCTCGGTTAGCTCTTACTCAATCTTGGAACACTTCACTACAAGAAATATGTACATTCTTAGCGCGGAATAATGCTATAATAGGTGTTTCATAGCGAATTCGTAAATGCTATGTTATCGGCAGCCATCATAGGTACCCCCTACGATAGCATTGTTTATGTATGCTACGATAGGTCCAGATACGATAGCAATACTTGGATGATATTATTTAATTTATTGTAGCACCTATATTTTTTTTTGTAAAAAGTTGATTACAATTCATATTTCGTGCTATGATATGTCTTTCTACAATAGCAATTGGATATTGCTCTAATATTGGAGTCGTATTAGCCGAGCTGAGTCATTTAAATGACTATTATTATTATATTTATTTTGTATCAATGGGAGTATTACAAAAACATTCAAGATATTCATAAAATTATTTTATTCTGAAATTTACAATGCATCAATCCTATAACAATGACGAAAGAAACTCAGGCTTTCATCTGACGACAACACAGGCTGAGGAAGGCAGTAGAATGGGAGAACTGTTTAGCAGCAACAGATTTTTCTTGGAAGCAAATTGCAGAGCCTGTGATGGAACTTTACACCGAGACAACCGATGGATCAACAATTGAAGACAAGAAGACCGTTCTGGTTTGGAGCTATAAGGATGTTGACCCTGATTTCGGATCATGTCAAGCTAAGGAACTTCTAGATCATCTTGAAAGTGTCCTTGCCAATGAACCTGTAACAGTCAAGCGAGGACAAAATTATATTGATGTCAAGCCACATGTCTGTGTCAGGAAAGAGGAACACTTCCTGAGTTTGTTTTTGTATTGGAGATGATGGGTCTGATGAAGACATGTTTAATGTGATATGCCGTTCCATTGAAGGTCCTTTGATTGCGCCTTATAGCAAGAATAATGCATTAACATGTTGTATTAACACAAGCTGAAAGCCTCCTAACATGTTGAGCAATTGAAGTGGTCAGACAATAAAAATGACGAAAGAAACATCTTTTGGACAAAAGAAAGGATCAAATGATCCTATAATACGTTCATATTGGTAGAACAAAAGCTATTTGAAACTTTGGAGGTTATTTGGTCACCTTGTTTAAATCTGTGGATTGTGATAAAACATTGTTACTAACTGATGAAACGTTGCAGAGAAGAGAAAGCTCTGATAAATGATTTTATCTTTGATCTCCTTTATCCTCTCATTTGTTGCTCTTCCAAGCTGAACCCTTGAATTCTTTTCACTCTTAGCTAAAAGGGGTTGGAACTTGGTTTTATGACTAAGTTGAATATCTCTTGTTAAAATATTTTCATGAGACAAAAGAAAAAGAAAACGAAATGCGTAATTAAAGCAGATGATCTGAGTATCTTGATGCAAAGTCTAATTAGGTTTTCCAAGTCAAAAATGTTGGCAAGGCTCATGGAAGAAAGTGTCATGTCATTTGATTTGAAAAGATTATCATTGTGAATTGCTTCAAGAACTAATCACTACTCAAGTTCATTTTTTTTCTTCAAAATCAACTGAATTGAAATACACACCGCTGCTTCAGAGCTTATGTTAGTTTGCTGTGAAACTACTGCTTGCTCCACCTTGGTTTTATGGTTGTTTCCTGAAACCCATGATATCTCCAGATAAGAAAGCTTGCCCAGTAGTGACAACAAAACAAAATAACACAAGCTCAAAAATATATTACCCCCACTAACTTCAGAGAGAACATTTGTTTTGTCCACCTCACTAGACTGCAAATCGTCATGACTTTTATTAAACGAACTAGACCGAACCACATGATTTAACTCATTATCCTTTAGAATTTGTTAGGCTCCTTGAAGCCTTCTACGTCCTAAGTTACAATGCAAAACATGTTCAATGGCGGTAAGTCTAAGATCATCATTCGTTTTATATCTCTGCAGAAGAGAGGCATATAGCAAAATTACAATCTGAAATCATGGCACAGTCAAACAATAAAAGGTGTAGGATTTATCTCTTTGCAGAATTAAACCTTACCACCACTGAAAGACGCGCCATTGGCTTCCTCCGTGTTGAGCCACAACAGAGAAGGAGATCCCCAAACTGAGGAGTCTCGCCAGAGTTGAAGACGCGCCGTCGGCTTTTCTCTCGCTCAACTGCTTCGTCTAGGTACGGGGAGTCGACACTGATCAGGAGACGACGATGCTGGAGGTTGAAGAAATTACATACTCGTATAGGGTTAGAGAGAGAGAGACAAGAAAAGAGAGAAGAGAGGAATGAGTCAATTTTTTGTAAAGGATTTTTCTTCGTAAAGGAGGAAGAGAGAGGACAACAAAATTTGGAGTAAATTTTTGTCATAGGGTTCTAAGAGAAAGAGAGAAATGAGAGCTGAAAGAGCGAAAATGAGAAGTGAAAGAGGAAAAATGAGTCTTAGGTTTCACGAGCCTAAAATTTTCGCTAAGTTTTTGGCAGAAAGCTAATTTTAGTTTTCCGCTTAGTGAAACTCTATCATAGTGTTTATCTAATTGCTATTATACGGAAATTTTAAACTCATTTACGATAGCAGCTCAATAAAACGTGCTACAACAATCTGCTATCAATATGTACTTTTTGTAGTGCTTCAAATTTATGAGTTATGGTTTGAGAGAAACAATCGGTTCCGTACAGGGTTGTATCAAAAACATTTGATAGTTGCTTAAAGAATTATTCGTGCTGTTAAGGACACTAAACTGTGGTTCAAGATATGGACCTGATCTTTTGGATTTTTGGTCATCTTTCTAAATGTTTGGGCATTTGGCTTCTCTTAATCATACATCTCGTTGTATACACTGGTGTTTGCAGTGATCCCTCTCCCTCTTTTTTTTTTTGTAATTTTTTACTTGTTACCTTTAAATTAATAAAAACTTTTGAAAAAAATAATATCATAATTGTTTTTTTATAAAGTTAGGAAACACGAAAAAATATATAAAATTTGTTTTTTGGTGTTTACGACGAGGTTCTAAATTACATTTAAGACACCATTTTAAATTTGTAAGAATTACTCTTTTTAGAAAGAAGAATGGTGTTTGTTCACCAAAAGAAGATGGTATATAGAATAATCTATAAATTTAATATTACATGATTGAAATACTTGTTTTCTTTATTCTTTGTTTTCCAAAAAAAAAAAAACTTGTTTCCGTTATATGATTGAGATGATATTTTTAATTAAAAACTCGAGAGATTGGTGTGATATGTGGAGAATATGGTTTTGTCTTTCTTCTGTGTCATGAAAGGCGAGCAGTTCTTTGTCTCTAAGTTCAAAGAGAGACATATGCATGACGTCGTTCTCGGCCCCGCTATTATCCCCCTCTTTACATATCCAAACTGTGATTTTTTCTTCCTTTCTTTTTTTTCTTTCTTTTCTTACAAGGCAACACCAGCAACAATTGTGATTGTAAGTTTGTAAACGGAAAAAATCCCAAAAAATACACAAACTGAACTTATTTTTGCCAAAAAATACACAGACTTTAGTGATTACCTTATTAATACATGAACTCGTTAATATTGTCATTTTAAATTACCAATTAACAAAATGTCAGGATTTTAATACATAATTTTAACGGAGTTAACATTCCGTTAACGGCGTCTCTAACAGAATTATAAACCGATGGGGAAAACCCCCAAAAATGCACCAACTGAACTCGTTTTTGCCGATAAATACACAGATTTTTGCGATTACCTGATTAAAACACGAACTCGTTAATATTGTTGGTGTATTTTGCGATTACCTAAACAACTAGTTTTTTTCTCCCAAACTTAAATTATACTATCCCTTTTTTAATAAAAAAGTAAGAGCAAAGAGACTAATAACAAAGGAAAACGCAAGAAAACTATGCAATCATGCTAGAAAAACCAAGATGAAAGAAAGGATTGAAACTGAGAGCTTAAATCTTCCAAAAGTAATCATCAAGTTAAATATGTCATCAAAGTCTAGGCATGCTATTATAAACTACAATCAAGTTTACTATGCTCTAAAAGATTTAGCATTGCTCATCTCCACATGCATTAAACTCGATTTTAAATCTAAACATGAATTCCTATCATAACCATATTTTACATTCATTAGGCTTTTGATGAATCATGACTGTGCAAGTCAAGTGAAAACATTTGGTTAAAGGATTAGGATCTTGAGATGAAGATGAGTTCATGTATTATTCAGATAATCGCAAAAGTTTGTGTATTTTTGGAAAAACGAGTTCAGTTGGTGTATTTTTTGGATTTTTTTCTATCGGTTTATAACTCCGTTAGAGACGCCGTTAACAGGACGTTAACTCCGTTAAAATTATATATTAAAATCCTGATATTTTGCTAGTTGGTGATTTAAAATAACAATATTAACGAGTTCGTGTATTAATTAGATAATCACAAAAGTATGTGTATTTTTCGGCAAAAACGAGTTCAGTTGGTGTATTTTTGGGGTTTTTCCCAAAATAAAATATATAAACCAAAGAAAAATAAAATATATAAACGGAGAAAGAATTCAAGGAGAGAGAAACACGATATCTGAATCAAACCCCCTCGATTTACCCCGAAAACCCACCAAAAAAGAAAGAAGAGAAGCATATATCCGACAATTCACCAAACACTCGATTAATTTTTATTTATTTTTATAAAAAGCTTATTTTCTTCTCTCAATCAATTCAATATCGATTTATCTTTTTATTTCAAATGCGAGAACAAAAAATAGAGAAAAGCAAAAGGGAAACAATCTAGGGTGATTATGAATAGTCAGACAAGCACTGTTGGTGTTGTTCGTTCGCTTGTTGCTGTTCTTCTTCGGGATTTCTTCTTCTATTTATTTCTTTTAATATACACAACTTCTTTTTTTTTATTAATGATCTTGTCGATATTGCTCAAATGTTTAATGTTTTGATTTGTATCTGTAAAGTTCCCAATCACATTCCTAGTAGAGAGAGAGAAAGTTTTTTTTTTTGAATTTTATTATTCTTTACTTCCGCTTTTTTTCTCTTTTCGTCAAACCAAAAAATAATCCAACGGTGTTGGTGATGCTGTCTGTTTCTTCATCTCTTCATAGAAAACCCATAAGAATCATTTCTTTAATCTCTCTCATTTCCTCTCATCTGCTCTCAAGCTTTTGTTTTGATCCTTCTCAACAAGTATGTTCTTTGTTGAGTTTTTGTGATTCTAGGGTTTTGAGTTTTTGTTTTTTTTTTTAATTTCGGATTTGGGGTTGTTGTTGTGTAGAAATGGAAGGTGGGTCTGAAGAAGCAGAGAAGAACAAAACACCTGAAGGTGCTTGTGAGAGTAAGACAAAACGGAAAATGAAAACAGCTGCTCAACTTGAACTTCTTGAAAACACCTACAAAGGTTTTTTAATTTATAATCTTTAAATAATAAACCATAAACTCTAAATACTAAACCCTAAATAATAAACCCTAAACCCTAAATAATTAACCCTAAACCCTAAATTATATAATGCTATAAAAGTTTTTGAAATTAAAATAATGCTAAAAATGTGAATTATTTCCCTTGGTGCTATATTTATGATAAGGTATGTTTTTGTGCTATTTTATGCCTTTTCAAATCGCATAAATAGCACAAAAACATGACTTATCAAAAATATAGCACCAAGGAAGAAAAATCATAAAAATAGCACAAAAACATGTTTTGTCACTAAATTAGTCCTAACCCTTAACCTTAAATACTAAACCCTAAACCCTAAATACTAAACCCTAACCTTAAATAAAAAACCCTAAACTCTAAATACTAAACCCTAAACCCTAAATAATTAACCCTAAACCCTAAATTATATAATGCTATAAAAGTTTTTGAAATTAAAATAATGCTAAAAATGTGAATTATTTCCCTTGTCGCTATATTTATGATAAGGTATGTTTTTTGTACTATTTTATGCCTTTTCTCTTAATTTAATTTAATTTAATTTATAATTCTTACTCCATTGTTGTTAAAGTTTC
The DNA here is from genome assembly GCA_030180135.1 of Orychophragmus violaceus. Lineage (NCBI taxonomy): Eukaryota > Viridiplantae > Streptophyta > Magnoliopsida > Brassicales > Brassicaceae > Orychophragmus > Orychophragmus violaceus. Next base: position 33,550,884 of record CM058240.1, read on the forward strand.
TTTATTTTGTTAATTTAATGAGTGAGTTTTAATTTTCACTATAATGGTTTCAGCTGAGCTTATCCTTCGGAAGCTATAAGAGCGGATCTCTCACTCAACCTTAATCTTTCCGACAGGCAGTTACAGATGTGGTTCTGTCACCGGCGGCTCAAAGACCGGAAAGCTTCCACTCCGACCAAACGCCAACGCGGTTGAATCCTCCAAACAGGCCGCCGTCAATGCCGCTGATTTGGTGGCGGTAAATGAGCATAACTATTAACTCGTTTGGTCATGAGCTTGATGTGGTTAGAGCCATCAGTTACATGGAAGCTCAATTGGGAGAGCGTTTTAGAGACAACGGACCGATTCTTGGAATGTAGTTTGATCCTTTACCTCCTGGTGCATTTGGTATGCCTATAGGTATGTTACATTCCATGGAGCTGCTGCGAAAATTACTTTTTAATCTTTTTGGTGTGGAGCAGAGATGCCAAACCATCGGAAGCCGGCCAACATATATGTAAGGTCCGATGTTAAAGTTAGTTCATCTTTAGTTTGTCTCATGATTTGTTGTGGCTCATGTCTTTTTTGTTCTTTCTCAACAAATTTGTCATTTCCCATTTTAGGATTCTGTGAGGACTATTCGTGAATACCAGTTCCTTCCTGAGCAACCATCTTCAAGGACTGATCCTTCGGTTCTGAGAGCTTCATCGTTGTTTTGGATTCTGCCGCACATGGAAATAAGGATCCTTTTGCGAAATCTGAGAGAGAAGTTGCTCATGATGACTCAAGGTGCTGGAAAAAGATTCCTTGTGAATTTTTGTGTTATTCTAACTTGTACCCTCATCTTTTTTGTTAAATATTTTTATTATTAGAGTGAAGAAGCAAGAATATCTCGGGAAGTCGAGGCTCATGAAAAGAGGATCCAAAAAGAGCTTGAGAGACAAGATATGCTTGAGGCGAAAGGTCTTGTTCGATTTAAACTTATTAAATGTTTTTGCTCTTCCTTTTTTTTTCTCAGTGTGTCAGTTAGTTATGTAGAGAGAGGAGCAAATAAGGAAAGAAATGGAGAGGCAAAAAAGGCAGAGAGAGGAAGAGAGGTACCTCAAAGAGCAGCTGCGAAGAGACAAGCTCTTGAAGAAAGAAACAATCAGGGTAATGTGACATATGCCACAAAATGAGCAGCCTGATAAGATGATGGGTCTATTGGAACAGCTCTTAGAAAGTCAACAGAAGAGTACAATGGACTTTAATGGAAAGATAGATGCTTTGTACCTGGATTTGAATGAGAAGATTGAGTTTCTTAGCACTCATGTGAAGAAGCTGAATGTTCAAGTCCAACAGACTTCTGGAACAATCCAAAGGCAAAATGGAGCTGGAAGAACTGAGCAGAAGCAATTCGTCAATGCTGTAATTGTAGATGATGAAGTTGATCTAATACAAGAAGAAGAAGACATCATAGCTGATTTTCTGGACGAAATATCCCTGTCTGCGCCGAGCGTCGATCGACACAACTTTGATATCGATCGACACAAACCCGATACGAATAATGAAAGTGCTTTTGAGAAGCAAGCGTCGATTGACACATCCTCTGAATCGATCGACACTGATCGCAGACGAGACCAGAAACCTGCAACAGTCCCTGAGGGAGTCTATAAGCCTCCTTTGCCCTATTTTAAGGCTCCTAAGAGGTCCAAACAGGAGTTAGATGAAGCTAGTTGAATGACAGTGATGAATAAGAAGTTGACTCAGATCTCATTAGCTGATGCTCTAAAGAAACACCCTTCTTGAAGGATTATTGTTGTTTTCCATGGTTTAATTCTCAATTACAACCTAACACAAATCCTTAAACAGATCTAGGTTCTCGTCAAATGAATCATAAAGCAAACCTGATCACTACCTTTCAGATTGCAGCGGATGATGGATGGTAATGATGAGATCAGCTAGAACAGATGGTAACACCTATTCCTCCTCGAGTATCCACACTCTTACAAGCACGGGACGGCTGCTAGACCAAAGATGTGGAAGATCAGAGAGAGAGAGATTTGAGAGAGAGAGAGCTCGCGGCCCAGAGGAGAAAATCGCAGGGAAAGTTGGCTTCCTTAGGGTTTTCTGATTCTCTTATATCTCATTAATGGGCCCAAGTCATTAGACTAATGGCTCATTAATCTTTTGGGCCCAAAACACAAATTAGACAAAAAGCCTGTATTTTGTCTGACCCAAAACTCTGATCCAATACAGTAAATGCCATTGCATCTTACCGTATTATTTCCATTTAACTTTCCCGTTAGCTATGGTGTGTGACCCTTCGGGATCATACAATACTGGTAATAAGTCCTAAACTTATAGATCATGAGCGGACTCTAGCAAGCTATCATGATCACCCAGTATTTATGACTTATGTCTGATCTCGACACTTATCATACTTTCTAGAGATAGTACGGTAGATTTCAGGACATTCCCAACAATCTCCCACTTGTACTGGAATTCTACAAAGGACATTCCCAACAATCTTCCGATTGTACTGGAATCCTACATTCCCTAGTCCTTTTGTCTTAATATCTCGATCTGGCATAAGGCAAGATGCGTGTCATCCTTATATAGCCAGACCATGTTTATCGGAACAGATTTGATACTGACAATTCAAACGACTTGGGCAAGTCCGTTTGGGAATGGCCATTCTCTTACCAGCTATCAAATCTCCGATTAGCCTAGAGATATTACCTCCGTTAAACGGCAGGGACAAATCCCATCTTGTTCCATCACTATGAACTACACAATTCATAATACACCCAACCAAGGTCCGTATAGCTCCCAGTTACGAAACAGCGTTAGACAATGATCAAAGCGTATTACTCCATGTGCAGCCACATGCATGCGAACTCAGGTCTAAGGACTATACTCTATAGTCGTATATGAGAACCTCTTATGACACAGATATTAATATCTTGTAGAGTTCTCATCAGCGGGCCATGTCCGGTCATATGTTCCCCTACATATACCTATGTGTCGACTTTGATGCCGCGCATCTATGACCCCTCGAAACTTGGTCATAAGTCTCAACACAATCTAGTCTCTACAGGTTGTTGGTGTTCCAATTTCAACAACCTTCGACTATGGACACTATGATTTATGTCACTTCGTTAAATATGGGGTTTCAGGATCAAGTCTACTCATGTACTTCGATGACCCATATATAATGACATGAATCATTTTGGAACGATTATTTTATATCACAGTTAAAAATAATCCAGAAATAAAATTTCATTAACATTTAAAATGTTTACATGAACCAATCAAAATAACTAAAACAAAAGCCCTCACAACTCCCACTCAAAAAGAGATTACATTTGAATATCTCTAATTCCTACAGCAGCAGTATGCAACTCGTGCTTAGGTCTCGGGAGTGGCTTTGTCAACGGGTCAGCCACGTTCTCATCAGTGGGAACTCTGCTGACCATCACTTCGCCTCTATTCACTATATCACGAATCAGGTGATACCTTCTCATAATGTGTTTGGATTTCTGATGATGTCTCGGTTCCTTGGCTTGAGCAATTGCACCATTGTTGTCACAATACAGTGCCAAAGGCTCAGTGGCATTAGGGAATACACCGAGTTCAATCAAGAAGTTCCTAATCCAAACTCCTTCCTTCGCAGCTTCTGAAGCAGCGATGTATTCAGCTTCAGTTGTGGAATCTGCTACGGTGCTCTGCTTGGAACTCTTCCAACTTACTGCACCGCCATTCAGACAGAAGATGTAGCCAGACTGTGACCGGAAATCATCCTTATCTGTCTGAAAACTTGCATCCGTGAATCCACTTATTTCAAGCACTTCACTTCCTCCGTAAACCAAGAACTTATCCTTAGTATTCCTCAAATACTTCAGGATATTCTTTACGGCAATCCAGTGACTCTCACCTGGATTAGACTGGTACCTACTCGTCATGCTTAGTGCATAAGCAACATCAGGACGAGTACAGATCATGGCATACATGATAGATCCTATAGCCGAAGCATAAGGAATCCTACTCATGCGCTTAAGCTCATCAGGTGTCTTAGGACACTGATCCTTGCTTAGTGAAGCACCATGTATCATTGGCGTGAACCCCTTCTTGGATTTATCCATTCCGAATCGATGCAGGACTTTATCTATATAAGCATCTTGACAAAGTCCAATCAGCTTTTTAGATCTGTCTCTAAAGATTCGGATTCCAAGAACATACGCGGCTTCACCCATGTCCTTCATGGAAAAACAACTTCCCAGCCATTCTTTAACAGACTTCAGCATTGGAATATCATTTCCAAGAAGCAATATGTCATCGACATATAGGATAAGAAACGCCACTTTGCTCCCACTAGTTTTCTTATACACACATTGTTCCTCTTGGTTTCTGATGAAGTCAAAGTTCTTTATTGCTTCATCAAAACGAAGATTCCAACTCCTCGATGCTTGCTTCAATCCATAAATGGATTTGTGAAGCTTGCATACTTTCCCAGCATTCTTAGGATCAATGTAACCGTCAGGTTGTGTCATATACACATCCTCCTCCAAGATTCCATTCAGGAAGGCGGTTTTCACATCCATCTGCCAAATCTCATAATCATAATAAGCGGCAGTTGCTAGGAGAATCCGAATTGATTTCATCATTGCCACTGGTGAATAGGTTTCATCATAGTCTATACCATGAATTTGCTTGAAACCTTTTGCCACCAACCTGGCTTTGTAAATCTGGACATTTCCATCCACGTCTATCTTCTTCTTGAAGATCCATTTACACTCGATGGCTTTTGCACCAGCAGGTAAATCAACCAGTGAAAACACTCGGTTAGCAGACATGGAGTCCATCTCGGATTCTGTGGCTTCACGCCACTTTAAGGAGTCAGGGCCCATCATGGCTTCTGCAAAGTTCGAGGGTTCATCACCGTCAATGATCAAAAGATCATGGCAATTAGTCACAAGGAACCCCTGATATCTATCAGGTTCCTGACGGATCCTTCCGGATCTTCGAACTTCAGGTACTGCAGGTTCAGGTTCTATTACAACTTCATGTAATTCATCCTGCTGTTCTTCCTCATTAGGTTGAACAGGTTCCTGTCCTTCTTGAATTTCATCAAGTTGTACCTTACTCCCACTATCTTTTCTAGAGAGAAACTCCCTTTCAAGAAAAGTACAATCCCGAGCAACAAAGATTTTGTTCTCGGATCGCAGATAGAAGTAATAAGCCTTGGTATCCCTAGGATAACCAATGAAGTAGCATTTGTCAGATTTTGGTGTAAGCTTGTCTGAGATTAATCTTTTGACATAGGCTTCACAACCCCAAATTCTGAGAAAAGACATTGCTGGAGCTTTTCCAGTCCATATCTCATATGGTGTCTTTGCTACTGCCTTTGATGGCACTCTGTTCAGTGTGAACGTTGCGGTTAGCAAAGCATATCCCCAAAGGGATATAGGAAGGTCTGTGTGACTCATCATGGATCGGACCATATCTAACAATGTCTGATTCCTTCTCTCAGACACACCATTCCACTGAGGTGTTCCAGGAGGTGTGAGTTGGGAGATAATCCCACACTCACTCAGATGATCACGAAATTCCTGGCTCAAGTATTCTCCTCCTCGGTCCGACCGAAGAGCCTTAATACTTTTACCAAGCTGGTTCTGTACTTCATTCTGGAATTCTTTGAACTTTTCAAAGGTTTCCGACTTATGTTTCATCAAGTAGACATATCCATATCTACTGAAATCATCAGTGAATGTAATGAAGTACTGAAAGTTTCCTCTAGCACTTGTGGACATTGGGCCACACACGTCAGTATGTATCAGGCTCAATAGTTCACTGGCCCTTTCTGTGGGATTATTGAAAGGGGCCCGTGTCATTTTGCCCATTAGGCAAGATTCGCACTGCTCACAAGACTCAAAGTCAAATGAGCCCAAGAGTCCATTTGAATGGAGCCTCTTGACGCGTTTCTCACTAATGTGCCCCAAACGACAATGCCAGAGAAACGTTTCATTTTCTTCGTTAGATTTGAACCGTTTTGTATTTATGTTATATACTGGAGCAGATTGATCCAGCATGTACAGCCCATTTATAAGAGGGGCACAGCCATAGAACATATCATTGAGATTAAAGGAACACAATTTATTCTTAATAGAAAAATCAAATCCTTGCAAATCCAACAATGAAACTGAAATGATATTTCTGCTTATAGCAGGTACAAAATAACAATTCTCAAGTTCTAAAATCAATCCAGAAGGTAAAGACAACAAGTAAGTGCCAACGGCCAGTGCTGGAACCTTCGCTCCATTGCCAACCCGCAACTCTACTTGCCCTTGCTTCAACCTTCTACTGTTGCTGAGCGCCTGCATATTAGTACAAATATGAGCCCCACATCCAGTATCTAATACCCAAGTGGTATTATCAGAAGTAGTAGTATTTACTTCAATAACAAAAATACCTGAAGATTTAGTCTCCAAGGACTTCTTCTTCTTCAGACTTTCCTGGTATTTCTTACAGTCCCTGCGGTAATGCCCTGCCTCTTTACAAAAGTGACAGATGTCAGAAGGCCCAGCTTTGGACACGGGCTTGGGCTTGGCGTTTTCATTGCCAACTACTTTGCCCTTTCCCTTGTCTGCAGCGGATTTCTTGAAACCCTTGCCCTTCTGCACCATGAGTACAGACGACTCCTTGGTTTTCTTCAGATTCGGTTCTGCAGTCTTGAGCATACCATGTAGCTCAGGCAACGTCTTTATCAACCCATGCATATTATAGTTCAAAATGAACTGGTCATATGCAGGAGTAAGAGACTGCAGAACGATATCACAAGCAAGCTCTTGGCTTATAGGACAGTCGAGCCTTGTCAAATGATCGAGATAACCCATCATTTTCAGAACATGTGGACTCACTGCTGCATCCTTAGCCATTTTACAGTCCAAGAGATTCTTAACAGTTTGGAATCTCTCTGTACGAGCCTGCTCCTGAAACAACGCTTTCAGATTTGCCATCAGCTCCATGGGACAAGTCAGGCCTTCCCACTGCATCTGCAGTTCGGGAGCCATTGTCGCCAACATCAGGCAAATCACGTCATTAGCATCTGAAGAATGCGTATCCCAAGCATTCTTCACAGCTTGTGCGGCATTATTCGCAGGTCTAGGAGAGAGAGCTCTTTCAATGACATAAGCCTTCTTCTCCTGCCTGAGCACAAGTCTCAGGTTCCTGGACCAGTTCAGGAAGTTTGATCCGTTCAGTTTGTCCTTCTCAAGGGCAGACCGGATCGAGAAAGTGTTTTGTGTTGTTGTGCTTGACATAGCTGAAAATATGAGACAATAAAGATTTAGTTATTAAGTTCATAAAAGAGTAATCTTAACAACTTATAAGAAAACTCGCATTGTATTCAAAATTTCTTTGTTTAACCTCATAAGAATACAATGATTCCGAGACCCATGTTTAGCTAAATCCAAAGTGGGCCACTGGCCGTCACCCAGAATTAGCTATACTTGGTAAGCATACGCACATCTAGTTATAACTCTCGGTTGTGAATTGGGCCTGAGGCCCAAATTCACCAGATGTCTCAAGGCCCGGGACTCCCGATGGCCCAGTCAAGGAAACCAATCTCTTACAGCCAAATAATCACTAAAATCTGGGACTTCCAATGAAATTAGTGACTATATACTACTTTACTTACGCGAAAACAGACACCTCACACTGTAAGCCATATCTGTAATCAAGTAAGCGTTAAGTAGCTGACAAGATTGGAAAGACATCCAAGCTTGATATTGTTTTTGAGGATTTTTAAGTTTTATTTCCAAAAATAGAAGATTACTATTTTGGGAAACTTTCTTATTTTAGAAACTTTCTAATTTTAGTAACTTACTAAAAATAGAAATTTCTAATTTAATATTTTATAAATATTTTGGGTTGGGTCACAAATTATAGGCCCAATTCTTGGCCCAAGACCATAGAATTCCAGCTGGCCCAATAATTTGACATAACCGATCCGGTTTATTAATTCTGGTCCAAGACCAAATTAACTATCAAAACCATCGGTTATTTACTAAACCAGACCAGTTCTAAATTATTTGGTCCAACCAAATCAAACTTAGACCAGCCTTCGGTTTAGGTTAAAATTCAATTTTTTTTTTTTTGAATTTCAATCCGGTTTAACCAGAAATTAAATAATACCATGTATTAAATAATTTCTAGCAAACCGCGATTCTGGTTAAGGCTTAAACCAAACATTAATTAATTAATTTGATCGATTCATACAAAAGCAATTAAATAATTGCTTACCCAAATCTTAAGCCACACAATCCCAATCACTTTAATAATTGAATGGCTTGGCTTACGATTTTGATTGTCAAATTCAATTATTAAAGCGATTCTCTCTATTACTTAACCAAACCAATCGATTGATCGTGACTTGCACTAGAGACAAAATTAATCAATAAAATTTTGACTTACACTAGAGACAAAATTGATCGTGAAAAATTTCAAACCCTAACACAGCCATTCAATTCGATTATCAACATTATCATTCGTTTCACGCTCAATACATGCGATTATCAAACAACAAACGATTAAGGTTTAATGATTTCTATAATCAATTTTCATTCAAAATTAATTCTAAACCATTAAACATTCATATGATCCAATTTCACAAGAAACCTAAAACCTTAGCTCTGATACCACTGAAGGATTATTGTTGTTTTCCATGGTTTAATTCTCAATTACAACCTAACACAAATCCTTAAACAGATCTAGGTTCTCGTCAAATGAATCATAAAGCAAACCTGATCACTACCTTTCAGATTGCAGCGGATGATGGATGGTAATGATGAGATCAGCTAGAACAGATGGTAACACCTATTCCTCCTCGAGTATCCACACTCTTACAAGCACGGGACGGCTGCTAGACCAAAGATGTGGAAGATCAGAGAGAGAGATTTGAGAGAGAGAGAGCTCGCGGCCCAGAGGAGAAAATCGCAGGGAAAGTTGGCTTCCTTAGGGTTTTCTGATTCTCTTATATCTCATTAATGGGCCCAAGTCATTAGACTAATGGCTCATTAATATTTTGGGCCCAAAACACAAATTAGACAAAAAGCCTGTATTTTGTCTGGCCCAAAACTCTGATCCAATACAGTAAATGCCATTGCATCTTACCGTATTATTTCCATTTAACTTTCCCGTTAGCTATGGTGTGTGACCCTTCAGGATCATACAATACTGGTAATAAGTCCTAAACTTATAGATCATGAGCGGACTCTAGCAAGCCATCATGATCACCCAGTATTTATGACTTATGTCTGATCTCGACACTTATCATACTTTCTAGAGATAGTACGGTAGATTTCAGGACATTCCCAACACTTCTATGCAGAGATATGTGAAGAAGATGATCTCTACTGATGGAGATTTGAAAGAAGAGGTGTTGGTGCTATCTAAGCAGGTCAGTACAGTGCTACAGAATCAGATTCCAGAGAAGCTTCCAGACCCATGAGTATTTGTGCTAGACTGTTCCATCTTTAAGGGCAGCTTTAAGCGTTCTCTGTGTGATTTAGGATCTGGTGTGAATCTCATGCCATACTCTGTGGCTAAGAGATTGGGACTGATGGATTTCCAGCCTACTAGGATCTCTCTTATCCTAGTTGATCGATCGAAGAAGATTCCAGAAAGATTTCTTGAGGACATTCCTATCAGAGTTGGAAACTACTCGATTCCAATAGACTTTGTGGTGCTGAAATATGAGGTTGAACCGGATGATCCTATGCTAATTGGTAGATCCTTCTTAGCTACTGCTGGAGCAGTGATTGATGTGAGGTATGCTCTGATTAATCTCCACTTGGGAGATAAGCCTTTGCAGTTCAAGATGGATAAGATGCAGAGATCCACCATTGATGAACAGAGCTTCAGTGTTGAAGTGTAGCCAGAGATTCAGATTGGAGAAAAGAAGATGGCAGTTCATCATGAGCTTGCTCTAACATCTTCAGAGCTTGCAACTGCACATAAGCAGAAAGCTCCAGACATCACACCTCCACCAAAGCAAAGGTATGATTCCTCTAGACTTAAACCTCCTAACTGCATTGATGTGAATGCAGGAAAACGCAGTATCCCACCCACGCTTCGCTCCCACCCTGGTTCCATTGGCTCCTTCCTTGGGAAGTCTCGTGATTCTACTGCTTATACACCACCTTGGATGAGGAGACATTCACAAAGACACTCATTGTCTCTGTTGAATCCCCCACAAGTCTGATCTCCTTCCCATAGTCAAGCTAATGACTTAAAACAAGCGTTGAGTGGGAGGCAACCCACTAGTAGATATGTTCTTTCTTTGTTTTTCGTTTTGGTTTTGGTTACTTTCATTTTTCTTGTTTTGGTGAGTTAAGGCGTGAGAACATGTTATAATCGCCATGCGTCGATCGACACGGTCATGTGTGTCGGTCGACGCAGAGGTCACATACGGGTTTAGCTTCTACCGTATTAATTGCGGTTCAAGCAGCGGTTATTCTGAAAACCGCGAGAGAGCAAACACGACTTGCATCGATCGATGCGGTCCTGAGCATCGATTGACACAAGCCGACGACAGGTAAGTGTTCTTCCCTTTTTCAATTTGTTCATTCTGATTCTTGTTCTCACCGAGCCCAAGCTTCTGTAACATTGCGGACAGTGTTGTTTAAGTGTGGGGGGAGGTAGCTACTGACGCACTGTTTTCTGTTTTTCTTAGAGTCAGTCCAGTTGTTTTATCGAGTCAAATTTAAGTAAGAAACAAGGACTTTTTGAGGAGATCACTACACTTGCAGGAACTTAAGTGACCATTGGATGAGTTTGCAGATGATCTATGACTATTAGAAAACCCCACACAGATCAGCCTACTGAGGACACCCATATCACTTCAGGTATTTAGAGAATCCACTGCTGACTTCACCTTTAACTTGGCTTAATTTTCTCACCTAAGGGCTTGATATTGTTTGAGTCGGATTCCTCTGTTAGTTCTGACATAGCTTGTAAATCTGTCCAAGTATGGTTCCATTCTCCCCTTCCTCAAAGTAAAAAAAAAAAGAGATAAACTGCGGATGAGCTAGTAGCTCCGAAGTGATCACGGGAGTAGTAGAGACCCCTATTACCTCCTGTGCATTCATGGAATATGTCCAAAGTACACCCCAATGAGGGAAGAGCACTGATAGAAAAAAATAAAATGATACTCAGTGGGAAAAATCAGTTGCTAAGAAAGGAAAAGGAGAGGAAAGGAACCCGAAAATAATAGTATGGTGGCCAGGTGCTAACAGAGTAAGAGTCCATGAATTCTTAGATCGATACTCTCTAGGTGAGACCGCATTTATTAGATTACAGAAGTCAGTATGGTAAATTTGAATGCTCTGAATTTGATTGTGGAGTTTACTTAGGACAGTTGCTAAGTGTGGGGAAGTACATGGTGGTCTTGATGTCTGCAGGTTCATTTTCATATGGTTTACTAAGGGGAATCTGAGTGTGGTGCTCCAACGATGAAACGAGTTTCTGAAGTTTTTAAATTTCTTCTCCTGATCTTGGTTTTCTGTTTGCTTGAGGGCAAGCAAAGACTAAGTGTGGGGGAGAGATATATCATGGCTTTTAGGGTTTTTGATCATGATATAAGTCTTTGTTATTGAGTCTTTTAGTGTGTTTTGGAGTCCTTTCATGTGTTTTACAGGTTTAGGTATGTTTGGAGTATATGTGGACATTATGGCGTATTCTGGAGCTATTTGGAGCATTCGAGCGAGAGACAAGAATTCAAAGTCGATATTGGAATTGAGTGTCGATCGACACAGCCTTAACGTCGATCGACACAAGTCGTGATCAGCTAATTCTCGCCGAGTTAATGAAGATTTATGGAATTTGCAGCTTGGCCCAAAAGTTTCACATAATTACAAAGAAGTCCAAAACATGTTTAGACTATTATATTAGGGTTTTTAGCCACTTGTTTAGGCTAAGTTTTACTTACGCTTTACTTATTAGAGATTGAGAGATTTTGGGGCTGGTCTTGTACTCGACAGAGAAGAGGTTTCGAACCCCTGTTTCTTTACTTCTTTTATGTTATTTGGATTTCTATTGATCATGTCTTTTGTTATGATTGCCATGTCTGAGTAGTTCTTCAGTTAGGTTAAGGAATTCTCATTAGGGATTTCGTGGAGAATTAAGTTAATCAATCTATAGTGATTCATACTTTCTAGTTCTTCATCTAGAGTTGTTCTTAATGCGTAATCTGAACTAGCTACCCAGATTTATGATATTAGGTTGATTTTTGCAACGATAGTTGGTTAGTTAGCTAGACAGAACCTAGATGAGCAATTGATCTATCCGAAAAGAAATTTGGCTGAGGGAAATTGTGAACAAACGAACCTGAGATTAATGCATGTTTAGGATCTCTAGAACTCGCGACGAAAGTTTTTTCTTATGTTTCTGTGATTCCAGTTCTAGAACTGTACTTAATTTGATCCTGGTTGATTGATTAGTTTATATTCCTGATTTCCTGAGAACTCCCTTGGCCTTACGCTTCGCTTGCTTGCTTACACCGTTTAGTTTAATTTGCTACTTTGTTTACTGCTTACTCTATGCTCTGCTTAGCTTAATTCGAACCTCTATATTCTATCGTAAGATTCTTAAGTCTCTGTGGATTCGACCCCTATATACTACTAGTCACGTCTGTTCACTTGCAGTGTAGCTCTAGGGATTAAACCTCGAGCATATCACCGGCATACTCACGCCTCCTATAGAGATGGGTATGTCTCTAACCAAACCTAGCATGGGCATAGATTGCCCACCGGCCGCATTCACAATGCCAAGGCCGTCCACTTGTTCCTTCTGAAACAAGCCTTTCCCAATCATTCTCGGGCTCACAAAACTATGTGTAGTCCCCAGAGTCAAACAAGGTGAGTGTTTCTACTCCACCAATGGTTACGGTCCCTACACATTCCCCAAAATGTCTAAGCAACCTACCCTTTTCCCCAATGTATGCAATGTATTACTTAATTGAAGAAGTAGGGGTTTAGTGACATACCAATGATCGCATCATAGGAGCCGGCCACGCCTGAATCCTTCACCAATTCATAAAATCGATTTGTCCCAGCATGGCCCTTGGCCTTGGCTGCGCGACCTTCTTGGCCCCGGTTTACTTCTGGTGCCTTATGCCTTTCATTTTGTGCTTCGAGAAATCATGCATGTAATGCCCGCCCGGTCTTTCCACATTGGAAACATGTCAATGGTCTTTCAGTTATCACTTTTTCATGCCCCTTGTTCTGTGGACAGCTTGCGACTTCATGGTCTTTGCTTCCACACTTCGCACATACCTTCCCGTCTTTCCAACACTCACCAAGTGATATTTTCCACAGGTGGTACATTTGGTGCTGTTAGAGGATTGGCGATCAGCACCCACTTCATCTTATTTCCTCTTTAGGTTCTTCCCGGGACACTAGCCACTTTTTCATGTGACTTAGCTCCCACCCGGTTCTCCTCAGCCATGTTGGCCTCAAGAGTAGCAGCCTTTTCGACCAGCTCAGAAATGGAGTCATAGGAGCAAACTATACGAAGTTCCACTCGCAGGCTGCAAAGGAAACATCGCACTTGTGCTGGTTTGTCCTCAACTTCTTGTCCCACATAACACCTGAGACGGTCGAACTCTGCCTCATACTCACGGACCGTCTTGCGGCCTTGGACCAAGTTCAAATAATTCCCTTCCATACGATCCAAAGCCTCATCTGGAATGTACTTCCGGTTGAACTCAATCTCAAAGTGCGCAAATGAATCAATAAGCCCCTTGGTGCGTCTGTCCACAGACATCCACCAGTTATGCGAATCTCCTTCCAGAAAGTGGACCGCAATATCCTTCTTGTAGTCCTCTGGACAACGGGTAGATCAGAAGTTCCGGACTAGCCGTGACTTCCACTCATCAGCCTCAAGTGGGTCAGCACTTCCTTTGAAGTGCTTTGTTCCCAAATTTGTGATCTGACCAAGCACGTTGAGGTAGTCCACCTTACGTCTTGCCCGGGGGGCGGTGGGTCTATCTCTTCAACTTCCAGATCAACATCATCTTGATCCTTAGTCTTCAGGATGATGACTCGGATCCTACCTACATCATCAGCCGGTTTCTGACCAGAAGTGATGTTCTGGTTCAGAACCGTCAGCTGTTCCATGACCGCCTTCAGCATGGTCTACATCTCTTTGATGTTTGGAACCGCGGTCTGTGGCACACCACCACTTGTAGCACCATCTCCCATATTGCCGGTTTAAGTGTGAACCGCATGTGATGAAGATTCGCCCATCTCCTCATGCTTAACCCTAACCTGGACGTCCGGTTTATTAACCCGAGTCTCATTGGGTGCAAGAGGATCCGTGGGTCTTGTGCTCTTCTTGGCAACCTCAGGGCCACTTGCACCAGGTGCGACAGGTGTGGTATGGTTCTTGGAGCCTTGCCTTGTCCCAGCCACATCCTTGTACTTAGTACGCTTTGTTTTTCTTTTTCCAACCTAAAGATTCAACAAGGTTAGTCTATCTAAACAAGCATTCTCCAAGTCCTAAGCAAAACTAACTAATGCGGACATCTAACCCCAGACGAGTGGTGTAACCCTAACCCATAATCCTAGAAACAACTCCTCTCTGATGCCACCTTGAAACATCCCATCCCGGCCATAGAGCCTAGATGGATGTTCCACTACTTAGCCGTTCTACCTTGAGGTTCATTTGCGAACCTCAAGCCTAAATTTACTTAACCATTCTATCATTCATTTGTTCCATTCACATATTCTAAGGCAATTAGTATAAGCATATAAACAAGATAAACATATTCTTTTATTAATCAAACCAAGGTACTAATACAATGTAGTGTCATGCCAATAAGCTATATAAAGTATCAGTCCTAATAAATATGTCTATCTAACACCATTTGTCCATAGGTCTTGTGTCTGCGCCTAGGCTTGATCAACCTCATTCCCTGCATTCATTAATTATATAAGAAACATTCTAAACATGAATGAATCCAACAACCTAGCATAACCATTTCTATATTCCCAAGTGTTCCCAATGTATCACGCAATCCATCCCTAATCCGTTCTACATTCCACTAATTGGTTCATGTCCCTTTAGACCGACCTGTCGGATCTTCGAGCCAATTCTACCAGATTCAGAATTGATGTCATGTTCCCGATAGCCTAGGATCTAGGGTCTAGTTAATTGAACCAAGGATATGATCTCTGTTTACCTGGAGATTGGCAGCGGAAGATGGTCAGATAAACGAGATCTGTGAAGCGCCTCAGATGATGCGCCTCTACTTCAGTCCACACGCACACAAGCTGGAATCCGCCGGGATGCTAGTACCGGGGCTCGGATCTCCTGGGAACTGAGTTCTATGAGGTTTCTGTGTTTTCTCTCTGAGAAAACACTGTCTTGGCGGCGCTCACTCTATGGTCGAAATACATAAGATCACTTATATATGTACCGACCACGACGTAAACCGAAACATCAGTTTCGGTTTCGGCCTTGTGTCGACCGACACACTTAGTGGTGTCGATCGACACACGTCTTGTGTCGACCGACGCACCCAATGGTGTCGATCGACACACCTCATTAAAACTCATATTCGATGTGTATCCAATACACATCGACCAGACCATATGCCAATGATCAATCCCATACGAACTATGTCCAACTTGCTTAGGTGTGTGACCCTGTAGGTTCACATGATACTGGAAATGAGTTACAACTCATTTGTCATAAGCGGTTTCTAGCAAAACATTATGACTACCCAGTATCATATGAATTGTCCGATCTCGACAATACAACTATCTTTAGAGTGAGTACAATGTGATTTCAGGACATAATCTCAACAATCTCCCACTTGTACTGGAATCATCAATTCCTATAATCCCTTCGTCTCTATATCTCGATATGGCATAAGGCAAGAGACTGTGTCATCCTTATTATAGCCAACACCATGTTCATCGAATTCCTGATCTATACTGATAAAACAAACGACTGACAATCACCTCGTTTGAGCACGGCCATGCATTTTCTCAGTATCAAATCTTCGATGGGCCCTGAGATATTTATCTCCCGTTCTAGGAGGGACAAATCCCATCTTGTTCCATCCCTATTTCTACACATACTTCATGATACGCCTAAGCAATGCCGTTATAACCGCCAGTTATGGAACGACGTTTGACAAGGTCAAAACGCACCAATTCATATACTAGAAAGCATGATGAACTCAGGTCTAAGGGCTATACTCTATAGTCATAATGAGAACCTCCCATGACACTGATATAACTATCCTGTGGAGTTCTCATTAGCGGGTCATGTCCGATCATATGTTCACCAACATATATCTATGTGACTGACTGTGATAATCATATCATTGACTCCATGAAACTTAGTCCAGCAGTCACCTCACATACTAGTCTCGCGCGGTTATTGGTGCCCCACTTCAATAACCTCGACTAGGGACAATCATAATTTATGTCATCTTTTACTTATAGGGTTTCATGATCAAGTCCTCAACTTGATGACCTATATGATGACCATAAAGTACTTTGGGACTATTACTTAATTATCCAATAATTAAATAATACCGATGTCAGTTTGACTTACATAAACACTACCATAGCATGTCTATGTAAAGATTACAACATAACTAGAATTACTCCCACTAGAATCAAGATCATCTCTTCAGATATCTTATACCTACAGCAACATAATAAATCTGGTGCTTAGGTTGTGGGAGAGACTGCGGTGTTTTGTTTGAAACAATTCCAACAAACCACACCGCCATTCAGATAAAAGCACTATTCTACGGTCCACTGCTTGGAGCCTTTCCAACAGATAGCACCGCTATTCAGACAAAGAGACAACCAGGTGGGAACCGGGAATCGTCTTTGTCCGTCTAACTACTTTCAACTGGTTCGTCACTTCCTCAGTTCACCACGAACCTATCCTTAGTGTTTCTCAAATACTTGGGATATTTATGGTGACTGTTTAGTGACTATTACCGGAACATATTGGTATTTTCTCGTCATGCTATATGCGTAAGCTGCATCTAGACGAGCGCAAAATATGGCATTCATGATGGATTCTATTTCAGCAGCATTAGCAATCACACTCATTAATAATAGCTCAGCTAGTGTCCAAAACACTTCATCTTGCTAAGATTATTGCCATAAGACCTTTGGCATGAAGCCATTCTTGGAATCATGCATATTGGAACTGTCCAATACCTTATCAACATAAGGATTTTGACACGATCCAACTAGCCTTTCTGATCCATTCCAATGGATCTTAATTCCAAGAACTTTCACGGCCTTCTCCAATGTCTATCGTTAAATTTGACTTCCGACCCAAATCTTGATAAGACTTTGGCGTTGGAACGTCGTTTATGAGATTAAGTATGTTGTCTACATACAGTTTGAGAATTGCAATTACGCTCCCACTAGTCTTCTTGTAAACGCATGGTTTCATTTCTTTCTGATCAAGTCAAAACTTTTGACCACATTATCAGAATGTTGATTCCAACTCCAAGATGTTTGCTTCAATCCAGAAATGGATCGGTGAAGCTAACATGCATACCCAGCCAATTTTCGGAGTTGGGGCTCACCATCGCTTCTTTGAATTTCGCATGCTCGTCACTTTTCAATGATCAATAGATCACGACAATAGGCTATGAGAAATCACTCTCGAGTCAGTGACGGATCCTTTCGAATCTGCGAATTTCAGGCTCCACAGGCGTAGATCCTACAGCACTTTGTAGATCTCACCGCTGCTCTCCCTCAACAAGTTGAGCAGCCTCCTGTGTTTATCGAATTTCTTCGATGTGTACTTTTACTCCCATTGTTCCTTTCGAAAGAACGATCTTTCTCAAAAGACACAGTTCCGAACAACAATACTTTGTCCTCGGATTGGTTGCAAAAGTAGCAAGCCTTGGTTTCCTTAGGACAACCAGCGAGGTAGAACTTATCAGATTTGGGTTCAAGCTTGTTAGCTTTCATCCCCAAATGATCAGAAACAACTTTCTTGAAAAACTTTCAGTCCACATCCAATGTAATGCCTTTCAATCGATTCTGATTGAAACCCTTTTCTGCGCTTAGACAGACATTTTAGAACGTATTCTTAAATGATTACGGAAGATTCCTGTGACTCATCATTAATCGGAGCATATCTAATAAGATCCGATTCATTCTCTGAGATGATCACCCAATTCTTGACTCAAGTATTTTCTTCCGCGATCTAATCGAGGATCTTAATACTTCTGTCAAATCGAATTCTTTACTTCATCTTGGAACTCCTCAAGGGATTCCTGCTTGTGTCTCATCAAATGAACACAGCCATACTTATTGATGCCATCAATGATGTAATGAAATACAGAAGATTTCCTCTGGCACTAATGCTCATCGGGCCGCATACATCAGTATGTGTAAGGCCCAATAAGCCTCTGGCCCGTTTCCTTTAGCTCTGCTAAAAGGGCCTTAGTCATTTGGCCCAGTGAACAGAATTCATATCTCAAATGATTAATAATCAAATGAGTCCAAGACTATGGAACTTCTGAATCCGCTTCACTCTATATGGTTAAACGACTATGCCAAGGAAAAGTCGAGTTCGAGTCATCAGACTTAAACCTTTAGTATTTGTTTTATATTCAAACTCACACTGGTTTAAGATATAAAACCCATTCCAAACGGGTTGCTACCATATGATATTTCATTAAGATCTAAAGAACAAAACTTGACTTTTATCAAAATGAAAAACATCCAAATTCTTTACAAGAAAATGAAAGACATTTCTGCACAAGGCAGATACATAGTAGCAATTACTTAATTTCTAAAACCAAGTATGAAAGGCTCCTACAAGTGGAGAATCTCTACGGCTCATGCAGCAACGTTCTACCGTCGCTCAGGTCCTGCATATTTCAAAAATATCAGTACCACAACTAGTATCCAATACTTACGTAGAACTTGAATTAATAACACAATACCTGAAGAAGAAGTACCATACATCTCCTTCATCTCTTGTGAATCTTCCAAGAATTTAATGCAATCTCTCTTTCAATGCCCTGACTCATTGCAGTAGAAGCATTTTCTAACACCAGATGGGTCTGACTTGGGCTTATAAGATGACACAGGCTTATCCTGATTCCAAATCTGGACGGCCCTGCCTCCACCCTTGCCAACACAAGATTTCTCAAATCTTTTACCCTTTATGATGTCTTGCTCTGCTGTTTTGAGCATGCCATGCAGCTCAGTCAGCGTCTTCGTCAAGCCTTTCTTGATATAGTTCTTAATGAACTTATCATAGCTTGACGGCAGTGACTGCTGATATACCATGGATTTTACCGGTTTTAACCATGGTATATGCCTTATTTATCGAGTCTTATGTTATGTTTTGGAGTCTTTTTAGTATGTTTACAGGTTTAGACACGTTTGGAGCATAATTGGAGTTATTGGAGCATTATGGAGCATTTTGGAGATTTTACCCGAGAGACAGAGTTCACTGCCCATATTTGACGCTTGCAACGATCGGCACACCATTAGCATCGATCGTTGCATAGCGTGACCAAGCATTCTCGCGAGCGTTAATGAAGAATGAGGATTAATGCACTAAAGCCCAGAAAGCCCAGATATTTACACAGAAGCCCAAAACGTGTTTTAGCTATTATATAAGGGTTTTTAAGCCATTGTTTAGGCTACGCTTTTCTTAAGTCTTATTTTATTTCAGAGAGAGTTAGGGGCTGATCCTGTTCTCGAAAGAGAGAGGATTTTGAACCCCAGTTCTTTGTTTTATTTTATGATATTTGATTTTCTATTCAAGATGTTTTCTGTCTCGATGAACATGTCTGGGTAGTTTACCTGTTAGGTTGAAGGATTCTCATTAGGGATTTCATGGAACTATAGTTTAAATCAATCTGTAGGGATTCATATCTGCTAGTTCTTTGTTTAGGTTGTTCTTAATGCTTAATCTGAAGTAGCTAATCAGAATTATGATGTTAGGTTGATTGATACAACGAGAGTTGGTTAATTAGCTAGAAAGAGCCTAGATGAGCAATTTGATCTACTCGCAAAGAGATTTGGTTTAGGGGAATTGTGAACATATCAAACCTGATCATTAATGCTAGTTTAATCTGTTAGTAATTGCAAAGAGATTTGGATTGCTGCACTTAGACTTAGAGAATTCTCGCAACGAGAGTTGGTGAATTCTATATCCGTGTTTGAGTTCTAGAACAGTTATTGATTAGATCCTGATCGACTGATTGCTTGTGTTCCTGATTTCCTGAGAACTCCTGAAACCTAACGCTTCGCTTCCTTGCTCACAACTCGCTGCTATTTACTTTCTGCTTGCTGATTTACTGCTTTCTCATATTGCTTTCTCCTAGTTTAATCTCTTCTGTTTTATAATCTATCGTTGACCGGAGTCCCTGTGGATTCGATACCCTAAGTACTACAACTACATCACTGTGCACTTGCAGTTAGAATAGGGATTAAAACTCGACCTATCAAGTTTTTGGCGCCGTTGTCGGGGACTCTTTTGAGTCTCCGATAGATTTGAACTTAGGGTTTAGACTATGATTTTCGTTTTTAATTTTTGCTACTATTTTTTTTTCTTTTTATGTTCTTGCGTTTCAGGTACGCCTGTAATCGCCCTGCAACGATCGACACGGTCCTGTGTGTCGATCGTCACATCATCGCGCTTGCATCGATCGACGCTTCTCCTGCATCGATCGACACATATCGTAAGGAAGATGTATGATTTTCTCAATCCAGGGATTGACAGCTCGCAGATAGCTGGGCTAAAGAGCAAGGGACCTTTCCAGAAACAGGGTAATGCCTTCTCGAGGAACTATGGTGTTTCTTCTTTCCAAGCACCACCTGCACCTGCATATAAGAGCAGATTGGAAACCATGCTGGAGCAGTTACTGGAAAGACAGGAAGAGGTGAGGAACTACATAAATGGTTCTGTGTTTCAGGGAAACAGGTATGGATCACCCTCCTATCAGGCACCTCCTGCAGCTAATGCTTATGAGAGCAAGATAGAATCCATGATGGAGCAGCTGCTAGAGGATCAGACTAAGGCTGCTATGGACTTCGACAGGAAGCTGGATGCTATACATGAAAATCTGAGTGGGAAGTTTGAATACTTGAGCACACATGTGAAAAAGCTAGATGTCAAAGTTCAGCAAACAGCTGGAGCAATACAAAGGCAAAATGAAGCTAGAAGAGCTGAACAGCACAGATCCATCAAAGCTGTGACCTTAAGAGATGAGATTGAGTTGCTAGGTGAAGAAGAGAGCATAATCTCGGATTTTATGGATGAATATTATCTGCATGATACATGCATCGATCGACACCCCCTTAGTGACGATCGACACGCCGTTCTGACGGCAATTTCGAGTTCTTTCGAGAAACAGAATCGCCTTGCATCGATCGACACACATCATGCAACGATCGACACAAAACGCAGACATGACCAGAAACCTGCAACAGTACCAGAACGAGTGTATAAGCCCCCAGTGCCATATCCTAAGGTTCCTAAACCTTCCAAACAAGAGCTAGAAGTGGCTAACTGCATGAAAGTGATAGATAAGAAGGTGAATAAAACACCACCAGTTGAAACTTCGCGAGTTCATACAAAGAAGATGATTTGCACTGATGGTCATCTGAAAGAAGAAGTTCAGATTGGTGGAACTACAATATCTGATAGTGAAAAGAAGAAGATGGAGGTTCCTCTTGAACCTGCTCTAACATCTTCAGTACCCGCAACTACTCATAAACAGAAAACTCCAGACATCAGATATACATCAAAGGTAAGGTACAAATCACCTAAGCTTAAACCTTCTGATCACATTGTTTTGAAAGCAGGAAAACGCAGTAGACCGCCCAAGCTTCGCTCCCGCCCTGATTCTGATTTCTCTTTCCTTGGGAAGCCTCATGATCATAATGCCTATACACCTCCTTGGATGAAGAGATACTCACAGAGACACTCAAAGTCTCTGTTGAAACCTCCTTGAGTCAAATCTATCCCATAGTCAAGCTACTGACTTTAAACAAGCGCTGAGTGGGAGGCAACCCACTGTTAGGTTCGTTTTTATTTTCATTTTTCGTTTTGATTTTGGTGTTTTTAATTTTTCTGTTTAAGTGTGTTCAGAGGCGAGAGAAACAGGAATAATCACTTTGCATCGATCGACACACCTAGTGCATCGGTCGATGCACTCACGATTTGTGGTTTTCCGATTCAATTGTGGTTCAGACACCGGTTATCTAAATAACCGCGATCTATAATCACCTTGCATCGATTGACACCCTTGTGGCATCGATCGACGCAGGGCGACGACAGGTAAGTAATCTGCAACTTTTCGGTTTGTTCTTCAATTTGATTATTCTTTCACCGAGCTCATGCTTTGATTACACTGAGGACAGTGTAGTTTAAGTGTGGGGGAGGAAGCTACTGACGCACGCTTTTGTTTTCTTAGTTTTTCAAAATTTGTTTTATTGAGTCAAAATTTGTATGAAACTATGATTTTTCGAGGAAACTTTTCGCTTGAACAGGAACTAAGTGACCATTGGACAGACTTGCAGAGCCTCTCTGACTATTAGAAAACCACATCACAGATCAACCTACTGGGAACACCCACATCACTTCAGGTATCAGAGGATCCTTTTACTGACTTCAACCTTAATACTGACTTGGATTTCTCACCTAAGGGCTTGGTATACTTTGTGTTGGATTCCCTTGTTAGTTCTGACACAGCCTGTCAACCTATCCTATTTAGTCCCCTTCTCCCCTTCCATAAAATAAAAAAAAAGATAATAAACTGAGGATGAGTTAGTAACTCCGAAGTGGTCATGGGAATAGTAGCAAACACTATTATCTCTCATGTGATCCATGGAATGTGTCCAAAGTACACCCCATAACGGGAAGAACACTGATAAAAAAAAAATGATACCCAATGTGGGAAAAATCAGTTGTTAAGGAAGGGAAAGAGAAGAAAGGGACTAGAGAAAGATAGTATGGTGGTCTAGAGCTGATAAGGTAAGAATCCATGTGCCCTTTGATCGATACTCCTTAGGTGAGACCGCACTTAAATACTTGCAGAAGTCAGTAGGGTGAATTTGAATGCTTGAATGTGATTGTGGAGTTTACTTAGGACAATTGCTAAGTGTGGGGGAAGTACATTGTGGTCTTGAGTTCCGTAGGAAAGTTTTCAGTGGCTTACTAAGTGAATGTGATTGTGAAAGTTCCTAGGACGAAATGAGTTTCTGTGTTTTCAAATTTCTTCTCTTATACTTTGGTTCTTTACTTGCTTGAGGACAAGCAAGAGCTAAGTGTGGGGGAGTTGATATACCATGGATTTTACCAGTTTTAACCATTGTATATGCCTTATTTATCGAGTCTTATGTTATGTTTTGGAGTCTTTTTAGTATGTTTACAGGTTTAGACACGTTTGGAGCATAATTGGAGTTATTGGAGCATTCTGGAGCATTTTGGAGATTTTACCCGAGAGACCGAGTTCACTGCCCATATTTGACGCTTGCAACGATCGGCACACCATTAGCATCGATCGTTGCATAGCGTGACCAAGCATTCTCGCGAGCGTTAATGAAGAATGAGGATTAATGCACTAAAGCCCAGAAAGCCCAGATATTTACACAGAAGCCCAAAACGTGTTTTAGCTATTATATAAGGGTTTTTAAGCCATTGTTTAGGCTACGCTTTTCTTAAGTCTTATTTTATTTCAGAGAGAGTTAGGGGCTGGTCCTGTTCTCGAAAGAGAGAGGATTTTGAACCCCAGTTCTTTGTTTTATTTTATGATATTTGGTTTTCTATTCAAGATGTTTTCTGTCTCAATGAACATGTCTGAGTAGTTTACCTGTTAGGTTGAAGGATTCTCATTAGGGATTTCATGGAACTATAGTTTAAATCAATCTGTAGGGATTCATATCTGCTATTTCTTTGTTTAGGTTGTTCTTAATGCTTAATCTGAAGTAGCTAATCAGAATTATGATGTTAGGTTGATTGATACAACGAAAGTTGGTTAATTAGCTAGAAAGAGCCTAGATGAGCAATTTGATCTACTCGCAAAGAGATTTGGTTTAGGGGAATTGTGAACATATCAAACCTGATCATTAATGCTAGTTTAATCTGTTAGTAATTGCAAAGAGATTTGGATTGCTGCACTTAGACTTAGAGAATTCTCGCAACGAGAGTTGGTGAATTCTATATCCGTGTTTGAGTTCTAGAACAGTTATTGATTAGATCCTGATCGACTGATTGCTTGTGTTCCTGATTTTCTGAGAACTCCTGAAACCTAACGCTTCGCTTCCTTGCTCACAACTCGCTGCTATTTACTTTCTGCTTGCTGATTTACTGCTTTCCCATATTGCTTTCTCCTAGTTTAATTTCTTCTGTTTTATAATCTATCGTTGACCGGAGTCCCTGTGGATTTGATACCCTAAGTACTACAACTACATCACTGTGCACTTGCAGTTAGAATAGGGATTAAAACTCGACCTATCAACTGCAGAATAATGTCAGTTGCCAACTCTAAGCTGACAGGACATTCCAGCTTCCTCAGGTTATCAATGTAACCCATCATTTTAAAGACATGAGGACTTATTGGAGCATCCTCTGGTAGCTTGCATCCAGTGAGAGACTTCACCATCTGGAATCTCTCAACTCGTGCCAGATCCTGAAACTTCAGTTTCAGGCTGGTGATCATCTCTATTGGCGACTCCATGCTCTCGTATTGACTCTTCAAGTCCGAGTTCATGGTAGCCAACATCAGACCACGCACATCTATCACATCAATATAATGCTTATTCCAAGCATTATATACTGCATGCGAGCGATTGGTCCCAAGCCTTTCTGGAAGAGCTTTCTCAAGGACATAGTCCTTGCTCTCCTGCTTGAGAATGAATCTCAGATTCTGATACCAATCCAGGAAGTTGGATCCATTTAACTTGTCCTTCTCAAGGACGGATCGCAACGAGAAAGTAGTCATAGACATAAGCTGAAATCCAAGAAAAACAAAGATTTAGTTGTGTATATGATGAGAAATCTTATCTAATAAGAAAACTTGCATTATATTCAAACAATGTTTCCTCTATGAATATAATGATACAAGATCCATACTTCACTAAAATCTGAGTGGGCGACTCGTCATCACCCAAATTTTAGTTATCTAGGTAAGCAAATCATTGCTAATTGTACCCAGTACAACTCTTGGTTGTGGATGAGACAAACTATGTCTAATCCACTCTGATGTCTCTGGGCCCAGAACTTCTGATAGCCCAGTCAAGTAAACCAATCTCTTCTGTCTTGTGATCATTGACAGTCGCACTGCGAGTCTATCAATGATCATCTGCCTTGATCAGATCAATGTGGATACCAAGGACTCCAAGACTATCCAACAATGAACCGAGTCTTGACAGTAGACGAGATTGGGCAAGACATGAGGGTTACTTGATATTTAGTTGAGGAAACTAAACTCTAAAAGGTTAGCATATCAATCTCTTAGGTCATGTAATTGTTGATGTTTAGCACTGCAAATCCATCAACATAACTACCTGCCTTACTCACGAAATTGTGGACACCAAGCTCTTGGCTAGACCATCACACAATGAAATGAGTCTTGACAGTTGACCATATTGAAGCTAAGCTTTGATCAAGGTTTAGGTCAAGTTTGGTTTCTGCAAATTCAAGGTTCAATAACCAGAATTTCGAGCACTGTATCGATCGACACCACCAAACAAAACCGGACTTCAATAACTGGTTATTCCAATTAACATGGTTCATCGAACCGGTCATGTCGATCGACACAACCCGTGTGTGACGGTCGACATAGACCTTAACCGAGGACAGTTTTGATAACCGGTTCAATCCAATTGAACCGACTTATCAGATCAAACTGATCTTAACCATTCAAATCAGTTTATTCTAATTGTGATAATTGGTTCAATCCAATTGAATCAATTCATCCAATTTAAACCGTTTTAACCAGTTTCAACTAATTGCGATAACCGATCCAATTCCATTGAACCGTATTATCCAATCAAACTGATTCAAAACATCGGTTTATGCTAATTGAGATAATCAGTTCAATCCAATTGAACCAATTCATCCAATTTAAACCGATCTATTTGGACTTAACCAAGCATGATAACCGGTTCAATCCAATTGAACCGATTAACCATTCGATGGGTCTGTGTCGACCGACACTAACTTGTGTCGATCGACACTCGACCGAATCTGCTCTGAGTCGACCGACACTCAACCTGTGTCGATCGACACAGAAGGCTTTCGGTTTTTCTCCGCGAAAAACCCTAGCCGCCGAATCTGTCGATTTTGCTGTTCTGTGTCGACCGACACACCTAGTGTGTCGATCGACACTGTGCGAAAACACAGACTCGATCTTGATCGAAATCGATCTGACCTGTTCTAACCAAACAACCTAGTTTGCGAATCTAAATCATCAAATTCAATAAACAGGTCTGATTCAATGATAAAACCCTAAGGCTCTGATACCACTGTCGGATCTTCGAGCCAATTCTACCAGATTCAGAATTGCTGTCATGTTCCCGATAGCCTAGGATCTAGGGTCTAGTTAATTGAATCAAGGATCTGATCTCTGTTTACCTGAAGATTGGCAACGGAAGATGGTCAGATAAACGAGATCTGTGAAGCGCCTCAGATGTTGCGCCTCTACTTCAGTCCACACGCACACAAGCTGGAATCCGCCGGGATGCTAGTACCGGGGCTCGGATCTCCTGGGAACTGAGTTCTACGAGGTTTCTGTGTTTTCTCTCTGAGAAAACACTGTCTTGGTCGAAAATACATAAGATCACTTATATATGTACCGACCACGACGTAAACCGAAACATCAGTTTCGGTTTCGGCCTTGTGTCGACCGACACACTTAGTGGTGTCGATCGACACACGTCTTGTGTCAACCGACGCACCCAATGGTGTCGATCGACACATCTCATTAAAACTCATATTCGATGTGTATCCAATACACATCGACCAGACCATATGCCAATGATCAATCCCATATGAACTATGTCCAACTTTCTTAGGTGTGTGACCCTGTAGGTTCACACGATACTGGAAATGAGTTACAACTCATTTGTCATAAGCGGTTTCTAGCAAAACATTATGACTACCCAATATCATATGAATTGTCCGATCTCGACAATACAACTATCTTTAGAGTGAGTACAATGTGATTTCAGGACATAATCCCAACACGACCCACGTCCAAAATGGTCGCATGTACCATTTGTACCGCAATCCACGAGCAGACGCGCTCGTCCGTGAATGGACACGATCGTCCCGCGGACGGGTGCGATAGTACGTGAACGGACGCGATCGTCCCGCGAACGAGTACGATCATACGCGAACATGTACGATCGTCCGCGAACGGTTGCGATCGAACCGCGCTGAGGCGATCGTCCCGCTTGTACCGAGCATTGCTCGGCTTAGCCGACTGCACGGACTGGTTGCCGTCGACCAGGATCAATGATTCAATTCACGCTTGGGCCAACCGGATGCGGTTTGTCGATCTTTGGCTACCCATTCCACGGACGTGCCTTTGTATCGCACACGACCCATCGGTCTATTTTTTCCTGTCACGCGGTCGCCCCGTGCACCATCCAACTGCCGACTCCAACCACGATCATGGCCCATGGCCGATCGTGTTTATTCAGAACATAACCGCTCCTAATACCAAGAATGGAAACCTAGTATCCGGTTCTATTTATAGAAAGGTAGAGAAAAAGAATTGTTCCAGCCGACCATCTAACTACTCAACCGCCGACCAACGGTTTGTCGTGGTCGCGGCTTAAGAAGAGGGTCGGTCCTAACCTTATAGGTGGTAGTGGATTTGAACTGGTCCTTGGCTGCGTTGGAAGCCATTATGAATCCTTATGCACGCCTTAAACCCTCCAACTAGTCCGCCTCCTTTAGCCTTTTAATCGCCGGTGGTTTCCCTTGGAAATCCGGCCGATCTCTCTCTCTTTCTTTCTCTTTAAACTCGAATTTGTGCTTTAGAGAATTTCTGGGATTTTCCCCTTATGTGTGATGGCGCAAAAGTGGTCTCCAATGGCCTATTTATAGGCTCCCATTCGCCAAGTAACTTCCTTGGGCGAATGGTTGCCTTTGGTTGGCCGAAAGGGTACCAAACCATTGGTGACCCTTCGTCCCAACTGCCCCTTGGTCAGCTAGTGTCACTAGCTGACCAGCTGACCTAGAAGGTCATCACTCCTTCCAGCTGGGTTCTGGCCCAGCTGACCAACTGGACTGTTCAGCTTGTTTGAGTTGAACACTCCCTTCCCAGCTCCTTTCCTTTTAGTTAAGCTCCCATCCAGCTTAGCTTAGCTTCTTTCCGACCATGGGACACTTCACATTGTCTCCTTTGACCGTCTGTTCGCACTTTTGGTCCCATAGATAGTCCCAACGACCTTTAGGCTGGGTCGGGGATGTTACAATGTCGACTACTCGTGGACATTACCACAATCATATCACATGCTATACATTTCTGATGGACATAAGGTGGAAAGAGCTCGCATGATCGTGAATCCGTGGATACACAATACGCCAGGTCCCATTATCCATCCAAAATCCAAAGTTCACACATCGTGAAATCATACCTAGTAAACACAAATTCAAGAGCTCATTTGTAAAATATCGGCTATTCGTGGACACTACCACATGTTATACGCTTCTGATGGACAGAAGGTGGCAAAAGCTCGCATGATCGTGAATATGTGAATACACAATACGCCAAATCCCAATATCCACTCAAAAAGCAAACTTTGCGTGGCTACGTGCTATCCATTGGGAGTGTTTAGCATGTGCTATGAACGTGACAGTGTACACGAATAGCTGATACTATGGACACCTAGTCTATACTGTCCACTCGAAACTTTCGTATTAAATCCATTTTTTTTTTTGGATTCCGGTACATCGACCGATTATATCTCCAGTCCGACGGTTATATGACCAGAAACCTCACATCCGTTGTCCTATCCACCGTCAAAAAACTAAAAGGTGAAAATAAATAGATAAAGTATGTAAGAGAAGGGAATAGGAAAGAAAAAAAACTAGAAAGAAAAAGGAGGAGCATTTTCGTCCAAATGGCTTAAATAAGTTGGGAGAATATATTAAAGTACTACGAAACATAAAAATATAGGGAAAAACTCCCAAAATACACCAACTGAACTCGTTTTTGCCGAAAAATACACAGACTTTTTGTGATTACTTAATTAATACACGAACTCGTTAATATTGTCATTTTAAATCATCAACTAGCAAAATTCAGGATTTTAATACAGAATTTTAACGGAGTTAACGTCCCTTTAACGGCGTTTCTAACGGAGTTATAAGTTGATGGGGAAAATCGAAAAAATACACCAACTGAACTCGTTTTTGCCGAAACATACACATATTTTTTTAATTACCTGATTAATACACGAACTCGTTAATATTGTCGGTGGCGACTGAGAGTCTGAGGTAAAAAGGTAAGTGTTGAACCCATGAAGCTGCCATTAGGGCGGAAAGTAAGTGCCTTGGGAGGATCTAACCGCTAGGGGACTAAGGCAAGGGTCCGAGTCATCGTCTAGAGTGGGGGTAGAGGTATCCCACAATTGCCCAACGTACGATCTTGAGGAATTTTCCCCGTGCACGAAGGCATGGACATTGATGAGTGGGGGAGAATGTCACGACCCGGTTTTCGTGGGATGGTTTGTGACTGTCGCGATGCTTCTGCAGACTAAAACGACTGGGAAAGGGTGTTGCGCTTCAGTGAGGGGAAATCCTTTTGGAGTTAGGCGGACCGACCCGGTTGAGTTCGGGGAGTGTCGTTGATCGGGGATCTGATTTTGAAGAAGGGATTAAGCCATCCTTGCACAAACTGGTCGTGATCTGGAGTCCATCACATGAGGAGCCCGAGGCAAGGCGAAACCAGTCGAAAAGGTCCGGAAGAGAGGTAGGATGGCTGGGCAGGTATGGGACTGTCGAGCGCCATACGGCAGGTATGGGACTGTAGATTTAAATTTTAAAAGAATCTGGGAGAAAAGGAGATTAAAATGACAATAATAATGACTATGTGTATTAATTAGGTAATGACAAAAGTCTGTGTATTTATCGGCAAAAACAAATTCAGTTGGTATATTTTTTTGGGTTTTTTCCCCATCGATTTATAACTCCGTTAGAAACGTCGTTAACGGGACGTTAACTTCGTTAAAATTATGTATTAAAATTCTGACATTTTTCTAGTTGGTGATTTAAAATGACAATATTAACGAGTTCGTGTATTAATTAGTTAATCACAAAAGTCTGTGTATTTTTCGGCAAATATGAGTTCAGTTGGTGTAATTTGGAGGTTTTTTCCTATTTTATTTTTCTTCTTCTTTGACCTTTTTGTTGCTTGTGTTTGGATCTACACCCCACTAGCCCTTTTATATACAGCCCATACAAGAGCCCATTAATAAACATGTTTAATAATAATATTTAGGCCCATAATAAGCCCGTTTAACATAATGACCCGTATATTTTCTTTTATTACACTCGAAACCTTTATTCTTTTTTGTTTTTTTGGCAACAACCTTTATTCTTTATCGTTAACAAAAGATTCACTTGTATTTGAAGAGTATTGTAATTCATCTTAAAAGAAACTCTTTGGTACAAACTTCATTATTTGTCTACGAAATAAGAGCGATTTGTTCATTACTGAATCAACTTTGTTCAACTCGGTAAAAGTATGCTGATCAAACCCGAGCCACACACATAAGGATAAGCAGAAACTGTACAGAGATACATTCTTTCATCGTTCACGGTCCCTGGTGGATCACAAATTCTTGTCAATAAGAAAAGTAGGACACCAATAATCACAAGATGTTTGACACAATAACAATAACCAAT
Organism: Orychophragmus violaceus; assembly: GCA_030180135.1. Lineage (NCBI taxonomy): Eukaryota > Viridiplantae > Streptophyta > Magnoliopsida > Brassicales > Brassicaceae > Orychophragmus > Orychophragmus violaceus. The sequence continues at coordinate 33,581,778 of CM058240.1, forward strand.
AAAGATTTACACATATCATGGACATTCGGATCCTCAGATCGGGTCTTCGCAGACTCGTAGATTTCAGGTCCAATGAATATATGAATATATGATACATTCAAGAACCCCTCTATTTAGTTAGGATATTTTCAAGTAATTTCGGATATTTTATACCCAAAAATCTATAAGAAAAATACATGAAAAAACCTATAAAAATATATGAAACTACATGTCCTATGAAGTTTTTTCAGGTTCTATTCGATCATAAAAATCATATCAGGTCCTATCGAATCTTATCTGGTCGATTATTAATAGGTTTTATTAGGTACTTAGTAAATTACTTAAAGATTCTAATGGATACCCGAAATCTACGGTAAGACCCGGACCCGAACCGATACTCACAGATCCGATGATCATACCCATACCCAGCAGATATTTTTGGTCGGTTCCGGATCAGATGTTCGGGTTCAGTAAAAATGCCCAAGCCTACAGGCATCATGAACCTAGATTCCAAGCCTAATTTTGAAACATGCCTCAAAATGAGTTCTTACTTGGCCGAATAAGCTGAAAAGACACATTGATTTTCACTTATCATTCTTTGTACAATGTACTGAAACTTGAATTGATAGTCTCAAAAATGTTTAAAATCAACAAATCTTTATCACCATATAATCCATGGAGAACACGCGAAGCAAGCCAGTGTTTCTTTTCATGGTATCATTAGGAATCTGATCTGATCCAAAACAGACAACTCTCACATGTTATTAGGTACTCAGGTGAAATCAAAATTCGTACTTAACTCTTCCCATCTCTACTATTCTTCAAATGACACAAAGGAATATAATCCAGAGTATAGATCATTATTAGAATCCCTAAACCAAACTTATCTGAAAATTGAAAACCCCACAATTCTCCGGTAACATCTCATGAACTTAATCACAATTAAGAAAGAGGTATCAGACAAGTTCCTCTAAGTATTAATATGGTTGTTGTTGTTGCAATACTCTAGTGTTTTGTGCAAGAAACAAAGCAACTCTCACCCTCATAGCATCACACATTATTAAGTTGGACAATTCTTTTGCAGTAACATGTCCTAAGATGGAAAGATGATTCTTTCATCAATGATGAAATGTGAGCATTTAGCTTCCTGATCTTATGTCCAACAAGATAGAACCATACACACACAAAAAGTCAACTAAATCTCCTAAACAGAACTTAGAACGAAGGCATGGAGACAAGACAGAGAATCAAACCAAACAAGTAGCTAATGCTCATCTCCTATAATGATAAAAAAGCGTTTAGATGCGTAGAGATACTTTGGAAAGGTATAAGCTTGGCAACGATTAATCAATCTCTCGTCTCTTTCACAGCAAGATGAAAATTTTACAGTATTCATTCTGATTCGCTCTGATTCTTCTTCGCCTTCTTTCTGAAGATGTAAACATCAGTTTCCTCGTAGGCGTATTCAGGATGAAGATGCTCATGCGGAACTTTTTCGATCTTAAAAACGGTCTCGCATAGCTCCCAAAAGAGCTTATCCGCTTCTGGTGACCTAATCTGGTAACCCAGCAGCACCGCTCCGTCTTCTGCCATCAGCGACTCCATCGCAGTCACTAGATGCCCTACTGATTCCTCGATGTACACAACATCCGCCGCGATTACCAGATCGAAAGGCGGATTCAGCGCCGATATCTGATCCCGATTGTTCCAGCAAACGATCGATGTTTTCAGTAATTTTCCAAGCGCCGCCTTGTTCCGTTTCAGATTGTGTTTGAGCGCCGGCATAACAGGAGCGATGTCGGTGAGCACGATCTCCGTCAGACCTAGTAGGTGAAAAGCCATACCGGCGACTCCGCATCCGGTGCCTAGCTCTACGGCGCGACGGCGGCGGAAATCGAGTAGTTCGGCGTATGGATTTGGAGACGATGATGAGTCCATAGTGGACCAGCGCTCGGCGAACTTGGAGAGGATCAGAGAGCAAGGCCATACGGAGGTTCCGACGTGCATCGTGCCATTGTCTTGCTGGATTGAGAGCTGCGTGCCGTTCACCGTCAGTTCGATCACTGGAGAGCCTGTGAATTTCATTTCTCTTCTTCCCTTTCTTTCCCACTCGGCTACTCTTTGTGTAGTTCCATTCTCTTTGGAAACTAGGGCTTTTTAATAATGGGCTTTATTATGGGCTTAAGAATTCTTCATAAGTATTACATAACGACCTATTTAATGAATTTGTAATTTCATGTACAACAGCTCTTAATCACATAAATCGAAATGTAAAAGTTTGGAATGTTAATAACTTGGTTATTTGCTGAAGTAGTTCCATATTCATACATGTATCTCAACAGCCATTTCTACCCACTGCTTGACTAACCTTCTTATGGTTTGATATGTTCCTACTTGTCCGAGCTTCATCTGCATGTTTTGTAAACATAAAGCCAGTATGTTTTTTTATTCTGTTAGTGTATCTTCCCTTATATGTTATGTCTTTTTAATTAAAGTTATTTTGTACATTTCTGTTTCGTTATGGTGGTGGGTAATTATAAATTGTATCATGGTAGTTACTCACTTACTTTCTCAGACACTCCATCTCACAATGTCCATCAATATTCTCGTGTCATCCCTCAATTCACAGTACCTGTTGCACGTATTCCATGTCATTGTCTTCCCATGCATTTTAACCAATTTTCAGGTCTAGCTTTAAATTTTATAAAAAGTTCATCAGTGGTGCTTTTGTTCTTCGTTGTGTTGTGGAGGTGATTTTATTACTAAAGTGATGTTTTAGTAATAATATAATTGGTCACATACATGAAAGTTTGTTGAAAGCCGGAGATATAGACTTAACTGGAGCATTTTTATCAACTTGGTTATTAGAGCAAGTGCAATGGTGATACTCACCAAAAGTTCTTAAAATTTTTTTTTTTTTTCGAAACTTAAAAAAAAAAAATAAAAAAAAATAAATTGACGAATCCCGGCTCGACACGTCACGTGAACAGTGAAGAGCCGGGTTCTAAAAATCTCTTAACTAATTTCATAGTAATTTACTTCAATAATTTGTTTACAACCTAGTTTCCTCTAGAAAGAAAGATAGGTTAGTCCTAAGAAAAGATCCACAAACGACCATAAGTGAAGCAAAGGTAAAAAGGAATAATGCTGCGAGTCCACAGAAGAGGCTTTCACAACCATAAGCGCAACATTTTAAGTAAAATGAATCTAATGATGTGAGTCGTAGAGAACATTTGAAGAGAAAGAACTCTTTTTATCGGTAAAGAAATTTGTTTTTATCACACTTTAAGCAATAAGTGATGTCTCATGTATAATCAAAAGTCTACTTTTTAAGTGTATTCAAGTTTATACATGCTTGTATAAGTGTAAATGGACCTTGTAATCTATTATAAGTTATAGGCCCATAAGTTTTAAATATAATTCAAGGAGATGGGTTTAGATTTCTGGTTACTCCTATAAGGGTGAAGGAATCTTGCCGGATTCTAGAAAATATGAAGAGAACTGGTTTGTGACCTTTAAACAACGAGCTATTACTCTGCTGTGAGGGTTCTGTATTTGGCAAGAAGGTTTGGTAAAGGAAACCGGACAATGGGTGAGATGATCGAGAGAGGATTGGAGTCTTTGTGGGGTCATCAAGCGGGTAAACTTTTCGCTTAAATTGTTTAGATAACCAGCGACGGTGGTGGCAGACCATGGCGGTGATGACGTGTCCGATGAAGCTAAACTTCTTCAGTTCTCTAACGGCCACCTAGGAATTTCATCTCCACATAGTACACATGTTTCTTTTAAGTTCATGTTTATTCTTTAGTAATCAACGTGTATTTCATTGGACTTGTGTTTGGGTCAAATGTTGTACCAATTTCGAGACCGAATAAGCTTAATGACACTGATGACAAAAACCAAAAAAACTTGAATGGATACTTTAATATATTTATAAAACCGACCTTTTTAATTTTCTGATAATATTCGACTAATTTTAAAAGGCTAAAAAATATATAAAAAATGTAAGCTCTCTGGCGTAATTCTCAAGAATATTCTTTCTTCTAGAGATCTGCTCAACCGTAGGTTTTTGAATCCCTCCACCGCAGCTACCACTTTACTCCGCCGCACAACCTACAATGATTTTTTTCTTTCTTTCTTTTTTCGCTTGTACTATCATTTACTCTGACCTCTCAACTGTTCTAACTCCAAGGTAAGAGATCTGCGCATGTTTGGAGGCTTCAATAAAAGGAAATATAAGTTTTGCTTTGGAGTTTTCTAAAAGCCTGGTTTGCTGGTCCTGTTTATTTCCGCCTGTACCTTTGTTTGGATGAAAATCGCCTCTCTGGAAGCCTTTGTCTTTTTCTCGCCGATTATAATTGTTTCCAAGGAGAACTTCTCTAAATCGTGGACCCAAGAAACATCGACTGGAGCATAGAAAGGGATAAAAAATTGAGTGGGTAAGAGGCTGTTTCGTAAAGAGGTTAGCTTTGCGAAGATGGCGAAGATGTTTGGTGCAGCGATGAATATTTATAGGGGATGTAAGAAACCGGTATGAAACGGGTGGAAACAAAAAGTTAGGTGACTGAATGAAATTTACGGGATTCGATTCACTTTATGTGGATTAGAAAGGTGATTAAAGCTAATGAGGATTTTGACGGGCGAGTTAAACGGTCTTCTCCGTCACGCATATGTACCGCAAACGCCAGTAAAGTTAATGGGCTTGTTAGTGTTGAATAAATATGATAATTGTTTTGGATTATTGTTTGTTTTGAAGGTCCAATTGCGAGAAAAGAAAGATTGGAAACGGGGATATGGTAAGAGGAAAGAAAACTGCGCTATTATATATTAGATTTTCATATTATTTTGTTACTAAACGAATCTATGTTTGTGCATAAAATGATATGTTTTCTCCACAATCCTTTTTGTCACATTTTTCCCACTAATTATCATACATATTGTTGAAGGATAATTTCACATAATGATAACTATGTAAATACTAGTAGTAGAGTGACATGACTTTACATGGCGACGAAGTATTTAGAGATCATCCATCTGTTATCAATAGTTTAGAAATGATAGATCAGAAGAATGTACCTATATTATTATGAGTTAAAGGGCTACAAAATTGGTGAATTCATAAGAGAAAGCGATAAGATTACAAGAGGGAATTAAAGAAAAATGGCGATAGAAGTCGGAAGAACAACTGAGCGTAACTCGGAGCCTTTAATATGAATATCTCTCTTTAAAATGCCTTTTCTCTCTATAGATTTATCCCCATTCATCAGTGATGAGCCTCTTGTATTTATAGCGTATTCCTTCCTTGATTCTCGGATTTGTAGCTCGACTGAAGATGTCCACTAGTCACTTTCTCCTATGTAGCATGTGGTGATTGTCATCATGGTCTCTCCTTATTTCGCTAGTAGGATAGGTAAGTAATATGTCATCATTGAGCCGTTCCATTGTTTGATATGGTTCAGACGCATGTCTCATACTTGCCTCGATTCTCTTGTCATTCGTCTGGTTTGGGATACTGAAAATAATTGGCTGTAGTTGAACTTTCTCTATAAAGGACAATTGTAGAGGATGGGCCGAGCTAACCCGGGGGTGCTAAGCCCACCCCTAACAATTGTCCTCTCCTAGTTTGGTGTTTTTGCTATCACCGAAGAAAGGTTCTAAGAGGGCTAGCTTGGTCTGGTTTTAAATGCAGAGAACTATTTTGACGAGCAAGCGCGTGTCGAATAATATTTTGACATGGAACAATTGCATAAACGAATGATCTGAGCATGGCATATAAGTAAGAGAAATGAAAGGTTGTGTAGGGTAATTTGTAACATCCTAGTTTGTGGTATATGCGAAGAGGCTAAAGAGAATTGATTTGGCTACCTATGTCACCAAAGTGCACTTATCTTTTCGGTCACTTGTCCAGAGAAAACTCCAGAGTTAAGCGTGCTTGAGCTGGAGTAGTCAAAGAATGGGTGACCTACTAGGAAGTGACTCACGGTATCGTGCGAGTGAGAGCAAAACACGTGGAAAGATCATGTGGTGATTGCAGGGACAGTAAATCAAGTCTTTAAAGCCTTCCAAAAAAAACAATCCGGTTGTCGGATGAGGGTGGGCTCACGGGACGAGTGAGCGGGCATGGGCCAATAGACGGGGGCGGTCGGGGCGTTAAAAGTGGTATCAGAGCCGAACCGAGGACGTGTGTGGAGCTAGTGAGGGCTCACAACGTCAATGATAACGATCCTGGTGCGAAACGAGGGCGTTGCGCTTAGTGAGAGGGGGTGAATTGTAACATCCCGGTTTGTGGTATATGCGGAGATTCTTAAGAGAATGATTTGGCTAACTATGGCACCAAAGTGCACTTATATTTTCGGTTGCTTGTCCAGAGAAAACTCTAGAGTTAAGCGTGCTTGAGCTGGAGTATTCAAAGGATGGGTCACCTACTGGAAAGTGACTCACGGTATCGTGCGAGTGAGGGCAAAACACGTGGAAATATCGTGTGGTGATTGCATGGACAGTAAATCAAGTCTTTAAAGCCTTCCAAAAAGTAACAATCCGGCCGTCGGACGAGGGTGGGCCCATGGGCCGAATGAGCGTGCATGGAGCCCACGGACGGGGGCGGTCAGCGTTACATAATTATGACACTTTATCGGGAAACGATAAGATTTTCTCGTCTTACATTTTTATTTTATTTTTCCATTTTCTTTAGCTCATATCTCCTACAAAGTTGAAAATGTAACTTCTACTTCCCCTTTCCCTGAATTGCTTATTTATTTTGATGTGATTGTGTTGATTTTCTGTTGTCTTTCTGATTATTTTTTATCGTATCTTCTTGAATCAATAATCTCTCATACGTCCTCCAAAATGGAGGGACGTCGAAATTTGTTGACAGGAGGGACAACGAAAATTCCCTTTTGTTTAGTTCTTGGTCGAGTTCCGACGAGGCTCCCGCTATTGCCAAAATACGCGACTGTTGTCTTAGGGCGGCGCTGGCTGGCGGATCTGCAATTGGTTCCTTTTTTCTAAAGGATGGATACGGAGGCTGAGGAAACTCATCCAAGGGATGATTCTGAGATTGAAATTACTATGTGTAACCTTCCTGAGGCGGTTATGATTGATCTTGAGCATATCGCTTCTGCTGAACCGCATGCGTCTCCGAGCAAGCCGAATTGCTGCATCGGCGATCTCTCTTAGTTTGTTAATGAAAAGGATTTGAGATACATGGTGGCCGATTGTATCCTGAGTGAGTATCTCAAATTTATGGTGCCTACCTCGATCGATTGCCCTTATTCGTGTCCAAGGGGTTGGGTTTGCTTATATGAATCATTCTTCACTGTGAGTTGCCTTTAGTTCCCTTTTCCGAGACTTTTGGTCGAATATTGTGATGAGAAGAGAATAGCGATTTTGAAACTTACCCACACTTTGATTTGTAACATGGTTGTTATGTCGGTTGTGGGCGCTCAGGTTGGAGTTGTCATTGACCTTCGTTTTTTTAGAACATGACTTCTTTTTGTACAAACAATGGTCCCAAACACGTTTTATGAACTTTAGAAGTGGTTTTACCGTTCTGGTTAGGAACCCAAGCAAAGTTTATAACTGGCATGAGAGGTACTTTTTTCGCATGGGTTAACAAGGAGTTCGTCCTTAATGTTGATAAGGAATACATAATTAAGTGGAACCCAAGTCATGTTAGATAATTTCTAGATGATTATTTTCGTTTGTGTGTCACGTTCTATGATTGTTGCAAGCTGATGTTTTGCTTGCAGGCTACCCTCGCACGTCGGACCCTTCTCCTGACCATTTGAATGCTTTCTCGAGTAATAAATTTTTGGGTGCCTTTCAGTGGGTGGATTTTTCCAGAGAAAACGTTTGTGATAACATTGATTTGATCAACTCCGGTAAGTCTAGTTCTTGTTCGTTTTAGTTCCTTTAGGTCAACCTCACTAACGTCCATCGTTGTTGCAGTCGAGTGGGAAGTTGAACCGATCTCTCCTCGTCCGGCTATAAAACGAAGGATGATAAAATCCAAGAAGCAAACGAGTTATGTAGACCAAATTCGTGCTTCAACCGAGCCGTATCCGAACAAGCCATCTTCAAATAAGCCGCCAAAAGCTGATGATCCAGTTAATAAAACTACTTTTGATGCCACGACCATTCGGAGGATAATAAGCAATCTGACTAGAGTGCTTGCCTTAATACTTCGAAGAAAAGGCAACATTCTCTGCCAAATAGAGAAGTACCACCATCTCCTATCTCGTTGGAACATGAGATGCCATCTGGCGTGAGGGAACAAGATGTATCCCTCTCCCATATTCCTCCTTTGGTTGATCCTTTGGCGCTTGTTGAACCGGGGATGGCCGATGGGTCGGCTTTGTCTCAGAGTTTTTCCTGATCATAATGCTCATAAGAAGCCTTCTCCGTTAGTTACCCTAGAAGATCTCCCTTTCTCAGTGACTCTGGCTCGTGTTATAAGGTCTTTTGGTCGCTCGGGGTCCTCGACGTAAGATTAATTCTATTGAGAGCATATAGGAGAGGGAGGCCTATATCAAGGTGATGAAGGCCAAGGCAGTGGTAGGTTTCTTTCCAGCGACTGGTAATTATTTCTATGTTCGACTTCTGATTTTTTGTTGTTTTCAGAATGGGACCAACACGAACTATATGGTTTACTCGTACAAGCGGAAATTGAGACTAGCTCGGACCAATATTGAGGAAGCTTTGAGGAAGATAAAACTGCTAGTCTTAAGGGTGAACTAGCGGAAGCTCGGACGGCTCCAGAGTCTAAGAGAACCGAGCTATCCACAACTCATGAGGAGGTTACTCGTCTGAATGCGTAAAAATGATGAGCTTTGAGAGAAGCTTAAAATCCGAGACTGTCCGGTTGGAATTGTCTTGGACGAGCAAGAAATTGAAGGAGGTTGAGAAGGTATGGAGGTTGATGGCTGCAAAATATGAGGTGCATTTTTCAAAGATCAGTGGTTACCTAGAGGATCGGGATGTTGCTGATGAGGATGCCTTTGTCCTGGGCAGATCACAGGATCAAGAGGTTCTCAATCTTTAGAAAGAGAATGGATTTGTCTTTCTGGGCAAGCTCGCCAAGTTGATGAAGAGTATTGAAGCCGAAAAGTTTAAGCATGAGAAGAAAGTGAGGATCATTAGAGTTCTGCCTGACGATATCCTCATGGTGGCTTCTTCCTATTTGGTTAGGCAAACTTTTCCCTTAGTCTCTTCAATTTTCTCTTCTGGGGCTCATCCAGATCGTGTTTAAGGCTGGGATGGATCTGAGATAAAAATATTTTTTTTGTGGTTTGTTTGGGGCCTTTTTCAGGCCCCCGTTATTTTTATGACTTTGCCTAGTTTCTTCGGACTCTTTTTTTTTATAATTTTTTTCTTTAATTTGATATTGAGCTCTTTCCATGCTTGTGTTTACTTATTTTGATAGTATATAATATATCTATTTTAGATGCGATTTGGGTTTGGATTATTCATGTGGGTTTGCGTTTGGTGGTATTGCGAGATGGGACCACTTACTTTATTTTCACCTTTCGTGGGACATGTTTGCAATACTCGGCTAGACTTGCGTCCCTAGAGTTAAGTTTTTAGGCTCATAGAATAAAGTATAGATTATTTCACCACTGCATTCATGGAGAACTCATTATGTGAGCAAACCCAAATTTAATCCCGTAGAGGCACTACAAGAATTGAGGAGGCTAGCGTCAGTTAATTTGTGTCTGAAAACTAACTGATGAAAGTTAGAGTTAGTTAATCATATGTGATACTAATTATAGTGTTATACGTCACTTATTGTAAGTGAAGCTATTGTAAATTATTATATGACGGTTAATTACAAATGATGTATAGATATTCTGATTTGCATCAGTTATAACAAGTAGCACAATTAAAATTATTTGTAAGTTGTAACAATTAGTAATTGATACATTTACATATTAAACCTTTTTAAAATTAATTCATTAAATTAATTAAAATTTAAGTGACACTAATATAGCCTCAATTAAATGGACTATATATGTGACACAAATATTTTTTTCAGCCCAACTTTGTAAGCCCATTGCCATCTTCCTTCTTCTTCTTCTAGTTAATGATCCAATTGCTGTACATAGACCTTGAAATGTGTTTGAGAAATAAGCTTCGATTGAGACCAAAAATTCTTCGATTCAGATCGTAATAAGTCAGTTTTAGCTTCGATTCGACCAACAAAAGCTTCGATCCAGACCAAGAAAGCTCCATCGTCACGTGAGGACAGTTTCACGCTCCGACAGTCCGACGGTTCACCGGTTTGTCATTGTTCCGAATCAGGCGATTCCACACTCCGAATCAGGCGATGTCAGCTTCTGGTTTTCTATAGATATTATGGAGAGCAAAGATCCTCACAAAATTTTGTAGATATGTACCTTAAACTCTCTCAATAATTACAGAGTATATTTCCAGTACAATCCTATTTTTTTGAACCGATGATTTACAATCGTGTACTATATTTTAACTACTCCCTCTGTTTCACAAAGATGCATGTTTTAACATTTTCACACACTTTAAGAAATATTTTGCAATGTCAATTTTAACCTCTCAATAATATTATTATTACTTTTAACTTTATTTTGAAAAGTGTATTCTCATTTATTTAATATGGGTAAAATAGGTAAACAACTAAAAAGTTTACATTGGAAATACAAAACTTGCATCTTTGTGAAACAAATTTTTTTCTTAAAACTTACTTCTTCGTGAAACGGAGGGAGTATATATCAATCATAATTAATAACCTCATATTAAATCCTGGCCATTGATTAACTTTAACATAATTAATAACCTCTCTTCCCTTCATCTTCTTCTCACGAGCCGTCAACCCCATCCTCCTTTTTTTTTGTTCAAGATCTTCACTTTTTCATGTCTCAATCTTGTATGGGTACACAGGAACTAATCGAAGACCGATCGTCGGGGAAGAGATAGAGAGAAGACGAAGACGCTGAGCCGATAGGGAATCAACTCACGGATGCTCGTACCACGCCGTCAAATCTGAACCGTTGGCTCCATCATCAGATCTGTTACTCACGCCGTATCAAGTCTCCATGCTCGAGCCACTATCTTGATAGCCGGATGAAGACACAGAGGAATCACGAGAGGGAGAGACACGATCTACTCCTCCACCGCCGGACGAAGACGAAGACAACTCCGAGGAACGAGGTGGGAAGAAGACGAAGACGAAGGTGAGAGAGATAACAAGAGGACGACGTGAGAGAAGCCAAAAATGGTTATCACCGGAGCCGCATGGCGGTGGTCGCCGGAATGTCATGCCGGAGTTGACGGCGTGGGACGAAGCCAAAACCTTTTTTTCTTCTGTTTTTGTATTTTCTTATTATTTTAATGTATTGTATTTTATTATAAATATTTATTTAAATAAAATATTTATTTATTTGTTTATTTTTTAATTAAAATGGTATAAAATAGACACAGTTTAAACTTTAAAACAAGTAACACAGTTTATTTTTATCATTTACTTGCAATTGTTATAAGTTTTAATATCAATTATTTTAAGTAACACGTTTATTTGCAGCGCTTGATAAAATTGATGTAAATATTAGTGTCACAATTATAAAGCGACACAATTAATTAATATCGTTTATGGTAATTGACACAAAACTTATATCAGTTATAATAACCGATTTAAATTAGAATTCCTACTTAAAATTGACGTTAATGTTACCATCACTTGATATAACTGACTTATTAATTTGCAACACAGCTTTCAGCTTCAGTTATATAAGTGATGGTAACACTATAGTATCATTCAATAATTGATGTAAACATGAGATATAAGCGACGTTATAGACCACATTTTTTTGTAGTGAGGTAAGTTTTTTAGGCTTATCACTCGTTGGGTGCGGATTATTTCACTGTTACACTTATGGGAAACGTGTGGGAACCACACCTCTGGCCAGGAGGTGGGTGTGAAAATGAAAAATATCTTTGTTTGAAAAGTAATTATTTGGATGCGATTTATTGACATTAAAGACAATTTTACTCAGGGGGCGAGGTTTAGGTCGCTTTCCCCTTTTTATAAGTTATAGTTGCACCGTTTTATAGGTTGCATACGTACCCTTGGGGATGGGATTAAACCATTTGTACTTTGGATACCACAATCGGGAGATTATACATGTGTGTGTATATATATATATATATATATATATATATATATTTTACCTAGTAATAGCGCATATTTTGTGTGGGGTTCCAGTCTGGTTGGGTTCCCTTCCAAGGTCGTCGGTCCGTACATCATGAGCTCCATTGCTCTGAAGGTCGGGTGGTGACCTTCCCAGCTTGCTCCGAAATTGTTGTTTAATGTTCGGCAACATTCTCGAGCGCTTCTTAGCAAGCAAAGTTTTTTCTGGGTGGGTCTCCTTCGTTCACACCAAAGTTGTGATAATTGTTCGTGTGAGGTTGATAACTTTGCGCTTGGGAAATAGCGTCTTGGTCTGGTGCTGTGAAGAATGGCTCGGAATATTGGTTTATGGCCACTCTTCTCTCGGTCCTTTGATAGGTTTGCGGAAGATGGAAACAAGCAACTGGTCAAAGGGCACACTTTATTGATTATAAGTGACCATGGATTATGGAACATTACTAGCTGGCCATCATGCTCTCTATACTTGTTTCAAGGGATGGTTTATGACAGTGTGTACAAAATAAAGTTGTCTCAAGACCAAGGGGAAGCTTCACGAGCTCAAGGGAAACCGGCTGCTGTTTTTTACGGAAAAAAAAAGAAAACTTTTCTGAATTTTCTTAGTAAAAAGGATTGTAACTTTAAAACTGATTACAAGGTGGCTATATAGCCTTAGGGTTAAAAAAAATACTAAAAGAAATCAAGGCATAATGAGCCTAAACGAAGATAAGAAGAAAAGAAAGAAATGGGCCGAGTGTCTCTTTCTCATGAAACGGGTTTGGATTATCTTATTAAAAATCTTAGTGGAAAAAATCATTGGGATAAAACCACACTAAGAGAAAAGGAGTATAAACCTTGCCTAAAGAGATTGCACGGTCATAGCATCGGCGACTTGAATGGGGCAGATCATGGATGGACTGTCGGCTTTGATCATGGGCCAAGTGGTCGGGCCTGGTATGGATGTGTGGGCCTTGAAGTCTCCTGATTCAGAATGGTCTTCTTGTTGGATAATTACTTTGTCTTGATCGGATTTCTCGGCAGCTTTATAATGGATTATCTCGGCCAATTTAGCATGGGCTATCTTTGGCAAGTTGCTCCAAATGCTCCAAAATTTCTTCTAGGCTGCTTTGTGTGATCAATTTCTCCATGGAATTTTTGGATAATGCCTTTTTCTTGATCTGATGGCTCGGCAGCTTTATAATGGATTGTCTCAGCAAATTGGTTTATCATGGGCTGTTCTTTGGCAAGTTGCTCCAAATGGTCCAAAATTTCTTCTAGACTGCTCTTTGTGATCAATGTCTCCATGTACTTGATGAATTCCTCTCCCAGATTCTTTTGGTCCGGTCTTATCCTTCGTGCATTCTCGATAGTCAGGAATGGCTCGGGCGGCTCAACACTACACGTATGGGCAGGCTCGGTCATGTGCGATTGGTCCGGCTTATTCATAGTGATGTCCTCGTCATACTCACCCTCATGAAATGGTTTCAACTTTGAAACTATATGTCCTTCACCAAGAGAAAGAAAGTTAGCTTTCATTCTATTTTGTGAGTCTACGGGCCTTACCTTGATGAATTTGTGGCTCGTTGATGTAAGGGACATTAGGCGGTTTCTCCTTTGAGTAGGTAAGTTAATATCACTCCTATTTTTTGTTTTTCTTTCCAATGACGAGTTGATTCACTATCATCTCCTTTATCCTTGGAATTGTTCTCCTTTGGTGGTGGTGATGCTTTCTTGCACCGTCCATGGTCTAGTGGTACTTCTTTTCGGCTCTCTTCCTTGGTTCCTACAATAAGATGGACACTTTTTGCAAGACACAAGTGCATTAGATGTTTTTAGGACATAATAAGCGTGTTAAACATATGCTCTTATCATGGTCTAGTTGTGGTTTTAATAAAATATCTGAATCCTCATTTTCTCTCAAATTCATTAAACCCTTTAGCAATGCGGTAGAATCAGTAGAATTAATTGGGTTAACAGAAAAATTACCTAATTAACGCTCTTAGTGTTCTTGTTCGGGTCTGGTGGATTCTCTTTGATTTCAGCTGTCTTTGGACCCTTGGTCAGCCTCGGTTATTATGGTGATGATTGAAGCTTGAATCTTCTTAAACTCTTGGGTAATTTTAGATCCAAGTAAGTTAGTTGGGCCGAATGTTGCTGTTTTTTCTTCATATCTCCTTGTGTTCTAGACTCCATAGTATAACTTGTACCTATACGAACTCCAAAAGACAAGAGCAAGTGCATTATATGTGTTAAAAGGTTTAAATACATGCAGTGTAAGATATAAGCTTATCTTGTTAGCATCATCAAGTTGAAAGATGATTTTCTCTTTTGGCTGCTTCAGTGATACAGTTGGTGTTGTTCACTAACCCATAGATGGCTAACTTGCGGTTTAAGAAATGAATTGGTGCTCGGCTCTGGTTTTTTTGTCAAGGCTTCTTGAGTGTGCTCTGCCTGTGGTAAGCTGAATGTTGGAAGCTCTTTAAACGGCTCAAAAGCTGTTGGTTTCTTCAGTAATGGTTCTATTTTTTCTTGATTATGGTCGGAGAGAGCCTCTTCATTCGTTGGAGTGTTTGCTTAGTCCATTTTCTCCTCTTTTGTACCTGCGTCTTGATCAATACTTTTGGACAAGGATAAGTGCATTAAAACAGTTTTTGGATCACGGTAAACAGAGTGATAACTTTCAATGTTGACCTTTTCATTTTCGTATTTCAAGACAATTTCTACTTTCTTATTAACTTTCGAGTCAAGACTAGGCACTTGATCCGTTTTTACTTTAGCATCTAATATTTCCGTCCCTTGCATGGACAGAATCAATGTCTTCAGTTGAACCATATTCATGCTATTTACATTGAGTGAATTAGCTTGCAGATCACATGTCACGTTTTGTTGCACCAGTTATGGTTTTGTGGTAGCTCTCCTTGTGGGACAGAACTTGGAAACATGTCCTTGTGCTTGTACATGCAGCAAGTTAGTTCACATAATTCATTAAGGCCAAAACACTTACCTTGGGGTGTACCTTTCAGCTTAAGAAAATGGATTTGAAGCTTTTTTCACCAAGGATGTTGTCTTTACGCTCGGATGGCCTCTTGGTGGCAGTCTATGTGCGACATAGTGATCATACATAAGCCACTTAATATCATCCCAAGTGCATACTGGCTCATTGTAGTAGACTTGTCATTTCTCCTCGTGTATCCACCGTGAATAGGCTTCTCCGGTTAAGGTGTTGATTGCATATGAGGGCTTGTCTCCTTTGGGATGTTGCATTCCCAAAAAATAATCCTCCAAATCTTTTTCCCAATAAAGATAGTTCTCTTTTCCTGAAAAAGATATGGGTTGTGAACCAAGGTTATAAGAATTATATTTAAATTCAACCCCTAATTGTGAGGAGCTTAGTTTAGTTATGTGGTTCGTGTGGAAACGGTATGGTGGCTCGAGCTCCATCTGTTATGCCGCATGATCTTCATCAGTGTTCTCCTGTTGATCGGCACGCACAGATTTTCTTCTCATAGCTTTGAGTGGTGGTGGTTTGTGGATGTGCTGGTGGTCGTTGTTCAAGCCGCTTCAGGCACTCTCCAATGGCTTGGATTTCTCAAAGTACTTGGGCTAAGTTAACGGGTGCATTTTTGTCTCCTATGGTTTCTTTTTCTGTAGAATTAACACTAGACAAAAGATCAAATACAAAGGAAAAAGAAAACAGGCAGAAAAAACAAAAGGCAAATTGCACACAAAGAAAAGGCAAGGGGCTCAAAAAACGAAAAATTCACAAACAAGGAAAATTTTAGTTTTATGGAGTCTAGCAGGTTTCTAACTCTTTTTATTTTAAATTTATGATGAAGTCTAATGGGAATATTCAGAAAAGCTAACAACCTAACAAGAATGTTGATAAATTTCAAAACTAATGCTATAAGGAAAAATCGGATGCACTTAAAATCCTAATCGAGACATTAATGCAATATGATTTCTTTTTGGTTTTTATGGTGAAAACATATGAACAAGATAATGAAACTAACTAGGTATAAAAAGTAACAGACGTCACTAATGCAGAGAAACAAAAGAAACAACACGCAACAAGCTATCAATGCAATCAGATGCAAAGAAACCTAATTGCGGGTTTGATGCAAACTCAATCCTAACTTTTTTTTTTTTTTCATTTTTTATGCAACCTAAAGTTATGAACTAACAACTTGGATTTCTAATGCAGAGGCCGAATGACAATTGAAACAAAAACAAGATCAACAAGTCACTCAAGCAAGCACAGCAAATCAATCCGATATAAACCTTAATCGCGGCCGATAATGCAACCAAGCCCTAAATCTTTTTATTTTCTATTTTCTTATGCAAACAAAGAAACAACTACCAAATTAGTATTTATATAATAGAATCCAAGAAAAAAAAGATGCAAAACAGTAGCACAACTTGAACTCACAAGCTCAAACAAACAACCTGATGTGAAACTCTAGAGAGAGAAAGTGATATCGTGATCTATCTATGCAATCCTATCATTTTTATTTTTCTTATGAGAATGTAATAATAGAATAAAATAACATGAATTAATCAAATACTTTTATGGCTTTTCGATTATACAATGCAAACAAGAAAGATGATGAGGACATCAGATCATCCGAACCCGACCCGGATGAGGAGTACGTACCGATCTCGACCATGAGACTGGTCGAGTTGTTCTCGACCAAGCGGAACGTACCTGAGGAGGTTAAGAAGGCCAAGGCATGTTATACAAGGCCAAATGATGTGGGATTAAGGATTTATCATCCAACAACATGTTTCAGGAGTAATGATCGTTCTTGGATCCAATTGGAACGATCCCATCTAGAGATAGTCGACAACAGTCCACCCGGAGCCCTAGCCGAGTTCTGGAAGATGTCCATAGGAGAATTAGTTCGAACCAATCATAACAGACTTGATATTCACCAGGGAGTAAGCTATTTGGAAGAATTTGGCCAGAAGAAATCAGCCCTGGTTTGAGCTAACCTTGGAGTTTGTCTAGAAGCTGCTCTCTTAGCCTTGCCCGCGGACATATGTGCATTCAAAAGAGGATTGCGCCCAGACCAGGAGGACTCAAGCTTCAAATTAACATGTTCTATAAACCTGACTCACTAAGGAATCCTCAAGATGTGGAAGCACATCAAAATCCCTTGTTGTGAAGAAGTTATGAGAGTTTCAAAACATGGGATTTTCAAAGAACACGCTGAAGACCGACTTGTGCATATTGGAGTGATTAGAACGGACCAGAATGAATCAGGAAGCAAAAGAACTTTTCCTGAAATCTTGATTCATCAGGGAATTCATGAGATTTGAAATCAAGCCAATACCATCTCGGACAAAGAAGATATGCAAGATCAAACCCGAAGGTTGCTGGACCTGCTTTATTTGGAAGCTCATGGATTTAGTGAACTCCAGAACTATGTTTGGCGACCAGGAGCACGTGCAACATCTCCTTGGGCTGAGGTTTATACTCTTTTCCCCTTAACGTGTGGTTTTATCCTAATTGGGTTTTCCCACTAAGGTTTTTAATGAGGTAAATCAAAGCCTGATACAAGAGAAGAAGAATTTGGCCCGTCCAACCTTCCTTCTTGTCTTTTATTTTATGATTTCGACCAGGCCCTTTTTGGCCCGCTTGTAACCTAGTCTATTGGCTATTTAAGCCTCTCTTTTCATTGTTAAGAAATTAAGCAATATTTTACAAAAGTTAAAACCCTAAGGTTTTTAGCCTTGACGGCTGCTCTTCTTACAAGAATTTGCTTGGTTGCCCCTTTTCTTGAAGAGTTTTGGTTACTGGATAATTGTTTTTCTGTTCCTGATCGAATCCATTCCATTGAGACCACCCACTAAACCGCACGAGAGCGCCTTCGGCCAGCGTGTTGTTCCCACTTGACCATCGACCAATCGACCACGGTGTTATACATAGAGCGTTTTCGACCAGCTGGAGCTCCACTCATAAGATCCGCCCCTGATCTTATATCAGAAGAAACAACAAAGCAATAAAAAGGAAAAAAAACAAAGGATAGATGTAACCAGAATTCCAGGAGCCTTAATCTCTGATACCATATGATGTAAGACCCAAGGTAAGTCTCTTAGCACACGACTATCTAGGGCAGATATATTGGCCGATGTGAACTCTTCTCTCGGTCCTTGGATAGGTTTGCGGAAGTGGTATAAGACTCAAAGATGGAGCCTCGCAAGGTGGTTGATGGAAGAAACAGGCTGGCTATATCGCTCTCTCCTGTTACTCAAGGGATGGTCGTGTGTAAGGGATGGGATTGAACAGGCTGGCTTTGACGCTCTCTCCTGTTGAATCAGTTGATGGTAAGGCTGATGGATCAAAGGCACCACAGAGATGATGAACGGGTCTCTGATACTGCACAAACACTTGTCCTCTTTGTGAATCACACACAAGGAACACAAGCAAAGCTTAGAACAGGCTGCGGCTGCTCAAGGCTGAAACGCAATATTTTTATTGATATGTCAAAAGGTGACTTTCTCAATGATACAAGATATGTTTAAATGCAGAATTGAAAAGTTACAAAAAGGAAAAACAAATGATCTCGGAATTGAATGAGAATTACCGAGTTAGACAAGAAAAGAAAGTGTGTAATCTTTCCTTGGCGGCCAATCCTTGAGCTATGGGTGTGGGTGGGCCGACTTGCCTCATTAAAAACCTTGGGAGTAAAACCACTTTGGGATAAAACCACCCAAGGGAAAAAGAGTGCAAGAAAGTCCACCAACTCTCGGACTTAGCATGGGCTGGGCCGGATGGTAAAGACTTGGCATTGTCCGGCCCATGGTTCTCCTGAACGTGTCTTTGGAAGGTGCTTCATGCTGGTGAAGCTAGTGTCCTCCGAGCTGCCTTCAGTCGGGTGCTCGGGATGAGAAGGTTCAGCCTCCTTGATGCTTAAACAGTATAAGCCTCCTATGATGTCCAAATCGCTTATGTTGGTGTCTTCTTGTTTCTTGGACTCATTCTTGAGGTAGTCTCCAAGTTCCATTGAGTTCATGAGGTTCTCTACTGCTGTGTTGAATCCTTCCCGGAGTCTCCTTGTCCTAGATCGAGTCATTGGAGCTTCCTTGACCTCAGGTATGGTTTGTGGATCAGTACTTGGTTGGATGTCCTCATCATTCCCACCCTCTTCAGAAGGTTTTGTCCTCAAAACTGGATCATCTGCATCATATGGAGATAGATCAGCCACATTGAAGCTATGTGAAATATTAAACTCACCTGGGAGTTCTAGTTTGTAGGCATTGTTGTTGATCCGTTCTAGAACTTTGAAGGGGCCATCCCCCCTAGGTGCCAGCTTCGAGCTTCTTTTCTGTGGAAACCTCTCAGGCCTCATGTGGAGCCAAACCCACTCTCCTGGCTCAAAGACTAACTTCTTGCGGCCTTTATCTGCTCGCCTCTTGTATTCTTCAGTCTTCTTGATAATGTTGTCTCTTGATTTCTGATGTAGCTTCTTTACAAACTCTCCTTTCCTGAGACCATCTAGATTAACTTGCTCAACTTGGAGAATTGGCGACAGATCAAGAGGTGTTAGTGGATTAAAACCATACACAATTTCAAATGGAGACATCTTAGTAGCAGAATGTGTAGCATGGTTATATGCAAACTCAATGAATGGCAAACATTCTAACCATGTTTTTAAGTTTCTACCAAGAGTGACCCTAAGCAAAGTAGATAAGGTACGGTTTACCACTTCTGTTTGACCATCCGTTTGAGGATGACAAGTTGTGGAGAATAGAAGTTTCGTCCCGAGCTTCCTCCACAACGTTTTCCAAAAATGGCTCAAGAACTTTGTGTCACGGTCAGATACTATGGTCCTTGGTATACCATGTAAGCGCACCACTTCCTTGAAGAATAGATCAGCAACTTGTGTGGCATCATTGGTTTTGTCACAGGGAATGAAGTGAGCCATCTTAGAGAATCGATCCACAACAACAAAGACAGAGTCTTTGTGTTTAATCTTAGGCAACCCTAGCACGAAGTCCATAGAAATATCCACCCATGGTGCGTTAGGAATAGGTAAAGGTAGATAAAGTCCATGAGGGTGTAACCTGGATTTGGCTTTATGACAAGTTACACATCTTGCACAATGCCTTCCAACGTCTCTCTTGAGGTGCGGCCAGAAGAAGTGATCAGCCACCACAGCTAGTGTCTTGTCCACTCCAAAATGACCCATAAGACCACCTCCATATGCCTTCTTAAGCAGTAGCTCACGCATTGAGCATTGAGGAATGCACAGCCTCTTGTCTCGGAATAGAAACCCATCTTGAAGGTAGTAGGATCCGAATGCTCCTTTCCCACAGGCTTGGTAAGCCTCTCCTAGTTCTGGATCATATTTATATAGATCTTTGATGTGCTCAAATCCTAGAACCTTATCTTTCATGGTAGCTATCAGGGCATGCCTTCTTGACAAGGTATCAGCCACCACATTCTCCTTTCCCTTCTTGTACTTGATTACATAGGGAAACGTCTCTACAAACTCCAACCACTTAGCATGCCTCCTCTTGAGTGAAGTCTGACCCCTCAGATGCTTAAGTGTTTTGTGATCAGTGTGGATGATGAACTCCTTGGATAACAAGTAATGCTGCCACGTTTCTAGTGCTCGCACCAATGCATACAATTCTTTGTCGTAAGTTGGGTAGTTCAAAGAAGCACCACTGAGCTTTTCACTGAAGAAGGCCACTGGTTTCTTCCTCTGGTGTAGCACAGCTCCAATTCCAATGCCAGATGCATCACACTCTTCCTCAAATACCTCTTCAAAATCGGGTAGGGCTAGAACCGGCGCTTGTGTAAGCCTCTCTTTGAGCAGTTTGAAGACTGATTCTTGAGCTGGTCCCCATGAGAATGGCACATTCTTCTTTATCACTGCTGTAAGAGGTGAGGCCACCGTGCTGAAGTCCCTCACAAACCTCCTATAGAAGCAAGCTAAGCCATGGAAACTCCTTACATGCCCGATGGTTGTTGGTGTAGGCCACTCACGAATGGCCTTGACCTTTTCCTCATCCACTTGTAGTCCCTATTCACTTACTACAAATCCTAAGAAAACAAGCTTGTTAGTACAGAAGGTGCACTTCTTTAGGTTAGCATAAAGGCCTTCCTTCCGAAGTGATTTGAGCACTAGTTCAAGATGTGAGATATGATCATCTAGGTTCTTACTATATATAAGTATGTCATCGAAGTAGACAACTACAAATTTACTTATGTAAGCACGAAGAACCTGGTTCATGAGTCGCATGAATGTACTTGGGGCATTAGTTAAACCAAAAGGCATAACCAACCACTCATACAATCCTTGCTTTGTCTTGAATGCGGTTTTCCACTCATCTCCTTCTCGCATTCTAACTTGATGGTAACCACTCTTCAAGTCCACCTTTGAGAAGATGGTAGAACCACTTAGCTCATCCAACATGTCGTCTAAACGAGGTATAGGGTGCCTGTATTTGATTGTTATGTTGTTGATTGCCCTGCAGTCTACACACATCCTCCATGATCCATCCTTCTTGGGTACTAAGAGTACTGGCACAGCACAAGGGCTGAGGCTCTCCCTGATGTACCCTCTTTCCATGAGGTCTCTCACTTGCTTCTCGAGCTCTTTAGTCTCCTCGGGGTTCATACGGTATGCTGGCTTGTTAGGTAAGGCTGCGCCAGGTACAAGATCTATTTGGTGTTCGATCCCACGGATTGGAGGTAAACCAGGTGGAAGTTCTTCAGGGAAGATGTCTTGAAACCTGTCTAACACATCCTGTACTCCAGTAGGTAACTCAAGCTCACCTAAACCTGAACTCAAACACTCTTTAAACAACATTAGTAGCACAGTGCGTTTGGCACTAAGAGTTTTGCAAACAGCCCCACTGGATATATAGAGACTGGTTTTGCTAGACTCACTTTCCTTGTTCATATGCACTTGTAATTCATGTACCTCAGATGGTGTAAGAGGTGCAAGGGTGAACTTACGATCCTTGTGCAAGAATGTGTACTGGTTAGTACGTCCATTATGACTTGTGGCTCGGTCATACTGCCATGGTCGGCCAAGCAAGAGATGTCCAGCTTGCATGGGTAATACATCACAAGTAACTTGGTCTTGGTACTTCCCCACACTGAATGGAACAATGACTTGCTCTGAAATCTTCAGCTCTGTCTCATCATTGAGCCATCTCAGCTTGTACGGTCTTGGATGCTTGGTCTTAACAAGACCTAACCTGTCTACCATATGCTTGCTAGCCACGTTATTACATGAACCCCCATCAATGATCAGATTACATAACTTGTCCTTGACAGTGCATCTAGTGTGAAAGATGTTTTCTCTCTGAGCTTTCTCCTCAGGGTTGATCATGACACTTAATATCCTCCTGGTCACAAGCAACTCTCCAACGTCAGGATATGCAAGCTCTTCTTCTGGTTCGTTTGGATCATCCTCAAGTTCATCTTATGATTCATACTCTCCATTGTTGTGGATAATCATTACTCTCTGGTTTGGGCACTCTCTAGCCATGTGTCCCCTGCCTTGACACTTAAAACAAGTTATGTCATGAGTCCTCTGATTAGTGTTAGGGAACTTACCTTGTTCCGGCCGGTTGTGCTTGGGAGCCTCGGCTGTTTTGCCCTTGAACCTTGAGTCAATCTCCACTGCCTTTCCTTTTTCAAATGGTTTGGAGCTACTTGCAGCCCATGGTTGTGTTGGTTTGCTGCGACTTGTCATGGCTGTCTTACGCTTGATTTGTTGTTCTACTTGGACAGCAAGATGCAACAACTCATGTAGACCACCATACTGAGCTCTCTCCACCTTCCTAGCAATGCGTTCTTGTAGACCATCAATGAACTGTGCCATGAGAGCTTCTTCGGATTCCTCTAACTCCAGTGAGTTCATGAGCTTCTCAAACTCCTCAAAATACTCATCCACACTTCTTGTACCCTGTGACAACTTACGGAACCGCTTTTGTAAGTCTCTTTGATAATGTTCAGGGACATACCTAAGTCGTAGAAGGTATTTCATGTCACTCCAAGTGGCTACTGGTCCAAAGCGTTGCCTTCTCCTTTCAGCTACAGTTCTGTCCCACCAAGCTAACGCGTTCTCAGTGAGTTGTGCAGCAGCAACAACAATCTTCTTGCGTTCTCCATAGCCATAACACTCAAAGATATGCTCTAGCCTTCTTTCCCAATCCATGTATGCCTCTGGGTCTGACTTTCCTGCAAAAAGTGGAGGGGTTACTTTAATATCACGGTTTGTTTCTCTAGCCTCACCTTCTCGGGCTGGGTTCCTCCATAGAGGATCTTGACGCATTGGCTGTGGACGTCTAAAGGGGTCAGGCAGTTGCCTATCCTCCTCTAAGTCCGACATATCATCATCTTCATCTCCAGCTTGCTCTCTTGGTGGTATAGGTGCTCCTCGGATTGGTCCTCTCCTAGGTGGAGCTTCTATGTGTCCTATACGCTCACCAAACTCTTGGCGCATTGTGCCAACTTGCTGGTTCATGTTCCTCATCTCTTCTCTAAGAGCAGTTATCATTTGTATGATAGGGTCAACGGGCTGTACTCCTTCATCTCCCATGGTATCTATCCTTGTCTTAACCGGTTCTTATTGCACTCAACAAAAACAACAAGCTATCAAGGTACCACAGAATTGATAATAGCGTAAAACAAAAGTAAAGACAGTAATGTGTAACACAAGACATAAATCGGTGCAAGCAAGAGAAAGAAAATTGGAAAACTCACAAATTTTTTTTGACTTTTCTGGATTTTAAGGAATAACACAACTAGCAAGACAGAATCAAAACAGGAAAACTACTAATTCCTCAGAGAAAAATTCGACCAGGGAACTAAGAACAGGATTTTTATGGGGTTTTCTTATGGGTTAAACAAAAAAACAGAAGCAAGGAACAAAGCAAACCTATTTTTTTTTTTTTTGGATTTTAGATTCAATCAAAAGCAATAACAAAACAACACAAAAGAGGTAAGGGATAGAAAACCAAAGGCAGGAACCTTTGGCTCTGATACCAGATGGTATAAGACTCAAAGATGGAGCCTCACAAGGTGGTTGATGGAAGAAACAGGATGGCTATATCACTCTCTCCTGTTACTCAAGGGATGGTCGTGTGTAAGGGATGGGATTGAACAGGCTGGCTTTGACGCTCTCTCCTGTTGAATCAGTTGATGGTAAGGCTGGTGGATCGAAGGCACCACAGAGATGATGAACGGGTCTCTGATACTGCACAAACACTTGTCCTCTTTGTGAATCACACACAAGGAACACAAGCAAAACTTAGAACAGGCTGCGGCTGCTCAAGGCTGAAACGCAATATTTTTATTGATATGTCAAAAGGTGACTTTCTCAATGATACAAGATATGTTTAAATGCAGAATTGAAAAGTTACAAAAAGGAAAAACAAATGATCTCGGAATTGAATGAGAATAACCGAGTTAGACAAGAAAGGAAAGTGTGTAATCTTTCCTTGGCGGCCAATCCTTGAGCTATGGGTGTGGGTGGGCCGACTTGCCTCATTAAAAACCTTGGGAGTAAAACCACT
This sequence comes from Orychophragmus violaceus, assembly GCA_030180135.1. Taxonomy (NCBI): domain Eukaryota; kingdom Viridiplantae; phylum Streptophyta; class Magnoliopsida; order Brassicales; family Brassicaceae; genus Orychophragmus; species Orychophragmus violaceus. The sequence continues at coordinate 33,606,445 of CM058240.1, forward strand.
TTGGGATAAAACCACCCAAGGAAAAAAGAGTGCAAGAAAGTCCACCAACTCTCGGACTTAGCATGGGCTGGGCCGGATGGTAAAGACTTGGCATTGTCCGGCCCATGGTTCTCCTGAACGTGTCTTTGGAAGGTGCTTCATGCTGGTGAAGCTAGTGTCCTCCGAGCTGCCTTCAGTCGGGTGCTCTGGATGAGAAGGTTCAGCCTCCTTGATGCTTAAACAGTCTAAGCCTCCTATGATGTCCAAATCGCTTATGTTGGTGTCTTCTAGTTTCTTGGACTCATTCTTGAGGTAGTCTCCAAGTTCCATTGAGTTCATGAGGTTCTCTACTGCTGTGTTGAATCCTTCCCGGAGTCTCCTTGTCCTAGATCGAGTCATTGGAGCTTCCTTGACCTCAGGTATGGTTTGTGGATCAGTACTTGGTTGGATGTCCTCATCAGGAAGGTGGACACAAGTAATTGACCGAAGGGCACTCTTTGCTTGATTCTAGGTGACCATGGATGATGGAACATAAGTATCTTGCTGACAGGCGCTCTCTAATTGTGTAAAGGGATGGTTGATGACAGTGCGTATGAAACAAAGTGGTCTCAAGAGCAAGGGGAAGCCTCACGAGTTCAAGGAAAACCGGCGGCTACTTTTTAGGGCTAAAGAAGTTTTCGGAATTTTACTAGTAAAAAGGCTTGAAACTTTACAACTGATTACAAGGTGGCTATATAGCCTTATGGTTTGAAAATTACTAAAAGAAAGTAAGGAATAATGGCCTAAACGAAAAAAGAAGAAAAGAAAGAAATGGGTTGTGTGTTTCTTTCTCATGAAGCGGACCTTGGATTACCTCATTAAAACCTTAGTGGGAAAATCCATTGGGATAAAACCACACCAATAGAAAAGAGTATAAACTTTGGCCCAAAGATATTGCACGGTCATAAAATCTACGACTTCAATAGTGAAGATCACAGATGGGACTTCAGATTTGATCATAGGCTAACTGGTCGGGCCTGGTATGGATGTGTAAGCCTTGAAGTCTCCTGGTCCAGAATGGTATTCTTGTTGGAGAATTCCTTTGCCTTGATCGGATGGCTCGGCAGCTTCATAATGGATCTTCTCGGCCAATTGGTTTAGCATGGACTGTTCTTTGGCAAGCTGGTCCAAATGCTCTGTAATGTCCTATAGGCTTCTCTACGTGATTAATTTATCCATGGACTTGTTTAATTATTCTCTTTAGCTTCACGTGGCTCGGTCGTATCCTTGGTGATTCTCGATAGTCGAGAATCGCTTGGGAGGTTTGACACTGCGCGTATGGGAGGGGTCGGTCATGTGCAATTGGTCCGCCTCGTTCATAGTGATGTCCTCATCAGTGGGGGTACTAGTGGCTGATGTTTGACGGTCTATTATGTATAGTTCGGTTTGTTTGTCCACATTTTACTTTTTTTCCTTGAAGATATTACCGGTTTGGTTGTATGTGTCCTCTATATGCATTCTTGGGTATTAGGCTCTCCATGTATCTCTCGGATATTACTTGGCTATGCGAATGTTCCATCTCTTACAGAATGTTCGGAAGGTGCTGGAAGCGAACGGAGTGCTAAGGTCGGTGATGATCTTGTTCGGGAGGCCGCGCTGACAGATGATGCGTTCCAAACAAATTTTTTGCTATGCTCTTGAGGTGAGTGTATGATTCGGCTTCGATATGTCTTGTGAAATGGTCGGTGCGACGAGCAAGAAATCTATATGGCGTAAATAAGGAAAGGGGCCTATAATATCCATGTATCACCTCGTAAATGGTCAAAGTCGCTTGGGCTCCACGTACTGTGTGATGGTTGGTTTTTCAGTCGAGTCGACGAATGAACTTGGAATATAACTCGGTCGATCGAAGAAATATAGGATCGTCGTTTTTTACTGGGGGATTTTCTTGGTTGGCTCTTATGCGGGAAATTTGATGTTCTCGAGGATCCCTTTGTCGTGATCCTTGTTGGGAATGTCCTGAAATCTATTGTGCTTACTCTAAGTGAAAGTCGTATTGTCGAGATGAGACAATCATATGACACTAGGCAGTCATAATGCTTTGCTAGAAGCCACTTATGATCAATGAGTTTAGAACTCATTGCTAGTGTTATATGATCCTACAGGGTCACACACCTAAGCAAACTGGACGTTAAAGACGAGGTTGATCATTAATGTAATGATCTAGTGAATGCATATTTGATATGCATTCGATATCAATATTCTGGGGCAGTGACACAACTCGCGGATTACCAGATTAATTCGGTTTAATCGTTGGTTAATTCCGTTGTGGTTTAAGTCGACATATATAAGATATATGGTCGACCCAAAACTCGAATCTAACCTAATTCACAGCCACCAGAACTAGAAAAGAAACCTCTCAAGAGATTTGATCTTAATAGGCACTAGCATCCCTCCTGTTCAGTTTGTGTGCGTGTGGATACCAGTAGAGGCACAGCGTTTGAGGTGCTTCGTGATCTCGACTACTTGCAAAACTTCCGCTGCAAATCACCAGGTAATCTCGAGATCTGATAGATTGAATTACATGAACCTTAGATCCTAGGCTTGGAATTTATACCCAGGGTTGCTAATCCGGATTAGAACTGCTAGAAATTCCTTCAGTGGTATCAGAGCCTTAGGGTTCTATTGAATCAGTAGCATGTTGATTAGATTAGTTGAATCTGAATCTCTGTATAGTTGATACAAACATGCTAAAATTCGTTTTCATGAAAATCTAGTTTTAGGGATTTTTGCTTGAAAAATGATTAGGGTTTATCGCCCTGTGTCGATCGATACCAATCTGGTGTCGGTCGACACAGAAGGATAACCCGAACAAAATTAGGTTTCGCCTGGTGTCGATCGACACAAGAGTTGTGTCGGTCGACACAAACCTCGCGAGATTGATGAATCGGTTCAATTGGATTGGACCGGTTATCGAGCTTGGTTAATAATGGTTAAACACTAAGGATGGTTTAATTGTGATTGGTTTGATAAGGTTGATGTCGACCGATGCTAATGTAGCGTCGATCGACACTGACCGGTACTCAAAACCGGATCAATTGGATTGATCGGTTATCGCAGATTGTTTTTGGTTATTCTGCATCGATCGACACTACTTTAGTGTCGATCGACATCAGATTCGATGGTTTAGGTTATGGAACCTGAAATCACAGAACCAAAGCAAGATAAATCAAATAATTAGAAGAATTAAAACATAATAAAACTGAACGTTTTAAATGGTTCCGTTCCTCAACCAAATATCAAGTGATACTTGATGTCTTTCTAATCTTGTCAACTGTCAAGACTCTTTTCATTGTGCGATAGACTTGCAGTGCGAGATGTCCACAATTACATGAGTAAGACAAGAGGTAATCGTGTTGATGGACTTGCAGTGCAAGACATCAACAATTACATGACTGAAGAGATTGGTTTACTTGACTGGGCCATCAAAATCGTTTTGGGCTCAGAGACATCGGGTGGATTGGGCATGAGATGTCGATCCACAACCAAGAGTTATATTGGATATAACTAGCAAAGTTTTTGCTTACCTAGATAGCTAAAATTTGGGTGCTAGCCAGTGGCTCACTCAAGTTTAGTGAAGTATGGGTCTTGGATCATTATATTCATTTGAGGAAACATTGTTTGAATATAATGCGAGTTTTCTTAATTGTTAAGACTTCTCATTTCTTGAACATCATAACTAAACCTCCCTTGTTTTTCCAGCTATGTCTAGCACAAACCATCGTAACAATTTCTCCTTGCGATCCGTCCTTAAGAAGGACAAGTTAAATGAATCAAACTTTCTTGAATGGTATCGGACTTGAGAATTGTTCTCAAACAGGAGAAAAAGGACTATGTCCTTGAGAAAGTTCTCCCCAAGAAGTATCGAGCCAATGTCTGGCAGTCAGATAAGGATGCTTGGGATAAGCATTCTAATGATGTGGTGGATGTGAGTTGTCTCATGTTGGCTACCATGAACTCGGAATTGCAGAAGCAATATGAGTACGTGGAGTCGCCAATAGAGATGACCACTGGCCTGAAAAGTATGTTTCAGGAGCAGACACGAACTCAGAGATACCAGACGGTAAGATCTCTGATTGAGTGAAAGCTACCAAAGGGCGAACCAGTTAGTCCTCATGTCATTAAGATGATGGGTTATATTGATAACCTGGGGAAACTGGATTGTCCCATTAGCCAAGAGTTGGCTACTGACATCATTCTACAGTCACTGCCGTCAAGCTATGATCAATTTGTTATGAACTATAACATGAACAACTTGATGAAGACGTTGACTGAATTGCATGGGATGCTTAAGACTGCTGAACCTAACATCAAGAAGGACACCCCAGATGTCCTTATGGTACAAAAGGGTAAAAAGTTTAAGAAACTTGGTAAGAACAAAGGTGATGGCAAGACAAGCTCGATTGTGAATCCAAGCGAGTCTGGCCATGCTCCTAAGATTAAAACCAGTCCTTCTGAAGATGTTAAGTGCCGTTATTGTAATGGTTATGGGCATTTGAAAAGAAACTGCAATAAATTCTTGGAAGATTATGAGAAGCTGAAGAAGACGTACGAGACTTCTTCTTCAGGTATTTATGTTATAGAAGTAAATGTTACTTCTTACAGTCCTACTTATTGGGTATTTGATACCAGCTGTGGTACTCATTTTTTGTGAAAATGTGCAGGGCCTGAGCAAAAGTAAGACTATGGAGAAAGGACAAGTGGATCTACGCGTGAGAAATGGAGCAAGAGTTGCTGCATTAGCCGTAGGAGTATTTCATTTTTTTCTTTTATGGCATGTTTTGAACTTAAAACTGCTACTATGTACCTGCTATGAGCAGAAAGATTGTTTCTAATCCTTGTTTGGATATAGAAGGATATCAGTTTTCAAATTAAGAATAAGTGTTATTCATTTGATTACAATGATATATTTTATAGTAGCAATCCATTAGAGAATGGACTTTATGTTCTAAACCAGAATGTGGCTAACTATAACATTAATACCAAGAGATTCAAGTCAAATGATACGAATCAAACTTCTCTCTGGCACTGTCGTTTTGGGCCACATAAATGAGAAATAGATTCATAAGCTCCATAGTGATGGACTTTTGGGCTCATCTGATTATGAATCATAATGAGTAAATTGAATATTGTTTATTGGGTAAAATGACAAAAGCCCCTTTCGGAAAAAAAGGTAGTGTCGATCGACACAAACGGTGCGTCGGTCGATACAGATTGCGAACGAACAAAATGAAAGGGCCAGAGGCTTATTAGGCTTTATACATACGGATGTATATGGGCCAATGAGCACTAGTACTAGAGGAAACTTTCAGTACTTCATTACCTTTACTGATATTTTCAGTAGGTACAGTTATGTCTTATTAATAAGACATAAATCAGAATCTTTTGAAAAGTTCAAAGAGCTCCAGAATTAAGTACAGAACCAATTTGGCAAAAGTATTAAAGCTCTACGATGAGATCATGGAGGTGAATACTTAAGTAAAGAATTTAGTGATCATCTGAGAGATTGTGAAAGAGTTTCACAATTTACTCCTCCTGCATCGGACTTTATTAGATATGGTTCGATCAATGATGAGTCACTTAGATCTTCCATTATCCTTCTAAGAATACGTTCTAGAAACATCTGCGTTTACATTAAATAGGGTTCCATCAAAATCAGTTACAGAGACACCACATGAGATGTGGACTGTAAATGTTTCTGGTTTATCCTTCATAAAGATTTGGGGTTGCAAGGCTTATATAAAACGTTTAATCTCTGATAAGCTCACACCCAAATCCGATAAGTGCTACATCATTGGTTGTCCTAACGAAACCAAGGCATGTTGCTTTTACAACCAGTCCGAGAACAAATTGGTTGTTGCTCGGAACTATGTTTTCTTGAGAAAGACTTTCTTTCCAAGAAGAACAGTGGGAGTAAAGTACAACTCGAAGAAATTCGAAAAACACAGGAGGCTGTTCAACCTGATAAGGAAGAGCAGCAGTTGGATCTACAAAAAGTTGTAGAACCTGCACATGTGGTGCCTAAAGTTTGTAAAGGATATGATAAATGTATATTCGATGTACATTTAAAACGGCGAGTTTCTGAAGAAGTGTCGATCGACACAAAAGTTGTATCGATCGACACAGATCGCGAACCAAAATATTGATTTTGGCTTATGACTTAATTAACTACGGTTTAAATCTTGGTTAATTAGGTCATGGTAAAAATATACATATGAGATATGTGCGCGACTTTTACACAAAACTGAAGCTCGCAGATCCGAAAGGATCCGTTACGAACCCGAGAAATATGAATTTCTCGTAACCAATTGCCGTGATCTATTGATCATTGAAAGTGACGGGCCTGCGAATTTTGAAGAAGCAATGATGGGCCTTGACTCCGAAAATGGCTGAAAGCCGCTGAATCCGAAATGGGATCCATGTCACAGAACCAAGTGTGGACTTTGGTCGATTTACCCGATGGTGCAAAAGCCATTGAGTGTAAATAGATTTTCAAAGGAAATTGATGTGAATGGTGATATCCAAAGCTGGATTGGTGGAAAAGGTTTCAAGAAAATTCATGGTGTTGACTATGAAGAAACCTATTCCCCAGTCAACATGCTTAAAGTCCATTGGATTTTCCTAGCAATTGCCACTCATAATGGTTATGAGATCTGGCAGATGGATGTGAAAACAGTTTTTCATAATGGAATTCTGGAAAAGGATGTGTACATGACACAACCTGAAGTTTTTTCATTGATCCTAATGAAGCTAGTAAGATATGCAAGCTTCGCCGATCCATTTATGGATTGAAGCAAGCATCTCGGAGTTGGAATCTTCGTTTTGATGAAGCAGTCAAAGTGTTTGACTTCGTCAGGAACGAAGAGGAACCGTGTGTTTACAAGAGGACTAGTGGGAGCGCAATTGCATTTCTAGTATTGCATGATACTACTTCTCAGAAATGAAGTTCCATCGTGTCAGTCTATTAAGACCTGACTCGAAAGTTGTTTTTCTTCAAAATTATGGGAGAAACCGTATACATTCTTGGAATAAGAATCTATAGAGATAGATTGGATAAGATAATTGGATTGTGTCAAGATACTTATGGTGATAAGGTCTTACACAGGTCCAGTGTGCAGGATTCCAAGAAGGGCTTCGTGCAAATGACTCTTGGTATTACTCTTAGCAAGACGCAGTGTCCTTGGACACACGCTGAGCAAGAGCGAATGAGGGTCAGACTACTGCTAAAGGCAATAGATGTCTTAAGATGTGATCTTAATTTTTGTGGGAGTTGTTGTTGATTTTAGTTATGATATGATGTTCGTGAAAACATAATTTGATTATGAAATCTGACATCTGTATTATTTAACAAAGGTTGTTAAATAATAGTCCCAAAGTAATTTATGACATTTTATAGGCCATCAAGTATGTGACTTGATCATGAAACCCTATAAGTGATAAATGACATAAATTATGCTGGTCTCTGGTCAAGGTTGTTAAAGTGGGACATTAACAACCGCGTGAGACCAGGTGAGGTGACTGATGACTAAGTTTCATGGAGTCATTAATAAGAGTATTAAAGTCAATCACATAGATATGTGTTAGAGAACACATGATCGGACATGACCCACTGATGAGAACTCTACGGGATAGTTATATAAGTGTCATGAGAGTTTTCATTACGACTATAGAGTATAGTCCTTAGACCTGAGTTCATCATGCTTTCTTACATATGAATTGGTCCGCTTTAACCTTGTCAAACGTCAGCCGTAACTGGTGACTATAAAGGCATTGATTGGGCGTATCATGAAGTGTGTGAAGAAACAGGGATGGAACAAGATGAGATTTGTCCCTCCTATATAACAGGAGATAAATATCTCAGGGCCCATCGAAGATTTGATACTGAGAAATGTGTGGCCACACTCAAACGAGGTGATTGTCAGTCATTTGTCTTGTCAGTATAAATCGGAGTTCGATGAACATGATCTTGGCTAAATAAGGGTGACGCAGATCTTGCCTTATGCCAGATCGAGATATAGTGACGAAGGGATTAAAGGAATAGATGATTCCAGTACAAGTGGGAGATTGTTGGGAATGTCCTGAAATCTATTGTGCTTACTCTAAGTGAAAGTCGTATTGTCGAGATGAGACAATCATATGACACTAGGCAGTCATAATGCTTTGCTAGAAGCCACTTATGATCAATGAGTTTAGAACTCATTGCTAGTGTTATATGATCCTACAGGGTCACACACCTAAGCAAACTGGATTAATGTAATGATCTAGTGAATGCATATTTGATATGCATTCGATATCAATATTCTGGGGCAGTGTCGATCGACACAAAGAGTGTGTCGGTCGACACAACTCGCGGATTACCAGATTAATTCGGTTTAATCGTTGGTTAATTCCGTTGTGGTTTAAGTCGACATATATAAGATATATGGTCGACCCAAAACTCGAATCTAACCTAATTCACAGCCACCAGAACTAGAAAAGAAACCTCTCAAGAGATTTGATCTTAATAGGCACTAGCATCCCTCCTGTTCAGTTTGTGTGCATGTGGATACCAGTAGAGGCACAACGTTTGAGGTGCTTTGTGATCTCGACTACTTGCAAAACTTCCGCTGCAAATCACCAGGTAATCTCGAGATCTGATAGATTCAATTACATGAACCTTAGATCCTAGGCTTGTAATTTATACCCAGGGCTGCTAATCCGGATTAGAACTGCTAGAAATTCCTTCAATCCTTACTCCGAACTTTGTCTGCGAGTGCGCGCCTTTGATTGATTTTGCCGTTGAGATTATTGAGTTTTGAGGTTTCATCGATGCTGGAGATGGTGGGGGTAAGAGAGGGGTCAGAGACGGAAGGTTTGCGGTGTCAAATGGTGCCGCTTTTTCCATTGTCGGTTTGCCTTCTGTGTATAGAATAGATCCTCTATTAGTCCCCACAAACGGTTCCAATTATTAAAGGGGAGCTTCATACAAGGATAAATATGGAAATACGAGTGGTAGAGTGGTAGAGTGACGTGACTTTTTACGTGGCGACGAGGTATTCAGTGATCCTCTGTTCGATAAAGAAGTAGTTTGGAAATGATAGGTCAGAAGAATGTATGTGTTAATTTGAGTGAAAGGGTTACGAATGTGATACTCATAAGAGAAAGCGATAAGATTACAAGGGGGAATTAAAATGTCGACAGAGGTCGGAAGAAAAACTGAGCGTAACTCGAAACCTTAAATATGAATATTTCTCTCTAAATTTTCTTTCTCTCTCTAGAATTACCCCTTTTCATCAATGATGAGCCTCTTGTATTTATAACGCCTTTCTTCCTTGATTCTCGGAATTATAGCTCACATGAGGATATCTGCTATTCACCTGCTCCTATGTAGCATGTGGTGAGTGTTATCAGGGTCTTTCCTTTTGTCGCGGGTAGGATAGGTAGGTAATAGGTCACCATTGCGTCGTTCTACTGCTCGATACGGTTCAGACGCATTCTTGTACTTGTCTCGATTCTCATTTCATTCGTCTGATTTGGTCTTTTGAACACAATGGACCGTAGTTGAACTTTTTCTATAAAGGACAATTGCTAAGGATGTGTCGAGCTAATCCGAAAGTGCTAAACTCATCCCCAATATATATATTTAGAATTATCATTAAAATAATAGATTATTCATGATTATCAAAAAAGTAAAAAGATAAAGATCACATTACTCAAATGTGTTGTGGACATATATAAACTTTGTTAACGCTTTATAGTCTAGTGACAAACATAAATAGGCTGTGATTGGTGTCACTGATGATGCGGGATTAAATTGCAATGATAAAGGTGGAATTTGTATTATGTCACCAATAAAAAAAATTATAATGAGTGGAGTGGTTTTGTTTCGTAACGCACTCACCAAAAAGAATTTTTTTTGTTTGTTCTGAGTTACTTAAATAACGCATTCTTTTCTTTTCACATCAATTTTTATATGGTTTTTACGTGCATTTTTTCCAGTATTATGTAATATTATTTTAATTTAAAATATTATTTATGTGTTTGTTATGTGCTAAAATTAACTACAATTTTCCTATATGACTAATAAGCAACAAACAAAAAATTGAGTGTGCAACAACTAGAATTAAGATTTTAAAATCAAATCAAACTGAACCGAAATTTTAATTTTTGATTCTGGTTTGATTACCGAGTTATTTCAGTCAAAGTGAAAACTTAATTTCGATTATTAGTTTGGATTGATTTAATTTATCCAATCCAACCAGTTAACTAGTTTTTTTTCTAAACCTAACTATATGGAATTTAACCAATTTATTAAATTTTTGAAACGAATCGTTAGCGAAATTAACTGAACTAACCTGATTTAAACCCAAAAATAGAAAATAGATTAATTTTAGTAATCAATATTAATAATCGAATTAATTGACAACCGAAACGAACTGAAATTTATTTTGTTAATTTTGGTAATTTTCAATAACTAAATTACTCAAATAATCAACTAATTGAATAGAACAATCCACACTAATAGAATTTGCACCCTTCACAGTTGAACCATATCATGTACGCTAAAACCACTTTTTTACACAAGCAAATACACTATCATTATTAAACTTTTCTTTTAAAATAATGAATATTTATAATTCATAAATTTATTAAAATATTTTTAATAATACTAAACAATAATTTAATTTACTAATATAATAATTAATTTAAATATAAAAAATTAAAAAGAATATTTTAAAAAATAAAAGAAAGTTTAAAAATTTATTATTTAAATATTTATTGTGTGTTGTAAATCACTTTTTTCCAATCAAAATTTATTCGACATCACTTAATTTGTATAAACTGTATCGCAGTTGAACCGTATCGTATTATAAAACCGTTTCTCCGCACTGCTAAATATGTTGTCAACCATTCGGATTTTTAGTAGGATAAACAAATTTGTGAATACGTATACATTAATTGTCTTAGCAACTTTTTGTTTCGTCACATTTTCCCATTAGTTTTTTAATTTATTTATCATAAATATTTAGTGTAGAGATCGTTCTAGGTAAATGTGTTTGTAGACATAAGTCACATTCCATTGTTAATGCTCTATACTATAGTGTATGTGATGAAAACAAATATATTAGGATAATAAAGGATGCCACTAGCAAAAGCTAAAGTTTGGTGATTGGCGCTAATACTCTTTTTCTTTTTTACTTGAATGGAAAATGAAAATTTGGCAATGAATATCTGGCATTGAATCATGAGTTTATCTGCCCTACATGTTTCTTTTATTGGGTCAAATCGGAGATGTTTTGGCATCAAGTAACTTTCCGTTAATTTCACCGATCAGCTATTTCTTTTTTACTTTACAATTTGTTTTTATAGATATTGTTTGTGAATTTGAGAAGACACTTTTGTGATCCTTTATTGAACGGTAGATAAGGAGTTTAAGTATTCATCTTTTTACTTTAATATTATTTTATTTTCATTCTTTCTTTGGCCCTCTTTTTCTTTAAGAAAGTTTTTTTAACATTCTTTAAGAAAGATACGTCAAGTAACAGAGCGTTTTTTTGTTTTGGAAAAAACGAGATATATATATACATATTATTTTTGAAAATTTTATATATACATATAAACACACATACACGGACATATGGGATTTGAAAAATATTTTATTTATTTCTTAAAACTGTAACGTAGTGGGATTCCTTTAATCCAATATGGTTTTCCCAAGTATGAGGTTTGATTTCCAGATCACGCAATTTCAACAGATTAATATCAGACATTCCATACTACAGCACGTACAGAACCATTTATCGTGGTTTCGAATATTACCGAAAATTGTTCATCATAAATATTGTGCATGTATAATCGTTTTTCATGGGTCATGCAGAACGAACTGCATCGTGGAATCATTGTTCATAGAAATGTTCGTCGATTACGATTATTATTTGTAAAAGAATTAATTCAACCATAAGACTATACTATTTATGGAATATCATCAAACTGAAGTTCTACATCACAGTATCGCTTCATTTTGACAGTTGTACCAATTCATAGACTGAGCTAGTCTGTTTCTAATCTTCTTCTTCTTTTTGGTAGTTTGTTTAAGCTGTAAATTTAAAATCTCTTTATACCTGAAATCAGTTTTTGATAAAATCTCTACCCAATCCACAAAACTGTTTATCTTTCGACAAATTAAATAAGCAAATCAATCAGCTCAATGACTATAGCTGTAATGTTATTCGACCTATAATTACATTGGGTACCAATTTCATATACTTTATAGTTTTTTTTTCACGTTAATATACAATTTTGTTAGGCACGTCATGATAACAACGAACACATATATCACACCAGTCATATAATGTATTCTATAAATAATTAAATATCAAATATTATGAGGTCTTTACCTTGTTTGGAGGTCAATAATTATTCAACTGGTGCATTCAGTTTTTATTCAAATCGATCCTCGGACAAATAAGAATTTGTTCAATCTAAATCATTTATTTTTGCCCTAAGCTAAGACGTGAAATTATCATGGTTTAATTACAAAAAGAATAAAGGTGAGACATATAGAACTGACAAAAGGCAGCCTGCTTGTGGGCTGACTTAATTAACAATTGAGTATATTTAAAGTTTAATCATAATGTAATGATGTTCTTATTCTTCTTTTTTTTGGGGATCAAATCATATATATAATTGGAGACATTTTTACTCTCCTCATAGCCCTCCACCTCATCACCCTCTATAATCCTATGTGGCATTTTTCTAGCTTTAAAAAAAAAAATCGTTTACTTTCTCCATTTTGTCGATATGCCTTAAAAATTAAAGTCCAAGATTACGTTTAAGCCCAACAAGTGTTGCCGTTTTTACCGTCTCTTTTTCCTCCTTTTCCCAGCAACTCAACAGCCGCCTCCTCGCCTTTTCCACCTTGATATGGCGACAGACTTTAAAAGCTCTTCAATTGTTTCGCTTTCGAATCCCTTCCATTTTCTGATCCGAAGCAATCTCATTCCAAAAGCTTTGATCTTTTGGTTTCTCCGAATCAAATCCATGGTTTGTTTCTTTTCTATTTGTATCATCGATTTCTCGCCGTCGTTCATCAGATTTATACAATTTTTCTAATGTAGGGTTCAAGTTTAGAACAAATTTTTGTTATTCACGATTGGAAGTTATGAGCAAGATCTTGAAGATTTATAATAAATATGCGTTCCTTTTTCCTTTCTTGGGTGGGTTACAACTTAAAAGAGAAATATCGACAATGAAACTGATTAAACATCCAAATGTGGTTGAAATCATTGAGGTACAAAGCTAACGATTTTTCATCTTATATCATACATCTTTGATATATCGTAAGAAACCAACCCATTTTATTGTACTCTTACTCACTTTTTGAGCCTGTTTGCTCTTTCTAGCTGAAAGCTTTGTATTGTTATGCTTTGAATATTCTTTTTTTACACTAAAACAAAATATCCTAACATAAATGTTTAGGCATATAGTAATCTTCTCTCTTTTCCTCTGTTCGTACTAATGTCATTATTGGAATTGAACCACACGATATAGGCCAACATGGGAGACTTAAAGAGGATGAAGCTAGGAGATATTTCCAGCACCTCATCAACAATAGATGTTTGGTCCTATGGTGTTATTCTATTTGTGCTCATGGCTGGTTACTTGCTTTTTGATGTGTCAAATCTCATGACATTATACAAACGTGTACATGTAACAGCTTCTCTTCCTCTGTTTTTTTACTGTTTTCTAAGTACTTTTCTATTCTCATATTTGGTGTTCAAAAAATACTTTAGATATGCAAGGCTGAGTTCAGCTTCCCACCGTGGTTATCGCCAAGTGCCAAGGGAGTCATTAAACGTATTCTTGATCCCAGTCCTATAACCGTAAGCTGTTGAAACCCTTTGATTGGTTGTGATTTGTGAACATGAGATGCTGTGAACTAAAGATCAACTGTGTCGAACTGCAGAGAATAAGTATCGAAGGTTACTAGAAGATGAATGGTTCAAGCAAGGGTACACGCTGCCATCGTTTGAGGAAGATGATGAGGAAAAAAACGTTGATGATGTTGATCCTGCTTTCAGTAACTCCAAGGTAAAGAACCAACATTTCTCAAATCTGCATCTGATTCTATTAGTTGTGTAGATACCATAGTTCGGTTAAGTTGAACCAGTGTATTATACCAACTAATAATTACTATTTCATACCGCGTATAGCTTTTAATCAGATTTGTTTGCTTGCTGAAGCTAATTTGATTGTTTCAAGGCAAGTCTTTGATGCCATCATCTTCAGCAACCAGGTCAACCTTCTCGAACTCAGATTGCAGGAGCTAGGACACTTTCTTTCTTCAGACGTCTTCTACCTTATGTTTGAGACGCCTCAGCAAGTTTGCTTTCAAGATGAAATGGTATTGCCATGCGGATAGAGAGAGGCGCAAATACTTTCTTGATTAGTCAAGGATAAAGACATATATGTAAAGGATAAGATCTCTTTGACATGCTTTCCGAAGAATTTAGGTTCAAAGATTTGATCATATCATTAATATTATGTAAAAAGTATTTATGATTACACAAATTATATCCTTTTCTGTTGTACTATCATCGATTCCAAAAGAGCTTTTTAAAACTTATTAGTTCTAAATTTGTATAATTAATCATAAGCATTTTTAACAATGATTACAACGTAACACATGGACTTCAAAAGGCCGTACAATGCCGATGATAAAAGACACAACTCAATAAGGTGTGAACACAAATGAACAAATCGAGGATGACAATAAGCTCATTTGATTGGCTCATGCAGATTTAAACAGAATATACAAGACAAAGAAAATAACTAAATTGGGCGGAATGATAATTAGAATCCAACCAAACTTCAAACATACGACGCGGAGGTTGAAACAACTAGTGTAATGAATTAGTGTCCTTTTAGTGTTTAAACTGGTGCACCTTTTTTACTAGTATTAATTTTTGGAATTTTCTTCTTGGACTATGGTGGCATGAGAATATTCTCCTACAATTCCGAGACTTTATAACATATAGTAAACATTCATAAACATAAAAATATGCAAAAATATAAACACGTTACATGTGTATATATATATATAATATGTTGGTATATATATATATTGATTCATATATATCAACATTCTTGAAAGCAAAAATTTCGAATTTGAACTATTATATATATATATATATATGAAAGTTGAATTTGGCAAAATTAATTTACAGAAATTTTTCTTTAAAAAAAATTGATAAAATAAAACTGCAAAGTATGACAGATGTGGATCTAGACCGTACAGATATACCACATGCTCTGTTCATAAGAAAGTAGAAGAATGTAACTTTTTGTTGCAGATTCATTATTAGGTTAAAATGGAGACAACCCTATGTGATCTTGCCTCGTTTCGTTGGGAGATAAAATAAAAAGATAACAGAGTGCCAATTATATTTAAATGAAATATGAAAGCATATATAGATACACTACAAACCTGCTAATAGATGCATATAGATACCAGTCATTAAATTTCATGCTAGAGTGAGAACATCTTTTATAGGTTTTGACCCATAGTATTTACAATATTAGGGTTCTATTTTGGAGTTCAAAGTTAAAGGTTCATCTATGTGTAGTGGCTATGCATGCAGCCTCTTGAGGAAAACCGAATGAAATATTGATTTTAGACTTCAATTTTTTAGAAATAATATAGATAGATTTTATGGCACTCAAATTATATTAAAACTAGGTTTGCACGGGCTATTAAATAGTTATAAAAATTTTGAGTTTAAAAAATGTCATAATTTTATAAGCCTTTTTTAAATTAAAGTATAATATTCAATAAATAAATTTGATCTAAGATAAGCAATTAAAAACCAAATGTGATTGTGTGGAATTAGGTGGCACAAATAAATAAAAAGGAGACTTAAAATTTGTTTATTTAAAAAATAACAGAATCAGCTCATTTCACGTTTCATAGAAAACATGGATGATCTTAGAAAATCCAAAGCTTTCAGGAAATTCCAGTTAGATAAACACAAGAAATCTGGAATCTTAAGCATCTTATTGAATCAGATTCATAGAATGATTGAAGGTCATTGTTTTTAGAATATTTATCCAGTCAGTTAATCATCTTGATGTTCCATCTATCTCTGTTGAAATTATGTCTGCTGTAAATTTCTTGTAAAAGAAATTGTGGTAAAAATTAAGATGATCTATTATGACTTATCTTGCTTTTCTTATTGAACGGTGTGTCCAACGACATATCTGTCTTCTGACCATCTGAGACCGATGATCTAATATGTTCTCACACACAGTTTGTCCTCCAACATATCTTTCTAAGGTATGTTTTTGTTGTTGTTATAACTCTAACAGTTCGAGATGTTTCTGTTTAGTGGTTGTCTTCCCGGAGATGTCATAAACTTGTGTATTTATTTGTGGAATTTTACAGAACAAAGAAACCCTGCATCTTGTGTTGGAAGATTACATAATTCGTATAAAAAAACAAAAGACAACGAAAGCATTTAGGAAAAAAATACAAGTAAGAATACATTTGGGTATACGGCGTATGACTGCTCAGAGGGTAATTAGTTGTTTATAAATTGGTGGTCATGTGTACTTTATTCCATTGAAATAGTTCAGATATGTTCTGTTTTGAAGAGTTATTTCTTTGTCCAGGTGCAAATTCCTTTGTTATTTCACGACCTACTGCATATAATAAATCAATCCTATTGTCCATGAAGTTGGTAACTCCAATACATAATTACACAAACTATGTTTTTTTTTGGGTAAACTGTTATTTCACTCCCATGGTTATGCAATTCATCTTGCTTTTTTAGATCGATGTGCTCAAGAATAATTGCAGTTGGGAGCTACAAGGATCAATGTTGATGCTACTTTGCTCTCATCCTAAAGCTTCTGATACGAGATAGTTGAAGTTCATAATTACTTGGGTAAGATTACAAATATTTAGTTTTTTTTTAACAAAATCATTTAAAAAATTGATTGCTGGCTTTCTCACATCCAAGCTTGGTGCATTGGTGAGTTTGTATGACACGCCATCTGTGTTCTATGAGTATAAAATCAGGAATGTTTAAACTGCTTCAGAAGAGTACTCATATAATAATGTTTTCCTGTCATGTATAGGTACGCCTACGTTAAAATACTCAAGAACGTATTGTAGAGTGTAACCAATGGATGAAAGGCAAGTGCAAATCAACATTCAAATTTCTAATTCACAGATATGTTCCAGAAATCATAATCTAAGACAATTATCACTTAACTGTTCACAAAGGTCATTTTGGGTGGAAACATCGGTTCATGAAAGGTCAACTGCAGAAATCTCAAGTCGTGTTAGTTGTTTACATCAGAGTCGGGTTGGCTAATATCAGATAAACTATACTGAGAAACCATTTTCTGGTATGGTATTTGAGTAATAGAGACGTCCATATAGTTCTCCTTCAGTTTTCAACAATTAATAAGGCTTTGTTGTTTCATATTAAAAAAAATTGGCATGAATACTAAGCAGTAATAGAGAGACTGACAGTCCAGGTGATCGTTTGTCTTCAAAATATTTCAGGTTAATAGAGCAACCGGGAAAAGATTCGACACTTTTCTGATAAAGGGAGCTATGAAATTTGACAACATCCTGTGCTGAGCAACACTTTCCAGGTCTGTCATCGTACTTGAAGGAACATGTTTCGTTTGATTTCTATTAATTACAAATCTGGAAAAATGTCTTGTTAATTGATTTGTTAAGAGGGCCGTAGTGGAATGAATATATCGTTTTGGAAAGACCAATAGATATGATAGATGTAACAAATTTGAGAACAAAAACAAGGATGTAAAATAAGAGATCCAACAAAATATTATGAAAAGCTGAAAGATGAAGTCAATGCAATACTTGTTCATTAGCCTAGGAAATACAATAGAAGAGTAAGCGATCATGAATTATAGCTCCTCCTTTAAGCTCCAATCGTCATCATCTTCAAACAATATTGGAAAACATAAAAAACAGATCATTACCTGCCAGTTTGGTTAATCATAATACAAATCTAAGTAAGTAATACAATGTTTAAGTTATTACTTTGGGTTTTCTAACCTAAGATGGGACATAACTCATATGTTTTGGAATATTTCTTTGTATACGACATTTGTTGTCGTACTCACCCGTTTACCATTCTTCAAACCCCTTCTGCTTTTGACTCTAGATACCGCAACATATAGTTGACCATGTGAAAATACAGGTCTTGGTAAGTAAACCCCGACATGGGATAAACTCTGTCCTTGACTCTTGTTAATAGTCATTCCGAAGCAAGGTGATATAGGAAATTGTCTACGCTGAAAGCGAAATGGCAATCTATGATCAGTAGGTGTTAGAAGCATTCTAGGAAGGTAGACTTTGTTGCCAATGTTATTCCCAGTAAGAATTTTTCCTTCAATGATATCTTCTCCTAGTTGTGTTATCTGCAACCTTGTGCCGTTACAAAGTCCATATTTCTGATCGATGTTCCGCAGGAGCATAACCGGAACACCCTTCTTAACTTGCAATAGATGGTTAGGCATTCCGGAACACTTTATTGAGTTAAGAAACTCGGTGGAGATACCCTTGTCTCTTGCACCAGAAGTATCTGATTTGCAGATTTTATCTAAGCTGTAATACTTCTCACATTCTCCCGGTAGAAGATCCATAATATAATTGTTCACCTGATCAACCACATCATTGGTAGGACAGAGTATAGCTCTTTCCTTGAAGTAATCAGCATTTTCCAGATTCTGAAGCAACCCCGGATATGTACTAAGTGCGATCGATTCGATTGGATCCAAGGAGTCTTTGAGAAGGATATCTTCTGGTATTTCTATCAACGCTTCCCCATCGTTTGGCTCCGATAGTTTACCATCTCCAAGTTTCAATATCCACTCAGAAAACTCTTTGATGAGATCCACTTCTACTGGATCTGATTCTACAGTGAGTCGCATGTTCTTCGTTAATCTAAGCACTTCACAAGAACTCCACAAAGACGAAGAAGATAGAGAAGCTTTAACGATCTATTCTCGACTTCCTTTAGGTATCACATGTAGAATCTGCCGGAAATCTCTTCCGAAGACAATAGTTTTCCCACCAAAGGGTTTGTTGTTGTTCAAAATGTCTTTCATGGAGCGATCTAAAGCTTCAAAACAATGTTTGTGTAACATTGGAGCTTCATCCCATATGATCAATTTAGCTTCTTCTAGAAAACCAGAAATGTCGCTATTAGGAGCAATGGAGCAACTTGAACTCTCATGAACTTGTATTGGTATTGAAAACCGAGAATGAGCTGTCCGACCTCCTTCCAACAACAAAGCAGCCATTGCACTGGATGCTACATTTATGACAATTTCTCCTTTCGAGCGAATGTAAGTAGAAAGGGTTCTCCACAAAAAAGTTTTCCCCTTACCTCCAAATCCGTAGACGAAAAAAACACCTCCTTCTTTTGAATCCACCTTACCAATAACGCTGTCCAATATTTCCTTTTGCTCACTGGTTAACTTGGGCAGCAAGCGGGTGTATTCTTCATGACATGCATGTCTATCGTAACTTAACTAGTCAGCTATGAGCCGGTTAACCGTAACAGGGACGTTATTATTAGTCGGAGCTGGCATGGCAGGGTGATTTGCAATTGAACCTCCATTAGATTGTAGAATCTTATCGATTTCCAATAACGTTTGATTCTTAATTTGCTCCTCTGACATCATAAAATCTGCAAGAAAGGGGAAAATATAAGTGTTGGTGAAGCTTGTGAAAAATTAGAGAATTATAACGATGGAATATATACTTGGTTGCTGTCAAATTCTACGCTGCATATAAAGAATATCCTCAGATAGCAAATGCCATGTTGGTAACCAGACATGGTAAGGGGTTGACAGAGTTTCAGAACTTAGAAGTGAAGCAAAAAGTCTTCACATATGTTCAGCTGATCCCCATTTACTCGCTTCAATTTTGGCATTAATGTAAGGTTTGTCATCATCCAGAAGGCCAAGAGAAAAACAGGCTTCTTGGTGGGTCTTGTAGACAATCCCCTTAACGGTTTTTATCTCAGCAAAGTTTTTAACTCCTTTCACTATGTTTAGAAGCATCCTCAAGTAGAACATGTCACCTGATGCAGGAGAAGCTGGATGTAATCTCCCAAATGAGGCTTTCCTCTTTCTTTGAAGTAGTGTCCACTCCTTTGGAGACTTCTTCCATGCAAATGCAGAAGGAAACTGAGCAAATGTTAGCTTCCTAGCTTCTTCGAATCTACGGTTAGCTTTCATCCACTCTAAGAGTTGCGATGTTTGATTGTCTTCTTCGGTTATGACATCCTCTAGGTTATCATCATCATCGTAAGTGACTGTGTGCTCTCCTTCAAGATGATAATTCAACCTTTGAATGGAAGAGCTGCTATTATGAGTCTCAAATCCAAAAATTCTCCAAGCGGATTCACATGGTGCAATGTACCTGAAAAAAGTATAAGATTATTAAAAAATTATAAGATTAAAAACGCATGAAATTTAGTAAACAAAAATATAACTAACCTGAAATCATAGAAACGCTTAATCTCGTCAACAATAGGTTCAGAAACTGGTTCAGAAGATGATGGATTCAAAGATGACGCATCATTTCAACTGGATTAGGCGTTATGGTAGCCATGACACGATCGTTTCCCTTGTTAATGTATTTGAATAAGTATTTGATCGCCTTGGTCTGATTGCACCATTCAACATTTATGTGAGCTTGGTACTTTAGAAGCAAATCTGAGTTGTAAGGAATGACGAAACGATTGTCCAGAAATACTCTGTTTTTCTCAACTAAGTTGCCATCATCTCTTCGTCTGTAAACCGGAAAACCTTCCTTGTTGATGCAAGTGTTTTCGTTGAATTCTTTAGGAAACCTCTTTGTGCAATTTCCTTTCTCCATACATGGTGACTTTCGATTGGCTAGGCCACATAGTCCATGATGAATCATGAATTCTTTGACAACATGATAAAGCATTGGGCTAGTTGATTTGTCGGGTATCTCAGCAGATAGGTAATCGTCAATGGATGTTGTTGTCTGGAATTTTGATCCTTTCTCTAAAAACAGAAGTATATGAGCATGTGGGAGCCCCCCGTTTTTGGAACTCTATCGTATATATCACTGCAATGAAAAAAAAAATTAATAGAATGAGCAATTAATCAACCAAACTTTAGAGATTAAGCGTTAGAAACATATGTGATTTTATTAAAAATATACCTGCTGCGGAAGGACCAAACACCTTATTCTTCTTTAAATCCGAGATCAGATTATCTAGCTTCATCTTAAATACCCTTGCAACTATATCAGCTCGATCGATTGAGTGGTGACCTCTTGGTTCTAATAGTCTTGTAATTTCTGGCCATTTTGGGTTGCACGTGAAAGTAATGAATAAATCTGGATATCCGATGTGCTGACATACTGACATTGCATCCATATACTTTTCTTGAATGTAACGTGCGCCCCCGATAAAGCTAGATGGTAGAACAATACGGTTTCCAACCTTTGAGGTACTCTTGTAGCCTTTCTCAACTGCTGCTGAAACGTTAGTATATTTATCAGCACGCAAAGTTTTTTGGTTAAGCTTCAAGTAGCCTATTCTTTCAGCCTCTATCATCGTCAATCCATCAACCAGAAACTGCTGCAATAATTTGCCTGAGCTGAACAAAATAGTGGGATGCTTCCGACGTTCCATGAGTGTGAAAGCAAAATACTCTCTCATGCTAACTCTTGTGCGTGGATGTTTAGAACATGTTGTTGTCCTTTTCAGCTGTAAATCAATGTGATAACCATCTTCACCATGAGGAAATAATAGTGGATATTGTAATGGAAGATACCCCGCATGAAGTACACTAATTCTCTGTAACTTGAAGTCGATAGTTTCCAACACAATATCTCTTGGATTTATGTCCATATTGAATTCCCCATCAAATAAAGCAGCCACTTCTGCTGTGGTAGGAAGATTGTAAGTATCACCACCAATTGTTCGTCTTAAAATCAACTTTATATGGACATTTGATGAAGGAGCATCTTGAAAGCAATCTTTAGCTCTTCTGAAAATCTTTGAGTATGGGTTACATTCATCCAACATTTGTTTGATATCTTCCACAATATCTTCTCTCAATGTTTTCGAATCGGGAAGTTGAGCTGATCTCTTTGAGCTGCAGGAATATTACCCATAGAAATAAAGTGATAAATGAGAATGTTTAGAAAATTTCAGTAGCATTGTTTCGATATTTAAGAATAATAAGTACTCTGAAATACCTGAAGGCTTTAATTCTGTTCTGGTTCTCATTCCCGATATCATGTATATAAAGCTGATTAAATTGTGGTGGCTTCCCAGGAGGAGGACGCAAACTGCCTATCCTATGAGAATTTTCACCTTGGAGTTTAAAAACATTAGGTCCCCGTCCTTTGTTCACTGAATTATCAATCGATCCACCCATAGATGTGAATGCAAACAATGAGTTGTAAGGTCTTATATTCTCCATGAAATTTTTACTTCTGCTATCCCCTTTGAATATCAGGTCTTCAAGTTCCTTTGGAGGTCTTGGTGGTGGTGGCAGATCAATTTTGCCGTGCATACAACATAAAGAGAACTTAGGAGGCCCTTTCTTGCTCCTTTTTCCAACTCTCTCGCTGTACCACAATAGCGCACCGCAGTGCTCACATTCATAGATGGGATCTCCAAGGTCTTCATAAACTATTCATGATAGTGAATGTTTTAATAAGTATTATATATATTGATATCTGAAAGTGCTGTTTACCTTCGGGGTTATAAAGAAAATCACTGGAACGTGAACCCGATGGAATTCTCGTATTTGTGCCAGAACTCGAAGCCCGGTAGTCACTCTTGTGGAAATGCTGTGACGCCTTTTCATGATTTTGAGGCACTTTCTTACTTGTGGAACCTGCTGAGATAATTAATTGAAGATAGTACCCTTAACTTCTAAATAAAATTCTTACACATCTTTGTTTGTGAATAAGATTCTTACATGACGATGCTCCTTTTTTTTGTCCTTTCTTCTCTTTCATGATACGCATACGCTTGATTCTTGGAGATTCATAATCTGTTAAACAAAATCTGAATATGTCAGAAAAATAATAAGGTAATAAGTAGCATAAATTATTTGGACTTTATATATTGGTCATACCGTTTGTAATATCTCGCATAACATTGGATGAATCAATATTTGACAGGGTTGACAATGCAGAGGTTGGTTCTGTTTGGAGAACAATGCTTCGTGTAAAAGTTGAAGTATCTGCAAGTATGCATGAATAATTGTAAGTATTAACTTTGCTCGTGGATCTTGCCTAGGATATGCCTTAACAGAGTTGTGACTTGAAAATTAATGGGTGGACTTATATTTATAGTTTTCACATTCTTTCTTAATACTATCACAACGATTCTATCTGGTTTGTAGTTAAGAGTATTAAAAAGAGTCGGCCATATGGTGTGTTGCTATTTAGGTGCTTACTATTCATTATTATATGATTTACATTTAGACTATTCCCTTTGTTTGTAAATACTTACACTGCCATTCTACTTGGATTTTAGGTTAGAGTCTTAAAAAGAGTCAGACATTTGAGGGTGAAGGTATTCAGGTGCTTACTATTTTTTCTTATATGACTTATGGTAAACCAGCTAATGGATAGGAATTGAATTTTAAAGAATGTGTATTATGATAAACCAGGTAATGGAAAGAGTGATGATTCCACACATAGTAGATGTACAATAGGAATCCGTATCAAGCATTACGTACACCAATATTGTAGACGTAAGGTAATTTTATTAGATCGAATACTGGTATAAAACTTCCTGTCTTCATTGTATTTCATCGTATATGGGGATCTAGTAAACTAAAATCTGATGTATAGCAGTGGCTTTCTGTTTACTTCTTTGTTTGATATGAATCTGGTTTATAGAATTTAAAAATAGGAGTGTATGTCGGATATTCCAATATTGGTGTACTCCATTCTGTTTAGAATGTCACATTCTGTTAGCTTGTTTCACACATATACCTGAGTTTTCAGATCGATCTTTTCTCTTCCGTGACAGAATTGCCATTCGGTGCAATCGGTTTAGCTTGGATGTTGGGACTTCCATCTGTAGAATGTTTTGAAGATAATGTGACATATTAGTTATCAGAGTATCAAGAGTACATACAGGAAAAATTATATACATAAAGGTAAGAGGAGATTGTTTAGAAAGCATAATGTAAAGTAATAGATTCAATAACTCAGGATCACTCGAAAGAAAATACTTACTTTAGTTAGGGTTGGAAGTGATTAGCAGACTACAGATAATGTAATAATCGCCTTGTTGATGATGTGACAATGTTTAGAAAATTGATACTCGAGTTGTTTTTACTTCCATGTCTGCAGGTGTTTGTGAAACAAATTATGGCTTTCTTAATTAATGTTCTCTGATCACAGGACAGATTAAGGTGACGTTGTTATAGTGTAATCGTAGCAGGGAGGATGAATGCAATAAAACTGGAAAATAGTTTGTAGAACAACTATGGTAATCTCGAAGATCGATGCTAAACTCACGTTGACGAAAGATAAGAATTATAACTGCTCAGTTATAGAAACATGTTTGCCAGGTGCCGTTGGGCAGACGTTTAAAAATTTTAAAATGGGAACAAATAACTGCTGCCTCCAAAATTTTAATTGTAAAATTAGAAATAAAGAATTTAATTTTTAGACCACCTTCCTGTACGTAAAAAAAATAAAATGAAGTTGTTAATATAAGAGAGAAAAAAAGTTTCGTCGTGATGTTGTGTTTACAAAAAAAAATTAATTTTCTGTTTTATGGTTTAACTCTCACAAGAATGTAACAAATTAAATCCCACTAGCAAATTAAAAGGGATAATAGATTGAAGAAATATATTTTACTTTATGTATCCTAAAATGGGTTTTATATAGACTGTTAATTATGTTTAAAATAAGGATTATTAGGTTCAATTATGATTTAATTAGGTTCAATTATGATTCAATTACTAAATAAATAATAAAAAATATTATTTAAAAACGGCTATTTCGAATATATTGGTATTTAAATGAAGACAACAATATTTAAATGTCAACCAAAGTATACTACAAATATTTCTCTAAAATCTCTGTTATTTACATGTATATTTTATCATTGTAACATCTACTCCATTATTGATAAGTAACTATAATCATGCATTGGACTAATTTAGATCATGTTATTTAGCTATTTAGATTAATGGTTATAGCAAATCATTACTTAAATTAATTTTTCCCACTAATAAAATAAGAAAATTAATCGCAAAAAAATGTATTATTTCTATAATAGACAAAATGTTTTCAACAGTTTTTATAATATTTGACCCCTATTTTATCTATACTCGTGACAAAGAAAGCCAACACTTTTGGGGGAATTGCTAAAAATGCCCCTTAAATTGGTTTTAAATAAAAGTGTACCCCTCAATTTGAATTAAATGTAAAACATGTTTTTTTGTCCTAGCTAGGTAAATTACTGCGAAGCCCTTATGACCAAACAAAAAAACAGAAACCACAATTACCATTATAACCTTCGCATGTGTCAGACTTCTATAGAAGTCTGATACAGAATAAATTTGTAAATTTAAATTTTAAAATAATAAAAAAATATTTTATCAAAAAATTTATATACAAAAATTAAATATATACAATTTAATAGTATATAAATTAAAATTTGGTAAATTGAGTCAAACTAAACAATATATAAGGTAAAGTAAGTTCTAAATCTCAAAACATGTTTTGTAATGGAACATTTACATACAAGTTACATATAACTTTAGGGTTAGATTCATGGTTTACCAAATTAACATTTAAAATTTAAAATGTGCACATATGTGTTATAATGTTCATATATTTAACAAATTTTATGTTTCCTAGTTGTTTTGCTTAAATATTTTTACTTATAAGTAATAAATATTAGATTTAAGGTTTACCAGACTTCATGGCGAAGTCTGAATTTTGAGGTTTCTCAGACTTCCAAGAGAAGTCTGAGACGTATTTAAGTTAAAAAATTTAAATTTAAAAGATATAAAAAATAATTTGATATACTTTTTGATACATAAATTAAGCATAAGCATTTTTTATGTATATAAATTAAAATTATATAAACTTTGATCAAAATTAAGCATTGAAGATATATTTTGTTCAAAACACCATGTAGTTTGGTCTATGTTTCACATATGAAGTTGAATATCATGTTTTTCTTTGTAGGGTTAGATTGAAAGTTTGTGAATTTTCATTCATATTGTTACATTTACATATAGTGGTTAGTTTATGACTATGTTTAACGAGTTTGATGTTTATTATAAGTTTCTATATAAAATGATGGTATTTAAATACTAATTATTAGATTTAGGGTTTCTCAGACTTCTAGATAAATCTGGTTCAAGTATTAGACTTCCATGAAGTCTTATTTCAGACTGCATATGAAGTCTGAAATTTGAAAGTTTTTAAAAAATTTCAGGCGAATTTTTTTTAAAAAGGCGGGAAATTTTCCCGCTCACAGAAGTTCCTTCTCAGACTGCATATGAAGTCTGATACAAAATATTTTACAATTTTTAATTATTAAAAATCTGGCGGGAAAATTTCCCTCCAATTTATCTCCACTTATCTAAACCTAATCTTGTACACATATAACACCAAAAAAAAAAATCTCCACATTCTTCCCTCTCTTACAACCTCTCTTTCTCTCTCTCTTTTGTAAAACCTATCTCAAATTTCTCATCCAAAAATGTTCTCAAGCTTATTGTCTCATATGAGTTCTTATGCATGTGATTTATAGTTGACTCTCTTTGAGCTGCGAAATAGGCAAGTGAATCTGTTCTTTTTAGTGTTTTCAAAAGTTTTTAACTGAAATAATTGAGACTTTTGACATAGACTTTTGATTATACAATTTGATTTGCTCAAACAATCTTTTATTATCCATTTCTTTGAGACTTATTCGCTAACTAATGCAAGAGCTATGTGTTTTTACTTTTTCAGGTGCTTGGTTTAAGATTGAGCCAGCTGACTCTCCAAGGAGGCAGGAGTTGGGACTTCTTATGATGCTAATGGCTCATAAATTTTGAGTGTAGTACGAGGAACACGAAGTCTGAGAATCTAATACCAGACTACAACCGAAGTCTGAGAGTTTCTCAGACTTCCAGGTAAGTCTCGTTCAAGTATTTAGACTGCGTATGAAGTCTGAAATTTGCAAGTCTTTAAAAAAATTCACGCGGAAACTTTTTAAAAAGGCGGGAAATTTTCCCGCTCACAGAAGTTCCTTCTCAGACTGCATATGAAGTCTGATACAAAATATTTTAAAATTTTTAATTAATAAAAATCTGGTTGGAAAAGTTCTCTCCAATTTATCTCCATTTATCTAAACTTAATCTTGTAAATACATATAACAGCAAAAAAAAACTTCACATTTCAATCTCTTACAACTTCTCTTTCTCTCTCTTTTGTAAAACCTCTTTCAAATGTCTCATCCAAAAAGGTTCTAAAAGGTATTCTCTTGGAGACTTGTTTGCTAACTAATGCAAGAGCTCTGTGTTCAAGCTTTTTCAGGTGCTTGGTTTAAGTTGAGCCAGCTGACTCTCCAAAGAGGCTGGAGTTGAGACTTTTTATGCTGCTAATGGCTCATAAAATTTCACTGTAGTACGAGGAACACGAAGTCTGAGAGTCTAATATCAGACTACCAGGTAAGTCTGGTTCAAGTATTTAGACTTATCGAAGTCTTATTTCAGACTGCGTATGAAGTCTGATACCATGCAAACTAATACATATGTTGATTTAGTGTAGGTGTTGAAGGTGCTTTGGACAAAACAAAAAAACATAAGAAGAGCAATCTTGAATGTCTATGGTGGGACTGACATTGTACACATGGTGTGTATGGCGATACAAGGAACACAAAGCAATCAAAATTCTAGTATACTATGCTTGTATTGTATTAGATTATTGGATGATCAAGTTGTATAAATTTACTTTTGTCTACTCAAATCAACAAGGAATTTTGCTTATTGAAAGTATACAATATCAGAAAATGGGTCACTTTAACTTTGGAAGAAAAAATTACTCTTTAGATTACATACACCAACATATGACAAACTAAAATAACCTTAAGTGGTGCTGAATATGTCGTCAGACATCAACTGCTGTCTGATTCTTATGAGCTAAAAGTTTATAAAATTAACAAGTTCAAATGTCAAGTTCGTTCTCTCATCATCACATTAGCGATCGTATTGAAAAAAATCAGCTTGTAAACGCTCGGCATGTGGTTGTGTAGCTCATCCTAATCCCAATTTGCTTCTTCACTGATACTTTGATATGCTTTGGTGTAATCATTTCAATTATATCAAAGCATTCAATAAACAACCAACACATATAATGTGGAGTATGACGTTTACGCATAGACATCCGTTCCACCAGCTCTGTTTTCTTGTATTATTTGTATAAACAAACATGTATAAACCACATTAGAGGTCTTTTGGGAAAAGCCAAACTTCTTTCGAAGTCTTATGCTATTAGCTACATTGTCAATATTATTCAAAAAAATGATTTAAAAATAATTACCATATATAAGAATGTAAAACCGATGCAGAAGGAACATATAAAACTAACACACATTTATAAAAATTAAAATCAACAAAATTAATCACAAATATAGAATAAAATGCATTTTTAAAGTTTTTAACATTTCAGACGGCTATAGCTGTCTGATAAAAGTGAAACCAGACCTCTATGGCAGTCTGGAAAAAGGGGTATTTTTGCAATTGAAATCGAAATGTCAGACAGCGGATGCAGTCTGAAATCCATCAGACAGCATACGCTGTCTGCTTTGGAAATTTTGTCAGACAGCTTATGAAGTCTGAGAAAAAAGGGTAGTTTTGCAATTGAATTTGAATTGCCAGAGTTCTTGGAGAAGTCTGATAATTACTAGAAGTCTGAGAGGGAAGTTTTGCAATTGATTTTGAAATGTCAGACTTCTCTAATGTATGTGATAATTTTCAGACTTCTTATGTTGTCTGACACGAGTTTCAGACGGTGAGGGAAGTCTGATAAAAAACATCGCATTTTCGGTTTTTATCCATCGTTGACCAAAATTCGATTTTTCAGATGTCTATAGCCGTCTGACAAGAGTTTGAAATTTCAGATGTCTATAGCCGTCTGGTGTTATTTTTCCCTATTTTCAGACAGATTTAGAAGTCTGACGATTTTTTTGCTTACTCTGGTCAACATCTGAAAATTTGGGTCAATTGCAGTTTCTACCCCTCCTTTTTGTTAGACATCGGATCCCGTCTGACAAAAAGTCAAAAATCGGTCAATTTCTTGCCAGACTACATAAGAAGTCTGACTAAAAAATCAAATTTGAATCAATTGCAAAACTACCCTCTTCTTATATTGACTTCTTGGTGACGTCAGATAATTTTTTTTTTGTTTTCAAAGGAATTTCTCAGACTTCTATGGAAGTCTGTCAATTGAAAGTCAATTGCAAAACTACCCTTTCGTTGACCATAATTTTTCATCAGACTTCGTGGGAAGTCTGAAATCGCGAAACAGATCTGAAAATCGGGGGATCTTGTGAAAAATCACATAAATCTGATTTTGAGCTCGTTTTTACCTTCCCCAAATACTCAAAACTTTTAGTTACACCAATACCCAACAAACCCAACCATTTTTATGCAAGAATGACCAAAATCGCAATAGATCCAAAATTTTAAAATTT
The DNA here is from genome assembly GCA_030180135.1 of Orychophragmus violaceus. Lineage (NCBI taxonomy): Eukaryota > Viridiplantae > Streptophyta > Magnoliopsida > Brassicales > Brassicaceae > Orychophragmus > Orychophragmus violaceus. Next base: position 33,636,198 of record CM058240.1, read on the forward strand.
TGTAGAACGTGAATTAAAGAGTCTTTTGGATGAAATTGGAGAGAAAATAGGAGAATAGAAGGTTGTGAACTCTAATATGGAGTTTTGATGGGTCGAAATTGGTTGTGTGAGGCATTAGGAGCTCAAAATTGGTTGTTAATGGTGTTTAGGGTGAATTGAAGAAGATGACAGTTTCGTAATTAAGTTAGATCTAAAGGGTTTTTTTGGTCTTTTGGTAAAAATATCAGACTTCATATGAAGTCTGACGATGGCATTATCGTGAATACACAGATTATTAGGGGGATATATTAGCGAAGGGAAGGAAGGAGAAGGGTAAGGGTAGTTTCAGGGTTGACTTCAATTTTAGGGGCATTTTTGCAATCACCCCAACACTTTTTAAGTGTTTGAATTGTTTAAAGAATACAATTTGTAGGCTTAATCTAATATATAATGAGAAACCAACTTCTCCACCATTGTGCCACGTGTCCTTTTTCACATTTGGGCCTTCGAAATATTAAACAGAAAATGTGCTTAAACTTTAAATCTGTTACTTAAAACACAAAGAAGCCCAAATCTGTCCCTAAACCCAGTATGCTCTGCTGTTTCGTCTTCTTACCCATTGATTCTTCTTCCTCAACGATCTCCTTCTTCCACATCGGACCCATCCCTCTCTGTCCCTCTAGTCGATTCCTTATCTGGGTTTTGTAGCAAAGAGGGAAAAGCAAGATAGAGATTTGGTTTCTATGGCGGTTCGAGTGCTTTCGTTGGTTGCCCAAAGCTTGATACTTTATTGAATCACCACAATCAACCTTCGTCTTCATCTACTTCACAGACGCCATTGATGTTCGTGCTCTTCCTAGGAACAATAGAACCAGCTGTGGTTTAATCCAGAGAGGGCGATGTCCGTCTTATTCTACAACCATCTCGGCTCTCGAACAACTCAAGAACTCCGCAGCTGACAGTAAGATTCCCTTCATTTCTGGGTTTGTTTTCGAGCTCTAGCTTATTTGTAGGTGATCCTTACTCGCTAGCTACTCAAAATTTGATTCTATTGGGACTCAATTATACTTTTCAATGATACTTCAAATTTGAATACATATTTGTAAATGGCAATGTAGTTACAGTGAAGCAAATTTTGTTATTGTATTCATGTTGTAACTCTCTAACGTTTCAACTCATCTTTTCCCATGTATGAATCTCTAACTATAATGCCTAATGCTGCTCATACTGACAGGAACAAGCTGTCTTGTCCAAAAAAACATCTCAGAGTTGTCAAGGGATCAGTGAGGAGGATCTCACGTCAAGATATACAACTGGTAAAGTGCGTCTTTGCATAGTGAACCACAATCTCAACTTTAGAAAGTTATATTTATTTTCCTTCTCTTGATACATATTGGAGGTTGTTGTATCCTTGTAGGTTCATCTTGTCTTGTCAAATAGATTGCATATCCAGAAGGTTAATGGTTTCACATAGCAACGATAGTTGTTGTTTCTGTCAGCTATTTCTAAGCTACTGAGAAAGAGCCATCTATTTTTCTTTGCAACCCTCATTAAATACTTTTGCCTGCTTTCATCTCATTTCAGGTTCAAAGTCTTATAGAACGATGCCTTCAACTTTACATGAATTAGAAACAAGTCGTGGAAACTTTACTGAAGCAGGTTAAAATCGAGCTTGGGTTCACAGAACTAGGTAGCCATAGTAGTTTTCCGCTTTTTCAAATCGATTTGCACCTGATCGTGTAATCCTTGCTCAATATTGGTTCTACTTTGTGAATCCGTTACTTCGACTAAATGGTGTAAAGATATATTTTTGCCAGTTCAAGACATCCCTAGCCTAAATCATGTGTAAATGATTTTATTTTGTGCTTAAAACTGTATTTCCCTGTACTTAAGGTTGGGATTTGGGAACCTTTCACTTAATAGGCCTTATTATTCAGAGGCTCAGAGCCCTGTTAAAAGTGCTTAGAATGAGAACTTATAAGAAGCATAAAAAAGTCTGACGACATTATTGTATAACAATAGATCACTAGATATGAAATAATGTATTTTAAGGCCTATTAGTAATAAGGATGATAATGATTTCACTTATACCATGTTTTTCCTTTATGATTTACAGTTTGTCAGAATCTTAAAGAAGAGAATCGATAATTTTTCAAGGCTTGCTATCTTAGGCTCATGGTGAAACACGAGATTATGGAATTCAAAAAGCTACTTGAGCAGCAGGTTCACCATATGCAGCAGATTCATTCAAGTGGATTTACTTCCGTCCAAAATACAAATGGTTCTCATATTCAATCAAGTAAGATTTGTTGAGATGGATTTTCATGTGTATTATATAGGGTCTCTTTATTGCTTGTCGTATGAGTTTCTTTCTTCGAAGTCTCAGCTGTTGTTGACTCTCTTGTCCTAGGAGAAGGTCAGATCCTTGCCCAGGTGAAACAAGTTGTTAAAGATGGCCAAGGAGTGAATGGCTTAGGGAGGAACATCAGCGGGCTATTTAAATGATAACAGTCGGGAAGTGTGTGAAAACAGAGACAAACATGGCTGCTGGAGCTGGTTAGGTCAGCTCCGCTGCTGTCGAACTTGCCCTGGTAAAGCTTCTAGAATCTTCACAGGCATCTGCAAGAATGTTGATCATCGGTGCAGGGAAAATGGGAAAGCTTGTGATAAAGCATTTGGTAGCCCAGGGTTGCACAAAAATGGTGGTGGTCAACAGAATTGAAGAGAGAGTTAAAGCCATCCATGAGGAGTTCCCAGGTTTGAGATTTTGTATCGACCTCTTGATGAGATGTTACCTTCTACTGCAGAAGCGGATGTTGTGTTTAGCATCACAGCCTCGGAGACGCCATTATTTTAAAGGAACATATATAGACTCTCCCTGCTGCTTGTCCAAATATTGGAGGAGTGAGGCTTTTGTTGACATCTCTGTTACAAGAAATGTCGGGTCTTTTGTCAATGAAGTAGAAACCGCATAGGTTTACAATGTGGACGACCTTAATGAATTAGTTGCCGCCAATAAAGAAGAACAGGTTGAGGAAAGCGATGGTGCTCAGACCATAATCGCAGAGGAATCAAACCAGTTTGAAGCATGGAGAGATTCACCAGAGACGGTTCCTACGATCAAGAAACTTAGAGCTTATGCTGAGAGAATCATAGTGGCAGAGCTTGAGAAGTGCAGGTCCAAAATGGGAGATGATATCAAAAAGAAAACGACGAGTGTTTGATTACCTAAGCCGAGGTATTGTGAGCAGATTCTTACATGATCTAATGCAGCATTTGAGATGTGATGAGAGTGACATTAGAACGCTGAGCGAGACCTTTGAGAATGTGCATGCTTTGAACACAATGTACGGTCTTGAGAATGACATTTTTGAGGAAAAGCTTAAGGCAATGACTGGGAAACAAAAGTGAAAATTAGAAAGAAGATGTTCATTTCTTTTGACAGACAAAGATTACATCCAACTAGCTTTCCTATAAACTCAAGACAGCTACCGAACCCCCGCGCGTGCGCGGGGGAAGTGAGTACCACTAGTAAATAATAAAGACAACCCTAATGTCACCCTTCCCGTGGTTATTTTACATGAAGTGAATAATGGTGATAACAAAAAAATAGGTGTTATGAAAAATATGAAAGACAAGCGAAGGTTGATTTAAAAAAAAAAGAGACAAAGGAGAGTTTGGAACATAAAAAGAGCAACATTGTTTGGATGACAATAATTAAACAACAACGAAAGACTAACAAAAAACAACAGAAGATCAATGCATTCCTAAAACAAAAGAAAATCAAATAAAACGGGAAATATTCAACAATCAAGAATCACTCATTTTTTTCCTTCTTGACTGTGTACATTAGTCTGGGTTTTGTTGAAGATTGTTGCATAACATCATCTTTAGCATGACGGAGTGACCGTTTAGAAGTAGGAGTTGGCATATTAACATCTGCGCAAGAGTTGTCCTTTACATCTTTGTGGGAAGACACATTGCTTGTCTGCAAAATTTGTAATGGGATAAGAAATCGAGAACAAGATTTTTATATACAATGTTTGAAAATACCTGAGTTGTTGTTCCAACTGAAGATCCGGAAACCGTGATGCTAGCAGGTTCTGCAACATTCTAAGAAACAAATTTGTACCACATATAATCAGCATAGACACAATTCATGCAAATTGATATAGCAACGTCTAGACAATATGAGAGGAAGCAAGATGTAAAAACGTGTTTGTAATTACCCCAAAGGTTGTTCCTACTGAAATTCCAGATTAGGTAAGTGTTTCTAGTTGACCATCATTCTGAAATGAAAAACAAAAACAAAAACAGGATCAGAAAAGGTCAACAAGTAAGCAATGAAAATCAATTTAATATAATCGTAAGAATGGGCTGAGAATCTACTAAACAAAGTAGAAGCACTTTCAGAAAAGTTTTGAATGATATCAGGATCAGATGTAAGGCTCACAACTCTGTATGTAGAAGATTGAGTGTACGAATCTGAATTGGTAACCAGTATCTTGAAAACAAATTTACGACCATTCAGATCAAGCAACTCTTGAGGAGTTATGCCTGATCTGTTAAACTGCAATATTTTACAAAGTTATGCTACTTCATTAGACACAATCAGTAGCAATAAGTTTTAGATGCAATATAAGTAGTAAATAGATAATCTAGTTATGAGAAATTACCTGGACTTGTTCCTCAAGCAATTGATATGCAGATTTTTTGATGAGAGGAATAACAACGTCGTCAAAAGAAATAAACGTTGTGGTGCCTGATAATAAGGATTTTGCAATCCTTTGAGGTACCAATTCCTCAAGCTTATCGTGTAGTCTGTATCGAACCATTTTGGGACAGATAAGACCAATAAGAACACACCAAACCTCTAGAGTCAAATCACCCAATTATGTTTTTGTTTCTAACAATCCTAACAAAGACAATTCAAATAGAAGTAAACAAAAAGCAAATAAACGAAGTGAATTCAATCAATGATAAAGATAAGGCCTAAAGGTTAAGGTCAACGGATAGGTGACTCGGGATGATCAAGTATCCTAATTCAAACTTCAAAGAAGCTAACCTCCTAGCAAGGAACACAACAAGTTGATCAGCTTAATCTCTTAATACTAATCTCTTTACTTAATCCTAATCCAAGAATAAATTCTCATTTGTGAATTAAAATCAAGCAAGCATTCAAACAAGTTCCAAACAACCAACAATCACTCTATACATACATTTTCATGTGCTAGAATAAGAAAGTTCTATCAAAGCTAGAAACTGGAATCTCATCGAACACATGGTGAGCAAGAAATCCTAAACATCCTAAGCAACATGATCAAGGCTAATTAGGCACTAAACACACTTTGATAGACGAGATTTTAAACAATTAAACATTAAAAATCCATTGATCACCCCTAATCAACCTAATCCTACCTAACCCATAAGCCCTATGAAGAACTACTCACTAATCATCATATGATCAACAAAATCCATAGAGATAGTGTTAATAATCAATGATTAGAGAAAGATTGAAAGATTCAAGGAAGAAATCTCAAAAGAAGTACTTAGATTGATCAAGATTCAAACTTGTTCTTCCCAAAAGGGTTTTTGCAACAAAATAAACCTTTTTAACAATCGAAAATAGGTTTTTGGCTTAAATAGTCAATATGGGGCGAACCGGGTCAACCCGGAACAAACCGGGTGTTGACCCGGTTCCAAGATAATTTTTGGGTTCTGTATCGGCCAGCCAGACCGATATGCTGGCCGATATGAGTCCTCGGACTTTCTCGTCGAAGGAGCGTATCGGCTTGGCTGACCGATACGCCAGCCGATACGCTTTCACAGCTTTTAATCCGAGAGGCCGTATCGGTTTGGCTGGTCGATGTGCATGCCGATATCGACTCTCAGATTTTCTCTCGAAGTTCTGTATCGGCTTGCTTGGCCGATATTCAACCCGATATGGTCCGTCTGGGTTTAATCCGAGAGTATGTATCGGCCACCCCAACCGATACGGTGGCCGATATGCCTTCCAACTGCTTCTTCCTTAGTCCTTCGAGCTCTGGACTCCACTTCCAAGCTCACCAATGCTCCTAGACACCTCCAATCACATGCAAAACACAAGAAACACTCCAAATGCAAGCCTAAAGTGCCTACTCCTAGCTCTAGATGATCCTATACTCTAAACACACCAATGAGTAAAGAAATGAAGCTAAAGGAAACTAAAAAGAAGCAAAACATGACCTAAACAATAGCCTAAATGTGCTGAAATACGAACATATTAATTCCTCCAAACTTAAACCTTGCTTGTCCACAAGCAAGCATAAGACCATCAAAGCAAGATAGGAGAAGGGTTTGAAAGCGGGGACTCAAAACCACAAGACTCACAACAAGATACGAGATCTTTCAAAGAAGTTACAAGTTGCTCTAATCACATTGACTATCCATGTACTTCCACATTACCGTTCCCTCAATCCCTACTCTAACTCCCGAGATCCTATAGAACACAATTAATCATCAACTCAATTCCTTACATTCATTAAAAGTTAAGTGCGATCTCGCATAGGGGCAATCAATCAATCCCAATTGGAAAGGTTCAAGAAAGGCTTATTTGAGGTGGTTAAGTAGAGTTTCTTTTGGGGTGGCTAACACTCAAGAATAGGAACAATTGGCATTACACAAAATCTATCTAAGAAAGGGAACAATTCATGCATAAAAAGTTCTTTCCTCATTATTCTACCCAATCCTTAGAAGATTTTTTTTCTAAACAATCCCATAATGAAAGATAAACACTCACCAAACCCCCAACTCATGATCAATCTTTTACCAAAACACTCACCTCTTTAGCTTTTTTTTTTTTTCTCTCTTTTCTTTGTCAACTAGGAAACACTTAACTGATTTTACTCTTTTTCAAACTTGAGCAAACTTTTTCATAACTTATCCCCTCTTACTTAATCTTTCTTTTCCTTCCTTTTGAATCATTCTTAGGGGACTTTTTCTTATTGCACAAAGCTCTTTTCTTATAAGACTTCCTAGTGACATTCTTTCTCTTTTTTGAAAACTTTTTCAACTCTTTTCATTGATCCGCCCATTCCCATTTTAACTCTCATCTCTCCCCCAAACTTATTTCCAATCCTAATGCTAGACTCTTATGGCAAATAGAGCTAGCTAAGAATGAGAAAAGACCATTGTCGTTCCCGATACTCTCAAGTTTTTGCACATGCCAAAAGCTATCAAGAACAGGCCTCACTCACAAATCATTTTGGCTTTAAGGAAAGGTTTAGGGTCTTTGGGTAAGGGAAGCCATGATCATAAGATCAATGGTTGCCCGAGTTAATCAAGAGAGTGGTAGAAGGGAAAAAATAACTCGGGCAAGGATCATGGGATTGCATTTCAAGACACTAAGCAAGATATTTCAAAGTCAAATTAAGTCCAATATCACATAATTGAGCTAAGTTCGTGCGAGCTTCACAAGGATAGGAATTTCGGAATCTCAAAGTCAAGCAATGGGTTTTCCTTTGTTTTGAAAATCGATTAAAGCAACGAGCAACTTAATTGGTGAGCCTCTACAAGGCAAAATCATCATTGTCCCCAATGTGTGAATCCTACAATACTAACTAGACTCGATCCTACAATGCTTTCTTTTTGTGAAAACGTTTCAATTTTTTTTTGATTTTTTTTGGTTTTTCTATGCCTTAGATGTAATGCATGAGACTCAAAGACAAAAAATAAGATCAAAAGAAACATGATTAGCAACTGGTCTCTCCCCCAAACTTAAATCACACAGTCCCTTGTGTGAAAGAAGCGAGGAAGAAAAACCGAAAACAAACAAAATGCCATGAAAGAAAAGAAAAACTAAATATGTAGAAGGGTGGAGTGTTACTTGGTGCTTTAAGTGGAGTGAAATGGGATGGAGGAATGGGAGGTGGAGGCTTTAGAGTTCCTCCCAACTTGGATGAGAGCTCAATCCTTTGTTGATTTTGCCATGACCCTTTTTCTTTCTTTCTCCCAATGCCAAAACCTATATAGCCTAAAATCTGAAGAGACCTAATAGAGAGATCAACAATGACTAGGAAACTTAAAACATAAAGCAATATTTACAAGAGATAGACATGAGACTTCCTCCCAAGTGAGCTTGTTTTAAGTAACTAAGCTTTACTACCTTTTCTTTTAGTGAGGAGGTGGAGGAGTCTTGACCGTTTGAGTGATTGTCAAGACTTTGTTGAGATGATTTTGGAGCTTGTTTGGATCAGTTTGAAGCTCAGGAGTAAGGATGGCTCTTGCACTTGAGAATGGCTTAGAGATCCCCTTGCATTTTACCTTGTACTCTATTGTCCCATCCTTAAGCTTCAAAGGGTGGAGAGTGAGAGTGCTAGGAGCTTGAGTATGAGTAGAGGTTGTAGGTGCTTTTCCCTTCTTCTTCTTTCTCTTAAGAGGAGCTTCCTTTGCTCCACTCACCTCCTCTAACGGAACACTTTCCAAGTGTTCACTCATCAGCTCTTTAGTACTCTTTCCAACCAAAGCATCTTTCACAACTTGTTCAACCTTTGGAGAGTACAGCTTCTCAACCTTTTCAACTTGTGGCTCCTCAATCCTAAAATCTCCCAAAATGATGGATGCACAATACTCAAGCTTGGCAAGACTAGAAAAAGTCCTTTCCTCCTCGAGATTAAGGTCACTTGTGATGGTTCCACAAGTGTTGATGGAGGATGACTTCATGGGATAGAAAACCTTATCATTCACCTTTGTGAGTACTACCCTCTTCTTGTTGAAATCCATTGTTGCACCGGTAGTGTTGAGAAAATCCGTGCCCAATAGTAGAGGAAGCTTCTTTCCCTTCTTCATCTTCATAACCACAAAATCAGTTGGGATTGTACAATCCTCGATCATCACCGGGTAGTCTTTAAGCTCCCCATATGGTACTTTTGTTGAAGAATCCCCAAAGGTGAGAATAGATTTGTAACTCTCAATGCTCTTGATCCCCAATTCTTCAACCATCTCCAGGGATATGACACTCACATTTGAGCATGTATCACACAAGGCATCCTCAATCCTTAAGTGACCAAGAGAGCAAGATAATGAGAACTTTCCCGGTGCTCCTAGCTTAGGAAGCGATGTAGGAGCTATCTTGGTCGTGGGTGGTTCTTCCTCAACCATGTCTTCATAGACGGTTTCATCACTATGACCAAGAAGAAACTCCTCAATGATGGCCTCTTCATCCAACTTATCATCTTTCTGAAGGATTATGAGTTTTTCCATGGTTCAATTCTCAGATTGCAACCTAGCACATAATCTTAAACAGATCTAGGTTCTTGTAACTGAATCATAAAACAAACCTGGACATTACCTTTTGCAGCGGAATGGTGGTAATGACGAGATCAACGAACAGATGATTACCTGTTCCTCCTTGGTATCCACACTCTTACAAGCAGGGGATGGCTGCTAGACCGGATGGAATGATCAAAGAGAGAGAGATGTGTAACAAAGAGGCCGACGGCCACCAGCTCCAAATCGCCAACCATTAGGGTTTATTTAACCCTTGTTACAATCTGGTTTTACTAATGGGCCCAAGTTTAATTAATTAAACTAATGGCTCATTAGTCTTTTGGGCCCAAGACACAAATCAGACAAAAGCCCATTTGTTGTCTGCCCAACTCTCTGTACAAATACAGTAAATGCCTTAGCATACTTACCGTATTAATTCCATCTTAACTTTCCCGTTAGCTATGGTGTGTGACCCTTTGGGATCATACAATACTGGTAATAAGTCCTAAACTTATAGATCAAGAGCGGACTCTAGCAAGCCATCATGATCACCCAGTATTTATGACTTATGTCTGATCTCGACATTTATCATACTTTCTAGAGATAGTACAGTAGATTTCAGGACATTCCCAACAATCTCCCACTTGTACTGGAATCCTACATTCCCTAGTCCTTTTGTCTCAATATCTCGATCTGGCATAAGGCAAGATGCGTGTCATCCTTATATAGCCAGACCATGTTCATCGGACCAGATTTGATACTGACAATGCAAACGACTTGGGCAAGTCCGTTTGGGAGTGGCCACTCTCTTACCAGCTATCAAGTCTCCGATTGGCCTAGAGATATTACCTCCGTTAAACGGCAGGGACAAATCCCATCTTGTTCCATCACTATGAACTACACACTTCATAATACACCCAACCAAGGTCCTTATAGCTCCCAGTTACGAAACAGCGTTAGAAAATGATCAAAGTGCATCAATCCATGTGCAGCCACATGCATGCGAACTCAGGTCTAAGGACTATACTCTATAGTCGTATATGAGAACCTCTTATGACACAGATATTAATATCTTGCAGAGTTCTCATCAGCGGGCCATGTCCGGTCATATGCTCCCCTACATATACCTATGTGTCGACTTTGATGCCGCGCATCTATGACCCCTCAAAACTTGGTCATAAGTCTCAACACAATCTAGTCTCAAGTGGTTGTTGGTGTTCCAATTTCAACAACCTTCGACTATGGACACTATGATTTATGTCATTTCGTTAAATATGGGGTTTCAGGATCAAGTCTTACTCATGTACTTCGATGGCCCATATATAATGATAAGAATCATTTTGGAACGATTATTTATATCACAGTTAAAATAATCCAGAAATCATAGATTTTATAAACATAAAATATTATGTTTACATGAACCTTTCAAAACAACTAAGTAAAGCCCTTTACAAACTCCCACTGAAATTAAGACTACATCTTAATTTCACTCATCCTACAGCTACAGTCCGCGACTCGTGCTTAGGCCTAAGGAGTGGCTTCGTTAATAGATTAGCAACGTTCTCATTCGATGAAACTTGCTTATCTACTTAACATCTCTGTCATTTATCTCACGGAATAGGTTATACCTATCCTCAAGGTGTTTGGATCTCTGATGTGCAGCTAGTCTCATCTATGCTGTGAATCACATCAAGTTCAGTGATGAACTCTTCTATCCAAACAACCTCTTTCGCCGCATCTCAAGCTGCGAAATGTTCAGCTTAAGTCATGGAGTCAGCAACAGTGCCTTGCACCTCCATACAGACACAAGATATAGCCGGACTGTGACCGGGAATTATCTTTGTCTATTGGAAACTTGCCTTTCAGACTCTATCGACTTGTAGCACCTCACTTTCTCCGTAAACCAAGAATTTATCCTTAGTATTTCTCAAATACTTTAGGATATTCTTTACGGCAATCCAGTGATTCTTTGCTGGATTTGACTGGTCTATACTTGTCTTGCTTAACATTAAAGCAACATCAAAACAAGTGCGTGTCATGGCATACATGATAGATCCAATTGCCTACGCATATGGAATCTCATCCATGCATTCAAGCTCAGCAGTTATCGCATGATACTGTATCTTGCTTAACTTAATGCCATGTGACATTGGCATAAAACCCTTCTTGGATTGCTCAAAACGTGTAGGACTTTGTCAATGTAAGAATCCTGACTTTGTCCTACCAGCTCTTCTGGATCTCTATCTTTAGATCCAGAATCCAAGAACTACGTGGCTTTACCCATGTCAATCACAAAACCAACTCCCAAGCCAGTCCTTTACCGACTGCAGTATTGGGACGTTATTTCCGAGAATCAGTATGTCATCGACATACATTATGAGAAATGCAATATCGCTCCCACTAATCTATTAGTAAACGCACAGTTCCACTTCGTTCCTGTTCAAGTCAAAACCTTGACTACTTCAACAGAACGAAGATTCCAACTCCGATATGTTTGCTTCCATCCATGAATGGATCGATGAAGCTAACTTACACAAAATGTAATTTTTTCGGAGTCCGGGCTCACTTTCGCTTCTTTGAATTTCGCAGATTCGTCGCTTTCAATGATCATCAGATCATGCGAACTTTCAATGATCATCAGGTTCAACTAATGACGAGAAATCACTCTCGGATTAGTGATTGATTCATTCATATCTGCGAACTTCAGGCTCTACAGGTGTAGATTCTACAGAAATCTGTAAATCCATCCGTTGCTCTCCCTCAACAGGTTGAGCAGCCTCCTGTATTTCTCGAATTTCTTCGAGTTATACTTTTACTCCCACTGTTCTTCTTGGAAAGTAACTTCCCTTCTTAGAAAACAGAATGGACGTAAAAGTAACAAGCCTTGGTTTCCCTAGGACAACCAGTGAAGTAGCACAACTACAAATACTCAGTAAAGACGAATTTGGATCGATTCCAATCCACATTTACGTGGTGTCTTTCAATTGATATTGGTGGAACTATTTCAGCGTAAACTTAGATATTTCTAGAGCGTTATTCTTAAAGAATATCATGGAAGATTCGTGTGACTCATCTTTAATCATTTCTAATAAGATCTGATTCTTTCTCACAGAAATACCTCAAGGTTTTCAGGAGAAATGAGCTGTGAAACGATTTCACACTCATTCAGATGATCACACCATCAATGACTTAAGTATTCTCATTCGTGATCTAATCAAGAGTCTCAATACTTCTGTCACTTTGATTCTATACCTCATTCTGGAACTCTTTCGACCATGTCAAAGAATTCCGACTTGTGTCTCATCAAATGAACACAGTCATACTCACTGAAGTAATCAGTAGAGACAATGAAGTACAGGAAATTTTCTCTGGCATTACTGCTCATCGGACCACATACATGAGTATGTCCAATGTCTAATAAGCCTTTGGGCTTTTCTCTAGCTCGGCTAAGATGGGCCCTTGGTGTTTTGGTCCAGTAAGCAGAATTCAAGTCTCATAAGATATCCAATCAAATGAGCCCAAAAGTCCATAACTATGGGATTTCTGAATCCGACTTACTCTTTGACCAAAACATTTATGCCAAGAAAAATCAGGTTTAATTCATCAGATTTAAACCAATTCGGTATTTATGTTACATTTAGGCACTCTTTGGTTTAAGATATAAAACCCATTCCTTGAATAGGGTGCTACAATCAATATTTCATTGAGATCAAAAGAACAAAACTTGTCTTTTATCAAAATGAAAAACATTCAAATTCTTACAAGAAAATGAAGGACAACTCTGCTTAAAGCAGGTACATTGTAGCAATTACTTAATACAAAACCAAGCCTCAAAGGCAACTACAAGTGAAAACCCTACGGCTGAGGCAGCATCCATAGCTCATTCCAGACACGCAGTTCCACTTGTCCTTCCTTCAACGTTCTACTGTTGCTTAGGCTCTGCATATTATAACAAATATCAGTGCCACAACCAGTATCTAATACCTATAAGGTAGAACTTGAAGTAATAACATGAATACCTGAGGAAGTAGTCTCATACATCAACTTCAACTCCTCATAATCTTCCATGAATTTAATGCAATCTCTTTTCCAATGCCCAGTCTCTTTACAGTAGCAGCACTTACCAACGCAAGAGGTATCTGATTCGGGCTCAGAAGACACACGCTTGCAATCTGAGAATTGAACCATGGAAAAACTCATAATCCTTCAGTGGTATCAGAGCTTTAGTTCTTGTAACTGAATCATAAAACAAACCTGGACATTACCTTTTGCAGCGGAATGGTGGTAATGACGAGATCAACGAACAGATGATTACCTGTTCCTCCTTGGTATCCACACTCTTACAAGCAGGGGATGGCTGCTAGACCGGATGGAATGATCAAAGAGAGAGAGAGATGTGTAACAAAGAGGCCGACGGCCACCAGCTCCAAATCGCCAACCATTAGGGTTTATTTAACCCTTGTTACAATCTGGTTTTACTAATGGGCCCAAGTTTAATTAATTAAACTAATGGCTCATTAGTCTTTTGGGCCCAAGACACAAATCAGACAAAAGCCCATTTGTTGTCTGCCCAACTCTCTGTACAAATACAGTAAATGCCTTAGCATACTTACCGTATTAATTCCATCTTAACTTTCCCGTTAGCTATGGTGTGTGACCCTTTGGGATCATACAATACTGGTAATAAGTCCTAAACTTATAGATCAAAAGCGGATCTAGCAAGCCATCATGATCACCCAGTATTTATGACTTATGTCTGATCTCGACATTTATCATACTTTCTAGAGATAGTACAGTAGATTTCAGGACATTCCCAACACTTTCTCCTTCTCAAGTGGAGAACCATAGACAGGGGCTTCTAATTCAGCTACAAACTTTTCATGGTCAACATTTGAATGAATGGTGTTGCAATGGTTGGTAGCATCAGACTTTCCCTTTTGCTTCTCCATGTTGGTAACCCTAGATGTTAAGTTTTGCAGCTCACTCTTGAGATCTATTACTTCCACTGCCCCTGAAGCTTGCCCTTATAGAAGTTGTTGCACCATACCTTTGAGTTCAGAATCCATACTAGAAGAAGTAACAGCTTGTTGTTGTTGAGGTGCAAATCCGGGTGGAGAAAATTGTTGCTTAGGGAAAAATCCTCCTTGTTGCCCTTGGTACTGAGGTTTAGAGACAAATCCTCCTTGTTGAGTGTTGTAGGGAACAAAAAGCGTTGGTTGAGTTGTTTGAGCAAAGCCTTGCGGCCCTTGTTGTTGAGCTTGTCCTTGAGCTGGAGGGTAAACTTGATCTTGAGGGTTTGCTACATTGGTGCTTCTATAGGAAAAGTTTGGGTGATTCCTATAGTTGGGATTGAAACCTTTGTTGAAACCACCTTGCCCCGCAATGAAGTTCATCTCCTCTTGTGTCATCTCTTCTTCCACACTATAGAGGTAAGGCTGGCTCTCATCGTGGTTTCCTACAAAGTTGACTTGCTTTGTGTTGGAGCTGATCATCTTGTCTATCTTCTCATTTAAGGCTTTGATTTCCTTCTCATACCTTTCATACATAGATGATGATCCTCTATTGGTTCTGTCGTAGTCATCATTGTAGTTCCCATCTCTTATGGCAAGATTTTCAATGAGTTCCATGGCTTCATCCACCCCTTTTCCAAGAAAGTGACCATTGCTTGATGAGTCAAGCATCGCCCTCATTCTAGGAAGCACTCCGCGATAGAGGTTACTGAGTAGTATCTCCTTAGTGAAACCGTGGTGGGGCCACTGAGTAGTTAGCCTATTGAACCTCTTCCAAGCTTTAGCAAAGCTCTCATTGTTGCGTTGCACAAAGCCATATAGGTCATTGCGAAAACGGGCAGTCCTAGTAGTTGAGAAGAACTTCTTCAAGAAAGCCTTCTTAAGGTCTCCCCAAGTAGTAATGGAGCCCGGAGGGATTTTGCTTTCCCAATCCTTAGCTCTATCCGCCAAAGAGAAGAAGAAGAGACGCATCTTCAAACCATCATCAGTCACACCATTAAGCCTTGTAGTAGCACAAATCTTGTCAAATGTGTCCAAGTGCTGCAAGGGATCCTCAGATGCAAGCCCATGAAACTGATTGTTTTGCACCATGTTCATCACCATAGCCCGGATCTCGAAGTTGTTGTTGTTGACCGGTGGTGGAATGATCCCTTGCCGGTTTGCATTTGTATCCGGTGCATATCCATCACCAATGGCCCTAGCTGGCCGTTGTTGCTCTTGCTGCTGTTGTTAATCCTGATTATTATCCATATCCGGCTGCTAAACACCCACAAAGTCTTGTAGAACCTCAACAATTGGTTCCAACCCAAGTCTCTCTAAGTGAACAGCTCTCTCTTGTGCGCGTCGTTCCTTTGCTAATCTCCTCTCGTGTGCTTTGATGTCCTCAACTCTTGCAACTAAGTTTGTTGTCCCTCGGCTGCGCAATTTCATACACCTATCATCAAAGAGAGAGGAAGAAGCAAATTAGTAACAAAGACTTGAACTAAAAAGGATTAGAAATCGAATTGATCTATCCAGAATCCCAAAATGACAACGGCGCCAAATTGGTAACAAGGATTTTGCAATCCTTTGAGGTACCAATTCCTCAAGCTTATTGATATACCATGGATTTTAGGGTTTTTAACCATGGTATATGTGTTATTTATCGAGTCTTTTACTTAGTTTTGGAGTCTTTTAGTTATGTTTACAGGTCTAAAGACGTTTGGAGTGGAATTGGACATTATAGAGCATTCTGGAGCATTTTGGGGATTTAACCCGAGAGATGGACTTCACTGTCGAATTCACAGACCTGCATCGATCGATACACTTGTGGCAACGATCGATGCAAGGTCGACGCAGACATTCTCGCGAGCGTTTAATGAGAAGAATTGGATATTGCAACTTTGCCCAGAAGTTCCCATAATTACAAAGAAGCCCCAGCCGACTTTAGACCACTATATAAGAGTTTTTAAGCCATTGTTTAGGATACGCTTTACTTTAGTTTTATTTTATTTCAGAGAGCCTTAGGGGCTGATCTTGTTCTCGAAAGAGACTTGATTTCGAACCCCTGTTGATTATTCTGTTTAATGATATTTGGTTTTCTACTTATGATATTTTCTGTCTCAATGAACATGTCTGAGTAGTTTACCTGTTAGGTTGAAGGATTCTCATTAGGGATTTCATGGAACTATAGTTTAAATCAATCTGTAGGGATTCATATCTGCTAGTTCTTTGTTTAGGTTGCTCTTAATGCTTAATCTGAAGTAGCTAATCAGAATTATGATGTTAGGCTGATTAATGCAGCAAAAGTTGGTTAATTTAGCTAGAAAGAACCTAGATGAGCAATTAAACTTCTCGCAAACGAAAGTTTGGTTTAGGTTAATTGTGAACATATCAAACTTAGAGTTTAATGCTGGTTTAATCTGTTAGTTCTCGCAAACGAAAGTTTGGTTTGCTACACTTGGACTTAGAGAATTCTTGCAAAGAAATTTGGTTAATTCTATATCCGTGTTTTGAGTTCTAGAACAGTTTCTGATTAGATCCAGACTGATTGATTGCTTGTGTTCCTGATTTCCTGAGAACTCCTGAAACCTAACGCTTCGCCTCCTTGCTCACAAACCACTCTTGTTACTGATTTACTTTTCTGCTCTGCTTTTAGTTTAATCACCTTTGCTTTCTCCTAGTTTAATCTTTTCTGTTCTTATCTATCTATGACCGGAATCCCTGTGGATTCGATACCCTAAGTACTACATTGACATCACTGTGCACTTGCAGTAGAATAGGGACAAAACTACACCTATCAAGTTTTTGGCGCCGTTGCCGGGGACTCTTTTGAGTCTTCGATAGATTTGAACTTAGGGTTTAGACTAGGTTTTTTCGTTTTTTATTTTTTTGCTACTAATTTTTCTTTCTTTTCTGTTCTTGCGTTTCAGGTACGCCTGTAATCGCCCTGCATCGATCGACACGGTCCTGTGTGTCGATCGTTGCATTCTCGAGCTTGCATCGATCGACGCTACTATGCATCGATCGACACATTGCGAAAGAATGATGAGAATGATGGAACAGATGTTGGAAAATCAGCAGAATAACTCGTTCTGCAGAAGCTATGGTTCCTATTCATTCACCAGAGATTATGAATCTCCATCATATCAGACTGTTCCTCCTCACAATACACAGTCTAATAAGCTGATGAGCATGATGGAGCAGTTACTAGAGGATCAGACCAAGTCTGCTGTAGACTTCGACAGGAAGTTGGATGCTATGCATGAAAATCTGAATGGGAAGCTTGAATCTCTGAGCACACATGTGAAGAAGCTGGATGTTCAAATCCAACAGACATCTCAAGCAATACAAAGGCATAATGAAGCTGGGAAAGCTGAACAGTACAAATCCATCAAAGCTGTGACCTTAAGAGATGAGATTGAGTTGCTAGGTGAAGAAGAGAGCATAATCTCGGATTTTCTGGATGAATATTGTCTGTCTGAGACATGCATCGATCGACACCCCCTTAGTGTCGATCGACACGCCGTTCTGACGGCAATTTCGAGTTCTTACGACAAACAGAATCGCCCTGCATCGATCGACACACATCATGCAACGATCGACACAGAACGCAGACATGACCAGAAACCTGCAACAGTACCAGAACGAGTCTATAAGCCCCCTGTGCCATATCCTAAGGTTCCTAAACCTTCCAAACAAGAGCTAGAAGTGGCTAACTGCATGAAAGTGATGGATAAGAAGGTGAATAAAACACCACCAGTTGAAACTTCGCGAGTTCATGCAAAGAAGATGATCTCCACTGATGGTCATCTGAAAGAAGAAGTTCAGATTGGTGGAACTACATTATCTGATAATGGAAAGAAGAAGATGGCGGTTCCTCTTGAACCTGCTCTAACATCTTCAGTACCTGCAACTACTCATAAGCAGAAAGCTCCAGACATCAGATATACATCAAAGGTAAGGTACAAATCATCTAAGCTTAAACCTTCTGATCACATTGTTTTGAAAGCAGGAAAACGCAGTAGACCGCCCAAGCTTCGCTCCCGCCCTGATTCTGATTACTCCTTCCTTGGAAAACCTCATGATCTGAAAGCCTATACACCTCCTTGGATGAAGAGATATTCACAGAGACACTCAAAGTCTCTGTTGAAACCGCCTTGAGTAAAATCTCTTCCAATAGTCAAGCTAATGACTAAAAACAAGCGCTGAGTGGGAGGCAACCCACTGTTAGGTTCGTTTTTGTTTTTGTTTTTTTCGTTTTGATTTGGTATTTTTAATTTTTCTGTTTAAGTGTGTTCAGAGCTGAGGGAAACAGGAATAATCGCATTGCATCGATCGACACACATTGTGCATCGGTCGATGCAGTCGCGATTTACGGTTTAACGAATTGATTGCGGTTCAGACATCGGTTATCTACATAACCGCGAGCGATAATCGCCTTGCATCGATCGACACCCTTGGGCATCGATCGACGCAGGGCGGCGACAGGAAAGTGTTCTGCAACTTTTCGGATTGTTTCAAATTTGATTATTATTCTCACCGAGCTCATGCCTTGATTACACTGGGGACAGTGTAGTTTAAGTGTGGGGGAGGAAGCTACTGACGCACGCTTTTGTTTTCTTAGTTTTTCAAAATTTGTTTTATTGAGTCAAAATTTGTATGAAACTATGATTTTTAGAGGAAAATTTTCGCTTGAACAGGAACTAAGTGACCATTGGACAGACTTGCAGAGCCTCTATGACTATTAGAAAACCCAGACACGGATCAACCTACTGGGAACACCCACATTACTTCAGGTATCAGAGGATCCTTTTACTGACTTCAACCTTAATACTGACTTAGATTTCTCACCTAAGGGCTTGGTATACTTTGTGTCGGATTCCCTAAGTGTGGGGGAAGTACATGTTGGTCTTGAGTTCTGCAGGAAAGTTTTCAGTGGATTACTAAGTGAATGTGAATGCGAAAGTTCCTAAGACGAAATGAGTTTCCGTGTTTTCAAACTTCTTTTCTTATGCTTTGGTTCTTTACTTGCTTGAGGACAAGCAAGAGCTAAGTGTGGGGGAGTTGATATACCATGGATTTTAGGGTTTTTAACCATGGTATATGTGTTATTTATCGAGTCTTTTACTATGTTTTGGAGTCTTTTAGTTATGTTTACAGGTCTAAAGACGTTTGGAGCGAAATTGGACATTATAGAGCATTCTGGATCATTTTGGGGATTTAACCCGAGAGATGGACTTCACTGTCGAATTCACAGACCTGCATCGATCGATACACTTGTGGCAACGATCGATGCAAGGTCGACGCAGACATTCTCGCGAGCGTTTAATGAGAAGAATTGGATATTGCAACTTTGCCCAGAAGTTCCCATAATTACAAAGAAGCCCCAACCGACTTTAGACCATTATATAAGAGTTTTTAAGCCATTGTTTAGGCTACGCTTTACTTTAGTTTTATTTTATTTCAAAGAGCCTTAGGGGCTGATCTTGTTCTCGAAAGAGACTTGATTTCGAACCCCTGTTGATTATTCTGTTTAATGATATTTGGTTTTCTACTTATGATATTTTCTGTCTCAATGAACATGTCTGAGTAGTTTACCTGTTAGGTTGAAGGATTCTCATTAGGGATTTCATGGAACTATAGTTTAAATCAATCTGTAGGGATTCATATCTGCTAGTTCTTTGTTTAGGTTGCTCTTAATGCTTAATCTGAAGTAGCTAATCAGAATTATGATGTTAGGCTGATTAATGCAGCGAAAGTTGGTTAATTTAGCTAGAAAGAACCTAGATGAGCAATTAAATTTCTCGCAAACGAAAGTTTGGTTTAGGTTAATTGTGAACATATCAAACTTGGAGTTTAATGCTGGTTTAATCTGTTAGTTCTCGCAAACGAAAGTTTGGTTTGCTACACTTGGACTTAGAGAATTCTCGCAAAGAAATTTGGTTAATTCTATATCCGTGTTTTCAGTTCTAGAACAGTTTCTGATTAGATCCAGACTGATTGATTGCTTGTGTTCCTGATTTCCTGAGAACTCCTGAAACCTAACGCTTCGCCTCCTTGCTCACAAACCACTCCTGCTACTGATTTACTTTTCTGCTCTGCTTTTAGTTTAATCACCTTTGCTTTCTCCTAGTTTAATCTTTTCTGTTCTTATCTATCGTTGACCGGAGTCCCTGTGGATTCGATACCCTAAGTACTACATTGACATCACTGTGCACTTGCAGTAGAATAGGGACAAAACTACACCTATCACTTATCGTGTAGTCTTGAGGTATCGAACCTTTTTGGGACGGATAAGACCAATAAGAACACACCAAACCTCTAGAGTCAAATCACCCAATTAAGTTTTTGTTTCTAACAATCCTAACTAAGACAACTCAAATAGAAGTAAACAAAAAGCAAATAAACGAAGTGAATTCAATCAATGATAAAGATAAGGCCTAAAGGTTAAGGTCAACGGATAGGTGACTCGGGATGATCAAGGATCCTAATTCAAACTTCAAAGAAGCTAACCTCCTAGCAAGGAACACAACAAGTTGATCAGCTTAATCTCTTAATACTAATCTCTTTATTTAATCCTAATCCAAGAACAAATTCTCATTTGTGAATTAAAATCAAGCAAGCATTCAAACAAGTTCCAAACAACCAACAATCATTCTAAACATACATTTTCATGTGCTAGAATGTGAAAGTTCTATCAAAGCTAGAAACTGGAATTTCATCGAACACATGGTGAGCAAGAAATCCTAAACATCCTAAGCAACATGATCAAGGCTAATTAGGCACTAAACACACTTTGATAGACGAGATTTTAAACAATTAAACATTAAAAATCTATTGATCACCCCTAATCAACCTAATCCTACCTAACCCATAAGCCCTATGAAGAACTACTCACTAATCATCATATGATCGACAAAATCCATAGAGATAGTTTTAATCATCAATGATTAGAGAAAGATTGAAAGATTCAAGGAAGAAATCTCAAAAGAAGTACTTAGATTGATCAAGATTCAAACTTGTTCTTCCCAAAAGGGTTTTTGCAACAAAATAAACTTTTTAACAATCAAAAATAGGTTTTTGGCTTAAATAGTCAATATGGGGCGAACCAGGTCAACCCGGAACAAACCGGGTGTTGACCCGGTTCCAAGACAATTTCTGGGTTCTGTATCGGCCAGCCAGACCGATATGCTGGCCGATATGAGTCCTCGGATTTTCTCGTCGAAGGAGCGTATCGGCTTGGCTGACCGATACGCCAGCCGATACGCTTTCACAGCTTTTAATCCGAGAGGCCGTATCGGTTTGGCTGGTCGATGTGCATGCCGATATCGACTCTCGGATTTTCTCTCGAAGTTCTGTATCGGCTTGCTTGGCCGATATTCAACCCGATATGGTCCGTCTGGGTTTAATCCCAGAGTATGTATCGACCACCCCAACCGATACGGTGGCCGATATGCCTTCCAGCTGCTTCTTCCTTAGTCCTTCGAGCTCTAGACTCCACTTCCAAGCTCACCAATGCTCCTAGACACCTCCAATCACCTGCAAAACACAAGAAACACTCCAAATGCAAGCTAAAGTGCCTACTTCTAGCTCTAGATGATCCTATACTCTAAACACACCAATGAGTAAAGAAATGAAGTTAAAGGAAACTAAAAAGAAGCAAAACATGACCTAAACAATAGCCTAAATGCGCTGAAATACGAACATATCAGTGCCAGTATTATCCATTGCCTGAAACTTTAGCTTAAACCTGCATTTCGATATGATAAAAGGATGGAATCACTTTAGCAGACGGATATTAGCAAATGTAACACCAGAAAATAAAGTGTATATAAGGCAATAAAACCTGGTTTGTGTGGTTGTTATCTGTTTTTTGCATTTCTGACAAGAATACTTATCCGGTTCTATTTCTTCAGTCTTGGTGTTGAAGTACGGAGTGACTCTTTTAAAACAGATTGAACATCCCGTGAAATACCATGACTTCCCTCCCTCAATGGATACTATTGTTGCAATTATATTGCAACTTGTATCCTACAAAAACATAATTAAATTGTATAATCATATGAGTAACAAAAATTGTCGAAAACAATAACACATTGCTTCATTAATACCTTGTTCACTCCACTGAGTTCGGATATTGTTTTCTGATCAGAAATGGAAAAGGAATCCTTTGACACTTGAACCGATAGTGAAGATTGTACTGGAATAATAGCCAATGACGTTTCTGAGTCTCCTTTGGACGATCTGAAAAACAGGAACGAAGTTATTTTTGGAATGCAATACACACGACCATGTAAATTCTAAATGTGTCAAATCGGTATATTACTTACAATTCTTGATACTTAGTAACTTCGGGTAGAGAAGGATTGATTAGAACTTTTGTTGCAAACTTTGAACTCTGTGCTGTTCCATGATTTGAAAAATGTGAAAATATTGAAGAGAAGAAACAATACCATTACTTGAGGAATACTTTTCCAGTGATTAAGGACTTCTGAAATACACAAAAGAACAAAAAATAGGTTATGAGATACCTTTATAGTTCAATGTTTTCATCAAGCTACCAATAAATATAACAGGACCCTGTTTTTAGCTCTTAACGTCACAATAAACTGATTCTCCTATCTTACCCCATAGAGCAATATCTAAAGTTGAATCCCTGGGTTAAAAAACGTTCAAGACATTAGAAATTCTTATTCGTATCCAAATATTTATATAAAGGAAAAAGTTAAAATTAAACTAACCCAAGGTCCCTAAGCTGAAGATTGAGCAGTTTGGTTTGACCATCACCAGTTCTTACATCTTTAAGTTCATTCATCCCAACAATCTCCCCAATAATGTCTGCAAAAAGGATTTAAGAAGTACAAATGATCAGTACAGAATAAGTTATAAGAAAAGATATTATAAAATTAGGATTTGGAATCGTACCAACAAAAACACTGTCATCGTTTCTCCTTTGTATTATCTCATCAAAAGGGCAGAAATTGTAACGAAGTTCGGAGTTTGGCAGATTCTCACACGGCTTGACACAGGTATATAAAATGAAATTGATCTTGTAGGGATGGGAACAACCTCTAAACTGTCCAAGATTTGGTCCTAACTCAAAGTTCATAATGTCATAACAGCTATCCTCTTGTAAATCGTCCTTAAATCTTGTCAAAAAGATTGGTTTGATGGAGGCTTGTATCTTATCTCCCTGTTTCAAAATGATACTTACGTTAGTACTTTGAGGTCATATTATGAATGATATTGAGAGATATAAAACTAATAAACTTGTAAAATTCGATAATATACAAATAGACATATTTATAGTTTCCAAGTAGATTTAGCAGATGTAAAGAAACAAAAATATAGACGACTATGAGAAAACGAGCTATGTTGAAGCATGGATGTAGCGTTTATCAAAAAAATTGAAAAGGTTGATTGAAAAGCAAACAAATTTGGTGAGAGGGTTGTAGTTTAGAAGTAGACAACGCACAATCAAAGGCAGACATTGTATGTTTCATTTTGGTGACAGGAAGATACGTCCGACGTTTTACCAACTGTGCATAAGAGTTGTGTTCTAATCGTTGTTAAATTGAAAAGAGAGTTTAGGTTTAAGTCATATAATGATTATATTGACCAAAACATGTAAAGAATCATTGATAAAGACAACTATAAAGAATGCCAAATCAGAATTTCATAGTGAAATGAGAAAACAGTCTTATGGTTTTGGATCGATGAAGCGTTAATAAAAAAATTGAAAAGCTGGAATTGAAAAGAACAGTAGATTATACAGTACCTTCTCATCAAGAAGGAGAAGATCAATTGAAGAGTATTCTTCAGGCTTATCCTTTTTGGGAAATCCCCACAGATGAACCAGACGGACTTTTATTTTACAAACCCAGTGGCCGGAGTTAAATCGGAAATCGGTATGCAATCAAGCGGCATCTTGATTCAGCCTGCAGATCGATCAAACGAAAGAACAATGTTTAGATACTCTCACCGTCAAACCAACAAATGATTTAGATACTTTAAGATCCAGAGAAATTACCTCTGAATTGAAGGGATGAAAATCGATTAGACTATTCTTGCACAAAAAAAGACACAATATATAAGGATCCTAAACTGGGAAAGAAAATCGGACGAAGGGTTCCATGATTTCATAGTTGAGGTAGGAGGCGATTGAGGAAGGAGTGGAGGTCGTGTCTGTGGTGGATGAAACCGCTGAGAATTTTGTTTTATTATTTTTAGAAGAAAAAAAAGTTAATAAAAAACTGATTAACCGAGATTTAATTTAAAGGAAAAAGTTAAAAGTTAAAAGAATAAAAAGACGAAAAAGAAGGGGAAAAGGACACCTCGGATAGTACACGTGGCAGAAGCCCGTTAGTAGAAAAATTGCTAGTGACTTATTGTTATATATATATATATATATATATATATATATATATATATATATAAGGATGTTTATGATCTTCAAGAAATCTCGGGGTCGTCGCAGTCCGTCCCTGCATGTCGCAAGTATATAGATGAATAAAAAAGTCTATATATAGATTGAAGAGGGTGCGGTCGATAAACGACATTTCAAAGAAGACAAATGATAGATTTCATGGCATTAAAATTTGGCGATATACATATATCAAGATACGTTTGGAGTTAAAAGCATACATATGTCACTTAGTGAATGATAATGATGTTATTATTTTTACTCCCATTTTGACCAATCCAATACATTATATCAATACTATACAATTATCACAAGACAAAGAAACTTTTTTCACCTTTTCAACTGTCAACGTAATACATCTAGAAAGCTAATATAAATCCGATATTGCACTGCATGCTAAAAGATAAAATTTTATATGTACACCAATGATTAAGGGTGATGATAAGGGTTAACTATATGTTTTCTTTTATACAAGAAATATATATAAGCTGGTCTAATTTTTTTTTTGGACTACCATATATCCATGATTTTTCCGATTATAGATCTACATATGCTATGTAAAATATTTTATTTGGTCAGTGAAATAATTTCAAACAAGAATTCATGATGAATATATACTTCTAATTCACTACAATAAAATAAAGAAAACAAGCGATTACCAACGAAAAAATTCGTCTATAATATGTCGGTAAAGGTCTTAACCAATGAATTCCCTACCGAAAAGATTTGTCGTTTCTATTTCGTCTAAAACAAAAATATGTTGATGTTTCATCGGTAATTTTCGATGGATTATCGACAGAAGGGAGGCATCGGTTTTCGTTCGGTAATTCGTCGGTACGGTTTGTCGGTCAGTTGTCAGTTTTTTTGTCGGTAATTTACCGACGAATATTACCGATGGTCAACCAACAAATATAAGACTACACCGAAGTTTTTACTGACAAAACTAGCTGACGGTCAACCGACCATTGACTGGCGAGCATAACCAATCAATTACTAAACGAATACCGACACATGTGTACCGACGAAAAATCAAGGGTTTAAATGCCAAAGTTTTCCGATGGTTAGGAACCGACGGTTTTCCGATGAATTGTATATATATACATATATTTTTAATATAATATTTAATTTTATATTTTATTAATATTTAAAATTTAAAATATAAAATATAAAATCAAAATAAAATATAAAATAAAAATTATTCAAATATTCATAAAACATTAAAAGAAAAAATATTTTTATTACAAACTATCGTGATTCGGGATCCCGACCCCTATCCATGTCCTGATCCCGATACATGTCCTTGTCCCTCTCCATGTCTCGAAACCGAACTACGAGAAAACAAGAGGTTATTCAGCCGAACTTCCATAGCGGCCATTTTTTCATCAGTCTTCTTATGTTTGGCGAAAACCGCCTCTTGTTGAGCAAGGAGGGTCACCTGAGTCGCCTTCAAGTTGGCGATTTCCTCGTCTTTCTCCATCATTAATTCGGT
Source organism: Orychophragmus violaceus (assembly GCA_030180135.1). Classification (NCBI taxonomy): domain Eukaryota; kingdom Viridiplantae; phylum Streptophyta; class Magnoliopsida; order Brassicales; family Brassicaceae; genus Orychophragmus; species Orychophragmus violaceus. The sequence continues at coordinate 33,662,326 of CM058240.1, forward strand.
GAGAGAGTCCATGTCGGGATGGAAGCGGGAAAGCGGTGTCGAGAGCTTCTCGACCACATTTCCTAAGCCGAAGAAACGGTCCTTATTCTTCGGTGTTTTCTAAAGAAAGATTTAAAAATACAAGTTAAAAAATCAAATTTTGTAAAATTAATTATAAAAATAGTAACTAAAATAAAAATTTTACTTCGAGAAATATTTCGGTGATCTGTTCCACCAATAGAGAATCCCCTGAAGTCGACCCTTCCTCGGACTACTGGGATAGGACAATGTCCGCCACTCACTTCTTCGAATCGTCGACCACTCTCCGAGCGATGGGATCCTGAATGAGGCATGTAGTCTTTTTGGTGTGGCCGCCCTTGACCAAGTCAAGATACGTCAGTTCTCGTCCCTCATGCTTAGTCTACAAACAAAGAAACGTTATTTAGAAAATGGATTTAAAACATGGTAAAAAGTAAATCTTAAACTTACAAGCCAATTTTTTGCCGCAACGTGCTTTTTGCTACTACAAGAAATTTACTGATAGCACAACTAGATAGCGTTTTCGAAGTTTATGCTATCTTTGACTGAACCGTGAATTAAAGATAGCGTTTGCTTATATGTAAACGCTATTAATTTTCTGAGCGGGAAAAAAATTTCACACGGGCCAAATTTTTATTGTTTGCGCTAATGAATTATACCCTAAAACGCTATGAGTTCGTTAAGCGTCAAAAATATACCAATCACACATCGATTACTTTCTGGAGCTCCTTTTCTCTCTTTGTCCAATCTGTTCATGAGTTAGAAATCTCTAAACCCTCTCGATTTCGCATTCTGACACTCAAATTCGGGTTTCTTGCATGTTCATCATCTTGGCTCGATTTCACACTTTTCACTCAATTACTCAGAATCAAAATCGATTTGGGGTTTTCATCATGAGTTCTGAAGATTCGTGTGTCAACACAATGGGGATTCGGGGATTTCCTGTGAAATGTATGTGTGGTCGTAACTCTGTAATGAAGACGGCGACAACCAAACAAAATCCCGGAAGACCGTTCTTCCGTTGTCCCACATTTCGAAAGGTAATCTCTAAGAAGCTTTTGATTCGAAATTGTGTCGTATTTGGATCCAATTGGTGTCGATTTTGTGTTGAATCAGAGCAATAATCATTCATTTGCGTCCAATTGGTGTCGATTTTGTGTTGAATCAGAGCAATAATCATTCATTTGGGACCAATTTGTGTCGATTTTGTGTTGAATCAGAGCAATAATCATAAATTTGGGTCCAATTTGTGTTGACTTGTCATCGTTCTTATACAAGACCACTTATTTAAGTGGGTAGAAGAAGCTGTATATGAAGAGGTGACTGATGCACTGCCAATGATAGCATATTTTCAATCGGACATTTGCAAAACTAAAGAGGAGATCGAAGGTATCAAAAACGTGAATGAGGAGTTGATGCAGGAAGTGAGAGACGCCAAGCTGGAATTGAAGAGGCTTAGCATGTTCATGAAGCTGGGTTTTGGGTGATTTGCTTTGCCATCATTGTGTGTATTGTGTTCATCATGCTTGAGAAATCATTTCATGTGAGGCTCTACGTTTAGAACATGATTCTTATATCAAGTAAAAACATTTGGCTCTACTCATGTGAGGCTCTACTTGTGTTTATTTTATGACCTTTTAGGGATTATTGCAGAAGCGCCTGATTCTGCATATGAAGCAGAGAACAGACAACAGTTGGACTGAGAAAACCAATCCGCATAACCTAATCCAGGTTAGATACATCTAAGTTTTCTAAGCATGAATATATGAAACAGAAAACTAAAGACCAAACATAAATTTAAAGGAGGCCGGAATCGTCAAAAATAGGTAGAGAGAAGGTTGAGAGGAAGATAGTAGAGAGAGAGAGAGAGAGAGAGAGAGAGAGAGAGAGAGAGAGAGAGAGAGAGAGAGAGAGAGAGAGAGAGAGAGAGAGAAATCGCAGAAAATGGAGAAGAAGATGATTCGATCGGTCCGATATTCTAATTAACCGACGGATTTCCGACGGTTATTAATGAACCGTCGGAAATCCGTCGGTTATGAAGCAGTCCAATTATTTGGCGTTTTGACCAAAAATGGGCAGTAATTCAAAAAATTTGGTGATTTTTTGGCGCTTTATTAACCGATGGATTTCCGACGGGTGCATTATTAACCGTCGGAAATCCGTCGGTTAATTAAAAAAAGGCTGCCCAAGTTTCGAACCCGGGTCTATCGAGCCTGAATTGATAGCCCAAACCAATATGCCAAGTGTTTCTAATTGTTTATTGAATATATATAAATATGTTTAAGTTATATGTGGATAGATTTGTATGTTATTTTTTCAAAAATAAAAAAACATTACCATTAAATTTGAAAGTTGAAAAACAAAATATTTAAAAAGACAACATAATATTTTAAACAGTACATAATTTCATAATTTTAAAAACATTACATACGGATTAGTTATTATAATTCGGGAACTAGTTTTCGAACCAATCTCCGACGTTTGTCTCCCTTCACTGGGCGATCATGCGGTTCCTTGACCTAGCAGGAATCCATTCTGGTCTTGGATCCCCTCTTTCCCATAGCAACTTCATCCGCCGCATTTTCGTTTAGAAAACCCGCCTAGCCATCCTATGGAATTCCCGCCATACGGTCAAAATGATGTCCCGACCAAAGGTGAAGTGAACCTGTAAATTAAGAACAAAATACATTATTGAACATTTAAAATTTAGAAAACACAAGGAGTAAGTTAAATATTTTTCTTACCAAAAAATATTCGAACCATGCCGCCTTAAGGTCACCGGGAACATTGTAGTAGTTCACGTAACTCCAGGACTAGTGATGATGATATCGCTGATGACAGAGATAATGCTTGCATGGTAACCGAAGCAAAGGGTACGGTTCTGGCGGGACGGGTCAAGAACGGGAAGATGTTTCCAACCCAGCTGACGGATTTCCCGCAAATAGGAGGTGCGGTTCTCGGGGGACAAATAGACATAGTCCATTTTTTTCCTAAGTGTTCGAGTGTTTTTAGAAGATGAAAAACATTGTGAAATCCGTAACTTATTTATATAAATACCAACCGAAATTCCGACGACATTCCATCGGAATTTAGGATTAAATTTCTGAAGAGACGTTTACCAATACAACGGTGTGTAGGGAAGAGTCGGGTGTAATTGCAGCCTTCGACCGTTTAATAAAAGTTTATGACGGATTTCCGATAGACGGTATATGTCTGTCAGAAATCTCTAGGAAATTTCCGATGGATTTCCGATGATATGGGGTTTAGGGTTTGTTTAGGATTTAAGGTTTAGAGATTCTGCAAGCTCTTAACTTAAATATGACATTGCAGACTATACTTTTAGGATCATATGACTTGTGTTTTACTAAATGTAAATTTCGTAAATCTAATGATAGTTCCGTACAAACTATCGTTAAACGATATTGTAGAGTAAGAAGTGATTACGTCGGATATACTTGGTATTCCCGAAAACAGATAAAACATTTATTTGGAGATTCTGAAGGTTGATCTTTATTATTAGAAACCCTAACATTACCTACCCGTAAGTTTTCCGAAGAACCAGGTTTAGGGTTGGAAACCCTAAACAGTAAATCCATATTCCGTTGGTTTTTATAATTATGTCGGTTATCCCTCGGTAAAGACAGATAACCGATTAAAACTCCGCACCTGCCTGGACTCGAACGCGAGAACATGGTGGTACGTAAGGAGGGTCAGAACCAAATGAGCTGGGTGTTACGTTATTGTTTTTCTGCAACTATAAAGTGTTATTGAGAAGTCAAACTGTGATAAATAAATAAAAAGTTGTGATTTTATTTTTAGAAATAGTAACACATGTAAATGAAAAAAACATGTACTCAAAATTTTTTTAAATTCTTTTATATGTTTTTAAAAAATATTTATAAATGTAATTATTTTTTTCATTCTGCATCGCTTTCTGAATCGTAGTCTGTTGAAATTGAATCCGTGTCGTCGTCGAATTCCCCCCTCTCTTCTTAGGAATCTGAATGAAGAACAATATTCCCAAAACGACTAGAATAACTTCAAGGGATTCTTCAACCAGAGCTATGTAATCACTTTCACTTGCTTGCAGTGGTTCTTGTTCTTCAACCCCGTAAACTCTTGCTCGCGGGTATATTTTGTAACCGTGATCCACGGGTCATTCTTGTATGTTACTCGAGGGTAGGGAATGTAACTCACCTGTATCAAATTGAAGAAAAAATTATATGGTGTTACAAGAAAATAATTCAATATGGAAAAGGGGTTGTACCAATCACACAAAAAGACCACGCATCTCATGCCGAGCTTCCCTATGTACTTCACTTCAAGTATTTCTTTAAGAACACCATAGTACACAACTTCACCGGATGAAGATGAAACTACGTGACCGGCCGTTGTCCTAGAGGACCCTTCTTTATGCACTTTAAATGCATATCCCCTTGTGCAATATCGTGCATAAGACTTTGTGTTGTAGTGGAGGCCGCTGACTATGTCTATTAACAAATCTTCCGGTTATCGACCGTATTTGACTTCATTGTCCACCTAAAAAAGTTTCATGTAAAGCGGTTTAGTAACTGATGAAATTTATGGGGTTTTGGTTGATATGAAAATCAAAATCTTACATAAAACTTTAACCAAATGCATAAGTATTTTCTTTCCACTCTTCACGCTCGTCCTCGGTCAATTCTGGATGATGATGTTGGAGTGACTCCATGTATAACCTAAAAAATGTAACCAATCTTAGTAATACAATTATTATGATATTTAAATGCAATGATGATAAGTTTAAAGGTTTACCCTATACTAACTGCAAGTGCACAGTATATCAATGTAGTACTTAGGGATCAAATCCACGAGGACTCTAGGCAACGATAGGATTAAGAACTAAAGAGATTAAAATAGGAGAAAGCAAATATGAATAGAAACTAAAAAGCAAAGCAGAAAAGTAAATCAGGTGAGTTTGTGAGCAAGGAAACGAAGGCAAAGCGTTAAGTCTAGGGAGTTCTCAGGAAATCAGGAACACAAGCTAATCAATCGTGATCAAATTAAGAGCTATTCTAGAACTCAAACACAGATATAGAATTAACCAACTGTCGTTGCGAGAATTCTCTAAGTCTAAGTGCAACAATCCAAATTCCTTTGCAATTACTAACAGATTAAACCAGCTTTAATTCCAAGTTCGATATGTTCACAATCTAATTAAACCAAATTCCTTTGCGAGTAATTAAATTGCTCATCTAGGTTATTTCTAGCTAATTAACCAACTGTCGTTGTATCAATCAACCTAACATCATAAATCTGGGTAGCTAATTCAGATTAAGCAGGAAGAACAATCCTAGATGAAGAACTAGCAAGTATGAATCCTTACAGATTAATCAACCTATAATTCCATAAAATCCCTAATGAGAATCCCTAAACTTAACAGGTAATCTACTCAGACATGTTCATCGGAACAGAAAACATCATGAATAGAAAACCAAATATTATAAAATCAAATAAAGAACTGGGGTTCGAAATCCTCTCTCTTTCGAGAGCAGGATCAGCCCCTCTCTCTATGAAAATAGAATAAAGCGTAAGTAAAGCGTAGCCTAAACAATGGCTTAAAAACCCTAATATAATGGTCTAAAGTCGGCTGGGGCTTCTTTGTAATTATGAGAAACATCTAGGCAAAGTTGCAATTTCCATATTCTTCTCATTAAACGCCGAGAATTTGTCTGCGTCGACCTTGTGTCGATCGATGCACCTTCTGTGTCGATCGACACAAGTCTGAGAATTCGACAGTGAAGTCCATCTCTCGGGTCAATACTCCAAAATGCTCCAGAATGCACCATAATGTCCAATTCCGCTCCATACATGTCTAGACCTGTAAACATACTTAAAAGACTCCAAAATATAACATAAGACTCGATAAATAAGACATATACCATGGTTAAAATCCCTAAAATCCATGGTATATCAACTCCCCCACACTTAGCTCTTGCTTGCCCTCAAGCAAGTAAAGAACCAAAGCATGGTGAAGAGGTTTGAAAACTTTCAGAAACTCTTTTCATCCTAGAAGCAACAACACTCAGATTCCCCTTAGTAAGCCACTGAAAGAATCACCTGCAAGACATCAAGACCAACATGTACTTCCCCCACACTTAGCAACTGTCCTAAGTAATCTCCACAATCACATTCACGCATTCAAATTCTCCCTACTGACTTCTGCAAGTATTTAAGTGCGGTCTCACCTAAGGAGTATCGATCAAAGGGCACATGGATTCTTACTCTGTCAGCTCTAGACCACCATACTATCTGTTTCTGGTTCCTTTCTTCTCTTTTCCCTTCCTTAGCATTTTGATTTTTCCCCATTGGGTATCAATTTTTTTTATCAGTGCTCTTCCCGTTAAGGGGTGTACTTTGGACACATTCCATGGATGCACTGGAGATGATAGTTGTAGCTACCACTCCCAGAGACCACTTCGGAGTTACTAACTCATCCTCAGTTTATTCCTTTTTTTTTAATTTTTGGAAGGGGAGAAGGGAACCATACTCAGACAGGTTTACAAGCTGTGTCAGAACAAACAAAGGAATCCGACTCAAGGTATACCAAGCCCTTAGGTGAGAAAATTAAGTCAGGTTTACAAGGGTGAAGTCAGTAAAGGATCCTCAAAATACCTGAATTGATATGGGTGTCCTCAGTAGGCTGATCCGTATTGGGTTTTCTAATAGTCATAGATTGATCCTGCAACTTCATCCCAATGGTCACTTAAGTTCCTGCAAGATGTTGTTAACTTCTCAAAATTCAATGTTTCTTACTTAAACCGTTTTGACTCAATAAAACAATTTTTTTTAAAAATAGGACTGACTCTAAGAAAACAAAAGTGTGCGTCAGTAGCTACCTCCCCCACACTTTAACTACACTGTCCCCAGTGTAATAAAAGCATGAGATCGGTGAAAGAATAATCAAATTGAAAAACAATCCGAAAGTTGCAGAATACTCACCTGTTGTCGCCCTGTGTCGATCGATGCCACAAGGGTGTCGATCGATGCAAGGCGAATATGCGCGCAGTTATTTAAATAACCGGTGTCTGAACCGCAATCGAATCGGCTAACCAGAAATCGCAATTGTGTCGACCGATGCACATGGTGTGTCGATCGATGCAGTGCGATTTTGCCTGTTTCTCTCGGCTTTGAACACACTTAAACAGAAAAATCAAAACACCAAAATTAAAACGAAAAATGAAAAGAAAAACGAACCTAACAGTGGGTTGCCTCCCAGTCAGCGCTTGTTTTTAGTCATTAGCTTGACTGTGGGACGGAGATCGGACTCATGGCGGTTTCGAAAGAGACTTTGAGTGTCTCTGTGAATGTCTCCTCATCCAAGGTGGTGTATACGCTGTCGGATCATGAGATCTCCCAAGGAACGAAGGAATAGAATCAGGGCGGGAGCGAAGCTTGGGTGGGATTCTGCGTTTTCCTGCATTCAAATTTGATGTATTAGGAGGTTTAAACTTAGATGATTTATGCCTTACCTTTGGTGGAGATCTGATGTTTGGAGCTTTCTGCTTATGAGCAGTTGCAGACTCTGAAGATGTTAGAGCAGGTTCAAGAGGAACCGCCATCTTCTTCTCTCCACTATCAGATACTGTAGTTCCACCAATATGAGCTTCTTCTTTCAAATGACCATCAGCGGATATCATCTTCTTTGCATCTCTCAACACACAAGGATGAACTCGCGAAGCTTCAGCTGGTGGAGTTTCATTCAGCTCCTTATCTATCACTTTCATGCAGTTAGCCACTTTTAGCTCCTGTTTAGACAGTTTAGGAACCTTAGGATATGGCACAATGGGCTTATAGACTCGTTCCAGGATTGTTGCAGGCTTTTGGTCCTGTCTGCGATCTGTGACGATCGATGCATGTGATGTGTCGATCGACACAAGGCGATTATGTTCAATTTCATCAGACGTATCGGGGATGCATCGATCGACATCGAGAGTGTGGCGATCGACGCATGTCTCAGACAGACAATATTCATCCAAAAAATCCGAGATTATGCTCTCTTCTTCTCCCAGCAAGTCAATCCCATCTCTTATGGTCACAACATTGATGTACAGCCTCTGTTCATCTTTCCCAGCTTCATTATGTCTTTGTATTGCTCCAGCTGTTTGTTGAACTCGAACATCTAGCTTCTTCACATGTGTGCTCAAAGATTCAAACTTTCCATTCAGATTTTCATGCATAGTATCCAGCTTCCTGTCGAAGTCTACAACAGTCTTAGTCTGATCCTTCAGCAACTGCTCCATCATGGATTCCATCTTTCTCTTATAAGCATTAGCAGTAGGAGGTGTCTGATAAGAAGATGATCCATAGGTTCTTTGATAAGAATTACCTTGCTGGTTACCAAACATGTTTCCTTGGAATCCAGAGCCACTGATGCAGTTCAAATCTTCTTCCTGCTACTCCAATAACTGCTCCATCATACTTATCAGCTTATCAGACTGCTTATTTTGAGGAGGAAAATGCTGATATGATGGAGATTCATAATCTCTGGTGAATGAATAGGAACCATAGTCTCTGCAGAATGAGTTATTCTGCTGATTTTCCAACATCCGTTCCATCATTCCCATTATCTTACGCGCTGTGTCGATCGATGCAGAGTAGTGTCGATCGATGCAAGCTTGAAGATGTGTCGATCGACACACATGACCGTGTCGATCGATGCAAGGCGATTACAGGCGTACCTGAAACGCAAGAACAGAAAAAAAAAACTTGATAGGTCAAGAATTAATCCCTATACTAACTACAAGTGCACAGTATATTAATGTAGTACTTAGGGATCGAATCCACGAGGACTCTAGGCACGATAGGATTAAGAACTAAAGAGATTAAAATAGGAGAAAGCAAATATGATTAGAAACTAAAAAGCAAAGCAGAAAAGTAAATCAGGTGAGTTTGTGAGCAAGGAAACGAAGGCAAAGCGTTAAGTCTAGGGAGTTCTCAGGAAATTAGGAACACAAGCTAATCAATCAATCGGGATCTAATTAAGAGCTATTCTAGAACTCAAACACAAATATAGAATTAACCAACTGTCGTTGCGAGAATTCTCTAAGTCTAAGTGCAGCAATCCAAATTCCTTTGCAAATTACTAACAGATTAAACCAGCTTTAATTCCAAGTTCGATATGTTCACAATCTAATTAAACCAAATTCCTTTGCGAGTAATTAAATTGCTCATCTAGGTTATTTCTAGCTAATTAACTAACTGTCGTTGTATCAATCAACCTAACATCATAAATCTGGGTAGCTAATTCGGATTAAGCAGTAAGAACAATCCTAGATGAAGAACTAGCAAGTATGAATCCTTACAGATTAATCAACCTATAATTCCATAAAATCCCTAATGAGAATCCCTAAACTTATTAGGTAATCTACTCAGACATGTTCATCGGAACAAAAAACATCATGAATAGAAAACCAAATATTATAAAATCAAATAAAGAACTGGGGTTCGAAATCCTCTCTCTTTCGAGAGTAGGATCAGCCCCTCTCTCTCTGAAAATAGAATAAAGCGTAAGTAAAACGTAGCCTAAACAATGGCTTGAAAACCCTAATATAATGGTCTAAAGTCGGCTGGGGCTTCTTTGTAATTATGAGAAACATCTAGGCAAAGTTGCAATTTCCATATTCTTCTCATTAAACGCCGAGAATTTTTCTGCGTCGACCTTGTGTCGATCGATGCACCTTCTGTGTCGATCGACACAAGTCTGAGAATTCGACAGTGAAGTCCATCTCTCGGGTCAATACTCCAAAATTCTCCAGAATGCACCATAATGTCCAATTCCGCTCCAAATGTGTCTAGACCTGTAAACATACTTAAAAGACTCCAAAACATAACATAAGACTCGATAAATAAGACATATATCATGGTTAAAATCCCTAAAATCCATGGTATATCAAATAACAATAACAAATTAAACTATACATACCTCTCATACTCTAATACTTCCTCGCAATTGTTGAGAATATACTTGTGTAAGTGTGCATGCTCTTGGGTCTTTAGTTGTCGCTTTTCTACTTTACCGCTTAACCGCCCAACTTGCTGAAAAATGCTGGGAACCGTTGACGAATAAATTTGTCTCTCGCCTTTATCATCGTTTCTAGCTATGCGCCTACTCTTTGTGCATACTTGCGAAGAGAAGTAATAGCTGGAAAAGGTCGTCGTTTCTTCGTTGTTATACTGAGAAACAACTGAACCCTCCACTTTAGCGGGGTTCTTAACCTTTTTTTTAAGGTGGATCATATAGCACTCGAAGGGATACATCAACCGATATTATATCGGACCACCTAGTCTAGCTTCTCCAAGGAGATGATTGGGTAAATGCTCCATAACATCAAAAAGGTGGTGGAAATATCTTCTCTAGATTGCATAGGATTTTAGGGATGTTTTTTTTTATCCAAACCGACATAAATTCCGACGACATTCCGTCGGAATTTAGGATTAAATTTTCGAAGAGACATTTACAATATAACGCATAGGGAAGAGTCGGGTGTAATGACCCTGTGTAATTGCAGCCTTTGACCATTTACTGAAAGTTTCCGACGAATTTCCGACAGACGGTATAGGTCTGTTGGAAATATCTCAGAAATTTCTGACGGATTTTCGATGATATAGGGTTTAAAGTTTGTTTAGGGTTTAGGGTTCAGAGATTCTGCAAGCTCTTAACTTAAATATGACATTGCAGACAATACTTTTTAGGATCATATGACTTGTGTTTTACTAAATGTAAATTTCGTAAATCGAATGATAGATCCATACAAACTATCGTCAAACAACATTGTAGAGTAAGAAGTGATCACGTCGGATATACTTGGTATTCCCGAAAACAGATAAAACATTTATTTGGTGATTCTGAAGGTTGATCTTTATTATTAGAAACCCTAACATTACCTCCCGAAAGTTTTGCGAAGAACCAAGTTTAGGGTTTTAAACCCTAAACCCTAAATCCATATTCCCTCAGTTTTTATAATTCTATCGGTTATTCGTCGGTAAAGACAGATAACCGATTAAAACTCCGCACCTGCCTGGACTCGAACGTGAGAACATAGTGGTACACAAGGAGGGTCAGAACCAAATGAGCTGGGTGTTACGTTATTGTTTTTCTGCAACTATAAAGTGTTATTGATAAGTCGTACTGTAATAAATAAATAAAAAGTGGTGATTTTAATTTTTAGAAATAGTAACAAATGTAAATGAAAAAAGCATGTACTCAATAATTTTTTAAATTCTTTTATAAGTTTTGAAAAAAATATTTATAAACGTAATTAATTTTCTCATTCTGCATCGCTTTCTGAATCGTAGTCTGTGGAAATCGAATCAGTGTCGTCGTCGAATTCCCCCATGTCTTCTTCGGAATTTGAATGAAGAACAACATTCCCAAAATGATTAAAATAGACGACTAGATTGACTTCAAGGGATTCTTCAACCGGAGCTATGTAATCAATTTCTCTTGCTTGCAGTGGTTCTTTTTCTTCAACCTCGTAAACTCTTCCTCGCAGGTATATTTTTTTAACTGTGATCCACGGGTCGTTCTTGAATGTTATTCAAGGGTAGGGAATGTAACTCACTTGTATCAAATTCAAGAAACAATTATATGGTTTTACAAGAAAATAATTCAAGATGGAAAATTACTTAAAGGTTAATTAGAGTCAATCATTAACCTGATCTACTTGAGAAGCAATAATGAACGGATCATATTTTCAAAGCTTCTTAGTCGAATGGATAGACGTCACACAAAACTTATCTATGGTTAAACCTTGCCCAATGATAGGGTTGTACCAATCACACAAAAAGACCATGCATCTCATGCCGAGCTTCCCTATGTACTTCACTTCAAGTATTTCTTTAAGAACACCATAGTACACAACTTCGCCGAATGAAGATGAAACTCCGTGATCGGCCATTGTCCTTGAGGACCCTTGTTTATGCACTTTAAACGCATATACCCTGGTGCAATATCGTGGATAAGACTTTGTGTTGTAGTGGAGGCCGCTGACTATGTCTATTATCAAATCTTCCGGTTTGCGACCGTATTTGACTTCGTTGTCCACCTAAAAAAGTTACATGTAAATCGGTTTAGTAACTGATCAAATTTATGGGGTTTTGGGTGATATGAAAATCAAAATCTTACATAAAACTTTAACCAAATGCAGAAGTATGTTTCTTTCCACTCTTCACGCTCGTCCTCGGTCTATTCTGGATGATGATGTTGGTGTGACTCTATGTATAACCCAAAAAATGTAACCAATCTTAGTAATACAATTATAACAATAACAAATTAAACTATACATACATCTCATACTCAAATACTTCCTCGCAGTTGTTAAGAATATAACTTGTGTAGGTGTGCATGCTCTTGGGTCGTTAGTTGTCGATTTTCTACTTTACCACTTAACCGCCCAACTTGTTGAAAGATGATGGGAAGAGAAGTACTCTTTGTGCGTACTTGCGAAGAGAAGTATAGCTGGAAAAGGTCGTCGTTTCTTTGTTGTTATACTGAGCAACAAATGAACCCTCCACTTTAGCGGAGTTCTTAACCTTTTTTTTTAAGGTAGCACATATAGCGCTCGAAGGGATACATCAACCGATATTATATCGGACGACCTAGTCTAGCTTCTCCAGGGAGATGAATGGGTAAATGCTCCATAACATCAAAGAAAGACGGTGGAAATATCTTCTCTAGATTGCATAGGATTTTAGGGATGTTTTTCTCCAAACATCTGATGCCATCAAATGTAAGTGACCTCGTTCATATATCCCTAAAAAAAGTTTCTACCGCGTCAATTGCTTTGTGAACATCTTTCGGGAGGAGATGAGCAAATGCAAGTGGTAGGAGTTGTTGCACCACAAAATGAAAATCTTGGCTCTTTATCCCGATAAACTTTTCTCCATTAGTGTCCACACAATTACGCAAGTTTGATGCGTAACCATCAAGGAATTTAACTCGTCGCGTAATCAACTCAAATAACTCTTCCTTCGACTTCAGATCTACCCAATACGCTGGAATTGGAGGTTTTCCGTTCTTCTAAAGATGATGTTCAGGCCGGTCGCAAATTTCAGGCAAATCAAGCCTAGACTTCACATTATCTTTCGTCTTCCATTGCACGTTGAGAACAATGTTCATGATGTTATCGAAGAAAGTTTTCTCAATATGCATGACATAAAGATTATGCCTTAGTAGCTGGTCCTTCAAATATGGTAAATCCCAGAAGATGCTTAGCTTGTGCCATTTGTTGACTACACCAGCTCCATATACATTCTCATGCCCGTTCCCACCACATACACGAGTTCTTAGTGCACCACATCTCTGCACATAGATGGCGGTAGGTTATAAGGAGTTAGAATCACTGGCCACAACGAATATAGTCTCCCATGCCTTCCAAATGGGTTGAAACAATCTGTGCATAATCCGAGGTACACGTTACGTGGCTCGTAAGCAAAATCTGGATATACTCTCTGAAAATGTTGCCACGCTTAAGCATCTGACGGATGTGCAATCTGTTCTTCTCTTCTATGCTCTACATGCCATCTCATTTCCCCCGAAATACGTTATGATTGGTATAATCGCTTCAACCTATCGGATAACGACCAATAACACATTCGTTTGAAGGGAACCTTAGCTCTTCTCCTTGTGTCCTGACAGCGTGGCTTCTGACAAAATTTACAATCCAAACGATATTCATCTTCTGGCCAGTATATCATACAATTGTCGATGCACACATCTATCATCTGATACGGTAGTCCAATCCCTTTAACAAGTGTCTCGACCTCGTTGTATGAACCTGACGCAAGATTATCTTCACGAAGAATATCTTTCACAAAATCACAAATAGCATGCACACATTGCTCCGCCAAATTGTAGTCCGTCTTTATGCCCATTAATCTAGTTGCAGATGATAATGACGAATGTCCCTCTTTGCAACTGTCATAAAGCGGCCACTTAGCTGCATCTAACATATCAAAAAATCTCCTAGCTTCTACATTAGGTTCCTCATCTACCCTAGGAATTTGATATTCACATACTTCCTGAATATTTTCTCTATATGCATCATTAAACATCTGAACGGTACCTACACCAAAATCTACATAGGCGCTATAAGGTTCGCTAGAACTAACATTAGGTTTCCACATACTAGTACTACCACAAGGTTCTCTACTACTACTTTCATAATCCAATGTTTCCCCGTGAAGATACCAAATCTTTTAACCCACCATAGACTCAACTGAGTACAAGTGATGTCATACTTTGTCAATCGTAGGATTTCTAACATTTCGGCAATGAGTACATGGACATTTTAACTTACCGGTTTCCTGCGTATGTGGTTGTTTACAAGCTACCGTCATGAATTCCATAATACCGAGTGCATATGGGGTGTGCACTAGGTTCGTCGTCTCATCAACCCTCAGTCCGTCCATCCACGATCTGAAATAATTAGAGGAAGACATCTTTCCGTAATAAACATTATTAGAGAGAGAGAGAGAGAGAGAGAGAGAGAGAGAGAGAGAGAGAGAGAGAGAGAGAGAGAGAGAGAGAGAGAGATTGGTGTGGAGGAGAAGAGAAAAACGTTTAGTATTTGTAGGAATTAACCGACGGTAAACCGACGGTAAACCGACGGAAAATTGACGGATATAGCCATTATCATCGGTAATCCGTTAGTTTGTTTTCGATCCAATGGTAACATTAACAGCTATATTAACGTATCTATTAACGGTAATATGAAACCGACAAGTTTCCGACGGATCATCGACGGATAAAGGTTGTCGTCGGGAAATCGTCAGAAATTTACTGACAAAGAACCGACGGCTTGGTCACCGGCGATTATCCGTCGGTTATCTGTCGGAATTCCTAATAGAATTTTTCCATCGGAAAATCCGTCAATTATTGCCATATTTTCTTGTAGTGGTATGCACCATGGTGTGTCATAGAAATGCTAGTGTATATTATGATAAGTTTGTACATGTTCTTCTTTGCTATGAACTGCGAATATAAAATGATAATTTACATATAAACATGTCTAATATATTAAACTAGTATTCTGGCCCGTGCGATGCACGGACATTGGATTTCGATCAATTTATTTAAAAAAACATTTTATAATATGATTAACCAAGATAGTAATACCATGAAATATCCAATTTAAAAGGATACATTAAAGAAGTGTTACATAGTCATATTTTGTGCTAATGTTTAACGAAACACATAAAGATAAAAAGATGATTTAAAAAAATTAACTTGACATTCGATTGACAATAATATTGTGAATGTTGTACTAAAAAAAATTCATTCATCATCGTTTTAAGTTTGGAAATGCAAGAATAGTAAGAATAACAAAAACATATTCTAATCATCCAAAAAACATTAAGAAAATAAATGTTTTAGTTCTATACACATTTTTGGCACTTAATATGAACTTTATATCCACATATAAAAGAATTCTATTATACGTCTATTATTCAGCTATTCTCATAGCTAAAAATAATAAGATATTTTATGTTAATCAATTATAACGTACGATATTTTATGACCTATAGTTTACAAAAACAAATAATAATGTTTGGAAAAGTCTTCCATTATACCACACATTTTTTTATGAATCTCCATACATCTACATTCGAAGACCTAATCGATTCTATAAATTACAAAATTAATTTTTACTATTCCGTACTTATTTCTTCCTATGCAAAAAAATTTAAATTAGTATTTGTTTTGTTTCAAACCTTATGATTTAAAAATGTATAGTCAAATTATAAATTAAGACTTAAGAAAAATTATATATTTGAGGAAAAACAGAAGAACCATTAATGTCATTTATTATATTAATCTCAGCATTTAACTTAGGAGCTGCAATTTGATGTTTCAACGTTAACAGGTTCTAGTAACAAAGTATAAAGGTTTATAGCTTCAACTATAACTTACAACAACAAAAAAAAAACAGAATTTCTATTGAATATATCGACAATAGATATAGTAAATAATAAAATCTTAGTTTTATTGAAAATATTTTACAATCAAAATATGATAATGCACACCAACATTAGAACAAAAAAAAAAAAGCACTCCAACAATGGTTCGAGACGCGTTCTCAAACGTAGCAGAAGAGCAGGAAAAGAAGGTTTTCAAAATTTCAATTCAAAATGTCGAAAATATAAATGAGCTTATGCACTTGTTGTAAAAAAAAGAATACTTTTTTTCTTCGAGTTTAATTTAACATTACATTCAAAAAAAAAAAACAATTTACCACATATTCATTTTTTGTTTTGATATTATTTTAGAAGGAGATTTTGTGTAAGTCATTTGATATTTCCTATCTTTTTGGTAAAACAAACCGATCTAGTTGAAGGTTGTATTATTTTATGGTGAAAGTAATCCTGCTATTTTCTCCACTGTAGTGCTGTTTATGGGCATCTCATCGTCTCTGTATAGTATCAGAGTTCCTTCCCCTGTTCGATTTCATATTTTTGGGTTACTATTGTCATTTTCTTTTTGTTTTCGAGCCTTATCTCATCTCTTTCATTAATATTCTAACTTTCTTTGTGTTTTCAAATCTTATCTCTGATTCATTGTCAGTTACAAACAACTACTAAATTATTTAGGAAAGAAGAAAGTAAGATGAACTCTAATCGGATTGCACTGATACGCCCTCTGAAAAACTTTACAATCTGAGCTCTACTTCTTTTTGGAATCACTGAAAGATTTTGACGGAAATAACCAAGGCAAAAGCTTCTTTGGTGACAAAAATTTTACTTTTTATCAATTTAAAATTTGTTTGAGAATATTAAAGTTTATTTGATTATGATTTCTTGTTGTTCAAACCCTATTTAAATAATTGATATGTTTTAAAAAAAAATTGATAGAACATAATAACTGAAAAATAAAATACAGTGGCAAAAATATGAGAAATAAAAATCTGTATATTCACAACAGCAACATAATTCAGTTGGGTCCGGTCATGCTTCTTTCCGGATTTCTTCCGTCTCTTCCAATGCTTTATAAAGCACTTCTTCTGGCAGATATTTGTTTATTTTCTGTAAACAAAAAGAAGACATGCTAATTGTTGAAAAATCTCAATATGATTTGAGTTTTCCTTTGACATAAGATCCGACCATCGATGCATTTTCTTGAAGCTTGTCTTTCTCAATCACATTTAGAACAGCTAGACCGGTTGTAGTTGACACAACATTTCCACCAAAGGTATTGAAGTAGCATTGCGTGTCAATACTTCTGCAATCTCTGGAGTGGTCACAACCGCTCCCAAAGGAAACTCATTCCCAATTCCCTGTTTTCATATCATCAAAGAAAGGAAAAATCAATTTATGTTGCTTTTTTTCAAGATTTGCATCCCTTTAACAGTTATATGGCAGAGTAAGGTTGGGACAGCTCACAATTCTAACCTTTGCAATAGTAACTATGCCAGGGACAATATTATGAGCCCCAAATCCCCATAAATCTCCAGCGCGAGCGAATCCAGACTGAACTTCATCCGCAATGAACAATCCTCCAGCTTTTGGTACTATATCGTAAGCTGCTGACAAATATCTTGGGGCTAGTTCCACAATCCCTCCAACTCCCTATTCACATTTGCAGTGATACTGTCAATGATGAATCATTCAGTCTTAATCATGATCCTCTGATTATAAATGAATTTTGACATTAATATTACCATATAGCTTCACAAATAAAACCAGTGATGTGTCCGGTTGTGCCATATTGGATGAGATCTTACACATCTCGTGCATACTTCTCTCCATCAGAAGGCTAATGGTAAATACCTTTCCTGTTGTTAGGATCGATAGAATCATTATCTACTAAACCAGAAGAACATAAATTTCCTTATGTGGTTCGAATATAAAGGGAAGAAGACTTAAGGAACGATTTTAAGAAACAAAATAAAAAACCAAGTGGGGATCGTGAGATGTGGAGAAAAAAAGGAACAGTTAGATATTGGAGATCATGGTCTATATTTAAAAAAAAAAATATTATCTATACTTTCGTAAAACATATTATAGTATCTATTTATTTATTTAGATAATTATTGGACACAGAAAACTAACTAACACGCTTGATAAGCATAAAATTTTAATTCTTTTGAAGCTATTAGGTGTTGAATATCTATAAGATATGTAATAAGAGACCATAATATGAAAAACATATGAAAGGACGTAAATAAACTCACCTGCTGTTTCTCAGCTGCGACAGAAGATTAATTCAATGCCTTCCTGAAGTATTTAGTTGATATGCAGATACATCTACAGCTCAAACAATTTTCATACTACAAAGCCAACCCAATTGTTGTAAAAGTTAAAGAAGATTAGTAAACCATATATGATCTACATACAAAGTATAAAAATACGTAACAACATACAAAAAAAAGCATATGAAAATCAAACTCCTATAAGAAACATGTAGTGTCCTTGTTTAACTACAACCTCATAAATAGAAAGAGAAGAAGCAGTAGTGACATGTATGTTGTAACGTTTGATAGAAGGCTGACATGTATTTGAATGTTCATGTATCATCAAAGGGGGATTCAAGCTTGTGGAACCAGTTGAACCAAACACAGTAATAATTCCAACTTCATCATCGTCCTTTTCCATTTTCTTCTTTATTGATGTTCATTACATATAAAGCAAACACACAAAACACCAAAATATATGTAAGGTTATGGCAAACCATTAAACTGACACTAAAGTTTCAGGCCTGATGAAAAACCAAGAGTCTTAAAGTTAATCTAAGTTAAGACATATCTTTTGTCGTCTAAGAACTATCCTGAGTTTTTAGGAAAATAAAATTGTCTACCAACATGAAGGGTTTATTCTTCCAATGTTTGGTTCGTAGTTCCAATGGAGTACATGCTTAAGCTAAAGTTTATTATATCCACAGTTATTGCAAGTTAACACTAATGATCATAGAAACAAACTTATTGCTTTTATAAAAAAATTCCAAAAACATACCAATAGTTTTTTATTCAACTGGTTTCTGATAGTTCTGGAAAAACATGCATGACCAAAAGAGATACAAAATAAACAAATCTACCTTTCGTTGCAGGAGCTTTGGTCACAGCCTTGGTCTCCCCATGAGCAGCTCTTGCGCTAGGTGGTTCTCCATATGGTGTAAGACCGTAACCAATTTTTAAGAAACTACAACAAAACATAGCTGATTCGTAACTAACAGAAGCTAAATTGAAGCTTAAATTTAGTATTAATTTGATCGACTGTAAATACGGTTGGGTAAAATCTATACCTTACTGAAATATTATGTAGATATGCAAGTCCTGTTTCTCAGCTGCGACAAAACGAAAAAGAGGGTTAGGGTTCTGAAATACAACGAAGATGATCAAGGGATAAGAGACTACTTACCGGATCCAGATGGAAAAAAAAAATCGATTGGAGGTATGCAGGTACTTCAACTTCAGTTTTTTGGTGGCCATGTGTATAGAAAAGCCGGATTCCCTGTTTGTCGACAATTTTGAGCACAAAATTGAAACTACTGAGTTAACAAAATTGAGATAGATATGAATTGAATCGTATGTGTTGAACAATCCAAGAAGATTTGGAATGAACAAACAGTGAGATTAGAGATCCGTCCATGGAAAAATTGCTGGAGACAGAAACGGTTCGTCCATGGACGGAACTCTAATCTCACGATTTTGATTAAAATCGCGATAGTATGAATCGAAAGCCAAACGAATTTTTTACCTTGGAAATAAGAGAGATGGAGAAAAAAGAAACCCTCGAGCTCTTACCGTGAACGATTCTGGGTTGGAGAGAAATTTCGTACTTTTTATTGGAGAGAGATTCAGAGCTAGACGAAGATGGCAAAACGGCTTGAAACTGAGGAAAATAGAGATTAGGGTTATGAAATTTCTAGAAGTTAATAGAGAAGGTGGTTGAATTAAACTGGAAATTGAGAAAGGGAGATGGATTTCTTAACTTGAAACTGTGAGAGAATGAGATCTCCAAAGTTGATGGCGACTATTTTTGGGAGAGAAAGTGAGAGAGACGGTTTCCAGAGAATGTTGAGAGAAGAAAAAAAAATTCTGAGTAGACATCAAAAATGATTTAGGAATAGGCACCAAAATGATATGACAGGTCAGCAAAATGGGATGTTCTGATTGGAGGAGGTGAGAATTTTTCTCTCACATGACTTCTGATTTATATTATTAGATTAGATAATTCTGTCTATAGGTTTTTCTTTGTAATGGTCTGCTTTAGTGTCAATCTCGAAGATATAATAATGTTGTGTTGGGATTATGTCCTGAAATCACATTGTACTCACTCTAGAGATAGTTGTATTGTCGAGATCGGACAATTCATGTGATACTGGGTAATCATAATGTTTTGCTAGAAACCGCTTATGATAAATGAGTTGTAACTCATTTCCAGTATCGTGTGAACCTACAGGGTCACACACCTAAGCAAGTTGGACTTAGCTCTGCATGGGATTGATCATTGGCATATGGTCTGATCGATGTGTATTAGATACACATTGAATTTGAGTTTCAAAGGGGTGTATCGATCGACACCATTGGGTGCGTCGGTCGATACAAGACGTGTGTCGATCGACACCAGTGGGTGTGTCGGTCGACACAATGGCGAAACCGAAACTGATGTTTCGGTTCACCTAGAGGTCAATATATAAACATGTATTATAGATTTGACCGAGGGGAGAGGAACAGTGCGCCGCCCAGACAGTTTTTCTCAGAGAGAAAACACTGAAACCTCTAGAAACTCAGCTCCCAGGAGATCCGAGCCCCGGTACTAGCATCCCGGCGGATTCCAGCTTGTGTGCGTGTGGACTGAAGTAGAGGCGCAGCATCTGAGGCGCTCCAGAGATCTCGTTTATCTCATTCATCTTCCGCTGCCAGAACAAGGTAAACGCTAGATCTATCCATGATTCAATTAACTAGACCCTAGATCCTAGGCTATCTGGAACTCGTGAGGATTCTGAATCTGGTAGAATTGGCTCGAAGTTCCAACAGTGGTATCAGAGCCTTAGGGTTT
Source organism: Orychophragmus violaceus (assembly GCA_030180135.1). NCBI lineage: Eukaryota > Viridiplantae > Streptophyta > Magnoliopsida > Brassicales > Brassicaceae > Orychophragmus > Orychophragmus violaceus. Next base: position 33,683,380 of record CM058240.1, read on the forward strand.
TTCCATTGAATCGCACCTGTTGATTGAATTTGATGAGTTAAATTCGCAAGCTAGGTTGTTTGAGTTAGAACAGGTGAGATCGATCTGATCGATCTCCGATTCTGTGTTTTTGCACAGTGTCGATCGACACCCTAGGTGTGTCGGTCGACACAGAGTGGCGAATTCGACAGAATCGGCGGCTAGGGTTTTTCACGGAGAAAAACCGAGAGCCTTCTGTGTCGATCGACACAGGTTGTGTGTCGGTCGACACAGACCAAGCGAATGGTTAATCGGTTCAATTGGATTGAACCGGTTATCATGTTTGGTTAAGTCCAAATAGATCGGTTTAAATTGGATGAATTGGTTCAATTGGATTGAACTGATTATCGCAATTAGCATGAACCGATGGGTTAAATCAGTTTGATTGGATAATACGGTTCAATTGAATTGGACCGGTTATCGCAATCAGTTGAAACTGGTTTAAACGGTTTAAATTGGATGAATTGGTTCAATTGGATTGAACTGATTATCCCAATTAATATAAATCGATAGGTTAAGATCAGTTTGATCTGATAAGTCGGTTCAATTGGATTGAACCGGTTATCAAAACTGTCTTCGGTTAAGGTCTATGTCGACCGTCACACACGGGTTGTGTCGATCAACATGACCGGTTCGATGAACCGGGTTAATTAGACTAACCGGTTATTGAAGTCCGGTTTTGTTTGGTGGTGTCGATCGACAGACATAGTCTGCGTCGATCGATACAGTGCTCGAAATTCTGGTTATTGAACCTTGAATTTGCAGAAGCCAAACTCGACCTAAACCTTGATCAGAGCTTAGCTTCAATATGGTCAACTGTCAAGACTCATTTCATTGTGTGATGGTCTAGCCAAGAGCTTGGTGTCCACAATTACGTGAGTAAGGCAGGTAGTTATGTTGATGGATTTGCAGTGCTAAAACATCAACAATTACATGACCTAAGAGATTGATTTGCTAAACTTTTGGGTTTAGTTTCCTCAACTAAATATCAAGTAACCTTGATGTCTTTCCCCAATCTTGTCTACTGTCAAGACTTATGTCGTTTGTTGGATAATCTTGGAGTCCTTGGTATCCACTGCAACATGAGTAAGACAGGTGGTCATTGACAGACTTGCAGTGCAACTGTCAGTGATCACAAGACATAAAAGATTGGTTTACTTGACTGGGCTATCGGAAGTTCTGGGCCCAGAGACATCAGAGTGGATTGGACATAGCTTGTCTCACCCACAACCAAGAGTTGTACTGGGTACAATTAGCAATGATTTGCTTACCTAGATAACTAAATTTTGGGTAATGGCGAGTCGCCCACTCAGAATTTGGTGAAGTATGGATCTTGGATCATTATATTCATAGAGGGAACATTGTTTGAATATAATGCGAGTTTTCTTATTAGATAAGATTTCTCATCATATACATAACTAAATCTTTGTTTTTCTTTGGATTTCAGCTTATGTCTATGACTACTTTCTCGTTGCGATCCGTCCTTGAGAAGGACAAGTTAAATGGATCCAACTTCCTGGATTGGTATCGGAATCTGAGATTCATTCTCAAGCAGGAGAGCAAGGACTATGTCCTTGAGAAAGCTCTTCCAGAAAGGCTTGGGACCAATCGCTCGCATGCAGCATATAATGCTTGGAATAAGCATTATATTGATGTGGTAGATGTGCGTGGTCTGATGTTGGCTACCATGAACTCAGACTTGAAGAGTCAGTATGAGAACATGGAGTCACCAATAGAGATGATCACCAGCCTGAAACTGAAGTTTCAGGATCTGGCACGAGTTGAGAGATTCCAGATGGTGAAGTCTCTCACTGGGTGCAAGCTACCAGAGGATGCTGCAGTGAGTCCTCATGTCATTAAAATGATGGGTTACATTGATAACCTGGGGAAACTGGAATGTCCTGTCAGCTTAGAGTTGGCCACTGACATCATTCTGCAGTCACTGCCGTCAAGCTATGATAAGTTCATTAAGAACTATATCAAGAAAGGCTTGACGAAGACATTGACTGAGCTGCATGACATGATCAAGACAGCAGAGCAAAACATCAAAAGGGGTAAAAGATTTGAGAGATCTTGTAAAGACAAGGGTGAAGGCAGGGCCGTCCAGATTTGGAATCAGGATAAGCCTGTGTCATCTTATAAGCCCAAGTCAGGCCCATCTGGTGTTAGAAAATGCTTCTACTGCGATGAGTCAGGGCATTGGAAAAGAGATTGCATTAAATTCTTGGAAGATTCACAAGAGATGAAGGAGATGTATGGTACTTCTTCTACAGGTATTGTGTTATTAATTCAAGTTCTACATTAGTATTGGATACTAGTTGTGGTACTGATATTTTAGAAATATGCAGGACCTAAGCAACAGTAGAACGTTGAAGAAAGGACAAGTGGAACTGCGTGTCTGGTATGAAGCAATGGTTGCTGCATGAGCCGTAGAGATTCTCCACTTGTAGGAGCCTTTCATACTTGGTTTTAGAAATTAAGTAATTGCTACTATGTATCTGCCTTGTGCAGAAATGTTTTTCATTTTCTTGTAAGAATTTGGATGTTCTTCATTTTGATAAAAGACAAGTTTTGTTCTTTAGATCTTAATGAAATATTCTATGGTAGCACCCCATTTGGAATGGGTTTTATATCTTGAACCAATGTACGCTTGTACACATAACATAAATACCAAACACTTTAAGTCTGATGACTTGAAGTCGATTTTTCCTTAGCATAGTCATTTAACCACACAAAGTGAAGCGGATTTAGAAGTTCCATAGTTTTGGACTCATTTGATTATTAATCATTTGAGATATGAATTCTGCTCAATGGGCCAAATGACTAAGGCCCTTTTAGCAGAGCTAAAGGAAATGGGCCAGAGGCTTATTGGGCCTTACACATACTGATGTATGCGGCCCGATGAGCATTAGTGCCAAAGGAAATCTTCTGTACTTCATTAATTTATTGATGGCATCAATAAGTATGGCTGTGTTCATTTGATGAAACACCAGCAGGAATCCCTTGAGGAGTTCCAAGATGAAGTGTAGAACCGATTTGACAGAAGTATTAAGATCCTCGATTGAATCGCGGAGGAAAATACTTGAGTCAAGAATTGGGTGATCATCTAACAGAATGAATCGGATCTTATTAGATATGCTCCGATTAATGATGGGTCACATGAATCTTCCATAATCATTTAAGGATACGTCCTAGAATGTCTATGTTTACGCTAAACAAGTTTCTATCAGAATCAGTGAAAAACACCACATTGGATGTGGACTGGGTGATTTCCAAATTTGTTTTTCTGATTAATTGGGGATTGCAAGGTTTGTGTAAAACAGTAGTCAATAAACAAACTTGAACCTACATCTGATAAGTTGTACCTCGCTGGTTGTCCTAAGGGAACCAAGGCTTGTTACTTTTACAACCAATCCGAGGACAAAGTATTGTTGTTCGGAACTGTGTACTTTTAGAAAGATCGTACTTTCAAAAGGAACAGTGGGAGTAAAAGTACACATCGAAGAAATTAGATAAACACATGAGGCTGCTCAACCTGTTGAGGGAGAGCAGCGGTGAGATCTACAAAGTGTTGTAGGATCTACACCTGTGGAGCCTGAAATTCGCAGATCCGAAAGGATCCGTCACTAACTCGAGAGTGATTTCTCGTAGCCGATTGCCGTGATCAGTTGATCATTGAAAAGTGACGAGTCTGCGAAATTCAAAGAAGCGATGGTGAGCCACAACTCCGAAAGAAATGAAACCATGCGTTTACAAGAAGACTAGTGGGAGCGTAATTGCAATTCTCACACTGTATGTAGATAACATACTTAATCTCATAAAACGACGTTCCGACGCTAAAGTCTTGTCAAGATTTGGGTCGGAAGTCAAATTTGACGATAAACAAGGGAGAAGGCCGTAAAAGTTCTTGGAATAAGGATCCATTGGAATGGATCAGAAAGACTGATTGAATCATGTCAAAATCCTTATGTTAATAAGGTATTGGACAGTTCATATGTGCTTAATTCCAAGAATGGCTTCATACCAAAGGTCTTATGGCAATAATCTAAGCAAGATGAAGTGTTTTTGAACACTAACTGAGCTATTATTAATGAGTGTGATTGCTAATGCTGCTGCAATAGAATCCATCATGAATGCCATATTTTGCGCTCGTCTAGATGCAGCTTACGCATAAAGCATGACGAGAAAATACCAAAATGTTCCGGTAATAGTCATTGAGCGGTTACCAGAAATATCCCAAGTGTTTGAGGAACTCTAAGGATAGTTTCGTGGTGAACTGAGGAAGTGACGAACCAGTTGAAAGTAGTTAGACAGACAAAGACGATTCCCGGTTACCACCCGGTTATGTCTCTTTGTCTGAATAGCGGTGCTATCTGTTGGAATGGCTCCAAGCAGTGGACCGTAGATTAGTGCTTTGATCTGAATGGCGGTGTGGTTTGTTGGAATTATTTCAAGCAATAACACCGCAGTCTCTCCCACAACCTAATCCCGAAATTTATTCTGTTGCTGTAGGTATAAGATATCTGAAGAGATGATCTTGATTCTAGTGGGAGTTATTTTAGTTATGTTGTAATCTTTACATAGACATGCTATGGTAGTGTTTATGTAAGTCGAACTGACAATAGTATTATTTAATTATTGGATAATTAAGTAATAGTCCCAAAGTATTTTATGGTCATCGTATAGGTCATCAAGTTGAGGACTTGATCATGAAACCCTATAAGTAAAAGATGACATAAATTATGATTGTCCCTAGTCGAGGTTATTGAAGTGGGGCACAATAACCGCGCGAGACTAGTATGTGAGGTGACTGTTAGACTAAGTTTCATGGAGTCAATGATATGATTATCACAGTCAGTCACATAGATATATGTTGGTGAACATATGATCGGACATGACCCGCTTAATGAGAACTCCACAGGATAGTTATATCAGTGTCATGGGAGGTTCTCATTACGACTATAGAGTATAGTCCTTAGACCTGAGTTCATCATGCTTTCTAGCATATGAATTGGTGCGTTTTGACCTTGTCAAACGTCGTTCCGTAACTGGCGGCTATAACGGCATTGCTTATGCGTATCATGAAGTATGTGTAGAAACAGGGATGGAACAAGATGGGATTTGTCCCTCCTGGATAACGGGAGATAAATATCTCAGGGCCCATCGAAGATTTGATACTGAGAAAATGCATGGCCGTGCTCAAACGAGGTGATTGTCAGTCGTTTGTTTTATCAGTATAGATCAGGAATTCGATGAACGTGATGTTGGCTATAATAAGGATGACACAGTCTCTTGCCTTATGCCATATCGAGATATAGAGACGAAGGGATTGTAGGAATAGGTGATTCCAGTACAAGTGGGAGATTGTTGGGATTATGTCCTGAAATCACATTGTACTCACTCTAGAGATAGTTGTATTGTCGAGATCGGACAATTCATGTGATACTGGGTAATCATAATGTTTTGCTAGAAACCGCTTATGATAAATGAGTTGTAACTCATTTCCAGTATCGTGTGAACCTACAGGGTCACACACCTAAGCAAGTTGGACTTAGCTCTGCATGGGATTGATCATTGGCATATGGTCTGATCGATGTGTATTAGATACACATTGAATTTGAGTTTCAAAGGGGTGTATCGATCGACACCATTGGGTGCGTCGGTCGATACAAGACGTGTGTCGATCGACACCAGTGGGTGTGTCGGTCGACACAATGGCGAAACCGAAACTGATGTTTCGGTTCACCTCGAGGTCAATATATAAACATGTATTATAGATTCGACCGAGGGGAGAGGAACAGTGCGTCGCCCAGACAGTTTTTCTCAGAGAGAAAACACTGAAACCTCTAGAAACTCAGCTCCCAGGAGATCCGAGCCCCGGTACTAGCATCCCGGCGGATTCCAGCTTGTGTGCGTGTGGACTGAAGTAGAGGCGCAACATCTGAGGCGCTCCAGAGATCTCGATTATCTCATTCATCTTCCGCTGCCAGAACAAGGTAAACGCTAGATCTATCCATGATTCAATTAACTAGATCCTAGGCTATTTGGAACTCGCGAGGATTCTGAATCTGGTAGAACTGGCTTGAAGTTCCAACATGTTAACCTTTGCTTGATCTATTAAACACAGGAAAAACGTACGGTCTGGATTCTAATATTAAGATTCGGGCATTAAATATGATCTGTCGATTTTTTATAAATACTAATTTGCCCTTAAAGAAAATTTAAAATACCCCTCTATTCTAGTTGCACAAATTGTAAATAAAACATACCCTAAAAATTAGTTTCTCAACCACTACAATTTTTTTAATAGTTAGAGAAATTAATATACTCAGTGGTCAAGAAAAGAACCTTACTATAGGTAACATCACATTTAAGTCCAAGTCACAGACCTTACTATAGAAATTTTAGGCAGTTGTACTGATTATTTGAACAAAAGTTACCTTAAGAACAAACTAAAAATGGGCGTTGCACAGAACATAGAGAGGAGGATGACATGTGTTGATAACAAACAATATTTGTAGTGTTTCTTTATAAGATTTTGTTTTTGTTTTTATCGTAGAAAGTAAACAATTAAATTAAAGACTAATAATCGTTGTGCATGTGGAAATTAAGAGATTAATTAACATGTATGTAACGATAACAATCTTTAACGCTTGAGATATCAGTGCATTTGTCATGAGTATCAAACCAACCATGTGTGTTTTGCTTAATACAAATTTTATCACATACATCGTCGTCGCACGGTTTCATTTTCAGTGAATATCCACACCATTTCCCTGTCGGCATAAGGAGCATCGGAGTTGATCCTCCATTTCCTATTTCCATCTCCACATGAATATTAAAAACTAAAATTATATAGATAATATCAAACTATACTAAATAAATCGACACATGTAAATTTTACATAAATGAAGATAAATGATTATTGCCGGTAGAGAAGAAGATAGCTAGCACAAGAAGAAACATTACCAAAATTCTATTCATATTTATTTTTGGTATGTTGTTTGTAACTGTTTTTGTTGTTGTTGTTGTTTATAAAAAATATTGTTGAGTTGATTAAAAAACAATGTAGAAGATGATTATATATACACACACACGTGATCGGCTCTACTAAACATCATCAACTGAAAGGTTGATCTTGACCATTTACTGCTGTTTTGATTTGTTTCCAATTTGGTTTGGCAAATCCGGAATTTATTTTAAACAAAGAAAACAATAATACTAATGTACATAGATCTCTATAAATTTCAGAAAATCAGAAAAATATCACGTCTTCCATAACTGTGGAATCAGTCATTGATTTTTTGATAGAAAAACAATAATACTAATGTACATAGATCTCTATAAATTTCAGAAAATCAGAAAAATATCACGTCTTCCATAACTGTGGAATCAGTCATTGATTTTTTGATAGAAAACTATAAATTTAAGTATTACTATACAACTCTCACTAAAACTTAAAAATAACAAAATTCAATCTAAATATGGTACATTACTAAAAAATTGTTTGGTCAATTACCTAATCCATATTAACAAATCTAATTAATTAATTGATAGAAATTATTAAAAAGTGCTAAGGCTCTCAGCCACACGGAGGGAAAATGTTGGATATGAGTTTAGCATCCATTATAAGTTCATTGGAAATTTTGCCAATTCAACAATTTTTCTGGACCCAAAAAGACAAGCCCGCTAAGGAGTCAAGCGGCCCAACAGGAAGTCAACCATCCCACGCTATAATTATGACCTTTCACTCTTCATTTTAGACAAATTATATTTTGCGAAGGCTACGAGCTACTCTTATAAAGCTCCGAGTTCAAGCAGCATTTAGGGAGCACGTCATTCGACGGACTCCCACCTCGTACAATCATGTTCATTGTTCGGCTTTAGCCTTATTATTAATAGAAAAGTTTCCGACCTCACTTAAAGTTTATCTCTCACCTCGTAGTTCAGACTTTTCTGATCGTAACCCGACTCTTTTGGACTAGATCGAAATTCCATAACAACAATTGGCGCCGTCTGTGTGGACCGAGAAACTTTTCTACATTGTAAGACGGAGTCGAGATGACATGGCCACTTTTAACCGGTAAAAACTCCAAACAATTCGAGCAAACTCCGAGCTCGCTCCCCCTGAGCTCGACCTCCCCGAGCCTGACGGAGGAAGCACAGTCCCCAGTCTCACCAGTAGATGCTCCAGCTAACCAAACCAGGGTAACCGGCACCGACCAAGACGAAATGCATTCAGACAGCCAAGACTGGGTCGTCTCCTCCCTCATAAAAATCCGGATGACACAAATCGACGAGCTGACTCGAGACAATAACACCCGCTTCGACATGCTCACGAGCAATCAAGACACATGATGGGAACGAATCAATGACCTACAAACTATCAGGCGTCAAACACCCCAAGCAACTGGGGACCCCATTCCGCGGCTCCAGAGGGTCCTATTCGGCGAAACGCCAGCTCCAAACACTGAATCAAGCAGACGACACCCGTACCTCCAGAACCATCACCGACCGGATTCGCTCAAGGCCAAGCGGAAGCCAGCAGAAAGAGCGAGCTCGAGTCACTCAAGATGCAGTTAGACTACATGACATCAAAGGTTCATAAGGCGACAAGCTCGGCCCCCAAATAGACCGAGTCCTGAAGGAGACAAAAAATACACTCTTTACGACCAAGATAACAAGAACACTAATCAGACACCCCGGGAAAATCAAGCTGCTTACCTACGAAGGGAACTCAGACCCCCGACAGTATTTGACAGCTTTCATCATCGCCTTGAGACAAGCTTAGTTTGCGCCCGAAGAGCGTGACACCGGCTTCTGCCAACTATTCGTTGAAAACCTGAGGGGTGCAGTCCTCAACTGGTTCTTGCGTCAGGAAGAACATTCTATTGACAACTACCATCAATTTACAACTACCTTTCTCAAGTATTACCTCATGTTTATCCAGGAGGGGGCTCAAGCGCTGACCTCTGCTGTGAGCAAAGGACCAAAAAAACCCCTCAGGTCATACATCAATAGGTTCAAGGTGATCATCTCAATAATCACAGTAACCGATAACAAGGGACTCCCGACGTTGCGAAACAGAATCTAGTAAAAATAACCATTCCGTGACGAGCTGGCTATAAACAAACCGCAAACCCTCGAAGACGTACTTTACCGAGCGGCCGTCTTCATCAAGATAGAGGTGGAGAAGGACCTGCTCGCCAAGAAATTCGCCTCGGATAAGAAGGGGAAGGACCCGACGCTCGAGTCCCTCGTCAACAAAGGAAAGAAAGCAACTACGTGCTACGTCAGCGAGCAACATACAATCCAACAACATGGACGTAACGAGCCAAACAACAAACATAATCGACCATGGAACAAATACGTGCAAAACGATGATCAGGAGAAGGCTTTCTGTATCTTCCATCAGCGCTCTGGACATATCACCGCAGAATGTCGACACCTCCAAAGCCTCTTGCTCGGCAAATATCAAAAAGGAGTAACGAACATAACGAATTGGAACGCGCCAGCAACACCCCCTAGGAATCGAGAAACACCGCGACAACTCAAAAACAAGGGGGACCGGTTCAAGCTCATCCAGGAGGAAAAAGCGAGGCAAGCCGACAACCAAAGGGCAGAGCAGGGAGACATTGAAACGGAACCATGAAACCGAACTCGCGACAACGACGAAGAAGAGACACCCACGCCCAGAAAACGCATCAACATGATCATGGGGGGGGACTCCCAACCTGCAACGATTCAACAATGTCAATAACGGCTTACAGCTAGAAAGCCGATACGCACCAATGGTGGAATAGGAACATCACCGACGAGCTGAAAGCCGGAATTGAGACACCTTCACTGCGGAAGATGAAGAAGGCCTCGACAAACCACATAACGACCCGCTCATCGTCGAACTTCTGATCGGCGACTGCGAAGTCACCAAAATTCTGATCGATATGGGAAGCTCGGTCGACCTCATATTCGAGGAAACCCTGGAAAGGATGGAACTGCGGGACTATAAGATGAAACGTTCGGAAAAGCCCCTCACTGGGTTCGTTGGCGATACGACTACCACGATCGGGATGATAAAGCTGCTGGATCCACGCCATGAGGGTGGTACCCTCGACCTACCACCAATGCGTAAAATGCTCAACCCCACGAGGAATCTTCACACTTTGAGGCAGCCAGAAAATCTCGAGATACTGCTTCACAGTAGAGCGCAAGATAAGACAGACATCATGCCTCATAACCGAGCAGACGGCCACCACCACGATATCAGAAAAACGGGCAAGACTCGCCCCTCGGCTGAGTATTCGCCCCAGCAAGCCCCGTCTCCTGAATGAAGCAATAAAAATATATATTGGTAATCGAGCTCCGGCTCAAGACTTGTAAAATAAAGAACTACGCTCTGCTTGATATCTCCTCGGAGAGTACGTAGGCAACCTCTCCGAGGTGCAGCCATATCTATATTTAAATCCAACAATTAGTCCCCAGCACTTAACCATCTCTTTTTAGATATAACTACGCTCTCCAGCACTTAACCATCAACATTCTGGCCAAATGATTGATAAAATAAACATGTGTCCCATGCACAGTGACATTGAGTCACATCGTCGATTTAAGCGACCTCATGCCGAGGACAAACCTGCATAAGTTCTTAGAAAAAGTTTCGTAAGCCGAACCTCCTTCGCACAACTATGTTCAATGGCTTCATAGGGTAAGCCGAGCACGTACCCGCACCTAGAAAAATCAAACAAATGACGAGATAAGCCGAGCCAAAGCTCGCACACACAAACATTTGTAAAAAGTGGGCGAGCACTGTTTTGATCCGAGAAAATCAAAAACTGAATAAGCCGGGCACGTACTCACACCTAAAATTTGGTCTCGCCCGAAGCCGAGAAACGCCTCTCATTCGCTTAAACGAAAAATAAAGAGAGAAAGAGACAAACACAAATCGAAAACAAACAAAATCTTTCCTTTATTTTATTCCATTCTTGTCGAAATTACAAGGAGATACACACAAAACAACAACAAAGGGAAATCTAATTTCTTGAAAGACGATTTGGTCCGAATCGGAGCTCATGTGCTGAGCCTGATTTTATCCAACAAGGAGCCGAGCTCCTTTCTTGAAAGACGATTTTGACGTCTGTTCCCGGCATGGCTATCCTTGAAAGGGAGAAGCCCAGCAGTGAACATCGACGAAACAAAGCCGGGGAGGATCGTCATGGGGTAAAAAATACTGGAAATGCCGACCTCAGCACACCTAAAAGGTCGACCGGTCTCTGGAGCCAGACCCCATGGTTCCCCTGGACAGTCTGACGTGGACAACCCCTTATAAAGGAATATCTTCCCTTACGCGGAGGGAGGAGAGCTAATCCGACACCTCGTCCGTTGCCCTGCAAACACAAAAGAAAAAGGGATAAAGGTGTCAGGACGAACAACCAATATCAAGGCAAAAGAAAACACAAAAAACAACAACAAACAAAACACTTACGCCGAGATCGACAAGATCAAGAAGGGACAACCATTATCACATTACAGAAACCAATGACGCATCAGACCCTCTCAAACGGAGGATCTGTGTGTCGCCCTTAAGTTTCGGAAGTGCGACAAATTGGGGCGGCTATCGATACATCTTCACATATCGACAAGCCCCCACTTCGCAGAAAAAATACGAGCCCACTCGAGAACGACTAACCTCGAAACTCCTGAGGTCGAGGACGACCAAAACAAAAGAAGAATGAGAGACCCATCGGCAGAGCGTCCTTGCTATCACGATCCACAGGGACTCAGCCTTTCGCCGACCAGAACTCGAACCTACTCCGGAATATGAGGTGCATAAGAAAGAAAGAGACTCAAAAAATCAAAGAAAAGAAGAAAGCAAAAAGAAAAGAAAGCCGAATAATGAAAGATTCAAAGAAGGAAAGACAATATTTATAACCAAGGAAAGCATCGCTTACCAAGAAGCGTATTCAAAGCAACGCGACGGTTACCAACGCAACATTTAATGAAAAACGGCGGTCCACTTTCCCAAAAATACGCAAAGAAGTTATTAAGAAAAAATAATGACGCATGGATCAAGCCTAAAAAATTGAAGGACACGTCTACCGAAATACATTGAGATATTTCTGTATGACTAGAGACAGCAAGCAGGATCACCTCTACAAGCAGAAGCAAGAATCCAAGCACTAACTCATCAAACAATCACAAAAAGGGGGAACGGAACTCGAACAACACAATGGTCGAAAACCGCAAAATATCAAAGCCTCTAAAAGATAAAAAAAACAAATCCCCAAAAACGAGACACTTTTCATACAACGGTCAAAATACAAAAAATCTAAGTATTACAACAAGAAAACTATTTTGGAGGATCGGCAGACGAGGAGCAGCTACAACTTCAATTATCGGAGACGTCACAATCACCCATTCTTCGCCTTACAACGATCCTTCAAGAGAAGTAGTACTACTCGATAGACCATGAAGAGGTGACATGCACAGGACATCGGGATCCAAGATATCAGGTCGCAGCTCGTCGACCTCTTGCTCCATGCGGGGTTTTTCCTTCTCGAGCTGAGCAATTAGTACAGGAGGGACCGGCACGCCAATTCCCGCGAGAAATTGATAAGCACCAAGGATGCCAACCACCTGGTTCAGATCCAGAAGCTTAGAAGAATAACGCTCTCCTTACTCCCTCTTCGACCTCAACTTTTCCAAGAGATCACAAGCCTTCTTGTGCAAAACCTCTTGCTCACCACGAATACGCTCGCCAAAGGAAGCACGGAGTTCGTCACGCTGAGAAATCAAACGGTCGATCTCCGACCTAAGAGAACCAGCCTCACGATAGGCCTTGCAAAGAAGATCGCGTTTCTCATCTTCAAGATCGACCAACCTCTTCCCGAGATCCACAGCCTTTTGCTTCTCCGAAGACAGAGCAGCAGAAATTCCCTTCGCCTCATCGAGCTCCTTGCGGACCTGTTTCAACTTTCGAGCAGAGCGTCAACCTGCTCCTTAAGAATTCCCTCTGTCGACTTGGCCTGGCTTCTCTCGGACTCACACGAATCCTTGGGCTGGTTCAAAATAGCAATGAACTACACAAAAAATAATAATCAGTCCAACCACCCAAAATATATACGTCAAAGTAGAACGCATACCATTACAAGGTGATGACTTAGCTCTTCCTGAAGATGGGGCTTATGCATCTCGGAGACAGAAACCAGCTCCTTGGGAGGACCTACCGCAATCTTCTGAATAAGATTGGCGCATGACAACTTGTCACTCACCAAGGGGTCCTTCCCCTTATGAAGAAACGACCAAACAGAGTCCCAAAAATTTGGATCGACACTATCCGGCCTAAATGTCGGATCATCAGCACGAACGGAAGAAGGAAGAGGAGACAAACCCGAAGAGCGATCGACCTCGTTCTCAGTGTGTGACCTGCAACTTTTGACTCCTGCCCGGCGACACAAGTCACCATAAGCCTCATAAGGCATAACGTATCGGTTCGCGACTTCTCACCCAGAAACCGTCTCCCGACCTTTATCAGCCTCCTTATTTCGATCTGCCTCCTCCCCCTCAACCATAGCTTCTCTGCCTTGTGCGGCAACAGGCTGCGTGTCCCCCTCAACAGCAGAGGGTTATTCCCGAGGACGATCACCGGAGAACTTACCGCAGCCAAAGATCCCTCATCACCACCACCAGACATCCTACGACTTTTTCTAAACAAACGAGGAGACGATGACTCACTTTTCGGATCCAACAAAGAAACCGACACCAAAAACACTGAACAACAAAGAAACGTGTCAACAGGGACACCTTCCCCATCTCTCTAAAAAAAGAGGAGGGAGAGGGGAATACATATACTGAATCAATCTTCCTAAAACAATCACGGACCTTCCGATCAAATAGAGCGGTGGCCTCTTTATTCTTCGATAAAGGCAGTTTATCCCAACCTTAGCCTTCAACTTTGCTAAATCCCTGGAAAAATCCATAGACCGATGGCCCGAAGTAGAACGAACTGCGAAACAAGAAGAAGAAAAGAATATGAGATAGTCAATATCAATAAACAAGCACAAAACAAGAGAAAACTACCAGGGTGATAGTTCCAGGCCGATCTGAAAACCCTGCTCGTATCAAACGTCAACGCGATGTTAACCCGCGCAAAGAAATAACTATCCTACCAATCAGAAGTCTTGTTCGGAGCAGCATATATGACCGTCAAATGGCGACCGGGCCTGAACCATACATTAAAGGTCCCAGACGTCTCCCCTGATTAATCGAAATCGATGTCAGCTCCTCAAAAAAGCTAGTAGACATATCAACTCCACTATCAGCGACAATGATCAACATGCCCAGCATGTTACGAACGGAGGCAAGGTAAAGTTGAGAGAAAGCCATTTTTCTTGCCTCACAATAGCCGACCAGAATTCCAGGAAGAGGGAAAAGAAAATGGCACTCGGTAAACCAACACTCGTATAGACAAATCCAACCAGGAGGAGCATCCCAGGGTCGCTCGCACAAGGTCGGCAACCGAAGCTCAAGACCGGAAACACGGGAGCACCCTTGACGAATGTTACCTAGGGAGGACTGTTCACAAACGGATGAACGAATCACTCTAGGAACAATAGTTTTCCCCTCTGCCGTCTTCCTCTCTTCCGCTGCACCTTCTTCCTCTACCACTCCCTTCGATCTCCTTTTTCCTCCCTTCGAGGAAGTCGCTCTAGGCGACTACCAGGAGCAGCGGCACTAATATTCAAACGACCTCCCGAATCAGCAGTCCTAGCACTATCGCTTCAACGACCGGACTCGTCACCATCACCAGGATTCCGCTCTCCTACGCCAGTGAGCGGTTGGCAATCAGAAGAATTCATCGCAATGGAAACACCGCGAACCCGACGTGGTTTTTGCCCAGCCCGAAACTTAAGAAATTCTACGTCCCCTTTGCTCGGCCTAGATTCGACAGGACTTTCGCCGGACGACTCAGAAAAACCAAAACCGCCGCTACTAGTAGAAGAATTGCAACTAGAATCTACTCGCATACTAGCGAACCCAAAGACAAAGCAACAAGAGCACAACAACCAGAGAAACGGATACAAAGTAA
Organism: Orychophragmus violaceus; assembly: GCA_030180135.1. Lineage (NCBI taxonomy): Eukaryota > Viridiplantae > Streptophyta > Magnoliopsida > Brassicales > Brassicaceae > Orychophragmus > Orychophragmus violaceus. The sequence continues at coordinate 33,698,483 of CM058240.1, forward strand.
AGGACCACAGAGGGAAACAATTACCTGATGAAAGATTACGGGAATCAAAGAGACGAAGATTCGTAAAAAGGGACGGCTTTTACACAAAAACGCAAAATCGCACCTTACGCGGTTCACGTCCTTTCCCTCTCTTAAAACCATGAAAGAATCTGACAGCTCAAGGCGTCGCCAATTGAAGCAAACGACCCGACACTACAAGAAAACAGGTAAATAACGACTGGTATAGCAGTCACACAACAGCCGCTAACTTGACATCTGTGACTGATTTGCGACTAATATTCGTAGACGTAAATCTTGCTTCGCAAAATACTATAGTCGCAAATCAGTCGTTATATTACGACTAAATTACGACCAATTAAAAGGCATCACTTATCAGTCGCAAATCAGTCGCACGTTACATGCGACTAATCGGCAACTGAACTCCAAATATATATTATATTAGTCACAATATAGTCGCAAAAAGGTACGACTATTTTGCGACTGTTATTTTAGCGACCACATTACGACTGTTGTTTGCGACTAATCTGCGACTGTTTGTCGGTTTACGACTAAATTGCGACGGATAGACGACTCAATACCGACTGATGAGTGACTGATTAGTGACTCTTTTCACGAAATCAGCCATTTGGTATTTCTAAATTGTTTCCCTAATTTACTAAACCCTGCATTCAATTATATCCAAATACACATACAAGTACACATACAACATTTTTGAAATATTTCACATTAATATAACATACCATTTATATTCTCAATACAATACCAAAAAATTATACATACATGTTCTTATGTTTGGTTTAGGCTGCCAAAATATTAAACCCTAATAATTTACTACAAGATAAGAAGACCTAGCTGTTATTTTATGAAACTGCTTGAGAATCCATGAAGTCGCAGAAGGCTGGATCTGTTTCGCGGAGAAACTTCTCAACAAGAGACAAGTGATCGATCTTGGTTTGTTGTTGAGCGGCAAGTTTGGCCATCTCTTTCTCGCGATGCGCATTGTAGGCAGCCTGTTCTGCTATTTGTTTTTTAGCTTCTTGTAGTTGTTGTTGCAGAGCCGGAAATGATGAACCACCTCCCACGTGCTTACGCTTGCCGTTGACCAGAGTGTTTTTGAGGCTGCCAAGTACATAAGGACGTCCTCTGTTATCCCTTAATGTGGCATACCCAAAAAAAAATAGTTCATAAATTGGATTAAGAATGGAACCACATACCAAGTAGTGAATAATTTAGTTTACCTCAAGAAATAGGTCATTGTAGTCATAAGTGGTGAGCTTCTGAGGTTGTGCATCACCGTCTTCATTCGCTGCCACAAGCTCAGTCTTCTTTTCTTCCAAACTCTTTGCATAAGCTTCAGCAATGCTCTTCGCCTTTAGATCGACGAAAGTCCCATCTGATTTAGTATGGGTCCTAATAAAGACCTCGCCAATACTTACGAGTCTTCCAAGCTCCTGTTCCTGAAATTTTACCCAAAAACTGTTTTTAGAGTTCAAACCAGACAAGTGAATGTAAATAATGTAACTAGACAAAATCAGATTTTAAATTTAAGGAACTTACGATTTCCTGTTGGATTTGTTCGAAGGACTTCTGGCCAGACAAGTGTATTGCCATACCTAGAACTTGACGCTCAGACTTACGAGCATTAGATGTGGTAATGCTCTTTGCTTTTGCGTCTTCTGTCTCCCAGTGGGCGACCATATCTGTCCACAGTGTGAGGTTTATCCACGGTGGACGCTTACGAGAAGTCCGGGAAGTCGATATCATCCCTTTCTTTCGCTGTTGACATATCGTCTCGAAATGCATTTGGACAGTTCCTAAGATCAAAGGATCACAATGGTGGGTTTTCTACATTTCAATTTCAAGACAGTGTTAGTGAAAACAATACAAATTATATATATAAGAAAAGTAAGAGAAGAGAAACCTTACCGCGAATTCAATGAAGTATCTTTCTTGTCTTTCACGACGAATCACTGTCCAGCTATAAAAAGGCCAATCGAATTTTTATGGTAAATATCCTAGTAATCTGTCCGTCAGTTCTCCCTTGTCACGACCAAACCTGCCCACAAAGAACCAACACTATAACTGAGACTGAACAAATAAATAGAAAATGCAGACTCATCAAGACTCTATAACTCACAACATATTAAACTTAAAAACATACAACTATAATACTCATCAAGACTATAACTCACAACAGACAATGCTAAAAAAAATACAGACAATGCTAATCCCCACAAAAGTTTAGACTCAGAAGACATACAAGAAATAAATCAAAGTGACTCAAAGAAAGAAAAGGCAAAGAAGCATACAAAATCAGTAGCAAAGAAAACAAAAAGACAACCAAAGAAACACTATATATATACACATATGTAAACCACTAACCCACAAGCTTCCAACAGACGTACATATTGCATTCATGTTGTATAGTGTATATAAGGAAATTAATCTTCTAATGTATACATGAAAAGTCTTAAATAGTTAACAAGAGATAAATATAACTTAACAAGATAGATGTAGACTAGAACTTTCTTACTCAATCATATACAGGAAAGACAAACAATCTGAACTAGGGTAACAAGATAGAACCTAAAACAACAAAACAACTCATGATTTTCACTAAGACATAGACTAACATTTGACACTAGGATCTGAAATGTAAATCATGCTTAAACTAAGACATTGCATCCAATAGGAGAGACTGAGAGAGCAAGAATAACTAGTAAACCTTACTAGTTACTATCTCACACGATATGTTCAGACCAAAAATTTACAGAAGCAAGATGAACTGGTCAACATTATTGCCTCTGTGGAGCCACTAGTAAACCTTAATCAACATTATGATAAACAAGTATCATCAAAATGGATCTAGATATTATCAAGCATTACAACAATCGCAACAAAAGCAAGAAAAATCAATGTCAACGACCAATATTATCAAGCAAGCAACAATCACAAGAAAAGGAAACAAGCAAGCAACATTATACGATTTAACTCAGCAGATATCAACGATTTAGAGACACATTGAACGATTTAGAGACATAACAAGTTGCATTGGGCTGAGGTGTGGGAGATAAAACCTGTGTGAACTGATCCCGATTTGGCACCATCAGGAGATCATTCAATTGTTTCAGGAGATCTTCTTGGAGAACTGGCTCAAGATGTGGACCTTCTTCTTCTTCTCCATATTCTTCATCATCGACATTGGGAGCTACTGACGAATGGCTACTCTATCCTTGAGAGGTAGGATGTACATGATCTTGAGAGTACTGAATAGGAAGCGTTGGAGAGCTTTGATGTCGACTGGCGACGTTGCTCTTTAGGGTTTCACGCGATCGAGGTAGAGTGCTCTGAAATATATGTTGCGGCGGTGGGTAGTCGCGGACGTGAGGTGTTGATAAGACGGGGTTTAAGACATGAGGCGAGGTTTGAACTTGGTCGCAATGAGCTCCTGACGGCGTGACTTGGGAGAAATTAGGGTTGGAAGGCAGAGCTTTCGACGGCGGAGCTTCGACCGAACAAGATTTGCTTGGCGGAGGTCCGGTGGAGCGAGCTTGGGATGGAGTCGCTTTCACCGTTGGCGTGAAATCGTACCGGCTTGGTACGTGGGATGATGCTCTCAATGCATTGTTTCCTCCATGTCTCTGTGTGACGTTGGGGATGGCACGTCTCTGATTACCACCGCCGCCGCGTCCCTTCGCCATTGTTTCCGATCGGAGTTAATTTTTGGGGAGAAGGCGATTTTGGGGGTGAATGCGATTAGGGTTCGAGAGAAGAGAAAGTGAAGAAGATTTGGGGAAATCTGAAAATCAAATTGGTTTTAACCAATTGATTGGTTTTCGGATTAAACCAATCGATTTAGGGATTAAACCAATTGGTTTTCGGATTAATTCAAAATTCAATTGGTTTAACCGAAAATCAATTGTTTTAATTATAAATCCTTTTGGTTTAATTAAAATTGATCAATTGGTTTAATTAAAAACCAAATAAACCATAACATTTAAACAAAAATAATTAAACCGATGGTATAATAAACTAATTAACCCATAAATTTAATTCAAAATTCAATTGGTTTAACCAAAAATCAATTTGTTTGATTATAAATCCTTTGGTTTCATTAAAAATGATCAAGTGGTTTAATTAAATACCAAAGAAACCATAACATTTAAACAAAAATAATTAAACCGATAATGTAATTGAACCAATTAACCCATAAAAAATATTCATTATCCAAACTTAATAATATTTAAGAAAGTTGCAAATATAGTGTTCAAATTGATCATAGAAAATCTACTAATACTCTTCGACATCTTCATCATCAGATGATAAAGCATTACATTGACATTCATCTTCTTGTTCTGCATCTCCAACAGCGTAATCGAGATCAATTGGGTGTACATATTGAACCAAATGTCTGACTTTGACATCGTCAATTGTAGTGAGAAGTACAACGTCATCATTTTCTTGCTGCAAAAGAGGTTGTTCCTGAACTTCGTATTCTCCTGAGATATAACTCCTCAGATTTACCTTTACAACATTGAGCCATGAATATTTTGGTTTCCTTGTGTACGGATACGAAATATAGCAAACTTGTTCCGCTTGAGAGGCTGTAAAAAAACATGATTGCAAAATTAAAATATATTGCAAATATATGATTGCAACATATATATATAGACATACCTAGAATAAATGGTTCATATTTGTTGTATTTCCTCGATTAAAGAACGTCAATAACACCTCCATTGCTCTTCCGAGTGCCTCTCCCAATAACAGGGCCATACCACTTACACTTAAAAGTGTGATTTTTAGATCAATCATCCCCTCATACTCAATTGGAATAATTCTCCCCTTTAACACATACCCCATGGTTACATGTCTTCCGTCCCTCGCCGTGTTTCTTTGTATGGAACAAATATCCTCTTGTGAAATACATAGGCCATGTTCTGGCCTTATTCACGGGTCTATTTACAATCTCTTTGACCCAAGGAGGAAAATGAATTGTGGCGTTCCAGTAAGTAACCTGCATGTAGCTATACATTATTCACGGGTCTACATATATTTTATATACACTATTATGTAAAGAGTTGTTTTTAGACATACATAATATTTTACCCATGTAGAGTATTCTTCAGATCTTTTCATGTCAACTTCTTCTTCGGAGAGTTCTCAATATTTTGCAGAAATATAATATTCGAACATACTATATAAGATGAATAAATAGAATAGAAATTAAAAAACATCCATATGAAAAAAATAAAGATACGCCAATTTATACCTTTCAAACGCGAGAAAATAATCACAATTTCTGAGAACATATGAATGTGGACATTGATAGTCCTTTTCCGTAAGCCATATTTGGTGCATTTTTTCACTTGGACGACTTACTCGATAAAATATATCAGGTATTCCATCAACATAATATATGGGGGCATCACCTTCATCGAATATTGTTAACCTACGAGGTAAAAAGTGATTAATATTAGAATATATATTTATATATGATATATGTCTACAAACGAGTGTTTACCTTGATTTTGTTTGTATACTTGCGTCAATGTAGTGCTCTGAGAAGTAAGATATTTCATCGTTGAGATATGATTGAACAATCGATCCTGCTGCATATCTTTTGTTCTTTGCTTTCAAAGGGATACATCCACTTATATTGCACATGGCCTCCTAATTCAGCTTCGTAGGAGAGATGTATAGGCAAGTGCTCCATAACGTCAAAAAAAGATGGTGGAAAGATCTTTTCCAAATTGCATATGAGCAAGACTATGTTTTGTTTTAGGATTTGGACCCGACTTTTCTGCAAAGTTCTTGCACATAAGTCACAGAAAAATCCTCCAACACCTAACAAACAGGAATAATGAACAAAGTTAGTATAAGATAGTATAAGCACTTATCATATAACTACAAGTATTAGTACCTGATAAAACAAGGTGGATGTTTCGGTCTAAGAATTTTGCGAAGATAAATGGGAGTAACCGCTCCATAAAAACATGGCAATCGTGACTCTTCATGCCCGAGAAATTTCCATTAACCATATCAACACAACTAGCTAAGTCCGATGCATAACCACCTGGAAATTTCACCGCATGTTTCACACATTTCAATAACTTTTCCTTTGCTTCTTCCGTCAGTGTGTAGGCAGGGAAAGGAGCTTCACCATCACTATCAAGATGTAAGTGTGGTCGAGAACAAAATAGTTCTATATCCCTTTGTGACATGATGGTGTCTTTTGTTTTACCCTTTACATTCATAAGAGTATTCATAATGTTGTCAAAAAAATTCTTCTCAATATGCATCACATCAAGATTATGTCGGAGATTGAGGTCTATCCAATAGGGTAGCTCCCAGAATATGCTTTCCTTGTGCCAGTTGTGCAATGTGCCATAACCAGGCTTCTTCTTTTTATGACCGTTTCCACCACAATTCTTTGTTTTCGGCGGTTGGACACTATACAACCGCTCGTAATAAAGTTGCTGTCCGGTGTAAGACTGAGGTGGATACTCATTCACAGTGTGTTTTCCATTCAAGACTTCTTTTCTATTCTTCCTTAGTGTATGACTACGAGGAAGAAATCTTCGGTGACAATCAAGCCAACATGTCTTCGTCCCATTCTGCAGATAAAACGACTTTGTATCTTCCATGCAAATTGGACAAGACAACTTACCATGTGTCGTCCATCCTGATAACATACCATAGGCCGGAAAGTCGCTTATCGTCCACATCAACACTGCTTTCAAATTAAAATTTTGATGCAAGGATACGTCGTATGCATCGACTTCGGTAGACCACAATTCTTTTAATTCCTAAATAAGAGGTCGGAGGAAAATATCAAGACTTGCTCGCGGATGATTTGGCCCTGAATTCAGAATTATAAGGAAAAAGTATTATGTGTTCATGCACATCCAAGGCGGCAAGTTATATGGAGTCAATATCACAGGCCACAACGAATGATTACGAGACATGACAAATGGATTGAACCCATCTGTACACAATCCCAAATAAACGTTACGAGGTTATTCGGCAAACCGAGGATGTAGGTCTTGAAAATATTTCCACTCTGCAGCATCAGAAGGATGACACATTTCCCTGTCCTTTGCTCGGTGCTCAGCATGCCATCTCATTGCCGTTGCAGTCTTCTCACTCTGATACATTCTCTTCAATCTGCCAGCGATAGGTAGATACCACATACGAGACTCTGCTATTTTGGTTCTACGGTTTCCGTTGTTGGGCTTCCATCTTGGCGAACCACAAAATTGACACTTATCCCACTTTTCATCTTCTTTCCTGAAGATCATACAATTGTTAATACAAACATAAATTGTAAGATACGGGAGACCTAAGTTGCGCATCAACTTTTCTGTCTCATAGTGGGATCCGGTTGACTTGTTTCCGTCTGGTAAATACTCTGTCAAAACCTCGCACCATGAATCCACACACTTTTCAGTCATATTGTAGTCCGTCTTGTTTTTCAAGACCCGCGCGGCTAAGGATAACTGTGAGTGTCATTCACGACAACCATCATATAACGGATTTCTCGCCCCTTCGAAAAAGTCGTAAATTTTTTGGGAATGGTTACCTACCGGTTCTTCAACATTTTGATAACTATCACAATTCACGCTATCACGAAACGCATCATTCACCATATCCACATATCTATCTTCTACGACATTATCCAAATGCGTCATATTAACATAACTCGGTCCTAAAGCCACATCAATTTCCTCCCTATGCTTATACCAAATATAATAATCTTCCATAAATCCTCTACCTAATATATGATTCCAAATTTTGTTCCCCGGGATAACTTTCTCGTTTTTGCAGAAAGTGTAAAGGCAGAAAAACTTACCGCCATTGCTTAGTGCAAAAGGTTGTTTACCTGCAAAAGCCATGAATTGTTCGACCCCCATTTCGAACTCCGCCGAGAAATTTTTCGTCTCTAGATTTATCCTCTTATACATCCATTCCCGAGCATTACCCAACATTATATGAAAAAGGGTTTACGATTTTTTTTTTTTAATTCGTAGATTGGAGTGGTGGAGAGTGAGTGTTAAAGTATTTGTCCGAATGAGGAGAAGAGAGGTCGAATGTTTAATATATAAACCCTTTTGCGACTGATTTGCGACTACTTGATAGGGTCAAGAATTAATTCTATTCTACTGCAAGTGCACAGTCAATGCAATTATAGTATGTAGGGTATCGAATCCACAAGGACTCTAGGAAACGATAGAAATAAGAACAGTCGAGTTAAACTAGGAGAAAGTAGTGAGAACCTAAAAAGCAAAACAGAAAAGTAAATCAGGGTTGCAAGATTGGTTTGAGGGCAATTAACTAAAAGCGCTAAGTCTAGGGAGTTCTCAGGAAATCAGACAAGCAGATAAATTATTCAGTCAGGATCAAATTAAGTACGGTTTTAGAACTCAAACACGGAATTAGAACTAACCAACTTTCGTTGTGAGAATTCTCTAAGTCTAATAGCAGAAATCCAAATTTCTTTGTAATTCCTAACAGATTAAACTAGCCTTAAGTTCAGGTTCGATATGTTCACAATTCAATTAAACCAAATTTCTTTGCGAGTAATTAAATTGCTCAACCTAAATAGTTCAGATTCTAAATCACACTTTCGTGTCAATTTAACAACCTAAGATCTAGATTCTAAGTGATCAAGTTAGAAACTGGTGTTAAGCAAAATTAAGGTTGAAGAACAAATATGATGTGAATCCTTAACTGAAATAAATAAATCTAGAAAGTCATGAAATCCCTATGAGAATTCCTAAACCTAACTATGAATCTACTCAGACATGGAATATGAAAACATAATCAATAAATTAATAGATTGCATAAATAAAGAGTAAAGATAGGGGTTCGAAATCTTCTCCAAAAAGCTGGAAGCAGTACACGATTAGATCAGCCCCAAAGCTCTAGAAATCTCTATGCTCAAAGTCTAAAAGCCTAAGTAAAAAGTCTGTCAAAGCGTATCTAAAAACTGATGTAAAAACCTAATTATATAAGCTAATCACGTCTTGGAGCTTCTTTGTAATTATCAGGAACTTCTGGGCAAAACTGTGAATTCTGCATTCTTCATTAAACCGCCGAGGAAGGCCCATCTCGCTAGTGTGTCGATCGATGCACCATGTGTGTCGATCGATGCATTACTCTGTTTTGGACAGTGAACTCTATCTCTCGGGTCAAAGCACCAACATGCTCCAAAAAGCTCCATAAACTCTAATTCTGCTCCAAACGTGCTAATACCTGTAAAAGACTCTAAAGCAACACTAAAAGACTCTAAAACACACTTATATCATGGTCTAAAAGCGGTAAAAACCATGATATATCAACTCCCCCACACTTAGCCTTTGCTTGCCCTCAAGCAAAACAGAGAACTAAAACATGGTGAAGAGGTTTGAAAACTTTCAGAAACTCTTTTTATCCTAGAAGCAACAACACTCAGATTCCCCTTAGTAAGCCACAAAAAGAATCACCTGCAAGACATCAAGACCAACATATACTTCCCCCACACTTAGCAACTGTCCTAAGTAAACTCCACAATCACATTCAAGCATTCAAATTCACCCTACTGACTTCTATAAGCTATTAAGTGCGGTCTCACCTAAGGATTATCGATCAAAGGGTACATGAATTCTTACTCTGTCAGTTCTAGACCACCATACTATCTTTTTCTGGTTCCTTTCTTCTCTTTTCGCTTCCTTAGAAATCTGATTTTTCCCCATTGGGTATCATTTTATTTTTTTTATCAGTGCTCTTCCCGTTATGGGGTGTACTTTGGACACATTCCATGAATGCACAGGAGGTAATAGTGGTAGCTACTACTCCCGTGACCACTTCGGAGCTACTAGCTCATCCTCAGTTTATTATTCTTTTTTTTTTTACTTTAAGAGAAGGGGAGAAGGGAACCTTACTCAGACAGGTTTACAGGCTGTGTCAGAACTAACAGAGGAGTCCGACTCAAGGTATACCAAGCCCTTAGGTGAGAAAATTAAGTCAAATTAAGGGTGAAGTCAGTAAAGGATCCTCTGATACCTGAAGTGATGTGGGTGTCCTCAGTTGGCTGATCCGTGTTGGGGTTTCTAATAGTCATAGATAAATCCTGCAACTTCATCCCAATGGTCACTTAAGTTCCTGCAAGTGTTGTTAACTTCTCAAAAATTCATTGTTTCTTACTTAAACTGTTTTGACTCAATAAAACAATTTTTTTTTGAAAAATAGGACTGACTCTAAGAAAACAGAAAGATAGAAGTCAGTACCACCTCCCCCACAATTGAAACACGCTGTCCCCAGTAGTGTCAAGCTAAGGATCGGTAAAAGAAACAAAAAATGTTAATGGATGAGTTAAGTTCTGTCTGATTTTTACCTGTATCGCTAATGCATTGATCGTTACGCATAAAGGCGACGATCGTTGCAAGGCGATTGCAATATGAGTCGATCGTTGCTCAGGTCCGCAATGATCGCTGCAATGCGATTTTCGTGTTGTGACGATCGACACACAGGATCGTGTCGATCGTTGCATTGCGATTCGTCGGAACCTGCAGACAAAACTCACCAAAACCAAAAACAAACGTAAAATCCTAACAAAAACACCAAAAATGAATAGCAAAAACAAAACAGTGGGTTGCCTCCCACTCATCGCTCTTTTAGCGTCAATAGCTTGACATTCTAGCTCAATTAGACAGAGGGTGCAACATCCAGAGGCAGAATCTGACCTCCTAGAATCTCGGCCTTAGCCCAATAATGCTTTACTCTCTGTCCATTGACAGTAAATTCCTTACCTTCCTGGCTGATTAGAACGACAGCTCCATAGGGACGTACCTCCTTGATTGTGAAAGGAACAGACCACCTTGATCTTAGCTTACCTGGAAAAAATTGCAAACGAGAGTTATACAAAAGTACCTGATCATTAGGCTCAAATTGTCTACAGACAATCTTCTTGTCATGATAAGCCTTAGTCCTCTCCTTGTACAACTTTGTGTTCTCATAAGCAAAATGTCTAATCTCATCCAACTCATTAAGTTGCACCAATCTCCTCTCTGCAGCAGACTTAAGATCGAAGTTCATCTGCTTCACAGCCCATGCTGCTTTGTGCTCAAGCTCTACTGGAAGATGACATGCTTTTCCATACAACAAATGAAAAGGAGTAGTCCCAAGTGGTGTTTTGAATGCAGTCCGGTAAGACCATAGTGCATCATCCAACTTTGCTGCCCAATCCTTCCTTGTTTTCCCAACTGTCTTCTCTAAGATCTCCTTGATCTGTCTGTTAGAAACCTCGACTTGTCCACTAGTCTGAGGGTGATAAGGAGTAGCAACTCGGTGATGAACTCCATGCTTCTTTAGCAGCTTCTCAAAGACCTTATTAATGAAATGAGATCCTCCATCACTAATTACTATCTGAGGTACTCCAAATCTAGGGAATATGATGGTCTTAAACAGCTTAATAACCACTCCAGAATCGTTGGTCGGACTAGCTATTGCTTCTACCACTTAGATACATAGTCCACAGCAACCAAGATAAACTTATTCCCATAGGATGAGGAAAAAGGACCCATGAAATCTATGCCCCAGCAATCGAAAACCTCGACCTCAAGAATAAAATTCTTAGGCATCTCATGCTTCTTACTGATTTTCCCTCTCCTCTGACAGGCTGAGAAATAAAGGAATGAGCATCCGCAAACATTGTAGGCCACCAGAAACCTTCTTGCAGAATCTTAGACACAGTCTTGAAAGTAGCAAAATGTCCAGCATAATCTGATCCATGACAGTGGAATAGGATATCTGGAACCTCTGATTCAGCAACGCATCTCCTGTAAAGACCATCCGAACAGTGCTTGTAGAGATAAGGCTCATCCTAGTAGTATCGTCTGAGCTACCTGAAGAACTTCTTCTTTGCATACCCCTTTAAATCATCTGGCTCAGTCTCTGCAGCCAGGTAATTAGCTATATCTGCGTACCAGGGTCGATCGGTGGTTGTGACAGCATCAACTTCGAAGTCGTAGTCTCCAATTCGAACCTTGAAAGGTTCTGGGCTCGTATCCGTGCTGCAACAATCGTCACGTAAGATAGAATCGATCGTCGCAGTCTCGACACATGCATCGATCGTCACAGATGTGGCATCGATCGACGCAGTGCAATTAATCCGACAGTTTTGCAAGTTTCCGTCCAAATCCATCTGAAATACTGTCCCGATCATATTGATGTTCTCCTCAGGCAAGAAATCATTAATGGGCACGTCTTCCTCAACCAGCATCCTTGAAAGATGGTCAGCAACTCCATTATGAACTCCCTTCTTGTCCCTCACTTCAATGTCAAACTCCTGAAGCAACAGAATCCATCTCAACAATCTATGCTTAGCATCTTTCTTCTGCATAAGATACTTCAGGGCTGAATGATCAGTGTGTACAATCACCTTGGAGCCAACAAGATAGGGGCAGAACTTCTCAAATGCAAAGACAACAGCCAACAACTCCTTCTATGTAGTGGCATAGTTTCTCTGTGCATCATCTAGTGTCCTACTAGCATAGTAAATAGCATGAAGCTTTCTGTCCTTCTTCTGCCCCAGAACAGCTCCTACAGCGTAGTCACTCCCATCACACATAACCTCGAAAGGTAGATCCCAATCTGGCGGCTGAACTATAGGAGTACTCACTAACGCCTGCTTGATCTATTCAAATGCAGTCTGACAATCTGCATTGAACTCCAACTTGGTGTCCTTACACAGCAAACCAGTTAGTGGTCTAGCAATCTTACTGAAGTCCTTGATGAACCGTCTATAGAAACCAGCATGTCGAAGAAAGCTCCTCACAGACTTCACATAATCAGGTGCATGAAGGCTGGTCATTATCTCAATCTTATCGCGGTCTACTTCGATCCCTGCTTTAGACACTTTATGTCCAAGTACAATGCCATCTCTGACCATGAAATGGCACTTCTCCCAATTAAGAACTAAGTGCTTCTCCTCGCATCTAGCTAGTACCTTGCATAGCTTATCCAAGCACTCATTATAAGATGACCCGTACGTAGACTGAAAAGTCATCCATAAACACCTCCATAAAATCCTCAATCATATCATTGAATATGGACATCATGCATCTCTGGAAGGTGGCTAGTGCATTACAAAGTCCAAAAGGCATCCTGCGGTATGCAAATGTGCCGTATGGACAAGTAAAAGTAGTCTTTCCCTGATCCTCTGGATGGATGGGGATCAGGAAGAAACCTGAATATCCATCGAGGAAGCATTAGTAAGGGTGATTTGCTAACCCCTCCAGCATCTGATCAATGAAAGGTAAAGGGAAATGATCCTTCCTTGTCGCGGCATTGAGCTTTCTGTAATCTATGCACATCCGGTGTCCAGTCACAGTCCTTGTAGGAATCAGCTCGTTCTTCTCATTCTTCACTATTGTAATTCCACCTTTCTTAGGTACTACATGGACTGGACTAACCCAATCGCTGTCTGAAATTGGATAGATGATCCCAGCATCTAGGAGCTTCATGATCTCCTTCTTTACCCCTTCCTGTAGATTAGGATTAAGCCTCCTCTGATGCTCAACAGATGTCTTAGACTCGTCCTCAAGATGTATCCGATGCATGCAAAGCTCCGGAGAGATACCTGAAATGTCATCAAGAGAATAACCAAGAGCTTTGCGATGCTTGCGCAGCTTTCTTAGCAGTAAAGTGAGCTCTGCGTTGTTCAAACTAGCATTAACAATCACTGGATATATCGAATTAGGTCCAAGAAATGCGTACCTTAGCCCGGATGGAAGTTTTTCCAGCTTAATTTTCAGAGCTTTTTCCTCTGCCCAGTCTCTGTCGACTTGCAACGATCGATGCTTAAGCTGTGTCGATTGATGCAAAGTTGCATCAGACACATCTAACTGCATCACTTGCTCAGCAGAATCCATTAGCCTCGCATAACAGATTGCGGGCTCGTCTTGCAGGTGTTCCAGCTCCATTATAGAGCTCAGTAAAGCTCTCTCCAGTGGATCCTCAGCATGTGACTTATGAAAGTATTCTGCAGCCAAATCACTGAGTGTGTCCACATAAAAGGTCTGTCCGTCGATGATTTGTCTCTTCAGCAGTTTTTCCATATCAAAACTCATCTTCAGATCACCCACATTCAGAATTATCTTACTTCTCTGGCAGTCAATCATCGCACCCGCAGTAGCCAAGAAGGGCCTACCCAAAATCAGTGGATCCTTTGGTTCCTCTCCATACTGCAGAACCACAAAATCAGTAGGAATCACACATTGGCCAATCATTATAGGCACATCCTCCAATATTCCTTTAGGAATTCTGATTGTTCTATCTGCTAAACCAGTGAGATCCTAGTGGGAAGGAAATCAGTCATCCCAAGTCTCTTAGCAACAGAGAAGGGCATAAGGTTCACACTAGAACCAAGATCACATAGAGATCTGTTGTAAAATCTCGAGTGAACCCTAGAAGATAGAATGTCTTGCGGAATACTTAGAGGGAAACGATATTGAGGCAAATACCCTTTTGTCTAGGGTTTCTATATTTCGTGTGTGTTAATATTTACAAACCCTTGACCCCTTTATATATTGCCCCAAAACCCGATACAATAGACAATAGAAAAACCCTAATGAGATCTTTTCATTCTCTCGATACAAGGGGAAACTAAACCGCCATAGTGTACCGTCCCTGACATTCCTTGCTCACTCAAGAAAGGCCCCTTTGCAGTACCTTGAGATTTAAGTCACCTTAGAATAACAAACTCCACCTTGACGAAAAATCTCAACAATATCACCATCTGACTTTCCTAACATCTGAGGGGTCGCCATCTTCCTCTAGCACCGGAAGATCTGGAGTAGCTCAAGACAATGTCTGAACTTCCCCGTAGGAACCGGCTTGGTCAACATGTCAGCTGCATTCTCCAACGTACACACCTTCAACAATAAGATTTCTCCAGAAGCTGCTAACTCCCTGATTTTATGAAACCTTATAGCGATGTGCTTTGTCCTTGCATGATACACTTGATTCTTTTCCAGATACATCGCACTCTGGCTATCACAGTGTAGCTGAACTCCACCTTTCTTAACTCCCAACTCCGCCACAAGTCCTCGAACCCAAAGTGCCTCCTTAGCTGCCTCACCCGTTGCCATATACTCAGCTTCCGTGGTTGACATGGCTACAACAGACTGTAACACGGATCTCCAGCAAATAGGTCCTCCTGATAGTGTAAACACATATCCCTTAGTGGACCTCCTATTGTCTAGATCACCACCGTAATCTGAATCAATGATAGGTCTCGAGTTTTACCCTATTCTAACTGCAAGTGCACAGTAAATCAATTGTAGTACTTAGGGATCGAATCCACGAGGACTCTAGGCAACGATAAAACCAAGAACT
This sequence comes from Orychophragmus violaceus, assembly GCA_030180135.1. Classification (NCBI taxonomy): domain Eukaryota; kingdom Viridiplantae; phylum Streptophyta; class Magnoliopsida; order Brassicales; family Brassicaceae; genus Orychophragmus; species Orychophragmus violaceus. The sequence goes on from CM058240.1 coordinate 33,713,861, forward strand.
TAAAGAGATAGAAACTAGGAGAAAGCAAAAAGAAAATTGAATTCTATTATCTAAAAGCAAACAGGAAAGTAAATCAGTAGCAGGTTGTTTGTTTGAAATCAATAATCTAAAAGCGCTAAGTCTAGGGCGTTCTCAGGAAATCAGACAGGCAGATAAATCAATCAGTCAGGATCTAATTAAACTCAGTTCTAGAACTCAAAACACGGATATAGAATTAACCAAATTCCTTTGCGGGAATTCTCTAAGTCTAAGTGTAGTAATCCAAATTCCTTTGCAATTACTAACAGATTAAACCAGCTTTAATTCCAAGTTCGATATGTTCACAATCTAATTAAACCAAATTCCTTTGCGAGTAATTAAATTGCTCAACCTAAATAGTTCAGATTCTAAACCACACTGTCGTGTCGTATTTAGCAAGCTAAGATCTAGATTCTAATTGATCAGGTTAGAACTAGCTTTAAACACAATTTAGTTTGAAGAACATCTATTGATGTGAATCCTTAACTGAATTAATTATATCTAGCAAGTCATGAAATCCCTATGAGAAACCCTAAACCTAACTATGAATCTACTCAGACATGGATGATGTAAACATAATCAATGAAATAATAGATATCATAAAAGAGATTAAACAAGTAAAGGGGTTCGAAATCTTCTCCAAAAATAAGGTGTAGTACAGAATCAGATCAGCCCCCAAAAGCTCTAAAAACTCTCTGCTCTCAGTTATGATAGCCTAATTAAAACTGAAATTAAAAACCTAATTAAATAGCTAAAACACGACTTGGGGCTTCTGTGTAAATATCTGGAACTTCTGGGCACTTCTGCAATATTGGCATTCTTCATTAAACCGCCGAGTCTAGCCCATTCGCGCTGTGCATCGACCGTTGCAGGTGTGCAACGATCGACGCAGTCCTCTGTTCTGGACAGTGAGCTCTATCTCTCGGGTCAAATCTCCAAAATGCTCCAATTAGCTCCATAATCTCCACTTTAGCTCCAAACGTGCGTGTACCTAATAAAACCTGTAAAAGACTCTAAAGAAACACAAAAAGACTCTAAAACACACTTATATCATGGCTTAAAACCGGTAAAAACCATGATATATCAACTCCCCCACACTTAGCCTTTGCTTGCCCTCAAGCAAAACAGAGAACTAAAACATGGTGAAGAGGTTTGAAAACTTTCAGAAACTCTTTTCATCTTAGAAGCAACAACACTCAGATTCCCCTTAGTAAACCACTGAAAGAATCATTCACAAGATATCAAGACCAACATATACTTCCCCCACACTTAGCAACTGTCCTAAGTAAACTCCACAATCACATTCACGCATTCAAATTCTCCCTACTGACTTCTGCAGGTATTTAAGTGCGGTCTCACCTAAGGAGTATCGATCAAAGGCACATGGACTCTTACCTTATCAGCTCTAGACCACCATACTATCTTTCTCTAGTCCATTTTCTTCTCTTTTTCCTTCCTTAGCATTCTGATTTTTCCCCATTGGGTATCATTTTATTTTTTTTTATAAGTGCTCTTCCCGTTAAGGGGTATACTTTGGACACATTCCATGGATGCACATGATATGATAGTTGTAGCTACCATTCCCAGAGACCACTTCGGAGTTACTAACTCATCCTCAGTTTATTATCTTTTTTATTTTATTTTATGGAAGGGGAGAAGGCAACGAAATAGGACAGGTTTACAGGCTGTGTCAGAACTAACAAGGGAATCCGACACAAGGTATACCAAGCCCTTAGGTGAGAAAATTAAGTCAGTATTAAGTTTGAAGTCAGTAAAAGGATCCTCTGATACCTGAAGTGATGTGGGTGTCCTCAGTAGGTTGATCTGTGATGGGGTTTTCTAATAGTCATAGATATATCCTGTAACTTAATCCCGATGGTTACTTAAGTTCCTGCAAGTGCTGTTAATCTTCTCAAAAAATCATTGTTTCTTACTTAAACTAGTTTTGACTCAATAAAACAAATTTTTTTGAAAAACGGACTGACTCTAAGAAAACAGAAAGATCAATGTCAGTAGCACCTCCCCCACACTTAAGACACACTGTCCCCAGTAGTGTCAAGCGAAGGGTTGGCAAAAAGAAAGAAAAAGTTAAATGTTAATGGACGTGTTGAGTTCTGTCTGATTCTTACCTCTGTCGCTCAGGCATCGATCGTTACACTAAGTGCATCGACCGTTGCTAGGCGATTTTCGTGTATGGTCGATCGTTGCTCAGAACCGCAACGATCGCTGCAATGCGATTTCGATCGTGTTGTGACGATCGACACAATACGTGTCGATTGACGCACTGCGATTACTCCGAGACCTGCAGACAAAAACTCACCAAAAACAGAAACAAACGGAAAATCCTACAAAAACACCAAAAATCAAAAAGCAAAAACGAAACAGTGGGTTGCCTCACACTCAGCGCTCTTTTAACGTCAATAGCTTGACGTTTCATTTGATCTAGGCAGAGGGTGCATCATCCAGAGGCAGAATCTGACCTTCTGGAATCTCGGCCTTAGCCCAATAATGTTTCACCCTCTGTCCATTGACAGTGAATTCAGTACCTTCTTTGTTGGTTAGAACAATAGCTCCGTAGGGACGCACTTCTTTGATCTTGAAAGGACCGGACCACCTCGATTTCAGCTTACCTGGAAACAAATGCAAACGTGAGTTATACAAAAGTACCTGGTCGTTGGGTGAAAATTGTCTAGAGACAATCATTTTGTCATGATAGGCCTTTGTCCTCTCTTTGTACAGCTTTGAGTTCTCATAGGCAGAATGTCTAATCTCATCCAACTCATTAAGCTGAACCAATCTCCTCTCTGCAGCAGACTTAAGATCAAAGTTCATCTGTTTTACAGCCCATGTTGCTTTGTGCTCAAGCTCCACTGGCAGATAACATGCTTTTCCATATAGAATATGGAATGGAGTGGTTCCAAGAGGTGTCTTAAATGCAGTTCGGTAGGGCCATAGTACATCATCTAGCTTTGCTGCCCAATCCTTCCTTGTCTTCCCAACTGTCTTCTCTAAAATCTCCTTGATCTGTCTATTAGACACCTCGACATGTCCACTAGTCTGAGGATGATAAGGAGTAGCAACTCGGTGATGAACTCCATGCTTTCTTAGGAGCTTCTCGAAGACCTTATTAATAAAGTGGGATCCTCCATCACTAATCACAATCCGAGGTACTCCAAATCTAGGGAATATGATGGTCTTAAACAGCTTAATAACCATCGAAGAATCATTGGTTGGACTAGCTATTGCTTCTACCCACTTAGATACATAGTCCACATCAACCAAGATAAATTTATTCCCAGGGGATGAGGGAAAAGGACCCATAAAGTCTATGCCCCAGCAATCAAAAACCTCAACTTCAAGAATGAAATTCTGAGGCATCTCATGCCTCTTACTGATCTTCCCTCTCCTTTGACAGACAACACATTGAGAGACAAAAGAATGAGTGTCTTTGAACATCGTAGGCCACCAGAAACCTACTTGCAGAACCTTAGACACAGTCTTGAATGTAGCAAAATGTCCAGCATAATCTGATCCATGGCAGTGGAATAGGATGTCTGAAACCTCTGATTCAGCAACGCATCTCCTGTAAAGACCATTTGAACAGTGTTTGTAGAGATAAGGCTCATCCCAGTAGTAGCGTCTGAGCTCCCTGAAGAATTTCTTCTTTGCATACCCCTTTAAATCATCTGGTTCAGTCTCAGCAGCAAGGTAATTAGCTATATCTGCATACCAGGGTCGATCAGTGGTTTCTACAGCAGCAATTTCGAAGTCGTAGTTCCCAATTCGGATCCTTAAAGATTCTGGTTTCGTATCAGGTTTGCATCGACCGTTGCATGTGCATGTGTCGATCGTTGCTTCCCCAATACTTGCATCGACCGTTGCCAATGTGGCATCGATCGAAACTGAGCGATTATCCCGACAGTTCCGCAACTCTCTGCCCAAATCTGTCTGAAACACTGTACCGACCATATTGACGTTTTCCTCAGGCAAATAATCATTGATGGGAATGTCTTCCTCAACCAGCATCCTTGAAAGGTGATCAGCAACTCCATTCTCAACCCCCTTCTTATCTCTCACTTCAATGTCAAACTCCTGAAGCAGCAGAATCCATCTCAACAATCTTGGCTTAGCATCCTTCTTCTGCATCATATACTTCAGAGCTGAATGATCAGTATGCACAATCACCTTGGAGCCAACAAGATAGGGGCGAAAATTCTCAAATGCAAAGACAACAGCCAACAGCTCCTTCTCTGTGGTGGCATAATTTCTCTGCGCATCATCTAGTGTTCTACTAGCATAGTAGATAGCATGAAGCTTTCTATCCTTCTTTTGCCCCAGAACAGCTCCTACAGCATAGTCACTTGCATCACACATAACCTCAAAAGGTAAATCCCAATCCGGTGGCTGAACTATTGGAGCGCTCACTAATGCCTGCTTAATCTGCTCAAATGCAGTCTGACAATCTGCATTGAACTCAAATTTGGTATCCTTACAAAGCAAAGCAGTTAGTGGCCTAGCAATCTTACTGAAGTCCTTGATAAACCTTCTATAGAAACCAGCATGTCCAAGAAAGCTTCTTATAGACTTAACAGAATCAGGCGCCTGAAGGTTGGTCATTACCTCGATCTTAGCGCGGTCCACTTCAATCCCTGATTAAAACACTTTATGTCCAAGTACAATGCCATCTCTGACCATGAAATGTCACTTTTCCCAATTAAGAACTAAGTGCTTTTCTTCACATCTAGTTAATACCTTACACAGATTATCCAAGCACTCATTGTAAGATGATCCATAGACTGAGAAGTCATCCATAAATACCTCCATAAAGTCCTCAATCATATCAGTGAATATGGACATCATGCATCTCTGGAAAGTAGCTGGTGCATTGCAGAGTCCAAAGGGCATCCTACGGTAAGCAAATGTGCCATATGGACAAGTGAATGTGGTCTTTCCCTGATCCTCTGGGTGGATAGGAATCTGAAAGAAACCTGAGTATCCATTGAGGAAGCAATAGTAGGGGTGATTTGCTAACCTCTCCAGCATCTGATCAATGAAGGGTAATGGGAAATGATCCTTCCTTGTTGCTGCATTGAGTTTCCTGTAATCTATGCACATCCTGTGTCCAGTCACAGTCCTAGTAGGGATCAGCTCATTCTTCTCATTATTTACAACTGTGACTCCGCCTTTCTTAGGCACCACATGAACTGGACTCACCCAATCACTGTCTGAAATAGGATAGATGATCCCAACATCTAGGAGTTTCATAATCTCCTTCTTAACCACTTCCTGTAGATTAGGATTTAGCCTTCTCTGATGCTCTACAGATGTCTTAGACTCGTCCTCAAGATGTATCCGATGCATGCAAAGCTCCGGAGAGATACCTGAAATGTCATCAAGAGAATAGCCAAGGGCTTTGCGATACTTGCGCAGTTTTCTTAGCAGTAATGTGAGCTCTGCGTTGTTCAAACTAGCATTGACAATTACTGGATATGTCGAATTAGGTCTAAGAAATGCGTACCTTAGTCCGGATGGAAGTTGTTTCAGCTCGATTTTCGGAGCTTTTTCCTCGGCCCAGTCTATGTCGACTTGCAATGACCGATGCTTAGCTGGTGTCGATCGTTGCATCGTCGCGTCTGATATTTCCACCTACATCACTGCTTCAACAGAATCCATCAACCTTGCATAGCACATTGCGGGCTCGTCCTGCAGGTATTCCAGCTCCATTATAGAGCTCAGTAAAGCTCTTTCTAGTGGATCTTCAGCATGTGACTTGTGAAAGTTTTCTGCTGCCAAATCACCTAGTTTGTCCACATAGAAGGTCTGTCCGTCGATGGTTGGTCTTTTCACCAGTTTGTCCATATCAAAACTCATCTTCAGATCACCCACATTCAGAATTATTCTACCTCCTTGGCAGTCAATCATCGCACCAGCAGTAGCTAGGAAAGGCCTGCCCAAAATCAGTGGATCCTTTGGTTCCTCTCCATACTGCAGAACCACAAAATCAGTAGGTATCACACATTGGCCAATCATTATAGGTACATCCTCCAATAATCCTTCGGGAATTATTATTGTTCTATCTGCCAAGACCAGTGATATCCTAGTGGGTATAAAATCAGTCATTCCGAGCCTCTTAGCAACTGAGAAAGGCATAAGATTCACACTGGAACCAAGATCACATATGAAGGAATTTCTAGCAGATCCTAATCCAATTAGGCAATCCTAGTCTAAATTCCGAGCCTAGGATCTAAGGTTCATGTAATTGAATCAATGGGATCTCAGAATTACCTGGTGATTAGCAACGGAAGATTTGCAGATAATCGAGATCACGAAGCACCTCAAACGCTGTGCCTCTACTGGTATCCACACGCACACAAACTGGACAGGAGGGATGCTAGTGCCTTTAGAGATCCAATCTCTTCAGAGGTTTCTATTCTAGTTCTGGTGGCTGTGAATTAGGTTAGAAATCAGTTTAGGTCGACCATATATCTTATATATGTCGACTTAAACCATAACGGAATTAACCAACGATTAAACCGAATTAATCTGATTAACCCGCGAGTTGCATCGATCAATGCACTATCTGCATCGATCGACACTGCCCCAGAATATTGATATCGAATGCATATCAAATATGCATTCATTGGATCATTACATTAATGATCAACCTCGTCTTTAACGCCCAGTTTGCTTAGGTGTGTAACCCTGTAGGATCATATAACACTAGCAATGAGTTCTCAACTCATTGATCATAAGTGGCTTCTAGCAAAGCGTTATGACTACCTAGTGTTATGTGATTGTCTCATCTCGACAATACGACTTTCACTTAGAGCAAGTACAATAGATTTCAGGACATTCCCAACAATCTCCCACTTGTACTGGAATCATCTATTCCTTTAATCCCTTTGTAGCTATATCTTAATCTAGCATAAGGCAAGAACTGTGTCATCCTTATTAAGCTAGATCACGTTTATCGAATCCCGATTTGTACTGATAAAACAAACGACTGACAATCACCTCGTTTGAGCGCGGCCACGCATTTCCAGTATCAAATCTTCGATAGGCCAAGAGATATTTATCTCCTGTTATATAGAAGGTACAAATCCCATCTTGTTCCATCCATGTCTCTTTTATATCTCATGATACGCCTAATCAGTGTCTTTATGATCACCAGTTACGGCTGACGTTTGACAAAGTCAAGACGAACCAATCCATATAAGAGAGGACATGATGAACTCAGGTCTAAGGACTACACTCTTTAGTCGTAATGAGAAAATCTTATGACACTCATATAACATCTTGTAGAGTTCTCATTAACGGGTCAAGTCCGATCATGTGTTCTCTAACACATATCTATGTGATTGACTTTAATACACTTATTAATGACTCCATGAAACATAGTCATTCAGTCACCTCACATACTAGTCTCACGTGGTTGTTAATGTCCCATTTTAACAACCTCGACCAGGGACCATTTATAATTTATATCATTTATTGCTTATAGGGTTTCATGATAAAGTCACATACTTGATGACCTATAAAATGTCATAAATTACTTTGGGACAATATATTTAATTAACATAATTAAATAATGCTGAAACAATTTCATTAAAATAACATAACCAAATTATGTTTTACGAACATCAAGTCATAACTAAAAACCAAATATAACTCCCACTGAAAACAAGATCATATCTTAAGAAATCTAATGCCTACAGCAGCAGTGTGAAACTCATGCTTAGGCCTTGGGAGGGGCTTGGTCAGTGGATCAGCTACATTCTCATCCGTCGGGACTCTGCTGATCTTCACATCTCCTCTATTCACAATATCACGCATAATGTGATATCTCCTTTCTATGTGTTTGGATTTATGGTGTGATCTAGGTTCCTTTGCTTGCGCAATGGCTCCATTGTTGTCACAATATAAAGCCACCGGCTCAGAAATGCTAGAAATCACACCAAGTTCAGTAATGAACTTCTTGATCCAAACAACCTCCTTTTCCGCTTCAGAAGCAGCGAGGTACTCAGCTTCAGTTGTGGAATCTGCTACAGTGTCCTGCTTGGAACTCTTCCAGTTGACTGCACCGCCATTCAGGCAGAAGATGTAACCAGATTGCGATCGGAAATCATCTTTGTCTGTCTGAAAACTTGCGTCTGTGTAACCACTTACTACCAGCTCATCACTTCCTCCATACACCAAGAATTTATCCTTAGTATTTCTCAAATACTTCAGAATATTCTTGACTGTTGTCCAGTGACTTTCACCTGGATCCGATTAGTATCTACTCGTAATGCTTAAAGCACAAGCAACATCTGGACGACTACAGAGCATGGTATACATGATGGATCCCAACGCCGAGGCATAGGGAATCCGACTCATGCGTTCTCGCTCAGCAGGTGTCTCAGGACACTGCTTCTTGCTGAGACTTATGCCATAAGACATTGGTATGAAGCCCTTCTTGGAACTTGCATTCTGAACCTGTGTAAGACTTTATCGATATAAGTGTCTTGACACAGTCCAATTAACTTGTTCAATCTATCTCTATAGATTCTTATTCCAAGAATATACGCGGCTTCTCCCATGTCTTTCATTGAAAAACAACTTCCGAGCCAAGCCTTAACAGACTGTAACAACGGAATGTCATTTCCGAGAAGAAGTATGTCATCTACATACAACACGAGAAATGCAACTGCGCTCCCACTAGTCTTCTTGTAAACACATGGTTCCTCTTCGTTCCTGATAAAGTCAAACTTTTTGACTGCTTCATCAAAACGAAGATTCCAACTCCGAGATGCTTGCTTCAATCCATAAATGGATCGATGAAGCTTGCATACTTTCCTAGCTGCATTTGGATCGATGAAACCTTCGGGTTGTGTCATGTACACATCCTCTTCCAGAATTCCATTAAGGAAAGCTGTTTTCACGTCCATCTACCAGATCTCATAGTCATAATGAGCTGCTGTTGCTAGGAGAATCCGAATAGATTTAAGCATGGCAACCGGGGAATAAGTTTCTTCATAGTCAATGCCATGAATTTGTTTGAAACCTTTTGCCACCAGCCTTGCTTTATATATCTGAATATTTCCATCCACATCAATTTTATTCTTGAAAATCCATTTACACTCAATGGGTCTTGCACCATCGGGTAAATCAACCAAATTCCATACTTGGTTCTGTGACATGGATCCCATTTCGGATTCAGCGGCTTTCAGCCTCTTTTCGGAGTCAGGGCTCATCATTGCTTCTTCAAAGTTCGCTGGCTCGTCACTGTCAATGATTAATAAATCATGACAATTGGTTACGAGAAATCCATATCTCTCGGGTTCGTGACGGATCCTTTCGGATCGGCGAATTTCTGGCTCCACAGGCGCGGTTTCTACAACTCTTTGTAGATCCAACTGTTGCTCTTCCACTACGGGTTGAGCATTCTCCTGCGGTTCTCGAACTTCTTCGAGTTGTACTTTACTCCCACTGTTTCTCTTGGAAAGAAACTCTCTCTCAAGAAAGACACAGTTCCGAGCAACAAACACTTTGTTCTCGGATTGGTTGTAAAAGTAGTATGCCTTGGTTTCCTTAGGATAACCAACGAAGTAGCATTTATCAGATTTGGGTTCGAGCTTATCTGTAATTAATCTCTTAACATAAGCTTCACAACCCCAAATCTTCAGGAAAGACACATTCGGAACATTTCCAGTCCACATCTCATGTGGTGTTTTTGCAATTGATTTTGACAGAACCCTATTAAGTGTAAACGCAGACGTTTCTAGAGCGTATCCCCAAAAGGATAATGGAAGAGTTGAGAGACTCATCATTGATCGAACCATATCTAATAAAGTTTGATTCCTCCTCTCGGACACCTCATTCCATTGTGGTGTTCCAGGAGGAGTGAGTTGTGAAACAATTCCACAATCTCTCAAATGATCACTAAATTCTTGGCTTAAGTATTCTCCTCCACGATCTGATCGAAGAGCCTTAATACTTTTGCCAAGTTGATTCTGTACTTCATTTTGGAAATCTTTGAACCTTTCAAAAGATTCCGACATGTGTCTCATTAAATAGACATAGCCATACCTGCTGAAATCATCAGTGAAGGTAATGAAGTATCGAAAATTTCCTCTAGCACTTGTGCTCATTGGGCCGCATACATCCGTATGTATAAGGCCCAATAGGTCACTGGCCCTTTCATTTTGTTTGTTGAAAGGGGCCTTAGTCATTTTGCTCAGTAAACAAGATTCACATTTCTCACATGATTCATAATCAAATGAGCCCAGAAGTCCATCACTATGGAGCTTTTGGATTCGTTTCTCGTTTATGTGGCCCAAACGACAATGCCAAAGAAAAGTCTGATTTGTGTCATTTGATTTGAATCTCTTGGTGTTAATGTTACAGATTTGTGTGCTTTGGTTTAGAACATAAAGCCCATTCTCTAATGGGCTGCTACCATAAAATATATCATTGTAATCAAAAGAACAACATTTATTCTTAATTGAAAACTGATATCCTTCCAAATCCAAAACAGGAATAGAAATAATATTTCTGCTTATAGCAGGTACATAGTAGCAATTATGAAGTTCTAAAACCAAACCAGAAGGTAAAGACAAGTTAAATGTTCCTACGGCTAATGCAGCAACTCTTGCTCCATTTCCCACGCGCAGGTCCACTTGTCCCTTTTCCAACGTCCTACTGTTGCTTAGGCCCTGCATATTTGTACAAATATAAGCACCACAGCCGATATCCAATACCCAAGAAGTAGAACCAGAAGTAGTAACATTTACTTCTATAACATAAATACCTGAAGATGAAGTCTCGAAAGTCTTCTTCTTCTTCTTCTTCTCTTCCAAGAATTTGTTGCAATTTCTCTTCCAATGCCCAAGCTCTTTACAGTAATGGCACTTATCAGTCTCAGATGGGCCCGGCTTGGGCTTCGGGGCTGGCGCAGGCGTGTCCTGGTTCTCAACCTGGACTGCCTTGCCCTTTCACTTGCCTTTGCCAAGTTTCTTAAACTTCTCACCCCTTGTACCATAAGTACATTAGGAGTGCCCTTCTTGATATTATGCTCAGCTGTCTTGAGCATGCCATGCAGTTCAGTCAACGTCTTCGTCAAGTTGTTCATGTTATAGTTCATAACAAACTGATCATAACTTGACGGCAGTGACTGCAGAATGATGTCAGTAGCCAACTCTTGGCTAATGGGACAATCCAGCTTCCCCAGGTTATCAATATAACCCATCATCTTAATGACATGAGGACTGGACTGTCATTTGGTAGCTTGCATTCAATGAGAGATTTAACCGTCTGGTATCTCTCAGTTCGTGCTTGCTCCTGAAACATACTTTTCAGGGTAGTGATCATCTCCACGGGCGACTCCACGTTCTCGTATTGCTTCTGCAAATCCGAGTTCATGGTAGCCAACATGAGACAATTCACATCATTAGAATGCTTATATCCCAAGCATTCCTTTCTGCATGTGGAGCATTGGCTCTCGGTTTTTCAGGGAGAACACTTTCAAGGACATAGTCCTTTTTCTCTTGCTTGAGAACAATTCTCAAGTTCCGATACCATTCGAGAAAATTCGATCCATTTAACTTGTCCTTCTCAAGGACAGATCGCAGGGAGAAAGAATTATTATGAGTGGTAGTCATAGCTGAGAACAAAGAAAAGAAAAGGTTTAGTTATGATGTTCAAGAAATGAGAAGTCTTAACTTTTAAGAAAACTCGCATTATATTCAAACATTGTTTCCTCAAATGAATATAATGATCCAAGACCCATATTTCACTAAATTCAAGTGAGCCACTGGCTATCACTCAACTTTAGCTATCTAGGTAAGCAACAACTTTGCTATTTATATCCAATATAACTCTTGGTTGTGGATTGACATCTTATGTCCAATCCACCTGATGTCTCTGAGCCCAAAACGATTTTGATGGCCCAGTCAAGTAAACCAATCTCTTTAGTCACGTAATTGTTGATGCCTTGCACTGCAAGCCCATCAACACGATTACCTCCTGCCTTACTCGTGTAATTATGGACATCTCGCACTGCAAGTCTATCGCACAATGAAACGAGTCTTGACAATTGACAAGATTGGAAAGACATCAAGTATCACTTGATATTTGGTTGAGAAACGGAACCATTTAAAACGTTCAGTTTTATTATGTTTTAATTCTTATAATTAATTGATTTATCTTGCTTTGGTTCTGTGATTTCAGGTTCAATAACCTAATCATCGAATCTGATGTCAACCGACACTACTATAGTGTCGATCGATACAGAACAACCAAAAACAATTTGCGATAACCGGTCAATCCAATTGATCCGGTTTTGATTGCCGGTCAGTGTCGATCGATGCTACATTAGCATCGGTCGATACCAACCTTATCAAACCAATCGCAATTAAACCATTCACAGTGTTCAACCATCATTAACCAAGCTCGATAACCGGTCCAATCCAATTGAACCGATTCATCAATCTCGCGAGGTTTGTGTCGACCGACACAACACTTGTGTCGATCGACACTAGGCGAAAACTAAGTTTTATTCGGGTTTTCGCCCTATGTCGATCGATGCCGGATTGGCATCGATCAACACCATGCGAAAAACCCTAAATTTTATTCGGGTTTTTGCATCGATCGACACCATGCAAAAAAACCCTAAAACGTTTTCGAACAGAGCCCTAAACTAGGTTTTCATGAAAACGAATTTTAGCAAGTTTGTATCAACCATACACAGATTCAGATTCAACTAATCTAATCAACATGCTACAGATTCAATGGAACCCTAAAGCTCTGATACCACTGAAGGAATATCTAGCAGATCCTAATCCAATTAGGCAATCCTGGTCTAAATTCCGAGCCTAGGATCTAAGGTTCATGTAATTGAATCAATGGGATCTCAGAATTACCTGGTGATTAGCAGCGGAAGATTTGCAGATAATCGAGATCACGAAGCACCTCAAACGCTGTGCCTCTACTGGTATCCACACGCACACAAACTGGACAGGAGGGATGCTAGTGCCTTTAGAGATCCAATCTCTTCAGAGGTTTCTATTCTAGTTCTGGTGGCTGTGAATTAGGTTAGAAATCAGTTTAGGTCGACCATATATCTTATATATATCGACTTAAACCATAACGGAATTAACCAACGATTAAACCGAATTAATCTGATTAACCCGCGAGTTGCATCGATCGATGCACTATCTGCATCGATCGACACTGCCCCAGAATATTGATATCGAATGCATATCAAATATACATTCACTGGATCATTACATTAATGATCAACCTCGTCTTTAACGCCCAGTTTGCTTAGGTGTGTGACCCTGTAGGATCATATAACACTAACAATGAGTTCTCAACTCATTGATCATAAGTGGCTTCTAGCAAAGCGTTATGACTACCTAGTGTTATGTGATTGTCTCATCTCGACAATACGACTTTCACTTAGAGCAAGTACAATAGATTTCAAGACATTCCCAACAACATAGGGACCTTTCGAATATTTCCCTGTAGATAGCACAGTCCAACACAAAGCTTCCTGGATCTTTCAACTTCTCAGGAATTCTGCCCTGAATCACTGCACTACACACCTCGTTGATCATCATTACACTCTCCTCATCAGACCACTTTCCAGCAATTAAATCCTTAAGACATCTCCTCATCACAGGAGAAGTCTCCATAGAGTCAATCAAAGGCACTTCAACTTTCACCTTTTTAATGAACTCTTTGCATTTAGCATATTGTCTATCGTTCTTAGCTTTCCTGGAATTTTTGGGAAAAGGCACTTTAGGTTTGTAGACCCTTTCACTCGACTGTTTCGGCTTTTCTTGTCTTGAACTCTCTATGGTCGCTTTGCGTCGATCGTCGCTGGTGTTGTGTCGATCGTTGCTGGGCGACTTTGTTACGATAGGTTCTTCGTTTTCGCTTTGCATCGACCGTTGCTGAGTAGCATCGATCGACGCATTGCGAATATCCCGAATCTCGTCTTCCAACTCCTCAATTTCCACGAGTTCTTCAACACTCAACGGCTTTTTCTGGCCAGGAGACAACTCCTTACCACTTCTCAATGTCACCGCATTGCATTGGTACTTGGGATTAGCATCAATCCTCCCTGGGAGATATCCATCTTCCCTCTGAGCATATCCAGCAGTTCTTGCAACTTTAGCATCAAGCTCCTTCATATGTGCGCTCAGGTACTCAAATTTCCCGTTCAGATCCTCATAGACAGTACCTATCTTCTTGTCGAGGTCTATAGCAATCTTTGTCTGTCCCTCCAGCAGCTGTTCCAACATAGCCTCCATCTTACTCTCATGAGCACTAGCAGAAGGAGGTGCTTGGTAAGAAGAAGATCCATAGGTCCTTTGAGTACCTTGTCCAAAAGGTTTCTGAAAACCACTAGTCTGTCCAAAGCCAGAGGAGTTCTGATTGCCTGTGAAGGCACTCTTCTGTCCTCCATTGAAGAACCTGTTTCCCTGCTGATTACCAAATATATTACCTTGGAATCCAGATCCTCCTATGTAATTCACATCTTCTTCCTGAGTGTCCTCCTCAGTCTGAATTACCTCAACATCTTGGGCAAAGTGGACAGCTTTCTTACCAGCTAGGAGATTACACACTGTGTCCAGCTTAGATCTAATATCAGCAATCTCCAAATTCTCTACATTTCCACCAGCTTTCTTCCTCCTCTCATCAGTAGTCTTGCAACTGTTGCTGCTTACTAAGTTCTCAATCAACTGCTTAGCTTGAGCAGGAGTCCTGGTGTTAAAGTTTGCATTGCTGGAGTTATCCAGTGCAGACTGATATGGAAGATCTATGCCTCTGAAGAAGATACCTAGCAATGTGACTTCAGAGAATCCATGGTGTGGGCAATCACGCTGGTACTTTTTGAATCGCATCTAGGCAGCTTTTAGTGGCTCCACTGGGCCTTGGGAGAATGTCAGAATGTCCTGTCTGGACTGATCTGAGCTCGCATCATCGTAGAAGTGTCTCAGAAACTCACTCTTCAGGGCATCCCAAGTAGTAAACTGCCCAGGTGGCAGTTGCTTTACCCATGCAGCAGCGTCTCCAGCGAGACTGTGTGGAAAGAGCTTGAGAAACAGATAATCCTGGCAAACTCCATCATACTTCATGCCAGTGATTATATCCTCAAACTGATCAATGTGATCCATAGGCTGCTCTGATGGGTAGCCATGGAAAGCATTCTGTCTCATCAGCGAGTAGTAGATGGTTTTGATCTCAAAATCGTTCCTCTCAAAACCAGGAAGTACTAGAGCTGGCCGGTTTTCATGAAACTCATCCGGTCTGTTGTAGTCAGCTAAAGTCCTCTCATGGACAACCATCCTCCGCTCCTGTCTACCTTGGGCCGGTCTTTGGCCTTGGTCCTGCTCCTGGTGGTTGCTCAGGAGGATCAGGGATTACATTCCCTTCAGCATCAATCCTATGCCCAGCAGCATTGTACGGATTGTTATCTCGGTCCCTCAGGGTACCTTGAGCATCAGGCATTATGATCACCTTTTGTACAACCATCCTTGCTCTTCTTTCTCTTCTGTTAGTCCTTTCTAGTCGTCCAAGTTCGTCGAGTCCGAGATTAACAAGATTCAAGTTTTGATCACTTCTGGTTTCACGCGTCTGCATAAACCGTCTATAATCGTAGTGCAACGATCGATGCTAGCAGTGCAACGATCGATTCAATCTCAGAATCGCCTGGTAACAATCGACACAAAGATGCAACGATCGATGCTAGGCGAAATTGGTACCTGCGTTAGAAAGAAAACAGAGAAAAAGAAATCAGTAAACAAAAATAAAAATAAAAATCCTAGTAAAAACCCTAAGTTCGAAGCTATCGAAGACTCTAAGAGTCCCCGGCAACGGCGCCAAAAACTTGATAGGTCTCGAGTTTTACCCTATTCTAACTGCAAGTGCACAGTAAATCAATTGTAGTACTTAGGGATCGAATCCACGAGGACTCTAGGCAACGATAAAACCAAGAACTTAAAGAGATAGAAACTAGGAGAAAGCAAAAAGCAAATTGAATTCTATTATCTAAAAGCAAACAGGAAAGTAAATCAGTAGCAGGTTGTTTGTTTGAAATCAGTAATTTAAAAGCGCTAAGTCTAGGGCGTTCTCAGGAAATCAGACAGGCAGATAAATCAATCAGTCAGGATCTAATTAAACTCAGTTCTAGAACTCAAAACACGGATATAGAATTAACCAAATTCCTTTGCGAGAATTCTCTAAGTCTAAGTGCAGTAATCCAAATTCCTTTGCAATTACTAACAGATTAAACCAGCTTTAATTCCAAGCTCGATATGTTCACAATCTAATTAAACCAAGTTCCTTTGCGAATAATTAAATTGCTCAACCTAAATAGTTCAGATTCTAAACCACACGGTCGTGTCGTATTTAGCAACCTAAGTTCTAGATTCTAATTGATCAGGTTAGAACTAGCTTTAAACACAATTTAGTTTGAAGAACATCTATTGATGTGAATCCTTAACTGAATTAATTGTATCTAGCAAGTCATGAAATCCCTATGAGAAACCCTAAACCTAACTATGAATCTACTCAGACATGGATGATGTAAACATAATCAATGAAATAATAGATATCATAAAAGAGATTAAACAAGTAAAGGGGTTCGAAATCTTCTCCAAAAATAAGGTGTAGTACAGGATCAGATCAGCCCCCAAAAGCTCTAAAAACTCTCTGCTCTCAGTTATGATAGCGTAATTAAAACTGAAGTTAAAAACCTAATTAAATAGCTAAAACACGACTTGGGGCTTCTGTGTAAATATCTGGAACTTCTGGGCACTTCTGCAATATTGGCATTCTTCATTAAACCGCCGAGTCTGGCCCATTCGCGCTGTGCATCGACCGTTGCAGGTGTGCAACGATCGACGCAGTCCTCTGTTCTGGACAGTGAGCTCTATCTCTCGGGTGAAATCTCTAAAATGCTCCAATTAGCTCCATAATCTCCACTTTAGCTCCAAACGTGCGTGTACCTAATAAAACTTGTAAAAGACTATAAAGAAACACACAAAGACTCTAAAACACACTTATATCATGGCTTAAAACCGGTAAAAACCATGATATATCAATCAACAAACCCCACAACTGATGCACTCTCCTGACCGCCAAACATAATCTCATAGTTAGCAGAACCTTTCAAATACCTGAGTATCCATTTCACTGCTTCCCAATGATCTCTTCCAGGATTCGACATGTACTTACTAACTTGACTAACTGCTTGAGCCAAATAAGGCTTAGTGCAAACCATAGCATACATTAGGCAACCAACCGCACTTACATAAGGAACTTGTGCCATATCTTTAATGTCCTCAACGGACTTAGGACACTGCTTTGCTGAGAGATTGAAATGATTCGCCAAATGTGTAGAAATTGTCCTTGCTTCTTGATAGGTGTAGTTTTATCCCTATACTAACTGCAAGTGCACAGTGATGTAGTTGTAGTACTTAGGGTATCGAATCCACAGGGACTCCGGTCAACGATAGATAAGAACTGAAAAGATTAAACTAGGAGAAAGCAAAGGTGATTAAACTAAAAGCAGAGCAGAAAAGTAAATCAGTAGCAGGAGTGGTTTGTGAGCAAGGAAGCGAAGCGTTAAGTCTAGGGAGTTCTCAGGAAATCAGGAACACAAGCAATCAGTCAATCAGGATCTAATCAATAACTGTTCTAGAACTCAAAACACGGATATAGAATTAACCAAATTTCTTTGCGAGAATTCTCTAAGTCTAAGTGCAGCAAACCAAACTTTCGTTTGCGAGAACTAACAGATTAAACCAGCATTAAACTCCAAGTTTGATATGTTCACAATTAACCTAAACCAAACTTTCGTTTGCGGGAAGTTTAATTGCTCATCTAGGTTCTTTCTAGCTAAATTAACCAACTTTCGCTGCATTAATCAGCCTAACATAATAATTCTGATTACCTACTTCAGATTAAGCATTAAGAACAACCTAAACAAAGAACTAGCAGATATGAATCCCTACAGATTGATTTCAAACTATAGTTCCATGAAATCCCTAATGAGAATCCTTCAACCTAACAGGTAAACTACTCAGACTTGTTCATCGAGACAGAAAATATTATAAGTAGAAAACCAAATATCATTAAACAGAATAATCAACAGGGGTTCAAAATCAAGTCTCTTTCGAGAACAAGATCAGCCCCTAAGGCTCTCTGAAAATAAAATAAAACTTAAGAAAAGCGTCGTCTAAACAATGGCTTAAAAACTCTTATATAATGGTCTAAAGTCGGCTGGGGCTTCTTTGTAATTATAGAAACTTCTGGGCAAAGTTGCAATATCCAATTCTTCTCATTAAATGCTCGCGAGAATGTCTGCGTCGACCTTGCATCGATCGTTGCCACAAGTGTATCGATCGATGCAGGTCTGTGAATTCGACAGTGAAGTCCATCTCTCGGGTTAAATCTCCAAAATGCTCCAGAATGCTCCAACAACTCCAATTCCGCTCCAAACGTGTCTAGACCTGTAAACATAACTAAAAGACTCCAAAACATAGTAAAAGACTCGATAAATAACACATATACCATGGTTAAAAACCCTAAAATCCATGGTATATAAACTCCCCCACACTTAGCTCTTGCTTGTCCTCAAGCAAGTAAAGAACCAAAGCATAAGAAAAGAAGTTTGAAAACACAGAAACTCATTTCGTCCTAGGAACTTTCACAATCACATTCACTTAGTAAGCCACTGAAAACTTTCCTACGGAACTCAAGACCACAATGTACTTCCCCCACACTTAGCAATTGTCCTAAGTAAACTCCACAATCACATTCAAGCATTCAAATTCACCCTACTGACTTCTGCAAGTATTTAAGTGCGGCCTCACCTGAGGAGTATCGATCAAAGGCACATGGATTCTTACCTTATCAGCTCTAGACCACCATACTATCTTTCTCTAGTCCATTTCTTCTCTTTCCCTTCCTTAACAACTGATTTTCCCCATTGGGTATCATTTTATTTTTTTTATCAGTGTTTTTCCCGTTATGAGGTGTACTTTGGACACATTCCATGGATCACACAGGAGATAATAGGGGTCTCTACCACTCCTGTGACCACTTCGGAGTTACTAACTTATCCACAGTTTCTTATCTTTTTTTTCTTTTTTTTTTTGGAAGGGGATAAGGGAACTAAATAGGATAGGTTTACAGGCTGTGTCAGAACTAACAAGGGAATCCGACACAAAGTATACCAAGCCCTTAGGTGAGAAATCTAAGTCAGTATTAAGGTTGAAGTCAGTAAAAGGATCCTCTGATACCTGAAGTGATGTGGGTGTTCCCAGTAGGTTGATTTGTGTCTGAGTTTTCTAATAGTCAGAGATAGATCCTGCAAGTCTGTCCAATGGTCACTTAGTTCCTGTTCAAGTGAAAATTTTCCTCGAAAAATCATAGTTTCATACAAATTTTGTCTCAATAAAACAATTTTTTTTGAAAAACTAAGAAAACAAAAGCGTGCGTCAGTAGCTTCCTCCCCCACACTTAAACTACACTGTCCCCAGTGTAATCAAAGCATGAGCTCGGTGAAAGAATAATCAAATTGAAGAACAAACCGAAAAGTTACAGATTACTTACATGTCGTCGCCCCGTGTTGATCGATGCCACAAGGGTGTCGATCGATGCAAGGCGCATATGCTCGCGGTTATTGAGATAACCGGTGTCTGAACCGCAATCAATTCGTTAAACCGTAAATCGCGACTGCATCGACCGATGCACAATGTGTGTCGATCGATGCAATGCGATTATTCCTGTTTCCCTCAGCTCTGAACACACTTAAACAGAAAATTTAAAAATACCAAATCAAAACGAAAAAAAAAAACAAAAACAAAAACGAACCTAACAGTGGGTTGCCTCCCACTCAGTGCTTGTTTTTAGTCATTAGCTTGACTATTAGAAGAGATTTGACTCAAGGCGGTTTCAACAGAGACTTTGAGTGTCTCTGTGAATATCTCTTCATCCAAGGAGGTGTATAGGCTTTCAGATCATGAGGTTTTACAAGGAAAGAGTAATCAGAATCAGGGCGGGAGCGAAGCTTGGGCGGTCTACTGCGTTTTCCTGCTTTCAAAACAATGTGATCAGATGGTTTAAGCTTAGGTGATTTGTTCCTTACCTTTGATGTATATCTGATGTCTGGAGCTTTCTGCTTATGAGCAGGTGCAGGTACTGAAGATGTTAGAGCAGGTTAAAGAGGAACCACCATCTTCTTCTTTCCACTATTAGATACTGTAGTTCCACCAATCTGAACTTCTTCTTTCAGATGACCATCAGTGGAGATAATCTTCTTTGCATGAACTCGCGAAGTTTCAACTGGTGGTGTTTTATTCACCTTCTTATCTATCACTTTCATGCAGTTAGCCACTTCTAGCTCTTGTTTGGAAGGTTTAGGAACCTTAGGATATGGCACAGGGGGCTTATAGACTCGTTCCGGTACTGTTGCAGGTTTCTGGTCATGTCTGCGTTCTGTGTCGATCGTTGCATGATGTGTGTCGATCGATGCAAGGCGATTCTGTTTGTCGTAAGAACTCGAAATTGCCGTCAGAACGGCGTGTCGATCGACACTAAGGGGGTGTCGATCGACACTAAGGGGGTGTCGATCGATGCATGTCTCAGACAGACAATATTCATCCAGAAAATCCGAGATTATGCTCTCTTCTTCACCTAGCAACTCAATCTCATCCCTTAAGGTCACAGCTCTGATGGATTTGTACTGTTCAGCTTTCCTAGCTTCATTTTGTCTTTGTATTGCTCCAGCTGTCTGCTGAACTTGGACATCTAGCTCCTTCACATGTGTGCTCAAGTATTCAAACTTCCCATTCAGAATTTCATGTATAGCATCCAGCTTCCTGTCGAAGTCCATAGCAGTCTTAGTCTGATCCTCTAGCAGCTGCTCCATCATAGATTCCATCTTGCTCTCATAAGCATTAGCAGCAGGAGATGCCTGATAGGAGGGTGATCCATAAGTCCTTTGATAGGAATTACCTTGCTGATTTCCATACCTGTTTCCTTGAAACCCAGAACCATTTATGTAGTTCCTCTCCTCTTCCTGTCTTTCCAGTAACTGCTCCATCATGCTCATCAGCTTATTAGACTGTGTATTGTGAGGAGGAACATGCTGATATGATGGAGATTCATAGTCTCTGGTGAATGAATTGGAACCATAGCCTCTGCAGAACGAGTTATTCTGCTGATTTTCCAACATCCGTTCCATCATTCCCATCATTCTTTCGCACTTGTCGATCGATGCAGGGTAGCGTCGATCGACACACAGGACCGTGTCGATCGATGCAAGGTAGCGTCGATCAAAACACAGGACCGTGTCGATCGATGCAAGGTAGCGTCGATCGACACACAGGACCGTGGCGATCGATGCAAGGCGATTACAGGCGTACCTGAAACGCAAGAACAGAAAAAGAAAAAAAAATTAGTAGCAAAAATTAAAAACGAAAATCCTAGTCTAAACCCTAAGTTCAAATCTATCGAGGACTCAAAACACGGATATAGAATTAACCAAATTTCTTTGCGAGAATTCTCTAAGTCTAAGTGCAGCAAACCAAACTTTCGTTTGCGAGAACTAACAGATTAAACCAGCATTAAACTCCAAGTTTGATATGTTCACAATTAACCTAAACCAAACTTTCGTTTGCGAGAAGTTTAATTGCTCATCTAGGTTCTTTCTAGCTAAATTAACCAACTTTCGCTGCATTAATCAGCCTAACATCATAATTCTGATTAGCTACTTCAGATTAAGCATTAAGAACAACCTAAACAAAGAACCAACAGATATGAATCCCTACAGATTGATTTAAACTATAGTTCCATGAAATCCCTAATGAGAATCCTTCAACCTAACAGGTAAACTACTCAGACATGTTCATCGAGACAGAAAATATCATAAGTAGAAAACCAAATATCATTAAACAGAATAATCAACAGGGGTTCGAAATCAAGTCTCTTTCGAGAACAAGATCAGCCCCTAAGGCTCTCTGAAAATAAAATAAAACTTAAGAAAAGCGTCGTCTAAACAATGGCTTAAAAACTCTTATATAATGGTCTAAAGTCGGCTGGGGCTTCTTTATAATTATGGAAACTTCTGGGCAAAGTTGCAATATCCAATTCTTCTCATTAAACGCTCGCGAGAATGTCTGCGTCGACCTTGCATCGATCGTTGCCACAAGTGTATCGATCGATGCAGGTCTGTGAATTCGACAGTGAAGTCCATCTCTCGGGTTAAATCTCCAAAATGCTCCAGAATGCTCCAACAACTCCAATTCCGCTCCAAACGTGTCTAGACCTGTAAACATAACTAAAAGACTCCAAAACATAGTAAAAGACTCGATAAATAACACATATACCATGGTTAAAAACCCTAAAATCCATGGTATATCACTTCTGACATGTCAAAGCGTTCTACCACCTTCTCTATGTAGCTCTTTTGAGAAAGCCATAACCTCTTAGAGCTCCTCTCTCTGCGAATCTCCATCCCAAGGATCTTCTTTGCAGCACCAAGATCCTTCATTTCAAACTCTTTTCCCAGTAGTCCTTTCAACTCAGCAATATCATTCATATCGCTCGCAACAATAAGCATATCATCAACGTATAGCAGAGTGAATATGGGAGAATGGTCATCATGGTACCTTGTGTAAACGCAGCAATCATACTCACATCTTTGGTAGCCAATTTCAAGCATATAAGAGTCAAAACGTTTGTACCATTGTCTTGGAGCTTGCTTCAATCCGTATAAGGACTTCTTCAACTTACACACAAGCTTCTCATCACCTGGCTTTACAAACCCCTCAGGCTGATCCATATAGATTTCTTCTTCCAAATTTCCATGAAGAAACGCAGTCTTCACATCCATATGTTCAAGATGATAATCCCATACCGCTACCAATGCTAACACAACCCGTATGGAAGTGTGTCTAACTACGGGTGAAAAGATCTCATCATAATCCACCCCTTTCTTCTGTGAGTATCCCTTTGCCACCAACCTTCCTTGAACCTTGACACTTCTTTCTCAGAGTTCCCTGGTTTTACCTTGAAAACCCATTTGCATCCAACCGCCTTCTTTACTTTAGGTAAAGGAACAAGATCCCATGTTTGATTCTTGTCAAGACTCTCAATTTCCTCAGTTGCAGCTTCCAGCCATTGCTCTTTCTCC
Organism: Orychophragmus violaceus; assembly: GCA_030180135.1. Classification (NCBI taxonomy): domain Eukaryota; kingdom Viridiplantae; phylum Streptophyta; class Magnoliopsida; order Brassicales; family Brassicaceae; genus Orychophragmus; species Orychophragmus violaceus. The sequence goes on from CM058240.1 coordinate 33,737,067, forward strand.
TGGCTAGTAATAGCCTCTCGAAAATTAGCTGGATCATCTGTACCAACAACCAAGGCATAACTCACCATGTCTTCAAAACCGAATCTTATTGGTGGTTTGGAAACTCTCTTTTCTCTGTTAGGTACCAAACTCTCCTCTGCTTTCTTTTTAACACGTTTTTCTACCTCCTGCTCCTCCACAACAGGCTGCTCATCACTCTCTTCTTCTGGTCTATCTTCTATAGACTCCTCCTGAATTTCCCTAGAATCCGTGCTAGTCTCAATGGTTACAGGAACTTGTTCTGACCTCGCCTGCTGCACCATATACTGCTCATCGAAAACCACACCTCGACTAAACACTCTTTTCTTATCTTCAGGATCCCATAACTTGAAGCCCTTCACACCTTTCTCAAAACCCAGAAAGATGCACTTCTTTTACTTAGAATCAAGCTTTGATCTTTCGTCACCCGGAATAAGCATATAAGCTGGACATCCGAAAATCTTCAAGTTTGAAAGATCAACATCTTTCTTAGACCAAATTTCTTCAGCTATCTTTCCCTCCAAGGAACTCCTTGGCGATCTATTGATGATATATACCGCCATGTTTACTACCTCTGCCCAGAACCGTTTTGAGAGCCCTGCATTCAACCTCAAACACCTAGCCTTCTCTGCAATTGAACGGTTCATCCTTTCACTGACACCGTTCTGCTGTGGTGTTTTCCGCACTGTGAAGTGCCTCTGAATACCATGCTCCTCACAAAACTTCTGGAACGCTCCATCAGTATACTCCGTGCCATTATCCGATCTCAGATACTTTACCCTTCTTCCTGTCTGGTTTTCAACTTCAGCCTTCCAAATTTTGAACTTTTCGAATACTTCAGATTTCTGCCTCATAAAGTACACCCAGACTTTCCTGGAGAAGTCATCGATGAACAAAACAAAGTATCTAGATCCTCCCAATGACTGTTCCCGATTTGGCCCCAACTCATCTGAATGGACCTAGTCTAGAAGACCTTTTGTCGTGTGTTTCCCTGTCTTGAACGAAACTTTGATGTGCTATCCCATCACACAGAATTTGCAGAATTCCATCTTGCAGCTCTTCAACCCGTCCAGTAACCCCCTCTTGTGGAGTTCATTGAGACCAATCTCACCAATATGACCCATACGCATATGCCATAAAGATGTAGGCTCTGCTTCAGAAATCGCAGCTGAGGCTTCTCCACCTACAACCACGTTCCCTATCATCCGATATACATTACCAGCTGTCATCTCTCCCTTCATCACGACCATGGATCCTTTACACACCTTCAAAACGTTTTCTCCTTCATCACCTTTGAATTTGAATCCGTTTTTATTAAGTGCGCCCAAGGAAATCAGATTCTTCTTCACGCCTGGAATATGTCTTACATCCGTCAATGTTCTGATGCTACCATCATACATCCGAAACTTCACCTGTCCAGTCCCAATAATACCACAGACCTTGTCGTCTGCCAACTGAACAAAACCTATATTTCCAGCCCTATACGTTTCGAACCATTCCTTATTAGGAGTCATATGGAATGATGCGCCCGTATCAAGTATCCAAGAATCTGCGTGATTCCCTAAAGTGACAGCAAGCATATCATAATTGATATCTTCTGAAACATCCTTTGCCTGGACTATATTTGCAGACTTTAAAGAGTCCTGCGAATCCCTGCCTCCATTATGTTTCCTGGCTGGACAGTCTCTCTTGAAGTGACCCTTCTTGCCACAACCGAAACAGACTCCCTTAACCGGCTTTGGTTTTGATTTTCCTCTACTTCCTCCATCTTCCTGCTTCTCTGTTGACCTCCCTCGCTCCTTGTTGTAATTTACATACAACCCGTCTTCCTCAAACTTTGTATCCACGTCGCTCATGATGAGATATAAGCGACGAAGTAACTGTATCTAGACTTATCGTGATTTTGTTACAAGTTAAGGCTGTCAACAAAGTCTCATAAGACGAGGGCAGAGAACAAAACAGAATCATGGCTTTATCCTCATCCTCAATATCCTCACCCACACGCGTCAGATCTGTGATGATTTGGTTAAACGCGTTTACGTGCTGAACCAGATCTCCACCTTCAGCCATCTTAAAACGGTATAACTTCTGCTTAAGAAATAACTTAGAAGACAACGACTTCGACAGATACAACTTCTCCAACTTATCTCATATAGCCTTCGGAGTTGTAAGATCCACTACCTGATTAGTAATCTCGTCTGAAAGACACAAACGAATTGTCGAGGTCGCCCTGTCTATCATCTCCTCCCAATCATCATCCTTGATCGCTTCTGGTTTCGTCTCTAACAACGCCTTCTTCATCCCCTGATGTGATAACCGATCCTTCACTCGAAGTTGCCATAGACCAAAGTTTCCCTTCCCATCGAAACGAGGAACGTCGAACTTAAGAGAACTTCCGGTCATCGTAGCCTTGTGCTCATATACCAGTTGTTGTAAAATCTCGAGTGAACCCTAGAAGATAGAACGTCTTGCGGAATACTTAGAGAGAAACGATATTGAGGCAAATACCCTTTTGTCTAGTGTTTCTATATTTAGTGTGTGTTAATATTTACAAACCCTTGACCCCTTTATATATTGCCCCAAAACCTGATACAATAGACAATAGAAAAACCCTAACGAGATCTTTTCATTCTCTCGATACAAGGGGAAACTAAACCGCCATAGTGTACCTTGCTCACTCAAGAAAGGCCCCTTTGCAGTACCTTGAGATTTAAGTCACCTTAGAATAACAAGATCTTTCAAATCTTTCCCTGTAGATAGCACAATCCAACACAAAGCTCCCTGGATCTTTCAACTTCTCAGGAATTCTGCCCTAAATCACTGCACTACATACCTCCGTGATCATCATTACACTCTCCTCATCAGACCATTTACCAGCAAGTAAGTCCGTAAGACATCTCTTCATCATAGGAGTAGTCTCCATAGAGTCAATCAAAGGCACTTCAATCTTCACCTTTTTAATGATCTCCTTGCATTTGGCATACTTCTTATCGTTCTTAGCCTTCCTGGGGTTCTTAGGAAAAGGTACTTTAGGCTTGTAAACCCTTTCATTCGACTTCTTCAGCTTTTCTGCGTCTGATCTCTCTGCAGTCGCCTTGCGTCGATCGTTGCTAGTGTTGCATCGATCGTTGCTGGGCGACTTAGTTACGACCTCTGCGTCGAGCTTGGGCTCATCATCCTTGTTTTCGCTTTGCATCGACCGTTGCTGAGGTGAGTCGATCGATGCATTGCGAATTCCACGGATCTCATCTTTCATTTCTTCAATCTCCACGATTTCTTCAACACTCAACTGCTTTTTCTGGGCAGGAAACAGCTCCTTACCACTTCTCAATGTCACTGCATTGCACTGATACTTAGGATTAGCATCAGTTCGTCCTGGAAGAGATCCATCTGGCCTCTGAACATATCCAGCAGTCCTTGCAACCTTAGCATCAAGCTCCTTCATATGTGTGCTCAAGGATTCAAACTTCCCATTGAGATCCTCATACACATCACCTAATTTCTTGTCGAAGTCTACATCATTCTTAGTCTGACCTTTCAGCAACTGTTCCATCATAGCCTCCATCTTGCTCTCATGAGCATTAGCAGCAGGGGGTGTTTGGTAAGAGGAAGATCCATAAGTCCTCTGATTACCTTGCTGAAAAGGTTTCTGAAAACCAGCATTCTGTCCAAATCCAGAAGAGTTTTGATTGCTTGTGAAAGCACTCTTCTGTCCACCATTGAAGAACCTATTACCTTGCTGATTACCAAACCTGTTTCCTTGGAAACCAGATCCTCCAATGTAGTTCACATCCTCTTCATGACAATCTTCTTCAGCTTGGATCACTTCAACATCTTGAGCAAAATGGATAGCTTTCTTCCCAGCCAACAAATTACAAACAGTATCCAACTTACTTCTGATATCAGCAATCTCCAGATTATCTATCTTCCCACCAGATTCCTTTCTTCTCCTATCAGCAGTCTTGCAGCTATTACTGCTTACTAACTTATCTATCAATTGCTTAGCTTGCTCAGGAGTCCTAGTGTTGAAATTTTCATTGCTGGAATTATCCAACGCAGTCTGGTAAGGGAGATCTATACCTTTAAAGAAAATACCCAGCAATGTTACCTCAGTGAATCCATGATGCGGGCAGTCACATTGGTACTTCTTAAATCTCATCCAGGCAGTCTTAAGAGGGTCTATAGGACCTTGGGAGAAAGTGAGAATGTCCTGTCTCGACTGATCAGAGCGAGCATCATCATAGAAGTGTCTCAGGAACTCACTCTTAACAACATCCAAGTGGTAAACTTCCCAGGTGGAAGTTGTTTCAACCAAGCAGCAGCATCTCCAGCGAGAGAGTAGGGGAAGAGTTTGAGAAACAGATAGTCACAGTTCACTCCATCATACTTCATCCCAGTGACTATGTCCTCAAACTCATCAATATGATCCATTGGCTGCTCATTAGGGAAACCATGGAAGGCATTCTGCCTCAGAATAGAGTAGTAGATGGTCTTGATCTCGAAGTCATTCCTCTCAAAACCAGGAGGCACAAGTGCTGACCGGTTAGCATGAAACTCATCCAGACGGTTATAGTCAGCTAAGGTCCTCTCATGAATAACCATCTGTCTTTGACATTGTCCTTGGCCTTATCCTTGTGCTTGTCGCGGTTCAGGCTCATGTTCAGGTTCATGTTTAGGGATAACATTCCCTTCAACATCAATCCTATGCCCAGCAGCATTGTACGGATTGTTATGTATGTCCCTCAGGACACCTTGAGCATCGGGCATCAGAATCAGACGTTCTTGAACCATTCTTGCTCTTTGACTTTTCCTGTTAGTTCTCTCTAGTCTAGCAAGCTCTTCAAGTCTGAGATTAACGAGATTCGAGTTCGGATTACTTCTGGTATCACGCGTCTGCATAAACCGTCTGTAATCGCAGTGCAACGATCGATGCTAGAGGGAAACGATCGATTCAACTCTAGTCGCCTTGCAACGATCGATTCAAAAGGATGCAACGATCGATGCCAAGCGAATGTCAAACCTGCGACAGAGAAAAACAGAGAAAATTAGTAAACAAAAAAAAAAAAAAAAATCCTAGTCTAAACCCTAAGTTCAAATCTATCGAAAACTCAAAAGAGTCCCCGGCAACGGCGCCAAAAACTTGATAGGGTCAAGAATTAATCCTATTCTACTGCAAGTGCACATTCAATGCAATTATAGTATTTAGGGTATCGAATCCACAAGGACTCTAGGCAACGATAGAATTAAGAACAGTCGAGTTAAACTAGGAGAAAGTAGTGAGAAACTAAAAAGCAAAAAAGAAAAGTAAATCAGATTGCAAGATTGGTTTGAGGGCAATTAACTAAAAGCGCTAAGTCTAGGGAGTTCTCAGGAAATCAGACAAGCAGATAAATTATTCAGTCATGATCAAATTAAGTACGGTTCTAGAACTCAAACACGGAATTAGAACTAACCAACTTTCGTTGTGAGAATTCTCTAAGTCTAATAGCAGAAATCCAAATTTCTTTGTAATTCCTAACAGATTAAACTAGCCTTAAGTTCAGGTTCGATATGTTCACAATTCAATTAAACCAAATTTCTTTGCGAGTAATTCAATTGCTCAACCTAAATAGTTCAGATTCTAAATCACACTTTCGTGTCAATTTAACAACCTAAGATCTAGATTCTAAGTGATCAAGTTAGAAACTGGTGTTAAGCACAATTAAGGTTGAAGAACAATTATGATGTGAATCCTTAACTGAAATAAATTAATCTAGCAAGTCATAAAATCCCTATGAGAATCCCTAAACCTAACTATGAATCTACTCAGACATAGAATATGAAAACATAATCAATGAATTAATAGATTGCATAAATAAAGAGTAAAGATAGGGGTTCGAAATCTTCTCCAAAAAGCAGGAAGCAGTACAGGATTAGAACAGCCCCAAAGCTCTAGAAATCTCTATGCTCAAAGTATAAAAGCCTAAGTAAAAATTCTGTCAAAGCGTATCTAAAAACTGATGTAAAAACCTAATTATATAAGCTAATTACGTCTTGGGGCTTCTTTGTAATTATCAGGAACTTCTGGGCAAAATTGTGAATTCTGCATTCTTCATTAAACCGCCGAGGAAGGCCCATCTCGCTAGTGTGTCGATCGATGCACCATGTGTGTCGATCGATGCATTACTCTGTTTTGGACAGTGAACTCTATCTCTCGGGTCAAAGCACGAAAATGCTCCAAAAAGCTCCATAAACTCCAATTCTGTTGCAAACGTGCTAATACCTATAAAAGACTCTAAAGCAACACCAAAAGACTCTAAAACACACTTATATCATGGTCTAAAAGCGGTAAAAACCATGATATATCACTACTACGTGACTACTTTGCGACTGATATATAAAGTCGCGAAAGTAAGTACACTAACCCGAACACAATTAAAACATGTGGGTGTACTGACTTTTTACAACCAAATAGCGTCTAAGTTGTAACCTACCAAAAACAGTCACTAAATGGTTGCATAATTTGCGACCGATTAGCGACTACTTGTTTACGACAACAACATAGTCGTCTATCGGTCGCGATATAGCGACTAATTTAGGACTCTCGTTTTGCGGTCACATATTTGTGACTTATTTACAACTAATTTATATCAGTCGCTAATCAGTCATCGCAAATCGTTCGGGACTTTTTACGACCACGGATGCGGTCGCACCCTGCAGTCGTAAAACAACAGTTTTCTTGTAGTGCGACAAGATTTCCGCCCGACTTAAATGCTCTAAGAAAATTCGCCGATTCTGACCCAAACCGAAGATCGCCGAACTGGGGGAAAAATTAATTATTGGATATGGGTTTAACACATATCCATAAGCTCATTGAAAATCTTGCCAATTCAACAAATTATCTCGGCCCAAAAAAACAAGCCCGCTAAGGAGTCAAACGGCCCAACAGAAATTCAGCCTTCCCACGCTATAAATAGGAATTTTCATTCTTCATTTTAGACACATTGTATTTTGCGAAGGCTCTGAGATAATCTTATAAAGCTCCGAGCTCAAGCAGCATTTAGGGAGCACGTCATTCGACGGACTCCCACCTCATACCATACTATTCATTGTTCGGCTTCGGCCTTAATATTAATAGAAGAGTTTCCGACCTCACTTAAAGTTTCGCTCACACCTCGTAGTTTGTACTTCTCTGATCGTAACCCGACTCTTTTGGACTAGATCAATATTTCGTAACAATAGAAAAGAATCGACTGTGAATATCTTTCTAATTTCTTTACGCGCAAAGACATTCTTTAAGTTGTCGACATGCCCAATACTACACAAATCAACACTGTCAGCTAGCACTTTGCTCCCTGGGGACTAGTTTTCTGCACGACGGCAGGGCCAATGTGTTGGGAATGTCCTGAAATCAATTGTACTTATTCTTGCTAAAGTCGTAACGTCGAGATTCGGCAATCGTATAATATTAGGTGGTTATAACGTTTTGCTAGAAACCACTTATAATCTATAGATTGAGAATCTATTACTAATATTATATGATCTTACAAGGTCACACACCTAAGCAAACTAGATCAGTAACATATTGGGTTTCATAAGTAATTATATATATATATATATGATATATATATGTGATATAAAATACATATATGTGATATGTTAGATGCACGTGAAGTGGGTTTAGTATAAACCACTCACGTATGGGCTTTGGTCCATTAACATTCCTAATTTAATTAGGTTATGCTAGCACATGCATATATATGAAACGTCAATAATAATAGGATCATTATGACCTCTCGCCGTCTTTTCTGAACGAGAAGAGAAAAAAAAGTGAAACCCTAAGTAAAAGAGATATTTGATCTCGACGGCACTAGCATCTCGCTTTGATCTAGTTTGTGTGCGTGTGGATACCGGTAAAGACACAACATTTGGAGTGCTAAGAGAATCTTGAATTGCCTCGTTTTATTCCGCTGCAAAATATCCATGTATATTCGAAACTATAGACCTAGATTTATTTCAGTATTTGCATGAGATCTTGGCTAGTATATTCATAGATTGATTTATAAAATTGTTTTATAAATCGGTATGAATTCCAACAGTGGTATCAGAGCTTACTTGTTAATACTGAAATTAAATTCTATTTAGTCTATATTAGATATAGACAATCAATTGGTCATGTTCGGCCTTGTTAATAATCGCTTAATGGAACATGTTCATGATTGTCATGTTACGGTACGTTTTTGTCAATGATTAATTTGATTAAATAACTAGATCTGTAAATAAGTTTACAAAATCTCGTGAGCCAGGTGTTAGATACCTTTCTTCCTTAACGCTTGTCAATATTATGTAGTCAAATTGGTATGAAATTGATGAAAAACGTATCGTCTATGTGGCTGTTGTGTTAATTTGAATATATATATATATATATATATATATATATATATATATATATTAATGTAATATTTGATGGATTGGATGTTCAAGTTAAATTATATATCCACATGACTTGTATGAATCGTCAGCCACTACGGTTGGCTGTGATTCTTATACCAATGTTAAATATATATTAGAATTATAATTTGATTTGATTCTAATAATATATTAATTATCTAATAAATAATTTTAATTAGATTAAAATTAGTTTAATTGTTTATAATCCAATAAAATACATATAAGATATGTATTAATTATATTTATATTATTTATATAAGATATAAAATTTTAAATATAAATTAAAATTGGATTAAAATCTGTTCCTCAATTAATATCAAGTATTTTGATATCTCTCCAATCTTATCAACTTATCAAGGCTTGTTTCGTTGTGTGATGGGCTTGCCAAAGCAAGGTGTCCGCAATTACATAAATGAGGTAGATGGTAATGGTTACCATGTGAAACAAGATTGGTTTACTTGACTAAGCTATCAAAACGGTTTTGGGCTTAGAGGCATATGTTAGATAAGACATAAGATGTCATCTAACAAGCAAGAGTTATATTTGATATAATTAACACGGTGTTGTTTACCTAAATAACTAGACATTTGGGGGTTGAGCCAAAGCTCACTCGTATTCTAGTGAAATATGGATCTTGGATCATTATATTCAATTTGAGGAAATTATTATTTGAATATAATGTGAGTTTTCTTAATTGTTGAGATTACTCTTATTCCCGAACATCATATTAACATTTCCTATTCTTTATCTCAAGCAATGTCAACTCCCCACAACTCGTTTTCATTGAGATCTGTTCTTGAGAAAGATAGACTTAATGGATTGAATTTCTTCGAATGGTATCGAAACATGAGAATTGTTCTCAAACAGGAGAAAAAGGACTATGTCCTTGAAAAGGTTCTTCCTGGAAAACCTAAGACCAATGCCCCTAAGTTTAAACCTGGTGAGTCTAACCATGCCCCTAAGTTTAAACTTGGTCCTTCTAAAGAAGATAAGTGCCATTATTGTAATGGTTATGGGCATTGGAAAAGAAACTGTAATAAATTCTTGGAAGATCTGGAAAAGAAGAAGAAGAAGTCTTTTGAGACTTCATCTTCAAGTATTTATGTTATAGAAGTAAATGTTACTACTTCTGGTTCCACTTCTTGGGTATTGGATACCGGTTTTGGTGCTCATATTTGTACAAATATGCAGGGCCTAAGCAACAGTAGAATTTTGGAGAAAGTACAAGTGGACCTACGTGTTGGAAATGGAGCAAGAGTTGCTGCATTAGCCGTAAGAACATTTCATTTGTCTTTGCCTTCTTGCATGGTTTTAGAACTTAAGAATTGCTACTATGTACCTGCTATAAGCAGAAATATTATTTCTATTCCTTGTTTGGATTTGGAAGGATATCAGTTTTCAATTAAGAACAAGTGTTGTTCATTTGATTACATTGATATATTTTATGGTAGCGGTCCATTAGAGAATGAACTTTATGTTCTAAACCAAAACGTGCCTATCTATAACATTAGTACCAAGAGATTCAAGTCAAATGATACAAATCAAACTTTTCTTTGGCATTGTCGTTTAGGCCACATAAATGAGAAGTGCATTCAAAAGCTTCATAGTGATGGACTTTTGAGCTCATTTGATTGTGAATCATATGAGAAATGTGAATCTTGTTTATTGGGTAAAATGACTAAGGCTCCTTTTACTGGACACAGTGAAAGAGCTAAAGACTTATTGGAACTTATACATACTGATGTATGTGGACCGATGAGCATAAATGCTAGAGGAAACTACCAGTACTTCATCACATTTACTGACGACTTCAGTAGATATGGTTATGTTTATCTAATGAAACATAAGTCTGAATCTTTTGAAAAGTTCAAAGATTTTCAGAATGAAGTACAAAACCAGCTTGGCAAGACAATCAAAACACTTCGATCAGATCGAGGTGGTGAATATTTGAGTCAAACTTTCGATGACCATCTGAAAGAGTGTGGAATTGTTTCACAACTCACTCCTCCAGGAACACCACAGTTGAATGGTGTTTCCGAAAGGAGAAATCGAACTTTATTAGATATGGTTCGATCAATGATGAGTCATGCAGATCTTCCATTATCCTTTTGGGGATACGCTTTAGAAACGTCTGCGTTTACGCTAAACAGATGTCCATCAAAATCAGTTGATAAGACACCATATGAGATATGGACTGGAAAAGTTCCGAATTTGTCTTTTCTGAAAATTTGGGGTTGTGATGCTTATGTTAAATGTATGTTTACCGATAAGCTCGGACCCAAATCTGATAAATGCTTCTTCGTTGGTTATCCCAAAGAAACCAAAGGTTATTACTTTTACAACCCTACTGAGAACAAAGTGTTTGTTGCTCGTAATGGTGCTTTTCTAGAAAGAGAATTTCTTTCCAAAAGAAACAATGGGAGTAAAGTACAACTCGAAGAAATTCGAGAAACACAGGAGATTGTTCCGGATTCTCATGAAGAGGATCAATTAGATTTACGAAGAGTCGTAGAATCTACACCTGTGGAACTTGAGATACCTAGATCCGAGAGGATACGTCACGAACCTATTAGATATGGGTTTTTGGTGACTGATCATCATGAACTATTGATAATAGAAATTGATAAACCTACGTCCTTTGAGGAAGCAATGATGGGCCCTGACTCCGAAAAGTGGCTAGAAGCCGCAAAATCTGAAATGGAATCCATGTCAGTAAACAAAGTATGGACTTTGGTTGATTTACCTGATGGTGTCAAAACCATTGAGTGTAAATGGGTTTTCAAGAAGAAAACAGACATGGATGGTAATATACAGATATACAAAGCTAGATTGGTGGCTAAAGGTTACAAGCAAATTCATGGTATAGACTATGATGAAACCTATTCCCCAGTCGCAATGCTTAAGTCCATTCGGACTCTCCTAGCAATTGCCGCTTATTATGATTATGAGATATGGCAGATAGATGTGAAAACAGCTTTTCTTAATGGAAATCTCGAAGAGGATGTGTACATGACACAACCTGAGGGTTTCACAGTCCATGGAAGTGCTAGGAAGGTGTGCAAGCTTCAACGTTCCATTTATGGTTTGAAGCAAGCATCTCGGAGTTGGAATCTTCGTTTTAATGAGGCAATCAAAGAGTTTAATTTCATTAGAAACGAAGAAGAACCTTGCGTTTACAAGAAGACTAGTGGGAGTGCAGTTGTTTTCTTAGTATTGTATGTGGATGACATACTTCTTATTGGGAATGACATTCCTATGCTTAATTCTGTAAAGACTTGGCTAGGAAGTTGCTTCTCAATGAAAGACATGGGAGAAGCAGCGTATATTCTTGGAATAAGAATCTATAGAGATAGATTAAACAAGATTATTGGATTGTGTCAAGACACTTATATAGATAAGGTCTTACACAGATTCCAAATGCATGATTCCAAGAAAGGTTTTCTACCAATGTCTCATGGCATAACTCTCAGCAAAACTCAGTGTCCTTCGACACATGATGAGCGAGAGCGGATGAGTAGAATCCCATATGCTTCTGCTATAGGATCTATCATGTATGCCATGCTCTATACTCGTCCAGATGTTGCATGCGTTTTGAGCATGACGAGTAGATACCAATCTGATCCAGGTGAGAGTCATTGGACAGCAGTCAAGAACATCCTTAAATATTTGAGAAATACTAAGGATAAGTTCTTGGTCTATGGAGGAAATGATGAGCTTGTTGTGAGTGGTTACACCGATGCGAGTTTCCAGACAGACAAAGATGATTACCGATCACAATCCAGTTTTATCTTTTGTCTTAATGGAGGAGCTGTAAGTTGGAAGAGTTCCAAGCAGAGCACCGTAGCAGACTCTACAACCGAAGCTGAGTACATTGCTGCTTCAGAAGCAGAAAAGGAAGCTGTTTGGATTCGGAATTTTATTATTGAACTAGGTGTGGTTCCTAGTATTTCTAGCCCAGTGGATCTCTATTGTGACAACAATGGAGCTATGCACAAGCAAAAGAACCTAGATCCCACTAGAAGTCCAAACACATTATGAGGAGATATCATCTCATTCGTGAGATTGCTGATAGAGGAGATGTGAAGATTAGCAGAGTCTCGACGGATGCAAATGTTGCTGATCCATTGACTAAGCCTCTTCCACGGCCTAAGCATGAGAGTCATACCGCTGCTATATGCATTAAGTTTCTTAAGATGTGATCTTGATTCTAGTGGGAGAATTTTCCTTTTATATGATGTTCATGTTTACATACATTTGGTTATGTTTTTCAAATTAATGAAATTTGTTTCAGATTTATTTGGTTATTGGATAACAAATAAAGTCCCAAAATAATTTATTTCATTCTATATGTCATCAAGTATGTGACTAGATCATGAAACCCTATAAGTGAAAGATGACATAAATTATTGTGGTCTCTAGTCAAGATTATTAAAATGGGACGTTAGTAATTGAAGATGACTAGTATGTGAGGTGGCTGATGACTAAGTTTCGTGGAGTCATTTAATATGTTGTATTAAAGCCAATGGCATAGACATGTGTTGGGGAACACATGGTTGGACTGACACGCTATGAGAACTCTACAAGATTGTTATATGAGTGTCATAAGAGTTTCTCATCACGACTATAGAGTGTAGTCCTTTGACCTGAGTTCGTCATGATTTCTTACTTATGGATTAGTTCACTTTGACCTTGTCAAACGTCAGCCGTAACAGGTGATTATAAAGACATTGATTGGGTGTGCTATGAATTTTGTAAGGAACAGGGATGGAACAAGATGGAATTTATCCCTCCTATATAACAGGAGATAAATATCTCAGGGCCTATCGAAGATTTGATACTGAGAAATGCATGGCCGTGCTCAAACGAGGTGAACGTCAGTCGTTTGTTTAATCAGTATAAATCGGAGTTCGATAAACGTGATCTAGCTTAGTAAGGATGACACCGTTTCTTGCCTTATGTTGAGATCGAGATATAGAGACAAAGGGATTATGGGAATAGATGAATCTAGTACAAGTGGGAGATTGTTGGGAATGTCCTGAAATCAATTGTACTTACTCTTGCTAAAGTTGTAACGTCGAGATTCGGCAATCGTATAATATTAGGTGGTTATAACGTTTTGCTAGAAACCACTTATAATCTATAGATTGAGAAACTATTTCTAATATTATATGATCTTACAGGATCACACACCTAAGCAAACTAGATCAGTAACATATTGGGTTTCATAAGTAAAAAATATATATATATATATATATATATATATATATGATATAAAATATATATATGTGATATGTTAGATGCACGTGAAGTGGGTTTATTATAAACCACTCACGTATGGGCTTTGGTCCATTAACATTCCTAATTTAATTAGGTTATGCTAGCACATGCATATATATAAAACGTCAATAATAATAGGATCACTATGACCTCTCGCCGTCTTTTCTGAACGAGAAGAGAAAAAAGTGAAACCCTAAGTAAAAGAGATATTTGATCTCGATGGCATTAGCATCCCGCTTTGATCTAGTTTGTGTGTGTGTGGATACTGGTAAATGCACGACATTTAGAGTGCTAAGAGAATCTTGAATTGCCTCGTTTTATTCCGCTGCAAAACATCCAGGTACATTCGAAACTATAGACCTAGATTTATTTCAGTATTTGCATGAGATCTTGGCTAGTATATTCCGCTGCAAAACATCCAGGTACATTCGAAACGTTTAAGATGTGACGATGCTTCCGTTCTACTCGTCCGTTCTGCTGAGGTGTATAAACACAAGATGTTTCATGAATAATACCTTTTACATGAAAGAATTGTGTGAGACACATGAATTCAGTGCCATTGTCACTCCGGATCCGCATGACCTTGTTCGAGAACTGGCGTTTGATCATTGAGATAAACTCCTTAATTTGCTTCGACACAATTGTTTTGTCGGGAAGTAGGTATAACCAAACAGCCCGAGAATAGTCATCAACGATGGTTAAAAAATATCTTGAACCACGGAATGAAGTAGTTCGATATGGTCCCCATAAGTCACATTGTATTAAATCAAACATATCTATTGCTTTATTCAAACTATCGGGAAAAGGCTGTCGAGTTTGTTTAGCTCGCAAGCATACATCGAAATTGTTAAGTAAAGAATCACTATTAATACAAGAAGATGTCCTAAGATCATGGATTTGTCCAGTAACTTTCGGAGACGGATGACCCAAACGGTGATGCCATACAACCAAATCAGCACTAACACTTGTTTGCAGAGATGACAACGTCTTTATTCCTCGGAACCGGTACAGTCCCTCTCCCTCTCTCTCACCCGCTCCAATCGACGTCCCCGTAGTTCGGTCCTGCAAAATTATGAGTTTATCAGTTATTTGGCTAACCAAGTATTTGTCAGTGACTAATTTCCCAAGTGAGATTAGATTCATGTGAAATCCTTCGACAAGATACACATTCTTCAGAGCGACTTGAGATGTTAGTCGGATTATCCCCTGTTTTGTGGAGATTGCATCCTGTCAGGTTGGTAACGAGACTGAGATAGGAGCAATTTCTCTGATTTCTTCAAGTAAGTCAACGCATCCCGTCATATGATGTGTCGCCCATGTATGAAGTATCCATAACAATTCATTAGTCTTACAACTTCATTGAGATGTTGGTTTCTCCGCATTAGAAAGACGTTGGTATGCTCTCCATTGTTCACACGTTATCCCACTTAGAACCTGTCGATCATTGTATGTTAAGACAACGTTTGACGCCATTGAGGTTGACGCAGCTTCTCCAACTTGAGTTAGATTCGCTCGTGGTGCATTCCATCGTCCTCGTCCAGCTTATTGATTCCGATTGTCAGCTCGATTTCGTGGTCTTTCTCCCCACCACTCTGGATAGCCTACGACTTTGAAGCATCCTTTCGCCTCATGACCTGTACGGCTACATACACTGCACTGTCGAGAAGTATTCTCTTTGTTTTGACACATCCCGAGTATATACTTTGGCCGACGTAGTCGAGTTTGTTTAAGTAGCTAAACTCATCAAGGATGGTTACGTTAGAGTGTAATGTCTCGTTTTGTGCTATCGTTTGATATACACTGTCAAGGTCCGGTAGAGGACTGATTGCATAAATCTGTGAACGAATCATACCATGGACAGAATCATCGAGACCGGAGCGGACATAAAATCGTGGATTTGGAGGATTTCTTTTTCTTTGTCGTGTGATGTGTTGAGATCAAATTCACACTTGTCACATGTACATCTTTTGGTCGTCAAACAGTCTGCAATTCCATCCCAAATCTTTTTCAATCGGCCGAAGTCATCGTCCACCGTCGATCCGTTCTGTTTACATGATGCTAACTGGTTCCGTAGTTGCTGTAACAGTGCTCCGCTCTTTTGAGAGAATCGCTTTCGAATTACATCCCACAACTCTTTAGAAATCTCTCGTGTGGAGAATGAAGATCGTACTCTTGGTTCGATCATTAGTTTTAGCCATCCAATGATAAAATGATTGTTAGCATACCAATCTTCTAATCGTGGATCATCCAGAGCTGGTTTAGTTAATGTCCCGTCCAGAAATCTGAATTTATTTTGGGAACTCAGAGCCATCCGAAAATTCAGTGCGCATTCATCATAATTCGTCCTGTTGAGAAGGGGTTGAGAGATGATAGCACCAAGGTTGTCGTTGGATGTTAGATCGTATGGTGTAACTGTCTTGTGTTTTGTTTCTGGTGTTGTCATCGCCATGATTTGAGAGCTCTGTTTTTGTGAGTAAAAACATAGTCGATCGCTTAACCAAAACCGATAGGTTCATGGCTGAATTCGAAAAACGTTTTTGTATGAGTTCGATTTAAGTTTGTTCGTGCTTTGATACCATGACAAAAATCTATTCATTTGTGTTATTCATCAGAGCTTCTTGGCCCTCATATATATAGGGTTACATTGAGTCTATCACCGTAAAGATAACTACAACAATAGAAAGATAATATAAACTTGGATAAATCTTTATGAAGATAATCCTTATCCCAATACTTAACAATACGACATATATTCATAATCCTTATCCCAATACTTAACAATACGGCATATATTTCAACCACATGAACAAAGTATAAAAGGGAAGGGGTCTCTTTATCATTCTGGACTTTGGCTCACTGTGAAAGAAGCCAGGATGCCCAGAAGAAACATCGGTTATTGTATCGATATGGATAAGGCAATATCTCATCAGGATCATTTTTCGGGTATCAAGGTGGTGCATCCATGTACATTTTATCTTGGGATTTTTTCTAAAACCTTTTGTGAAAATTGTAGTATTGTTTGTTTGTATCTCGGTTTGCCATAATGGTATCGTGTTTTATTAAAGTTTTTGTCAATTTAATGAATACCCATTTCAGGAATTCAATTTACCAAGTTATAATCGGTCAAAGGAAAAATAAGGGTTGTGGTCTAAACAGGTTTTACTATCATAGACGGAAGCGGTGTTGGGTATCATTAAACCCGCCACTTTCACTTTATTTGATTAATTCGATTTATATATTTGCTGATATTAAATAGGAATTTTAAGGTTTTATGGATTAAATTGACAATAATTTTTTTTCAGGGAGATATGGTTCAAACACAAACCAGCATTTTTATTTATTTCGGAAACAAAACAGAACTTTTCCTGTACAAAATTTTCAATATCATTTTGGGTATAATAATATTCATACAATAGAACCAAGGGGTTCAAGTGGAGGATTGACCCTTTATTATGATAATACGTATAAGGTGAACTTCCTTTATTTCTAGTAATATAATAGTTGATGTAGAAGCGGAAGCGGAATTTCGGAAAAAGTCTTCTGAACACTTATTTATGGAGATCCAGTTCAAAATATACGTATTCAAGTATGGAATACAAGAGTAAGGATTTCACGTAGTGAATTATGGTTTATTACATGTGATTTAAATAAGATTAAATGCAATCATGAAAAACAGGGGAGAAAAGTTAGACATGCAAGCGCTTCTTTGGATTTTAATAATATGATCAAAGACTGCGGTTTGGTGGATTTTCCGTCTTTAAGAAGCTCACTTTTGTAGAGATGTTAGCGGGGAAAAACCAATTCGCTGTCAACTGGATTGAGCTTTGGCGAATGAGGAAAGACACACATTATCTCCATATTCTTATATCGAAAATCTGGCTATGGTGGGATCCGATCATCGACCAATAGTGACAACAATTTAAGATAACATCCCAAGTAAAAGGAACAATTTAGATTTGATAAAAGGTGGATTGGTCAGGATGGATTGATGGAAGCAATTTCTAGAGGTTGGAAAAAACTAGATGGGATAAATGAGAAAGATTTTGTGAATAAGGTCAAAGAATTGCCGTCATGATATTTCAAGATGGAGGAAAAAGAACCTCCCTTATGGTAAGGAAAGAATCAACTCAGTACAAGAGGCACTTGAGAAGGTCCAGAATGATGATAATCGAACTTTTGAAGAGGTTATGAAAATAACCAGGAAATAGAAAGAGGAGTACATGGATGACAAATGCTACTGGCAACAAAAAAGAAGGAATCTATGGAACGCATCAGGGACCGTAACACAAAATATTATAAAGCTTTGACAAAACAACTAGTACAAGGAATCAAATTGTTGGAGTACACAATTCGGAGTGTGAATGCGTCTCAGCAGAGATAGAGGTTGAAAAATTAGCGGTGGACTATTTTGATGAACTCTTTACTTCTACATAACCCTCTAATTTTGAGGAATTTATACAGGAAATACCCTCATTATTAATAGATCAAATGAACACCAACCTTATGAACCCAGCGACAGATGATGAAATTCATAAGGACCTATTTATGATGCATCCGGAAAAGGCACCAAGACAAGATGGAATGACAGTCTTATTCTTTCAAAGATCGTGGCAATCATTAAACATGATATCATTAACCTAGTAAATGTTTTCTTACAAAGGCAGGAAATGGATACAAGGATCAATTTTACGAACATATGTTTGATTCCAAAAATGGAGAGACCGAGTCGAATGACTGAATTAAGACCCATTAGTCTTTGTAATGTCGGATATAAAATAGTTTCAAAGGTTCTATGTCAACGTTTGAAACCTCTTCTTCTGGCACTTATTTCGGAAACCCAATCGGCTTTTATGTCGGGACGACTCATTTCTGATAATATCTTAATCACACATGAAATATTCCATGGTTTACGAACTAATCCATCATGCTAGGGGAAATATATGGCAATAAAAACAGACATGAATAAAGCTTACGATAGAGTTGAATGAGCATTTATTGAGAAGTTGTAAAGGAATGGGATTTGCATCACATTGGACAAAGCTGGTGATGCATTGTATTACGTCTGTGAAATATTAGGTAGTCTTGAACGGCAAACCACATGGTTTAGTTAAGCACAAACGAGGAGTTTGTCAAAGAGATCCCCTATCAATGTATATTTTCATATTGTGTATAGAGGCTTTAGTATCTAATTTACGAAAAGTGGAGAGAGAGAAATTACTCACTGGTTTAAAGATTGCTAGAGCATGTTTCGTCAATATCGCACCTGCTTTTTTTGCAGACAATAGCTTATTTCTTGTAACGCTACAAAGAAGAAATGTCAAGTAATAATCAGAATTTTGAAGGAATTAGAGCCGGTCTCGGGCCAGCAAATTAACTTTTCTAAATCATCCTTACAGTTTGGTCATAAAGTACCAGATTCAGTCCGGGAAGAAATGAAATCGGTTCTTGGAATCACTAATATTGGGGGAATGTGCTCTTAGGGGATCTCAGAAAGTTTAGGAGGCGCAAAACACAGATTTTCAGTTATCTTCAAGAAAAACTACATAATCGGTTAAACGGTTGGACGCTTAAGTATCTGACTAAAGGAGGGAAGGAGGTTTTAATAAAATCAGTAGCCACGGCTTTACCAAATCGTGTAATGTCTTGTTTAAGGCTAGCAAAAGGGGTTCTTAATAAACTCTCGAGTATTATAACCTAATTTTGGTGGAGTACAAATGGTTCCCAGAAAGGAATGTATTGGTTATCATGGGATAAACTATGCTTGGGGAAGAAAGATGGCGGTTTGGGATTTAGGGCACTATTGGATATGAATACGACAATGTTAGCTAAGCAATTGTGGAGACTAATGGAATATTGTGAGTGCCTCTTTGCGAAGCTTTTCAAAGAGAGATATTACCAGAATAGAGGTCCCATGGACTCAATAAGTTCGTAATCTCTATCTTATGGATGAAGAAGTATTGTATATGCTCGATCTCTGGTTAGAAAAAGACTAATAAAAAGGGTTGGAACTAAACATCCATTTCAGTAAGGCATGATCCATGGATACCATGCCTACGCCCGAGGTCAGCATCATGTAAAAACACCCACTTTGATCAAATTCTAACGGTTAATCAATTGTTCGATCCTATCAAAAATATGTGGAATGATCAACTGATTAGAGATATTATAGTACCTGAGGATACATAAATAATCATCAGTCTACCTATCTACGTCTGGACAAGAATGAATGGCATTTTACAAAATCAGAAAATATACGGTTAAATATGGGTATCACTTAGAGCGCGAATTCGCAACAGCAAATACTCATGGTACACCAATTAATGACCTAATATAAAGGATCTATAGGCTTATTGGAATATAAAGTTCTCTCCTAAGATAAGGCATTTCTTATGGCAGGCAATAACTAGAGGCTTAGCGGTTTTAAAGAATCAAAATTCAAGGGGTATAAAATGCGATACTCATTGCGTTTGATGTGAGGGCATATGCGGAATCACTAAACCATGTTTTATTTGAATGTCCACCATCTGTACAAACTTGAACATTATCATTGCTATCATCAAATCCTGAGAATTTTCCACGGTCATCAATTTATGCAAATATGGATTATCTGTTATGGAAATTACCATCAGACATTTGAGTTATACACTTTTCATGGATAATTTGGTATATCTAGAAAGGTAGAAACAAATATGTCTTTAACAATATTGATAGGGACCCTAGAAGTATATTAAAGACTGCTGAATTGGAATCATGAATGTAGGAAGCGGCCCAACTCTCAGGAGAAGATATTAGAACAAATCCATTAAACATGATTGAGGAGACGGTTATTTCAAAGGAAATTAATTTACAAATAAGGGGAATATGATGTTCTTTAGATGGGTCTTGGAAGGAAGGAGATATGTTTTCAAAACAAGGATGGTATAATATCTACGAAGGGAAAATATATATTATTATGGGAGCCAAGAATATTAGACCAAGTATTTCGCCTTTACTTGCAGAATTTGAAACACTAATTTGAGTGATGGAATGTATGAAGAGATAGAATCAACAATAAGTTACTTTTGCTACAGATTGTTCGGAGCTGATGAAGATAGTCGCTACACCCACGGAATGGCCGGTATTTGAAATCCATCTAGAGGAATATGCATACCAGAAGGAATACTTCACAAGGTTTGTTATCACGCATATCCCACAAATATTTTGGCAAGAAGTGCTCGAATTCAGCCGTTTTATATTATTTATGTAGATTCTGATCCACCAACTTAGCTCACCAATCAACGACAAGGAAAGCTCTCCAGAACATCCAAACCCAGGATCGGCCTCTCAACCAATAAAGAAACCGGGTATGGTTTCTCAGGCCCAACCAACCAGCAACCTCGCCGTTCAGGCTAAAACGGCTGATGCGCATATGAACGCCGAGCACAAAAAAGAGGGAAATAATCCACCAAGAGTTACATCGACATGATCATGGCAGGGCTCCTGACTTACAACGACTCTGTACGATCGATAAAAGAATACAAACGAATGGCAGATACTCAACAATGATGGAAACAAAACGCCAGCGGCGGTAGTGAATAATGTTTACCGAAGGAGACGAGTAAGGCTTATATATGCCGTACAATGACTCTCTGGTCGTCGAGTTACATATAGGTGATTGTGAGGTGAACAGAGTTTTGATCGACACTGGAAGCTCGGCCGACCTTATCTTTGAAGAGACTCGGCGAAGAAAGGAACTGAGAGACTACAGTATGAAGCATTCAGAAAGACCCTTAACCGATTTCTCAGGCGCCAAAATCACAAGGGTCGGGACTCTCAGTTGCATGTTTACATCGACAGAGTAACAAAGATAGTTAAATTCATCGTCATTAACCGACATGCCATCTATAACGTCATTCAGGGAATGTCATGGATCCACACGATGAAGGCAGTCCCCTCAACCTACTACCAATGTTTAAAATTCTTGAATCCAAACAGAATATTCACACTCCAAAGAAATCAAGAAGTCTCAAGAACTTGGTTCCTCATCGAGCAAAAGTTGCGTCCGAAATATCAAACTTGCCTCGTTGTCGAACCCCATATAGAGTTGTCACCACAGGACGGCCCCCAACGTGACGCAATCGTGTAGGTCAACATCGACCTCAATGATCCAGAGCGATGCATCAGAATAGGTGCAAAATTAAGGGAGGATTTTAAGGACCAACTCATCGAATTTCTCCGCAAGAACGCCTTAACCTTCGCCTGGACAACAAGCGACATGACCGCCATCGACCCAACGATGGCTGTTATAAAATCCACGTCGATCCAATGTTCAAACCCATCAAGCAAAAGAGGAAAAAGCTAGCCCCCAAACATGCCAAGACAGTCAACGACGAAGTAGAAAAATTATCTAAAACATGTTCGATCACCAAGGTAAAATATACAGATTGGTTAGAAAACCCGGTGGTTGTTAAGAATAATAATGGAAAATGGCGTGTCTGCGTTGATTTTAACGAACCTCAACAAAGCTTGCCCTAACGAAAACATTCCACTGCCTCATAAAGATCGACTCGTCGAAGAAACAACAAGCAACAAGCTCCTCTCATTCATGGACGCGTTCGCCAAATATAAGCACATAATGATGCATCTAGACGAGCACTAAAAAAACTTCATTCATCACCAATGGGGGGACATACTGCTACAAAGTGATGCCCTTCGGTTTCAAGAACGCCGAGATAACGTACCAAAGGCTGGTTACCAAAATTTTTGCCAATCAGCGTGGAAGTACAATGGAGGTATATATACGCGATATACTCGTCAAATCAGCATCAGCCAACGATCACATCGACCATCTAACCACCAGCTTCAATAGCCTGAAAAAATATGACATGAAGTTCCTCAGATACAAAGTTATATGTAGAGGGATTGAAGGAAACCTATAAAATATTGCAGCGATAAATGAGCTCCCATCACCCAAAAATACCAGTGAAGTCAAGAGACTCATCTGTCGAGTCAGAGGCTTGAGCCAATTCATTTTGAGATCAACGAAAAAGTGTCTACCGTTCTATCAACTCCTTTGAGCAAACAAGCGATTTGAGAGGGACGCCAAGTGCAAAGATGCTTTCCAGCATTTGAAGGAATACCTGTCCACGCCACCAATCCTAGCATGGCCTAAATTTCAGATGGCATAGTCCCCAAGGATAGATGGGCAGCCAACTGACAAAAAGCAAAGTGCTCACATTACATTATAATGGAAGGATATTTGTTCTATTGGAGAGATTTAAAACACTAATAAGTTATATTCACGAACAAGAATTCAAATGGGTGATGGAGGAAACACACGAAGACGCAGGAGGTAATCATTCTAAAGGCAATCACTCGCAACCTAAATCAAGCGACTAGGACATTTATGGCAAAAAGGTGGTAGACTATGAGAAGTGTGTCACCCAATGCAAAAAATTTCAGAAGCATGTGCCAAAAGTCCACCAGCCTTCCGAACTCCTAACGTCTACATCTGCACCTTACCCATTCATGAGATGGGCCATGAACATCGTCGTCCCTTTTCCAGCCTCACAAAAAATCGATTCATCCTCGTAATGATGGATTTCTTCCCCAAATAGGTCGAAGCCGAATCATACGCCGAAATTCACTATCTCGATGTGAAATTTTTATTTCTAGAAGTTTATCATATGCCGCCATGGTTTCATTACGAAATCGTCACCGACAACGGCTCACCAATAATCTCAAGTGTGTTCCAAGAATTCTGTGCACGGTGGAGAATAAGACTAAGCATACCGACGCCTCGTGACCCACATGGAAATTTTCAGGACGAAGCAAGTAACAAAACAATCCTAGATAGACTGAAGAAACAAGTCAAGAAGAAGAAAGGACTTTGGGCCGACAAACTAGACAGAGTATTCTTGTCTCAACGAACAACTCTTCGTCGATAAACCAGTCAAACGCCTTTCTCCTTGTCTCACAGAATTGAAGAAATGGCGCCTTCCGAATTAAGCATCCCGACGATCCATCAAAATTTGGCATCACAACATGAAGATCTCAACAACAACAAGATCCTCCATCATCTCGATCAGGCGGAAGAAAACGCGATTAAGAGCTCCTCCTAATTCAAAATTACCAGCAGCAGGTAACCTGATACTATAACAAGAAGGTTAAAGCCAGAGATTTCAACGAAAGTGACCTCGTCTTACGAAAGGTTTTCGAGAACACACGAGAGTGGCGAGCAGGCAAGCTCATCGCCAATTGGGAAGGGTCTTACATCATCTTGAAGGTCGTCAAACCCATAGTCTTACTATGCAAGGCGAGGCCATCTCGAGGTCATGGAACACAACCAAACTCAAGAGGTACTTCTACTAGTCGGACAACGGTAGTATTAAATATAAAAAATAGGTTCACCCTTCGA
This sequence comes from Orychophragmus violaceus, assembly GCA_030180135.1. NCBI lineage: Eukaryota > Viridiplantae > Streptophyta > Magnoliopsida > Brassicales > Brassicaceae > Orychophragmus > Orychophragmus violaceus. The sequence continues at coordinate 33,761,188 of CM058240.1, forward strand.
GCCCAGGCTACTTTCCCAATATGTAAAGTGAACTACGGTTGTCTTGATTCCTCTATGGAGGATACGCAAGAAGTATTTAACGAGGTTCAGCTATCCCAATAAAAATAAATAAACTCTTGTTAAGTATCTCCTCATACTTTACACCATTGACATTTTGGCCAATGATCGATCAGACAACATGTTCCATACAAAGTGATAGCACATGTCACATTGTCAAAATCATGATATTTTCCACAATTTAAGCCGGGGCCAGTACCACACTAGTCTCTGATCGAATACTTAAATGTAATCCGAACCCCATACACACAACTATTTTGATCAGGATTTCTTCAGGATAAGCCGAGAACGTACTCGCTCCTAAAACGATTAATCAATACATGATAAGCCGAGCCCATACTTGGTACTAAAAAGTATTTACATGATAAGCGAGAAAAAATTCCGCACCTAGGAAACCAAAAATACATGGTAAGTCGAGCACGTAGTTGCATCTAAAACTTAATTACAGGGAAAGCTGAACACAATTTCACACCTAGGAGACTAGTTTTACATGATAAGCCGAGCACATCCCTGCACCTAAGAAACAATCACAGGGTAAGCCAAGTATACACTCACGTCTAGAAACAAAATTCCGCGATAAAATCCGACGAACTGGGAAACGAAAAACAGTATTCTTTTCACTAAGATAACGATCATATATAGAAAAGAAATTCACCACCAAAAATATGCAAAATATCAAGGTAAAAAGGGGTGCGTCCAAAAGAAAGCAAAAATATAAGGCTGAGAAGAAACAAAAAAAATTTACAACCAAAGGAAAAACAGAACTAAATACCTTTAGTAGCTCGGTCTTCCGAAGAAATGAGTCCAACTTCTCGGAGCCTCACATCTTGTTTGGGGGAGAAGTCGCATGCTCCGAGAATTTATTGTCCGATGAACTCTCTCGGCCTACAGGGTCGGAAGGAGAGCGAGGGGGGGGGGGATTTGTTGTTGGATTCCGCGTCGATTTCCTATAATATCGATGCCATACTGATAAGAGTGAAAAGAAGGAGAACATAATTCAACCAAAAACGGAGATTCGGCGGGGCGGAGCAGAAGAAGTCTATTCTTTAAGAAACCGGAAAGCTCGAATAACAAAAATCACCAAAAAAACTGAGCGTCCACCGAGGGAAGAAGAGCGCTAAGCAAAAGCAGCGTGATAATTTCAAACAATCACGGCAAACAGAAAATTGAAAAATCGCAAACAAAGTGAAGAGGAGAGAGGTACATGTTTTTTATGCGCATAGAAGTAGAAGAGAATGAAGAGGGAGTGTGAGAGTCTAAACTCGCACTGTCGATATTTGTAGAGATAAACTTTTTTACGACCATAAATTTCAATGGTAAACAACATGACAAGAGATCCAAAGGATATTTTATGGATAAGTTGATAGGAAACAAAGTACAAAGAGAAAAAGGCTTAAGAGAATTTTAAGTCTAGATGCTAGGGTTTTTGGAGATGGATTGATCGTAGGAACTCCTTCTTCTTATATAGTCATGGCGAGTCGGCTTCAAGGATATTTGCTTGCAATATTTCTGGAATTCTTACTGCTATTGTATATTCCATTTCTGTCGGGATTTACTTTTCTGCTCAGATTTTTCTCTTCAGCTCGGAATTATATTTTCCTTTTATTCTTCGAGTTTATCTTTCCATTTTTATGATTACCCTTCCGCGGTTTAACTTGCTCTTCCGAATGGGCCAAAAAGGGACGATACAAGTTCTTTTGAGCGTAAATTTATTGACTCGGCCCAAAGTCTAGGAAATACGAGTCTTGTGGCTGAGGCACAAGTTCGTATTTCATATAACTTATTTAGGAATCCCATTAACATTTAGGATCATATAAGTTATTGTTTCGAACATGGGTTGCGACTAGTCGCGCATCCGGAGAGAGATATTGGCGAGTATCTGAGCATCTGTTCCAAGCAAAGTGTCTGTTTGGAAGATTCGGAGAATATGTTCTGCTTGGAAGTTCCTAAGGAATGTGTTATGCTCCAGACTTTCAAGAGAGTAAATCATGCTTTGAAAACAAGAAGGAACGCATTATGCTCGGAATTTCGGAGCAGGTATGTTCGGAATTCCTGAGTAGATTGGCCAGCTCGAAATTCCGAGCAGCCCAGTTATCTCGTATTTTCCGAACAATTTGTTCGTATATTCTGTCGATTGATGTGTTTGTATGATTAACCCTTCTTGACATTCGGCTAAATAGTTTTGCATATTTCGTATAAACTGTTATCCATACGAAACGTTGTTCATACCAAATATTTATTCATATGAATTGCTGTTTATACAAAACGTTGTCCATATGAAGCGTTTCGTGTAAAACGTTATGCATACGAAGTGCCATTTATACGAAGTGTTTCGTATAATACGTCATTCATACAAGGTGTGTCGTAGAAGACGTCATTAATACGAAGTGCCGTTTATAAGAAGTGTTTCGTATAAAACGTCATTCATACAAAGTGCCTTTTATGCGAAGTGTGGAGAACTACCATATTCGATTGCTCGATCATGCTTTCGACTATTATTTTCGCCGAGGGGGATTTTGACCCCAACAGTTAGCCCCAAGCTCGTCAGACTCGAGTACAATGATGGCGAGTTATTTTAGTGTTCGAGGAGAAACCAATTATTCAAAATATTTGATTCGACCATTCTCCTTTTGGATATTAGTTAACTTATGACAGACAATTTTCCAATTTTTTCGTCTTGTTTTGGTCGTCATGTAGTATGCTGAGCAAGATGGACTTTTGGAATGATATTTCCGAGCAAGTTTTGCTCTGACTCTCCGAGCAAGGCGATCCGTGCCTGTTGGTACATTTACGAGGATCCTTTGGGAAAATTTGGCCGTAATCGATTATCTCGTGCGAAGTATTGTCGATTTCGAGGTCGTGCCTAATTATGATTAGTTCCGTCATGATTAGCCTAAATAGCTTGTGCTAGGATAATACATTGTAATCATATCCAAAGCTCCATGCTTTTGTAAAATTCTCCAAAGAAAACTCTAAGGTAACTTCTCTCTCTAGCTTCTTTGTAGTCTTTGTGATTTTTGCCAAACTTTTCCCCCTTATTCTTGTGAAATTTGGAGTCTTCAATCTTTTTCCAAGTTTGGATCCTTGCTATGTTGTGTTTTTCGATGGAGGGGTCTAGAGGTGTGACGAACTCTGTATCGAGGTACGGACATGCCAACCTTTCTTCCAAAGGTGAATCTTCTGGAGTTTGGCGATCGACCAGGTCTCACGCCAACCGGCCATGTTCCTCGAACGGGCTAATGGGCGATCCAGCTTTTGGAATGGGTGTCCCATTTCCGAATAACGATCAGTGTTTTGGTTATGATTATGCTCACAGGAACTCTTCTTCCGTTATGGGCGGTCCAACAATCAAAGAGTAGTTTGAGGGTACTCGTGTCAGCCAAGAGGAAGGTATGCATCTTTGGGGTTATCCTCCAAAGAAGCAAAAATTGTTTGTCGTAAGAAGCAAAACGAGAAGAGAAAGATACCGGACCCTCCTGGTTCAACTTTATCAACGGAATAATCAGTTGAAGAGCTTCGGCGCAGTTTCGGGGTTCCTTAAGATGTGATATTCATGATCCCATCTTCTTGCGATCTATTTAAATCCCTGTCAGCCGGTTATTTCTTAGTGTACGAATACTTCTTCAAATCGTGCTTCCTGTGGTTTCCGGTCCACATGCTTATAGTCCGATACCTTCGCTGTATGGACAGGCCCTTACGCAGCTCACTCCTCGAGGCTTGCGACACCTGGTTTGCAGTTTTGAATGTGGGATCGATCTCCGAGTGTTGCATGTTCGGAATATGTTGGCCGTATGACCAATAAAGGGCGGCCCCGAATATTATCTCAAGCCCTGTAAGCATCAGACAATCGTTACAAATTTTAAGAATCAAGATCCTCTGTGGAGGCATCATTTTCTCTACGTTTTGATTTACGAAGCGTCCGTCGATTGCGTCCCGGTGATGAAGTCGAGATGGGAAAAAATTGGTGGCCGATTCAGTCGTTTGGCTTTAGGCTGTTTTTTGTCAGTCGTTGGCCGATTCTTAACTCTTTCCTCTGTTTTCCTTTCTTGCAGAACCAGATCTCTGCTCATGTGTCCGTCAGATCTAATCGAGCTCATCGGGAAGCTACAAGCCGAAGGAACAAACTAGGACAGAAGCTTGTCCGTCGAACATGTTACTCAAGCAAGACAAATGAAGATGGCTTGCCAAACGGCATGTGTCAAGGAACGGATGGCCGAAGAGGATCCTTATGATGATGAGTTAACACAAGAAACGATTCGATCGCTTTGTGGCTCAACAGCGGAGTTCCGCTCCCTGAGTTTGATTTCTCGGGAAGTGACGAATGCGCTGGCTAAGACCCCAAACTTGGGGAATGTATCTTCATTGCTGATGCCGGTGTCGATGGCAGTGGACAGACAATCGTTCCTCAAGGATTGGTCTCCGGGTTGAAGGATCAGCCCTCCACGTCTAAGTCTGAACATCGACGAAAAAGAAACATGGCAAAGATGCCAAAGTTCCACAACCTGATACGGAGCCGATTTGTTTCGACTACTGCGAAGGTAGCTTCATATATACTAACGCTTCCGAGTTCGCCAACTTCTGTGCGGGTGTGCATCATCCCGGAGATTACCCTACAAAATACGAGGATATGGTCTGCGGAAATTCTCTTGATGATGCGAGACAAGATTTGCTAAAGGTTATGATTTTTCCCTTTTGACTAGAGTAATCTTTTCTTTTCTTGCAGCTTGACTGACTCGATTTACTCATGATCGTAATTTTTTTTGTCTTAGGTGTGGGCATCGGTTAATCGACATGCATATGATTCTGACAGGAAGGTTCTAAGGATCAAAGATCATCTCGCTAGGCATTCTGTCGACAACACGAAGTTGGAACAATATGTTGCTGAGCTAAATACATCGCTCGAAGAGAGGAAAGTAGAATTTAAGGCGGCAAGGTTTTCGCTTGGCACCGAATGAGCTTTGGATTTTACCGAAGCTGAGGTTTTGAGAACCTAACTTGCGAAAAGAGACTTTCTCGTGATACGGCTATAAGGGAAGTGGCCGAGAAAGGAAAAAGGGGAATGTTTAAGAATTTTTCATCTCGTTTCTCTCGACTTCGCAGCATATTTTCGAAATTGCCAATGTCTAAAGGAAAATTGAGTCGATACCTCGAGACGACTAGCAACCTTGACATGATTGCTGACTTGAGAGCCAAAGGCCCTTCTGCGCTCGCGTCTGAGAAAGCCGAGCTTGCCTTATAGAGAGATCGCTTGGAGAGAAGTGACGTTTTTGAATAGGATCGACTGATCACCGAGGCTGAAGATTGTTTTGATCTATCTCCATTCTCGGGCGGTGTTGCTGGTTCGTCCAAATGGGACGCATCAATTTAGGGTGAAATGGCGTTTAGTTAAAGTATATGTGAGTCTATAGTTTGTATCATGTTTATTGTATGTTGTAGTTTTTTTACTCTGAACGGTTTGTAAACCGACTGCCTTGTTTATTCTGAAAATTATTTTCTTTAAGACTTAAGACTTCTTTCTCGAACATTTTGAAATCCACTTATGGCGCCTTGTCATTTTACAACTTCGAGTCGATCGAAGTAGTCGAAGGTGTAATGACCCTGCCGGGAGCTAAGTACGACCAAAACGTCAACGACGAGGAAACGAGGGAAGAATGATTTCAAAACCTCTCTGAAAGAAGTAATGATATTTTGGGTCGAGATAAAAATCAGAAACGGACGAGTGAATCAGAAGACAACTCACAAGCACCTCCAAGAAGACCGACGATAAAAATGACCGAGGAAGCTAAAAATCCTGAAATGATTTGGAACGACCCTGAATTAATTCAAGACTAAAGATGGAATGTACAATGATATTTGGTCACAATAAAATCCAGTTGGCCTGAGAAGAAACGAAGATATACCACAACGGCCTTAAAACGGTCCATACGGCTAAAACAACGAGAATTGGTATGGATCGATATACGGATCGATGCTCCAGAAGATCAGCCACGTCAACGTAAGCATCTTGGGAAGAGGATAAGATCATTGTTAGACCGTGTGCCTTACTCCCATTGGCTACAAGCATTCATCCTTATCCAAAAAAATGGGTGATTTTTCTTTACCGATTTTTCTCCTACAAAAACCAAGTTGGTGAAGAAATGGCCTCGTCCTATTGGACCAGAACCCTGCCGACCTGACATGCACCTGAATGTCCTCATTTGATTGGTTTAGCTTACCAAATCTGGAGGAGAAATGCCACACTCCCATTGGACCAAAATCTGATCGGTATCGTGTTATCGTCCGATTGGTCGGAATTTCCCCAAAGCTGGAGGAGACGTGTTCCGCTCCCATTGGACCATATCACTACCTGTTAGACTGTGAAATGTGTGCCACGTTCTGGTTGGTTGCAGTCTCCATCATTATCAGAAAGGAAACACGCCTTCTTCCCATTGGCCGAGCGTACCCCCGATCGAAGTAACCCAAACCCTATAAATAGAACGATCCCTGCCCTCATTTTCACTCATACACCACTCTTAGATCATAGTTAAATCTATAAAAATAAATAGTAAGAAGGAGAAAGAAGGGAAGGAAGGTAGGATGAGAGGAAATACCCGATAAGCGAGAAAACCCGAGTCTAGAAAACCTTCATCCGAAAGCACAGTGAGTTATGGTGATGTGTGATTGCTTGCTAGGAATGTGTGATATATTTCGTGATCCATGTTCAAATTTTTGATTTATCTTTAAGCTATTAGTATTTGCATGATGTGTTGCATGCTTATGTATTGTTACGTTTATGTTGTTTCGTTTGATGTTTTCCTTATCTTGCACTGAATTTTGGTAAGTAAATTCATGCTTGAGATGGTGCCTCGTGTTAGAGGTTTATGATGGATAGGGTGGAAGGTGACAGTTCGATCTTTCCTTTTGCTGCCTCAATCTAGCGAAGGACTGTCTAGGTGAGAAGACTCAGAGACACGAGATTGCAGCCTAGGGTCGAGTTCTATCCGACGGGATAGTTGGGATAGCCGTGGTAGACGGAACCCGCCAAGATGTTACCGTGGGGACGGGTCTCGGATTGTGAATTTCTATGCTCATGTGCCTTTGTGGCTATGACATAGGTGTTCACGTTTGGAAGGAAAGATTGAATCCGGGAGACTTAAGACGGGTGTTAATATTATGTTGTTATGGTTAAGCTTTATATATTCTATGCTTTGATTGATTGTTGTATGATGTATGTTATTTTGGGTTTTGGGGGGGGGGGGGGAATATACTGCATGTTAAGGAGCTATAAATCATTGAGCGAGTAGCGCTCATCCCTCACTCTTTTTTGCAGGAAACCAGTAGTCGAAAAAAATTAGCGGGGAAGCGAGGAACGTTAGGCCAGCAAGTATAGGTTTTTGTTGTCTTTGTAAGATAATGTTTTCGGTCATGTATGATATTTTTGGGCTCTTAGGCCCGGAATCAAGAAACCTTTAAGTACTCCTTTGTATGTTTTGAAAACAAATATATATAAATAAAGATGTGTTTTAAATCTGGACTGGGTTTCCTCTGATATTAGCTTCGTCCGAGCTAACACAACTCTCAAACATTCGTACGGGTTGAAAAGCCTTATGCTTAGGTTGAGAGGTAAGGCACCTTGAGAGGTTAGATCATAGTATGGTCTTGCCCATTGCTTGAATCAGATCACCCTCGGATGTCAATTGTGGCACGTTTGGTTCTTAATCTTATAGATCGAATCAGGGGTGTTACAAATGGTGGTATCAGAGCATGGTTATCCGATCATGCTATATGGGACTTGGTTTTCAAAATTTTATCGAGTCAAAATGAGTAGCAAAGGCAACTAGGAAAACTGGTACGTTCCTTGCATTAGGTAGACAGGTTAGGATCAACCCTTGATGGATGATGCAGATGGCACCAAGACGAGTTTTGGTAAGGGGACAGCCGAGTCGATCGCAGACGGGATGAAGATGAGTAAACCGTGACCGGTCTCCTTCCTATTCTAGTTCCGCAACGGAATCTGATTGGGGGTATCGGATGATACGAAAACGGAAGTGGTGAATGAGAGTGTTACACTATCGGAAGTAGACAATGAAAAACAAGAATCTAGTCGAGATGGGTCATCTAGATTGGAGTATGTTAGATGGGTACATTCAGAGTCCCCATCAATGAGACTGAACCATCTAGGATATGCTTCACCAGAACATGCGGAGTCCGGGCGCACCTATCCAAAAGAAAGATTACCAAGAAATGAACGTGTGGAGCGACAGCACATAGGAGGAGACGATCACCCGAGATCAACCTACGCCCGAGGAAATCCAAGGGAGCCTATGAACCAAGCGACAGAACCACCGTTAAAAATGATGCAAGATATGCTCTCAAACTTGATACAACACCAACAAACGGATACAAGCGTTCCATCTAGATCTCTTACGCCACCAGACTTCCTAAAGATCTTGACAATGATGAAGAAGCTCGGAACCACCCATTTTGGAGGAGAACCAAAACCGTTCGATGCTGATGCATGGTTGCAAAACTTGGAGAAGAATTTTGCTGCCACTCGATGTCCCGAGGAGTACAAGACGGATGTTGCTGTCTATTAATATATCATGGTTTTTCTAAGTTTTCAACCATGATATAATTGTATATATTGAGTCTTTAACCTGTTTTTTCGAGTCTATCGAGTCCTTTACATGTAAGCTTGCGTTTGGAGCGAAGAGCGGAGTTTTGGGACGTTTCTGGTGATTTGCACAACGAGCTGAATTTTGTGTCTCAACCACGAGGTGATGTCGACCGACACTCACCTTAGTGTCGGTCGACAATGATGGCGACAGAGGATTGAAGACATCTTTTGAAGAATTGCAAAGCTGCCCAAAAGTTTCCCTTAATTCTAACTTAGCCCCAGAACGTGTTTAGCAGTTTTTAATTAGATTTTTGAGTAGTAACTCAATATCTTGTTCTTTGTTCTTGCTTTTGTTCTGGAGATTGAGAGATTCTAGCTTGGGGGTTGTTCTTGCTACTTGTAACCTTTGAGAGAAGGATTTCGAACCCCTGTTTTTATCAATTCAGTCTTATTTTCTATTCAAGCATGTGTTGTTCATTTGATATCATGTCTGAGTAGTAACCCTTGTTAGATTAGGATTCTAAATCTATCTGTTCATCACCTAAGTTGAGATTAATACTGAATTATGGACTGATCACCTAGGGTTTAGATCTTAGATTGTTAATTTGGCACGAGATTGTGAATTATAATCTGAATATACTTAGTGTGAGCAATTTGACTAGATGCAAAAAGATTTGGTTTAGAAGAATTGTGAACTTAAGAACTTGCTAATAAAGCTTGTCTAGAACTCTAAGATTGCAAAGAGATTTGAATCGTTAGGTTGCTAGACATAGATAGTATATCGCAGCGAGAGTTGGATTATTATACATTGTGATTCTAGTTCTTGAACCCGTGCTTAACCTGAATCCTAACTAGCTAAGTGTCTGACATTGCTTGATTTCCTGAGAACACCCTGAGTCTAGGGTCTTTCTCCCATTGAAACAAACCTTTCATTTACTTGCATTGCTTTCTGTTCCCTCTTAATTGATGTAGCTAAGTTCGAAGGCATATAATCTATTGCGTGAATCTTGAGTCCTTGTTGATACGATACTCTTTACACTACAATCACTTAACTGTGCACTTGCAGTAGAATAGGGATATTTCTTGACCTATCAAGTTTTTGGTGCCGTTGCCGGGGACTCATTTGAGTTTGCCAATAGATTTTGTTCTAGAGTTTAGACTATGTCGTTTTTTATTTGCTTTGTTACTAACATTTTCTCTTGTCTTGCTTGTTTTGTTGCTGCAGGAATCGACAGGTACGCTCAGTGTTGACCGACATCAACCAGTGTCGCTCGACACCAAGCACGGATTTCAGCTTTGAGATCAGTGTATGCCTAACTGTCACACCAGAAGCAACCCGAACGTAGAACTTTTTAACCTCAGACCTGATGAGCTTGCTAGACTTGAGAGAACGAACAGAAAGGCCCAGAGAACTTCAAGGATGATGAATAATCAATTGACTTTGATACCAGATTTTTGAAGGTTTTCTGAGAGACCAGCAGAACAATCCCTACAATGCTCAGGGACAAAGGATTGATGCCCAATGGAATGTGATCCCTGAACCTGAGCAGCCTCAAGGTGAAAGGCAGGTGGTTAATCATGGAGCTAATGGACAACCTAATCCTCCACCGAAAAGGACTCTTGCTGACTACAACAAGCCTGACGAGTTCTACGCCAACAGGTTTGCGATTGTGCCTCCTCCTTTTAAAAGGAATGAGTTCGAGCTTAAGACTGCATATTATGCACTTGTGAGGCAGCATCCTTTCCATGGCCTTCCTCATGAGCCGCCAATGGATCACATTGAGGATTTTGAAGCCTTCGTCACTGGGATGAAGCACAATGGAGTAGGGTATGACTTTCTGCACCTCAAACTCTTCCCATATTCTCTCGATGGAGAGGTTGTAGCTTGGCTTAAGCAACTTCCACCTGGGAAGATAACCACTTGGGATGCAGTGAAGAGAGAGTTCTTGAGGCATTTCTATGATGATGCTCGCTCCGATCAGCTCAGACAGGACCTTCTGACATTCACTCAGGGACCTACCGAGCCTCTTAAAGCTTCCTGGGTGAGGTTTAAGATGTACCAGCGAGACTGTCTTCATCATGGATTCTCCGAAGTTCAACTGTTGGGCATTTTCTTCAGAGGTGTGGATCTCTAGTATCAATCTGCGTTGGATGCTGCCAGCTGAACACTGTTCATAGCTTGCTGACTGGGAAGAAGGTTGTCCACTTTGCTCAAGAGGTTGAAGAGTTTGAACCTGAAGATGGCTGCCAAGAAGAGGATTTGAACTACATTGGTGGGTCTGGATTTCAAGGAAACAAGTTTGGATATCAGCGAAGTAACAAGTTCTACACTGGTGGTCAGAAGAGTGCTTTCACAAGCAATCAAAACTCTTCTGGATATGGTCAAAATGATGGTTTCCAGAAACCTTTTCACCAGAACAACTCATATCAGAGGACATATGGATCATCTTCTTATCAGACTCCTCCTACTGCTAATGCTCATGAGAGCAAGTTGGAAGCTATGATGGAGAAGATACTTGAGGGGCAGACCAAGACTACTGTGGACTTCAACAAGAAGATGGATGCCATCTACACTGATCTGAATGGGAAGTTTGAGTCTTTGAGCACACTTATCAAGCAGCTGGATACACAAGTGAACCAGATTTCAAGCTCAGTCAAGGGAAAGAATGTTCAAAACACCCACATCAATGCTATCTCATTTCAGACTGAGGATAGGCTGGATCAGGAAGAGGGATTTGAGGTTGAGACTGTGGAATTCGTCGAAAACAGAGAAGAATCCGAAGCGTCGGATTTAGTGTCGACCGACACTGACTTTGACGTTGGTCGACATCGCACTTCAAGAGTGTTTTCGAGTCTTTGTGACAGAGGAAATTCGACTAAGCCCGATTTTTTGGTCGATTTGGCCGAAAAACTGTCGAAGGATTCAAAATGAAAACCGAGTGTCGACCGACACCAATTCAACGTCGATCGACACTACGGTCGCTCTGACATGGGTTCCACAATGCATCATGTTTCTGCTGAGGAAAAGGTTTACAAACCTCCAATACCTTTCCCTAAGGTGGCTATGAAGTCTAAGCAAGAGCTTGATGAGGCCAAACGATCGGAAGTGATGGATGAGAAGCTGAATGAGGATCCACAAGCTGAGGCTTTGCAAACTCACCCTTGTCTAAGGAGATATGTGGAGAAGATGATCCCAATGGATGAAGATTTGAGGGATTGGGTAGTGGTGCTCCCTAAACAGATCAGTGATGTGCTGCTTAATCAGATTCCAAGGAAGCTAGATTGCTCAGTCTCAAAGACAGCTTCAGGCATTCCTTATGTGATTTAGGAGCTGCTGGAAACCTCATGCCATACTCTGTGGCCGAGAGATTTGCGGTGACGGACTTCAAGCCGACTAGGATTTATCTGATCCTAGCTGATCAATCTAAGAGGATCCCATAAGGAGTTCCCGAGGACGTCCTTGTCAGAGTTGGAAACCACTTGATTCCAACGGACTTCGTGGTGCTGAAATATGACAAGGAACCGAATGATCCTCTGATAATTGGTAGACCTTTCTTAGCCGAAGCTGGAGAAATGATTGATGTGAGGCACGGTCTGATTGATCTCCACCTGGGAGATGAGCCTCTGCACTTTAAGATGGATAAGCTGCGCAAGTCTACTGTTGACGGTCAAGCTTTTAGCATTGAGATGGAGCAAGAGGCTCAGACTAATGAAGCTACAGTTTCTGATATTGGAGAAAGGAAGATGGTGGTCTCTAACGATTCCACTCTGACATCTTCAGAGCCTGCAACTGCTCATAAGCAGAAAGCTCCAAACGTCAGGACTCCATCAAAGCGAATGTATGCATCTTCAAAACTCAGTTCTACTTACCTCATTGCTGTGAATGTAGGGAAACATTCCATTCCTTCATTCCTTGGACAATCTCATGCTGATATTGATTACACACCGCCATGAATGAAGAGATTTTCGCAGAGGCACTCACAGCCTCTGTCGAAACCCCCGGGAGTCTAATCTCCCACCATAGTCAAGCTAACGACTAAAAAGAAGCGCTGAGTGGGAGGCAACCCACTGGTAAGTTGTATATATTAGAATTTTTGGTCTTGTACTTTGATTTCTTTTGTTTTTGGTGTTTTTGTGTCAAGTTATGCAGAATCTGTAGCATAGGAGAGTCAGTGTCGGTCGACATCCACTTGGTGTCGGTCGACACTGAAGTCGAGATGTTTCGAGCACGGACGATAATCGACCACGGTCGATTTACAAGGTCGATTTTGTTCATGTAATCGAGTGTCGGTCGACACCCACCTCAGTGTCGGTCGACACCGATGAAATCGAGGTAAATTTTCTTTAAAACTCGTGACCCGACTCTTTCTGCTGACGATCCCGATGAGACCTATGGGTTTCCCGAGCTTCCAGGACCAGCAGAAGACATGCCACCAGGGCAGTTTCAGAAGTGGGCAGCAGGTGTACTCAAGGGGATCTGGAAGAAGGTTCACACCATGTCCTGCCAATGCTCACAGCACGTTCACCACCCACAGCCACGACGTCGCGCACCTGCGCCACCACCTGTACCAGCAGCTCAGAGGATGAGGAGATAGAGGAGGCTGCTGACTCCGATGAGATTGATTATGGGGACTCTCTGGTGTTCTAGATTCCTGCTGCTGTTGTTTCTGCGTTTGTTTTCTTTTCTTTTTCTTTTCTCTTGAGTCATTTTTATGTTTCTTTTTGAGTCAGTCTGTTGGTCATGTCTGTCTGGAACCTTGATGATTTGAGTTTATGCACTACCACTATTGCTTCTGATGTGATTTTTGAGTGTTCTAACGCAGTTAACAGGTGAGAAATTGAGTGCCTACTCAATAACTTAACCACGAGCTTCATTTTACAAGCTGCGTATGATCATACGACCTCAGTGTTGGTCGACACCACTGCTGGTGTCGGTCGACACTGATCGTGTTCAGGTTCGAAATCTTGACTCAATCTTTCTATGGTTCCAGATTGATTTATACCGAACCCATGCTGCAATTGCACTGGGGACAGTGCAGTTTAAGTGTGGGGGAGGTGGTTACTGACATTGTGTTCTGTTTACTTAGTGTCAGTCCTTGTTTTTTTTTGGTTTTTCAAATTGTTTTTTTGAGTCAAAGTTGATATGAAACTGAGATTTTAAGTTTGCCTAGACTAGGGATTCGTGTCTCCGTGATTCGAGTAGTGAAAGGCCTATTCCGTGTCTCCTCCAGGACGCGATCGATCTCTGGTGCTGCCCTCATTGCCCTATGAACTTGCGATCGTACATTTTGATCTATGTGGTTGTTTGCGCCATAGCGACTATGAGCTCATTGAATTCGTCTCGTTTTTTATTTGTTGCTATTCAGCGGACTCGTTTTGCCTGAAAGATTTTCGAAAATCTTCCTGCTATCGTATATTCCGTTTTTTTTTTGGATTTACTTTTTTGCTCGGATTTTCCTCTTATGCTTGGAATTATCTTCTCCTTTTGTTCTTTCATTTTATCTTTCCATTTTTATGATTATCCTTCTGCGGTTTAACTTGTTCTGCCGAATGTGCCAAAAAGGGACGTTCCGAGTCCGTTTGAGAGTAAATTTATTGATTCGGCCTAAAGTCTAGGAAATACGATTCTTGTGGGTGAGGCCCAAGTTTGTATTTCATATAACTTATTCAGCAATCCCGTTAACGGTTAGGATTGTATAAAGTGTTATTTTAAAGATGGTTTGCGACTTGTTGCGCATCCGAAGAGAGATATTGGCGAGTATCCGAGCATCTGGTCCAAGAAAAGTGTCCGTTTGGAAGATTCAGCGAATATGTTCTGCTCGGAAGTTCCTAAGGAATGTGTTCTGCTCGGAACTTCCGAGAGAGTGTATCATGCTCGGAAAACAAGAAGGAACGCATTATGCTCGGAATTCCAAGCTGGTCTATTCGGAATCCCCGAGCAGATTGGCCAGCTAGTATTTCTGAGCAGATTTGTCAGCTTGGAATTACGAGCAGATCAGTAAGCTCCGAATTCCGAACAGTTTGTTCATAGATTCTGTCGAGTGATGTGTTTGTCTGATTAACCCGTCTGGACGTTCGGCTAATTGTTTTTGTATATTTCGTATAAAACGTTATCCATACGAAATGATGTTTATATGAAATGATGTTTATATGAAATGTTGTTCATACAAAGCGTTTCGTATAAAACGTTATTCATACGAAGTGTCGTTTATACAAAGTGTTTCGTATAAAAAGCCATTCATACGAAGTGTGTCGTATAAAACGTCATTCATACGAAGTGTTGTTTATACAAAGTGTTTCGTATAAAACGTCATTCATACAAAGTGTGTGTCGTATAAAACGTCATTCATACAAGTGTCGTTGATACGAAGTGTGGAGAACAATCATATTTGATTGCTCGATCATGCTTTCGACTATTGTTTTCTTCGAGGGGGATTTCGACCCCAACAGGAGTATATTAAATAGAAGAAGATGAAGAAGTGGAGGTGTCGAAACTGACGCGAGGCAGAAAGGCGAGAAGACAGAATGAGGACGCCACTACAGTTTCTGCATGTAAAAAAGAGCAGAAAACTTTATGAAGACTTAATAACGACCCCACTTAGGTTGCCGCACATAAAGGTCAGTCGCAGGGAACTCCAAAACCTTAATTACACCGACTCATGTATTTCAAGACCGAGTTAACCAGCTCAAAATTCTGAGCTGATATGCTCGGATTTCTGAGCAAAATGGTCAGTTCGGAATTACGAGCAGCCCAATAAGCTCGGAATTCCGGACAGTTTGTTCGTAGATTCTGTCGAGTGATGTGTTTGTCTGATTAACCCGTCCAGACGTTCGCTATTTGTTTTTGTATATTTCGTATAAAACGTTATCCATACGAAATGATGTTTATATGAAACGTTGTTCATACGAAGCGTTTCGTATAAAACGTTATTCATACGAAGTGTCGTTTATAGGAAGTGTCTCGTATAAAACGTTTTTCATACGAAGTGTCGTTTATACGAAGTTTTTCGTATAAAACGTCATTCATATGAAGTGTGTCGTATAAAACGTCATTCATACAAAGTGATGTTCATACAAAGTGTTGTTTATACAAAGTGTTTCATATAAACGCCATTCATACAAAGTGTGTCGTATAAAACGTCATTCATACAAGTGTCGTCGATACGAAGTGTTTTGTATAAAACGTCATTAATATGAAGTGCCGTTTTTACGAAGTGTAGAGAACAATCATATTCGATTGCTCGATCATGCTTTCGACTATTGTTTTCTTCGAGGGGGATTTCGACCCCAACAGGGAGGAGATTAAATAGAAGAAGATGAAGAAGTGGAGGTGTCGAAACCGACGCGTGGCAGAAAGGTGAGATGACCGAATGAGGATGCCACTTTAGTTTCCGCGTGTGAAAAGAGCAGAAAATTTTATTAAGACTTAATAACAATCCCACGTCGGTTGCGCGCATAAAGGTCAATCGCAGGGAACTCCAAAACCTTAATTACACCGACTCATGGACTTCAAGACCGAGTTAACAAGTTCAAAATTCCGAGCTGATATGCTCGGATTTCTGAGCAGATTGGTCAGTTCGGAATTACGAGCAGCCCAGTAAGCTCGGAATTCCGGACAGTTTGTTCGTAGATTCTGTCGAGTGATGTGTTTGTCTGATTAACCCGTCTGGGCGTTTGGCTAATTGGTTTTGTATATTTCGTATAAAACGTTATCCATACGAAATGATGTTTATATGAAACGTTGTTCATACGAAGCATTTCGTATAAAACTTTATTCATACGAAGTGTCGTTTATACGAAGTATTTTGTATAAAACGTCATTCATACGAAATGTGTCGTATAAAACGTCATTCATACAAAGTGTTGTTTACACAAAGTGTTTCCTATAAAACTTCATTCATATAAAGTGTGTCGTATAAAACGTCATTCATACAAGTGTCGTTGATACGGAGTGTTTCGTATAAAACGTCATTCATACGAAGTGTGGATAACAACCATATTCAATTGCTCGATCATGCTTTCGACTATTGTTTTCTTAGAGGGGGATTTCGACCCCAACAGGGAGGAGATTAAATAGAAGAAGATGAAGAAGTGGAGGTGTCGATACCGACGCATGGCAGAAAGGCGAGAAGACCGAATGAGGACGCCACTTCAGTTTCCGCGTGTGAAAAAGAGATGAAAACTTTTTGAAGACTTAATAACGACCCTGCTTCGGTTGTCGCACATAGAGGTCAATTGCAGGGAACTCCAAAACCACCCTAATTACACCGACTCATGGACATCAAGACCAAGCCAAATTGTGCAGAGCTAATCAATAAATACCAACCAAATCCGATGCACTCGCAATTCGTACACCAAACTTGGGGGGGGGGGCTTATTGTTAGAGGTGGGATTAGCACCCTCAATTAGCTAGGACCATCTCAACATTTGAGGCGCATTGGCCAAACGTCAGCCCAAAGTCAACCCAAATCCATTCAACAAGGGCCCACTGATATGTCATTATTGCGATGCCGATCTATATCTTCATGACCGAGCAGAAGAAGACGAATGGCAAAGTAGTTCACCAAACAGTAACCTATCTAAATTGTAGATTGGCGTCGTACAATGATCACCTTTCTATACTCCATAGAGCAGTTCGGGCGCAAGGCTCGAGGCACTGTACCCCGGAAAGACGCAGAGGTTGACACGCCTGCCCGAGTTGGTGGAGATCTGACATTGTAACTGATGATATAAATACCCCTTGAGGTTCATTTATGAAGGGAGCCTGAATTTATTACACTCTCATTAATTGCAACTTCCTTTTACTGTTCTGATCTATACTTGAGAGCTTCTTTAGAAGACGAAACTGATATCCTATCAGAGTTAGTTCGCAAGTCTAAATAGTAAGTGTTCTTTCTTTATTTCACTTATATAAAATACGGTCCCCGACTTTTTCTTAAAAACCGACATGTTCTTTAGATTCAAACCATCCCTCAAAGTAAATTTCTTCTAAATAATGGAATCTTGGCCCATTCCACATTAATCATACTTGGTGATCATCTGGATCAATCCTGTCCACCGGCTGGTTCACCTAGGTATCCTCCTCGCGAAAATGCTCTTCAAGCGAATTCATACCAAGATCCGCATACTCCAAGTCGATGGTCTCCATCGTTTAAGTTCATTCCTTATGCGGGCGTCATCAGCCGCTAGCTTCTCAAGCTTCGACGCTGGAACATTTATACCTCACAGACATAAAGCTGGTAGGATTTCAGGATGGCGACCACCTGGCTCAACTTCGGTATTTTATTTCTAGAAAGGGTAATCTTCTGGTTTGCCTTCCTGATCTTTGCAAGACGGGCTTAAGTTTTTTCAAATACCCTCCTCCTCTTCTGAGTTGTTTCCTCGCAAAGCGCTCGAAGGTGATCACATTCAGATTTACGCTTTGCCTAAAGAGCAGAAATCACATCTTTGGTCTCGACAACAGAATGTTGGGTCTCAGAACAAGCGGCCAGAAAATCTTTATTGTCGGCATCCAGCCTGACATTCACTTCAGTTAGCTCGATCAACCGTTTTTCAAGATCCTCGACCTACTTTTTCTCCTGATCCAAAACCTCTTCACTACTTTCATGCTCCCGGATCTTATCTCGCCCTTGTTGGAGTTTCTTCTTCAATCCCTCTTCACGAGCTTAAGACATTTAATCTCAAGTAGGAATCGATGGGGTGGTTTTTGTTCGCGAAAGCCTGGCAAACGGTCGAAGGGTCAGGAAAAATCACCAAAACCTTTAAAACCGAGAAAAATCGCGACCCATCGGTTGATATAGGTCATTCTTATGAAGACATGAAATTGGGGGAAGCTCCCTAGTCGGACTAGACTTGATCGTCTGGAAAAGATGCACGAACGCATTCGGGTTATTCACAATGACACTGTCCCCCGAGTATTCGAAGACAAAAGTATAGTTAGTTGCTTCTTGAGTTTTACAGCACCCACCATCCTATTTCTCCTTCTGGTTGTTAGACCCTTGAGTGGATAATCCAGTTTCCCCTTGCTCTGGACCAACCTCATCCTTAGTAGTATCCGTAGCGTTCTCATTTTCTGCCTCGACAGAAAAATCCGGACCATCCCGACTTGATATTTTCTTCTTCCTCTGCCTTGTAAGCTGCTCGGAAGCATCACCATCGGCCTTCTCACCTTGAGTACCAGCAGGAGCATTCTCAGCATTTCAGGGTCTACCCGCACCACCCTGTTCTGACCTCTTCCTTTTATTCTTCTTTTTACGGCTTGCTCGACGGCTGCACCCACCTGATAGGCATCGTTCACCTCCGGAACATCTTCATTTTGGCGATCCAACACTAAATCGCCCTCGACAACTCGATCCTCGGAGGCCCACCTCTCGGGCACGTCGTCCAAAGGGAGATTCTCTTTTACCATAGCAAGGGTTTGCTCGACATACCATGGAAGGTCGACCTCGACTCGGCCCATATCTTATGTGTTCAAAGAAGTATTATGAGCAGGAAGTTTGGAGGTCGATTTTCTATTTTTCTTCGAAGATTTGCTCGGTTGAAGCTCCCAAGTATCTTCCGAGAAGGAACTTACAACTTCGTTCAAATAAAGAAGCATAAGAATACAAATAAAGGGTATACGGGAAACTAACCAGCGTCAAACTCAGGCCACCTCAAGACACCAAGTGCGACCAACTTCCAAAAATTCTTAGAAAAAATATCATGACAAGGAGCATTGAACGAATGACGATCTGCAAAAAGGAAGATATATAAGATGGTCAACAAAAAGGATGAGCATGAAGATAGAGCTAAACTATACCATCATTATGTTTCCATCTCGTCCTATATCGCCTAATTCACATCTGGGACCGAAGCCTCGTTGACCTTCACATATAGGTACCAGCCTTGCCAGTTATTTATTTTGCTTGTCGTTCCGGTGATGAACTTGAGACCATGTCTAGCTTTATTATTAACATATCGGTTCCCATGGTTTGCCTGGTTATTCTAGATTGACGTCACCTCCTCAAAGAAGCGAAGATTCATGTAGACATTCCCCTTGGAGGCAAAATCATGGCACCGACCATATTCTAGACCGCAGCCGGACAAATTTTAGAAAGGGAAATATTCCTTTGCTCGCAATAGGCAATGATGAGCTTAGGAAGAGGAAACTAGAGATGGTATTTAACGAACCAATAGCCATAAAGACAGATCCACCCATTTGAATTGTCCCGGCCTTTCTTCCAATTCTAGGAGTCAAAGTTTGAGGCCCAAAAGACGATCATAAACACACGCTATCTCATCCAATGGTTTGGGGTATATTTGGATGGTCAGATCTCCTGGATCTTGACAGGTTTCTTTGTCTTTTTTTTTATCTCCTCGGGACCCCAAGAGAATAGCAAATTCATCGATGATCTGGTCTCGAGTCTCGTCCACAACAATCAGTGCATTCCCCGGGAGATCGTCGCCATGAGCATCTTTGGCCAAACCATACGGACCTTCACTACAGGAAAATATTGTATAAAGAGCACCACATAAACGCTATTGCTGGATACCATAGCGTTATCGCAAACGCTCCATCTTCCCCCGTCATAATAGGTCTGGCGATTTACATAGCGTTTATTCGTTATGCTACGTTAGTTATTTTTTCAATAGCGTTTACATTTTTTTGCAACTGTATATTGTATAATAGCTTTTATTATTTGTTATTATTTCTTTATTTACAGCATTTTTGTATGTGATCATTTGTCTTACTGTAGCAATTGGATTTTGTAATTTGATCCAGGTTTTTTTTGTTAAACCTGAATTTTTAAAAATCAATAACCAAACAACAATGCTGCAACAAAACATGTTTATATTAAAATCAAAGCCATGTTACAAGCTATGCCTATACAAGTTTCTATTCCAAATCCAAAATCAAAGAAATCCTAAATGGACAAGAACAATGTACAATTGATCACATCCTTCTCCGACACGTTTAGTTTCTTTGACATAAACGGAAAATTAATCTTTGTGTACGGCTTGGAATAAACTTCAAGCAGCTGACCTCCTTTCTTTGTCTTTTTGGATTGTTTGATCATCATTTGTGGTTGGTGGATTTGTGGTCTGATTCCAGATGCTGCTAGTCCGCATATGATCTCTTCTCTCGCTTCCATCGTGTCCTCCTTTTAATGTACAAAAGGAAACAACAAATGAAATTAATGATGCTGAGAAGTTAAACCAAATGTAATGAATGCTGAGAAGTTAAACCAAATGCATGCAAACAGATGAAAAAGCTCTTAACCAAATGCAATGAATGAGAATTAAAGCTGATAAGCTATGATTAGATAGAAGTCTCGAAGAGTTGCACCTCTTCAGAGAAAACCATCATTACACCTCTCTGTATTTTCACTGCAAGTCATTTCAAATTAATTTGAATTCGTAAAAAAATATAAAAACAATAGAAACCGTTTGGTTTCTCACGGTTATTTCCCTATAAATAGAGGGAGTTAGGTTTCTTCTTTCTCATCTATTTTCCTCTGCAAATCCACAAAAAAAGGAAATCACAACCCATTAAGTAACATCATGTCGTGGTGCAACAAGCTTTGAACTTGGAAGTTAACGACAAACTCAGAGCTTGGCGTTTTAAAGGGAAGATAATCAGGATCCACTCATATCAAATTTTTCAAGATGGACCGTTTTGGAGTTACATATTGGCAGACGAGGCTGTAAGTTTAAACTTTAAATCTTAGACTGAACACATCATACATGCATTAACACATATGACCATTTCTAAATTTGCAGGGAACTAAGACTAAGATGGTAATGTATCCATCAGAAGCAAGCCGATTTAAAGGACTTGAGGAACAAAAGGGCAAGTGGGTCGAGATTTTCAGGGTTCATGTTGAGAAGGCATTTGCAGGTTTCAAGCCTGTAAACTCTCCCTTCAGACTTAGTGTCATTGACGGGACTAGCATCAAATGCATCGACCCTCTCAATAACTATCACTACATGGATTTCAAATCGATGGGGCATATCCCTCACATCAACATCGACACTCCTGTAGGTATGATTGCTTAACACTAACCAACACATAATCCTAAATTTTGAATAAATATAAGTAACCAGATTTGAGAAACTTATCTTGTAGATATAATGGGCGTGGTCTTCAACGTGGAACCCCTTGGAGTCTGTTATGCAGACCGTAAAAGGTCACGGCTTGTGTTCTACATAAGGGACAACATGTAAGTCAAGAGAAACTATAATCACAAGTTTACTATATTCACAAGTCTGTTATGACAGAAGTTTTTTTTGTATGACAGAGACCATCAAATTAAATGTGTTGCAAATGGGGACACTGCTTGTGCATTCAAAGATGAGTGGGAAAACACTAGGGATCTTGGAGTGGTTATTGTTGTGTTAAAGATGTGGAGGATCCATAAGCACTTAAGCGGTGATGATGAGGCATGGCTGGAAACCCATAGAGGCTTATCTAATTTCAGATTCACCCCGGATAGTAGAGGTTGATGATTTTAGGAGAGAGCTAGCAAATAGTGAGCCCTATGTTGCCAGACACGGTGCTATTGTGCCTCTCTAAGACCTGAGTTTTATCTGCCCTATGTATCTTCTCTGTCTCTTTAACTTAAACATGATGTGTTGTTGAACTTATCTCTTTTATTTTCTTGTTTCGGATCTTTAATTATGTGTGGTTTTTGTTTTTAATTTATGTTTTGTCTTTAGTTTTCTGTTTCAAATAGAACTGTTAGAAAACTTAGATGTATCTAACCTGGATAAGGTTATGCGGATTGGTTTTCTCAGTCCCACTGTTGCAACAAGCTAGACCTGCAAACCAATAACACAATTATGTGGAATTATAATTCGTAAAAACAACATTCAGACACATATAATTACCTGAAACAATCAAGTTTGAGTGATTTTACCTTATAACTTGTCTGTTCTTGTGCTAATAACCGAACTACAAAAGAAAAGTAATGGTATAAATCGATTGAAACCACATAAACCTTTAAGCAGAATCCAATACACAGAAACATCCCAGCAAAAAACAAGTACCTTTAATAGAAGCAGTTATACAAGACCTGAGACGATATTTTCCTGCAAAAGGATGAATCGATTGAAACCACAGAAACCTTTAAGCAGAATCATATACACTCAAATTGAAGCATATGATTCAAAAACACAAAATCAACAGCATCTATGAAAACGATAATTGTGTGTTTGAAGTAAAAATATTTATGGTAAATAATTACTCACCAGCTAAATTAAACTACTCCTGCAAGTTCTAAAACCCACGATTATCTGAAAAATTAGAACTTCGATTATATTCTGGAAAGATAGTAGCTAATATAGATAAACAGCTTAAGTTGTGAGCTGCATGAACCCTAAATCGATTACTCTTAAAGAAACAAGAGATCTAAAAATACAAGCTATAAGTAAACATACCTTGAGCAAAATCGATTAGTGAAATCTGTATGCGAAAGAACAAAAATAAACAAATTGAGTCAGAACTAAGCATGCAAAAACCTTAGATTCAAGATTAACATTATCAATTACCAATATCTCACCTTTAATGTCTTCATCGTCCGCGAGCAATTTTTACAGAAAACCCTAAACGACGACTTCGATTTTTCCAAAGAAATTGATAAATCATGAGAATATTGTTTGGGGTTGGACAATAGAACCGAGAAATTGAGTGTCAGAGTGAGTAATCAAGAGGGATTTCGAGAATTCGAGCTCGTTAACGGATTGAACAAAGAGAGAAAGAGAGTATTTGGGGTACAGAGAAAGAGATTATGGGATTTAATTTTAGGGAAAAATAAGCTTTATGTTTCTTTGGTTTTTTAGTCACGCGGGACTTAGAAATTAGTTTTGCCGCTTAACAAATTCATAGTGGTTTAGGTATATTTCATAAGCGCCAAACATTAATAATTTGGCCCGCGTAATTTTTAATGTCCCGCTCAAAGCATCGATAGCGTTTACATATAACAAACACTATTTTTAATAAACGATTCAATCAAAGATAGCATAATCAAAATAAACGCTGTCCCCATCTGCTATTAAAACCCATATTTCTTGTAGTGCTTCCTCCTAAAGCAATGGATCATCAAAATTGAATAAGCAATTTATCAGTCCGTTGCGAGGTAAACTTGGCAATCGTCCACCAACTGGATCCCGACTAGCTGATTGGTCTATCAGATCCAGAGACTCGGTCTCATTGTTATCGTACCTTGGATGAGCTGGGTCCTCGCACGGTGACCTGACTGAACGGCGATCGGCTTTACTATCGGAAGATGAGGAGCAGTTAAATTCAATCCTCATCATCGGAACGAAAGTAGTAACAAAATTCAAGAGCAGAACGAAAGAAAGCAAGAGAGAGAGAGAAAATAGGAAAAATGCCTACGAAGGAGAAAGAAATGGAGAAATGAACGTCGAAAGGGGATTTTTTAGAAAGGCCAAAGGAGGTTATCGAGGAAACATCATCATTACCCCTACGCGACTCTTTGTCTTCAGAGACTATAGGCGTCCTTCCATCATTAGGGTTACACAACCCTGAAACTTCAACAGTTGTGAGTACCTTTTTTCTTTCCTGAGACACGTAATTCTTGAACAAGAACCCAAAGGTCCGGCAAAGCCAAGCATACCAGAAGAGCCGACCAGATTTTCAACAGACCTAACACGCGAGGAATTCGCCGAGATCGACAAATACTGAAGATCGGTGAACGGGGCGGGGGCTTATTGTTGTATATAGATTTAGCACCCATCTATAAGCATGGCCTAAAATATGTACGGTCCATCTAATCTGACCAGCCCGTTATAAAATCTCACTAAGAAGTCAACGGACCGTACAAAAGTACGACCGTTTTCACTATAAATAGATAATTTACTGTTCACTAATCACATTCATTTGGATTTATGTACTCTAAGATTTCACTAATTAAATAACTACAAGCATAGGGTATTTGTAAGGAGCTTGTCCAATCGACGACCTCTCCTCTCTTCATGTTCATTTGTTGGCCTTGACCTAGTTTATATTACAAAGAATCTCCGATTTCATACCTAAAATTTATCCTTCAAAATATTTATACTTTTCTCGGAAAATTTGACTGAAACGTGACCGACCAGATACTTAGTCGAATTCCTACCATAACAAGAAGCCTAAGCTGAGTCTCGATCAAAGATTGAGATCAATTCAGATTTTCTATCTTCGTTAGATGATTTTTTGCACGGTATAGAATGTGTTAGTGATTGATGCTTCATTTTGTATGCAAATGTCGCTTGAGTAGCAGTTTTTTTGTTTTGGATTCATATTTTTGAATTCTTGCAGATGAATTTAGTCGTGTGGTTGGATCTATGATCTTTGGCTAGAGGGAAATGTATACTTGCATGGATGGAAAATTTAACTTCATCGTGGAAGAAGTCGAATCAGCCTCAAATCATTAGGTAAGATGAAGGTTTAGTACCATTTGTAACTTGCTTATCTTCTCACGGTTCGCAAACTTTTCTTACGTGAAACTGAATTCCTCTCCTTGGATTTAAAAGCAATGGAAAACAATGCTAGAGAAAGTAGATTTGCATAAGAGACTCTACATTAAAGCTGATCTTTTACCGCCCGAGCTGGTAAACTTAATTGATTTAAACCGATTGTTGCACATGGAGAATCAACAGTCGTCGAGGCTGAGTCTATGCATCAAATGAAGGACATACCAATACTCACAGAGCAGTCAAAGAAATCTTCAGCAACTTAAACTGATCTAGATTTTTTTTTTTTTTTACCTGGTCTAGATTTTCTTCACAACTCCTTTAACGAAGAGCCTAACCCAGTGACAAGTGCCTAAGTACTTCAAATCTGAATCCTTATATCCAAAAGAAACTGAGCTTGATTCTTTTCTCAGCCTTCATGGTGCCGCAGAACCATTCTACAAAAACCCATCTGATCAGAAGCTTAACACTACGGGTTTTGACGACTTGCTCGAAAGTACTTCAGTGTCAACCAAACCACATGAGAACCAGATCCATTCGTGTCGACAGTTGGAAAATCCAAAGTTTTAGATTAGTTTGATTCTTGGTTAGATACGTTTTGATTTATTTGTTACCTTATAATTCCTTTTTGTAGGAAAATACTTAGATTCACCCCTAGACTGAACCCATTTGTTCACCCTCTCTTTTTTAACCAATAAAAATATGCCATGTAATATTATTTTTAAGTAAAATTATAAAATTAAAATTAAGAATTAAAGACATTCAAATATTTTAAGGATCCTTTGAATGTAAACCCTTTGGGGTTTAAGGTTTAGGGATTAGGGTTTATGGTATAGGGTTTAGGGTTTAGGGATTAGGGTTTAAGCTCTCTGGGTTAGGGTTTAGGGATTAGGGTTTAGTTTTTTATTTTTTAAAATTTACATGTTGGGTTTAAGAATTAGGGTTTATAGTATAGGGTTTAAGCTTTTTGGGTTTAGGGTTTATGGATTAGGGTTTAAGTCTTTGAATTAGGGTTTAGGGTTTAGGGATTAGGGTTTAGTTTTTTATTTTTTAAGATTTACATATTGGGTTTAGGGATTAGGATTTAGTTTTAATTTTAATATTTTAGGTTCAAATTATCGTTTAGGGTTTAGGGTTTAGAATTTAGGGTTTAGAGATTAAGATTTAGGTTTTAATATTTTTTTTATAAAAAAAATTATTTTTAAGTTTTGTCTGAAATAAAATATATTTTCTTTTTTTCGTTTTTTATTTTCTTATTTTTAAAATATTTTAAAAATTTTAATTATTTTTAATATTAGATTACGTGGAATTATTTGATTGGTTAGAAAATGTGGAGGTGAACAAAAGGGTTCACCCCTAGGGGTAAACCCAAGTATTACTCTTTTTGTATTGCCTAGGTCAATGGGAATATTCTACTATGTAATTCTGTAAAAAAACATCCACATTTGATAACCTAACCACTCTTAAAATATTCTTTGATAATTTTAGGATTTTTAGTATTTTAACCCCTCAACTAAGTTTGATTCGGGTAAAACCCCCCAAACTAGTTTCGTAGCTATAAAACCCCTCATCTTTGATTTCCTTAACGAATCGAACCCTCCGTCTTAATCACGTTTAATACTTAATTTGCGTCGTTAACTAAAACGCGGAGTTTAATTAAAATTCTAAAAACAGCATGATTTTTTATCTAAAAACGGCATGCTGTCTTGACAAAACAACACAACGTTTGCAGACGCGGGTTTAATACCCAAATTGCTCGACACAATCGATCTCACCCTCAAAATTGGACAAAATCAAAGACGATAATGATGAACCCTAGAAAAGAAATTTAGGGCTTTAGGGTTTGAAGTCGAAATTAGGATTGTGAGAGAAAGAAGATACTTAGCGAGTGTGTCAATTTCAAAATCGAGTAAGGAATTCAGATTCACCGGCTTCATTTCGTTTCCAGCTTGCGATCGGTATAGAAGATGTCCAAGTAAGGATTTTTACTTATTTCTTTCGATTCTATATAGTTTGTGTATACTGTTTTCATAGGTTTGAACTAAAATCGTGTTTGATTATGCTATTGAAATCGTTGATAATATTGTCACTAACATCAGGCTATCAATTGTTTGTAGAACAATCTTTTTCCGATTGCATGTTGGAGGTTACTGGGCAGCAGATGGGTCGTACAATGGTGGTTCTAGACGATGTTGTAGAGTGGATTTTGACTCACCATCTTTTGCCATGCTCACAGAGATTGTGTCTAGTGGGGGATTTCCGGAGAATATGAGCAAGTTCTCATACTTCCCATCTGGTGTCAAGAATAGGAAAGAAGTTTGTTGTGATAGAGATGTTTTGGAAATGGTGACACAGTCAACCGAGGATTCGAACATGAATCTGTATGTGGTCAGAGCTGATGACCCATACTTGGATGATGTTCTCATTGGTGGGGATGAAGAAGAAGAAGAACCAGTGAGTGATGGTGAGAAGACCAACTTCTACGAAGATGATTATGTTGACAATGACGATTCAGATGATGATGCAGCTCAAATCGAGTTTTATGTAGGTGAAGAATTTGCTACACAATCGAAGTTTAGGGAGACTGTGGAGAAGTATGCCGTGAAAGAGAAGTGGGACATTCGTTTTGAAAAATCTGAAAGAAAGAAAGTTGCAGCAGTGTGTGTAGCGGGTGAATGTCAGTGGAGGATATATGCGTCGATCAACAGTAGGTCAGAGAATATGGTGGTGAGATCATATCAGTCGCACCACACTTGTTACCCTACAGGAGTTGTGAAGCTCTACAGCTCACTACTCAGCCCGATAAATGGTATGGAGTTGTGGGAGACACATAGCGATGTCGTTTTTATGCCTCCACCGGATAGAATCATGCCTGGAAGACCGAAAAAAGGACAGAATACGTGATCCAAGTGAAAATACACCTCGTGATGCTAGTGTTCCTCAACAAGCCGATAATCCAAGTGATGCCGCAGAGAAAATTTCATTGGTAATGTGTTTTTGGTTGATTTATTTGCTGGAATTTAACTTTTATTTAACAGTGTGATACGCTTTTGTTGTTTGCAGAAATGTTCGAATTGCGGACAAGCTGGACATAACAGAAGAACATGCAAGGCAGAGCCTATTAATCCGCCAAAGCCACCCAAAGAGCCTTCAGAATTTCCTTCGTACCATGAAAAAGCTGTGATTGTAAGTATGATATTGATTCTTTGCTTGTAAATGAACTTGTCTAACTCAACTTTTCATTTGTAGACATGTAGCAACTGCAGGCAAACTGGACACAACAAGCGCAAGTGTAAGCTGGATCCAGTGCCTAAGCCAGACAAACTGCCACCAGGAAGACCTTCAAAGAACCAGAAGACACTCGGCTGAACTAGACTTCATAACAAGACTTCATATGCAGCTTTATTTTGTTTCTGAAACTTCGGATTAAGATGTAGTTTTTTTGTGAAACGATGTGTCCTCTTGATGCTTTTTGTCTAGGATGTATTTCGGGTTATCTAAAGATTGTTCTTAAATTCTGTTTTTTGTGAAACGATTGTGCTTTTTGCGAAGAATAGGACCTGAAGCTTGTTCAATCTTATTATGTTCTTTGACAAAGTTAACGTCATAGTTTTGTAATGTCTCTACGACCAATATCTTCGTTAGAATCATGGCTAATTGCTGACCCAAACAAGTTTTTGGACCTGCACTAACGCTTATAAGAAAGCTCATGTTTTGAGCAATTTGTCTTTGAAACTCATCTCTCTGGCTTAAACTCTGAATCCTCATCTGCAGCTTACATTTATCAAAGCACAATTCATGACATTATCAAAGCTTCTAAAATCCAGACTTAATCAAAGCATTTAAAATCCAGACTACATCAATTCAAAGACCATTTCACGCATAAAACTTAACTCTAATACTCTCAATAACCGCAATTAGTTCACTTATGTCCTTCTTCATATCAAGTATGTCTTGCTTCATCTCTTGCTTCATCTCGATCAACTCTTTCTCTATCACCGAATGTTTATTCGACAAAACCTCAAATTCTTCCAGCATTGCTTCGTCGACCCATTTGAAGACATGATTGGGTCCCGAAATTGCTCCACAACGAAAGAACATTCGGCCCGGGTTTTCTTGTGTTTTAGATGTCAACACAATTGTTGGTGCTCCACATTGACACTTTTTGGGTATCCCTGAACACAACTCCATCTTGAATTTTCTACACAAAATCGCAATTAACTGATTCACTTAACAAAATTATGAAGCAACACTTGTGGAGAATTCAAATTGAAAACGAAGAACAGGAAACAATAGTCTCTACATCCGTTGTGAAACCAAGAACAAATCGAACAAGAAGATTGGAAGAATCCGATTTAATACCTGAGAAATCTGAGTTCTCTAATCGCATGAACCCTAGATTTCAATTTGGGGATTTTCGAGTCTAAATAGAAGACGACACTTACTTGTCGTTTTTTTACTCTAGTTATACACATCGTTTTACTTAACGTCTGCTTTAGAAATTTTAACGACACTGTAGACGGAGGGTTCGATTCGTTAAGGAAATCAAAGATGAGGGGTTTTATAGCTACGAAACTAGTTTGGGGGGTTTTACCCGAATCAAACTTAGTTGAGGGGTTAAAATACTAAAAATCCATAATTTTAACACAAACAACAAAAACAGCAAAACTAAAAAATAAAACTAAAAAATAATACTAATCTTTAAAAGTTTTATGTCAATCGGCCTCGCCTTAATAGTGTTAGCAGACTTTTCACGCTTTTTTGGGTTTTCAAAAGTAAAATAACTTTAAAAGCATATTAAATATAAAACAAAATATATTATCAGAATAAATATAAATTTAAAGAATGTTTAATATGTTTTCATTAAATTTAATATAATTTAAAAACAAAAGTTAGATCAAATAATTGAGATAAAATTTAACTAATTTGTATTACCAAATAAAATATAAAATCAAAATATTTTAATATATTTAGTTCAATTTAGATTGAAGTCTGGTTCAACAATTTCTAAATCTGCATCATCAAAATATTCTTCACAATTAAGATTCACAAATAAAAAATAGAACAAAAACATTATCAAATTTTGATCATTAAAAAATAAATAATATTTCTTATGTTAAAATTTCAATAAATATCTAGTTTAATAAAAATGCTTATTTCAGGTTTTTCGGATTAGTCTATATTCGTCCGAACTAAGCTCAAACGACCCAATTTTTTAGTCTTATATTTTTAAACTCAAGCCCGATATTTTTCAGGACCAAGCTTGATTTCGGGTTTTAGTTTTAATTGACAATACCAGATCCACCCGCAATTCAGATAATTACGGGTGAATATAGTTTACTTTTATTGTGTTATTGATGAATCTTATAAATTTATAATGTGCTTCATTTACTTTGATAACCCTCGATGAAAATGTGGCATCACTGCATCAGTTGGTAAGCTTCTCTGATTTTTTTAGTAAACGAAAAAGCTAACTAGCAATTATATGATTGTACCAGTTCAAAAAAAAATTATATGTGTATATAACTTTTAATCTACCAGATGACAAAAAAAAAAATAACTTTTAATTTAGTGTGCTTCCAAATAGACAAGGCCACATTACATATGATGGTGGGCCATGATGTAGCTCTAATCAATTCAGTAAGATAGAGATTGCAGGTTCTTGAATCAAACAATTTGTTAACATGTATATAACCTTACGCCCTAATTGCTAATCTACATTTATTTGTTTTCTTATTTTTGTTTTTTTGTTGTAGCAAAATAATGATATAATACGATAGATTGCTACGGTGTAAAACGTAATACCTTTGCTTCTGATGTGTGTTATGCTTGGTCTTAATAGGTAATAGGTGGAAATTTTGTGTGAAAACAGGAACTAACACTATCTGCGAATGCCGGTATTCACGAACAAACTCTATGTGGATCGATGCACCTAGTATGTCGCCGAGGCAACCCTTCGTTAGCAATTATGAATTTATCAAAACATGATGTCTATCGACTTCATATTGTGTGTCGGTCGATGCAGGTTGCCGGGTAAGATAATTCATGATATCACATGTTCACTTTGTTTCATATCACTTTTCCGAGACTAAGCATTGATTTCACCGGGGACAGTGTATTTCAAGTAAGGGGGAGGTGGAAATGACGACATATTTTCTTTTCTTAGAGTCACTTGAGTCGTTTTATTGAGTCAAACCATTGTGTAGGAAACTAGGAATTTTTTAGGAAACCACCACATTTGCAGGAACCTAAGTGACCATTGGACGAGTCTGTAACGATCTATGACTTTTAGAAAACCCCAAACCAATCAACCTACCAAGGACACCCATATCTTCTCAGGTATTCAGAGGATCCATTACTGATTTCGTCCCTAATCTGACTTGATTTTTCTCAGCAAGGAGCTTGGTATACATTGGATCGGACTCCTCTTTGAGTCATGAAAGTCTTGTCTGTGTGATTACGGTTCCCCTCTCCCTTCCCTTCAAGTTAAAAAAAAAAGAATAAATCTGCGGATAAGCTAGCAGCTTCGAAGTGAACATGGAAGTGGTAGATACCCCTATTACCTTAGTTTCAAGGAAACATGTCCAAAGTAACACCCCAAATAAAAAACGAAGAGTAGCTAATAAAAAAATGATATCCAATGAGAAAAAATCAGATGATGAAGTGACAAAGGGAGAGGAAAGGAACCGGAAGTATGGCAGTCTGTGTGATTAGGTACGTACTGATTAGGAGTTCATGTGTCCTCAGATCGATACTCCCTCGGGGAGACCCCACCTAATTTTTTATAGAGGTTAGTATGGTGAGTTTGATTGTCTTGATTTGATTGTGGAGTTTACTCGGGAAATTTTCTAATTGTGGGGGAAGTACATTGTGGTCTTGATTTCTACATGTTCGATTTCATGTGGCTTACTAAGGGGAATGTGAGTGTGGTTCTCCGACGAAGAAATGAGTTTCTAAGTTTTTCAAACTTATTTTCCTGTTCTTGGTTTTCTATTTCCTTGAGGGCAAGCAAATAGCTAAGTCTGGGGAGTTGATATATCATGTTTTATGGGTTTTAAGCCATGCTATATGTATATAATCGAGTCTTTTTAAGTGTCTATCGAGTCTTTTCGAGTCTTTTACAGGTTTGCACACGTTTGGAGATATTGGAGATTTTTGGGATATTTTGAAGAAGAAGACCGAGTTGATCAAAGTCACCATCGATCTTGGGACTGAGAATAGACCGATCCACACCTTGCATTGGTCGACACAGGATCACAACAGCAAATCCATCCCCAAGTTTGAAAACTTTTGAAGAATTACAAGTTGGCCCAAAAATTTTATTATTTACAAAAGAGAACCAAAACGTGTATTAGCCTTTTAATTAGGTTTTTATAGTTTGTATCATTCATACTTTTCATACTTTGAGTTTTTGGGGAGAGATTAGAGTTTGTAGCTGATCGTATACTATGTATAGTACTGCTTTTGAGAGAAGATTTTGAACCCTTTTTCTTATTTCTCTTATGATTTATATGATATATATTATATTCATGTCTTGTATTTCATTTGATATGTCTGAGTAGATCTCTAGATAGGTTTAGGGATTCATGTTAGGGATTTCATGGAATGTTAGATTTGAGTTCTAGAACCATGCTTAATTCGATCATGACTGATAATTGATCTGCATTATTTGATTTCCTGAAAAATTTCAGAAACCCGAGGCTTTTCCATTGTTGATGGCAAACCAATCTATTAGTTTCTGAATTGCTTTTACATTTATATCTTTCTTGCTTAGATTTATTTGAGACTATAAATCTATCGTGAGAGTTTTGAGTCTCTGCGGATTCGACTCCTATATAATACAATTGCATATTTGTGCATTTGCGGTGTAGCTCTAGGGTTATTGAAAATCTAAGCATATCAGCATACAGTTCTGTACCGTAATTGGATTTCGCGGATTTTCAGCTTAATGAATAGGATTTTATAATGTGTATCCCGAATATTTTAGTTTTTTTTTTGTAGAAAAAACTTTTTGTATTATAATATATAAATTGGTTTTTACATTATTTTCCATTTTTTAAATAAAAAATATATAAAAATAATATAAAATAATATACCTTCTTATAAAATAATATATTTTGTAATAATATTATTATAAATTTGTAGGCAATTCGTTGTAAATTTTTCACCGATTTAACGAAATATCAATTCTGAGGAACTTCCGACAAAATATTTTGCGACAATATAATGATGAAATTTAAACGACTGATTTACGCCGACATAGTTAACGACGACATAACGACGATTTTCATGATTTTATACAAAAAAATATTTGTCATAATTACAAAGTTAATTTTTTTGCAAATTCACCAATGGATTAACAACGACGTAAAAATTACCGAGCTCGCTGTTACTCCATTGGTAACTTTACGACAAAATAACTATGAAGTCCTTAAGTCGAATTACCGACGAAATTTTCCGATGTTGCATTGCGTCAACTTAGCAACGTTTCTTCTATTGTGTCAATTGTTTTCCGATGATTTGACTTTCATCTCAAGAGCCTTGGAAATGCTTATTTGCGACGATTAAGCGGCAAAACGTATAGTTATAATAAGCATGTATTCTTGTAATGTCATCTTACTTGACTAGCCACCCGAGCGAGCGGAGAGTTCTAGTCCGTCCGAGACTCGGGTGTCGGATTCTCAGAGTTCCTGGCAGTCCATCATTTGGGAGATTGAGGATTTAGTCTCTCAGTCGGGATGAGAATGTCTTTAGAGATTAGATCCCGACCTTCGCGGTCGCAATATTTATGTAACACCCGTCTCGTTCTCTTTCAAGACAACGTGAAACAAATTCCTAACTTACACCTTAAATAACTGAATAAATCCAATAACCAATAACCTATAAAATCCAATGAATGCAATAAATAAAATAAACCGAATAATCGTATATCTGAGTTTAAAAACAAAAGCGTAAAATGATAACTCCCAAAGCGCATGATCCATGTAGTTGTCCATTAACTCTGCATGCTCAGTTAAATGGAAAAAAGAAGGAGTGAGTAACAAAGGAGTTACTCAGTGACGTATGGGATGATAAACACGCAAGCCCACAAAATCTATCTTAGTACTCCAAATACAATAGCCTAGCATATACATGTACAATAAAAGAACCTAAATTACCCAACCCCCCCCCCCCCCTCCCGAAGAGGCTTCATGATGAATGACATATCCACCGCACCGCCCAAAGGACGCTTTATCAATCTTAGGACCCCGATAACAGATTGTCTTAGGCTGTCGTGCCCCCACACAAAATACGGCCCAAGTACAGAACTCTGTGTCTGTACCTCCGCATTCTCACGTACTCATTCCACTACATATCTAACTATATATATTTCAAATGATAAAAAAATTAACGAGCAACACAAACATAACACATTTACGTACTAAACTAGCCATACGAGAAGTTCCAAACTAAGTGTGAAGAGTTGAAGAATAGCCCTCACCTTAGCCAATAGATTACTGCGCGTTCGGGACTTTGATGCTCATACGAACTCTAAATCTGAAACAAGGCAAAACTTTGAGTAACAACGGCCTTCGAACAGCTAAAAACGGAAAAGAGGGTCAGTTGGTCAAAGTCAACAATCAAGGTCATAACACTAAAAGTCATCCCGGTCAACCCAAACCCAAAACAAGACCCGAGCCGTGAGCAGACTAAACCTGTAACCAGACCCGACCCGACAACCCAACCATAACCGATCCTAACCGACCTAATCAAATTAAACCAATGGAATAACAATTAAACTGGATCCAATCGATTTAAACCGATTTAAATTGATTTAAACTAATAAAACCGAGTAAACAAATTAAATTGGTTTAAACTAATTAAACCATGTAAGCCAAAATTAACCAACCCAAACCACTCACCCAAGTTGACTCAGCCAGCAAGGAGTTGACCAGGTTGGCAGCAAGAAAAGGCGATAAAGGCGCGCTTTGGAGTCCTGCTTTATCTTGGCATCCTTATCCAACGGTGGCCTTAGATTTCCTAAACTCGAGACTGTTATAAAGTTATGAGGGTTTTAATTTTTGGCTTAAAGAAAAATGAATTGGATCTTGGTTTTTTCGGATTACCTTCGACACGAAGCGATGCCATCGGGGATGATTTACACACAAAAGCCTATGGCTGCGATGTTTTTTCTCTTTCTCTCTTTGACGCCTAGATTTCTACAGAGCTTCGCTACGATGGATTTTTGTGAGGAAAATAAATACGAGGAGAAGTTTATTTATAATAAACTTATTTAGGGTTTCTCCTGGTCGAATATGCCTTGATGAGCCTGGCGAACTGGGTCGTTATAATTCTCCCTCACTAACAAGAAATTCGCCCTCAGACTCTGACCCGTCTGCCTGATTCCTACTCCAAAAAGCTCTGGATAATCTAAGCTCGTTTAATCTTCAGACTCTCAGGTTTCCTCCTAAAATTTGTCTCTCTCCCAATGGGCTCTAACCATCGCTGTCACTTTCCCTTGAACTTGCTTTTCCTGAAGCTTTAGAATGGCCACTAGTTGAATAGGTGATATAGCATGGTTTTTATGGGTTTTAAGCCATGATATGTGTATAATTGACTCGTTTAATATGTCTTTCTAGTCATTTCGAGTCTTTTACTGGTTTTTATATGATTGGAGTTATTTGGATTTTTTGGAGAAATCTAGAGGCATTTTGGAGCATTCATTAGAGAAGAAGAAATCAGTGCAGATTCCTAGTGTTTGTGTCGATCGACACCATATTCGTGACTCAAGATTCTGCGCGAATTTAATCAAGTTCTGATGAATTTCACTTTGGCCCAGATGTTTCACTATTTACATTTCGATCCCAAATAGTTTTTAGACTTTACTTGGTTTTTTAGCCATTTTTGGCAGACATCTTATCATACTTTGGACTTTGAGAGTTTCAGAGCTTTTTAGGGGTTGATCTTGTACCTCGACATTTAGATTTCGAACCCTAGTTTCTTACTCTTTTATGTTATTGAGTTTTTATGCATCATGTCTTTTGTTATGATTGTACGTCTGAGTAGGTTATCATGTTATGTTTATGGATTCCCGTTAGTTATTTCATGGAATTTTAGGTTTATTGCTTAGTTAGGATTCATCACATATAGGTTGTTCTTAATGCTTAATATGAACATGCTATTTAGATTGTTGATATTAGTTTGATTAGTGCAACGAGAGTTCGTTAATTAGCTAGAAAAGAACATATGTGATCAATTTGTCTATTCGCAAAGAGATTTGGTTTAGGAAAATTGTGAACGAACGAACCTGAGATTAATGCTTGTTTATACTTTAGGATCCGCAAAGAGATTTAAGATTCTAGGATAAGCATATATAATTATTGCAACGAGAGTTGGTTAGTTATACATTAGTGATTTTAATTCAAGAAAACTGCATATTTGAATCTTGATTGATTATTTGGTTGAATTCCAGATTACCTTTTCTGCAAGCTCTTCCCATACTCTCTTGTTGGGGAAGCAACTAACTGGTTAAAACAGTTGAAACCAAGATCTTTGACCACTTGGGGTCAGACTAAGAACGATTTTCTCTTCAACTTCTATGATGAAACAATGCTTGAGGATCTCAGGAACAAAATCTATACATTCAAGAAAGGTCCAGCAAAAGCCAATAAAGCTGCTTGGATCAGGTTTAGAGCTTAGCAGAGAGATTGTCCACATCATGGTTTCACAGATGTTCAACTGTTGGGCATTTTCTACAGAGGATTTGATTGGATGTATCAGATGGCTCTGAATTCAGTAAGCAATGGAAACTTCAATACGAGGTATCCTGCAAAAGCATATACCGTGATTGAGAACTTTTAATCAAGTCACAACACTAAGAAGTCTGATTTTGAGAGGCAGAAACAAGTTAATCCAATGGAAGGAAGTGAAATTGATGAGGTTAAAGTTATGATCGATTCAGTGGATAACTACCTCATGGGTAAAAAGTATCTCCAATTTGCTACAGAGTTCAGACCTTTGAAGAAGATGTGAAGTACATCAATGGAGCTGGTAACCAAGGTCAGAGATATCCTTACCAGCAGAACAACATAGGTACTTACAATGGAAATCAGAACAACTCTATGCTCACTCCAAGATCATCTTTTCAGAAGCCTTTTCAGAACAGAGATTTCAGAGTCAATGACAGTCATTCTAACCAACCACCGCCTCCACCAGCCCATGACACTAAGTTTCAATCCATTCTTGAGCAGATTCTGCAAGGAAGGAATAAAATCGCAGGTGGATTTGAATGGGAAGAAGAACTCCATGTACCAAGATCTCAGTGGGAAGTTGGAGACTCTAACAAGTAGAGTGGACAATTTGGATAATCGCATGACATACAAAAATTAAGGGGAAGATGGTCCGTTCCCAGAATGAGTACGTCAAAGAAATACTGATTGAGAGTGGTGACAAGTTATGCGCTGAGACAAAGTTTAATTCAGAAGCTTCTGAGCTGAAAAATTCGGTTGATTCTCGATCTGCAGAGCCAGTGTCGATCGACACCTCCACTGGGTGTCGGTCGACAGCTTCAGTGAATCGAAATTTTTTGAGTTTTCGTGAAGGACATAAATCGAATAACCTCGACACAAGGGTCGACACGAATGGTAAAGGTGTGGATCGACCCCATTTTGGCATCGGTCGACACCACCCCGAGACCTCCTAAGATTTCCAAGCATGAGCTTAATGATGCCATTTACATAGCTATAATGGAAAAGCTGATTACTGATGTTCCATTTGTTGGTACTGTCGGGACTACTCCTTTCATAAGGAGGTATGCAAAGCGAACAGTAGAGGAGGATAGGATTCTCGAAGAAGGAGTGAGTGATCATGATTATTGAGCAAGTCGGTGATATGCTGCAAAATAAGATTCCACACAAGCTCAAGGATCCAGATAGCTATGTGCTTGATTACTCCTTCTTTTCTTAAATATTCGAGAGGTCTCTGTGTGATCTAGGAGCTAGCGTGAATTAGATGCCCTATTCAATTTTTGAGAGTTTTTGAGTTTTTTTGGGGCTGATCTTGTACCTCGACATATAGAATTTTAACCCTAGTTTTTGTTCTTTTATGTGATTGAGTTTGATATTTATCATGTCTTTTGTTATGATTTCCTTGTCTGAGTAGTTCTCTTGTTAGGTTTACGGATTCTCGTTAGGGATTTCATGGAATTTAGGTTAATTGATTAGTTAGGATTCATCACATCTAGTTCTTTATCTAGGTTGTTCTTAATTCTTAATCTTAATTGGCCATTTATATTATTGATATTAGGTTGATTAGGGCAACGAGAGTTGGTTAATTAGCTTGAAAATAACATATGAGAGAAATTTGATTATTCACAAAGAGATTTGGTTTGGAAAATTATGAACGAACGAACCTGATACTAATGCTTGTTTAGATATTAGTATCTGCAAAGATATTTGTGATTCTAGAATTTAGGCATAATAATTATCACAACGAGAGTTAGTTAACTACCCCTTAGTGATTTTAGTTTAAAAACACTGCATATTTGAATCATAATTGATTATTTGGTTGCATTCTTGATTTCCTAAGAACTTCTTGTTGGGGTCAAAAACCCCTCGACGAAAACAATAGCCGAGAACAAGATCGGACAATCGGACACAGACAACTATCCGTTTCGGATAAACAAAGTTACGTATGAGTGACAAGTTATACGAAGTGTCAATAACTTCATACGGGTATCTTTATACGAAAAGAATCAACAGACAAACGAATGTTCGCATCGGACGTTCGAAGTCTCATATGAATAACCAAGTTATTCGAAGTACCGACAATTTCACCTAAACAATTTGTCGGAAAAGTGGTTTCGACAAATACATTTCTTACGAAATGGACGACACTTTAATCGGACAAACGCATCTTCCGACAGGAACTACGGATCGACGAAACATCCAAACAAGCAAAGGACGAGCTGAACCAGCTCGGATTTCCGAGCTGAACTTTCCAAAAGGATAACCAAACATTTGCCGATACGTACAACTTGTCGCGACCCACCTTCGGAAACATCAGCCCATACCGTCTTGGCCTATGGTTTGGACTGATGAATCAAGATTGAGAGA
Organism: Orychophragmus violaceus; assembly: GCA_030180135.1. NCBI lineage: Eukaryota > Viridiplantae > Streptophyta > Magnoliopsida > Brassicales > Brassicaceae > Orychophragmus > Orychophragmus violaceus. The sequence goes on from CM058240.1 coordinate 33,800,386, forward strand.
AATGAGAACTTAGGCCCAAACATACGACAGCATTGAACCAAGTAAGTAAAGTCTGTACACTAACGGGCTCGGATCTTCCGTTCTCGGCCCATCCCGCAAACAAGTCAAGCCTCGGAAAGACGAAAGAAGATAAAGAAAAAAAGTAAAGGAAGAGATATTGACGAGCTGAAATGAAAATCCGAGATAGAAATGTAAATCTTAACGGAAAAAGGAAAGAGATGACAACAGGAAGATTTCCGCAAACTTGCGGAAATATTCTCGAAGCCGACCTGCCGCGGTTATAAAAGAGATTGAAGCCATACGAGAAAGGCAGAGCGAAAAACCCTAGATCTAGACTTAAGAACTTAGTAGTTTCTCTTAGCCGTTTTAAGAGTTCTTTTGTACTTTCTTTCCGATTCCTTTACTCTCTTTTCCAATCTTTGTACTCTTTTCGACTTCTAATCAATAAAACGTCCTCCGGGGTTTACCGTGTGAGTTTCGACTCTCACAGTTTGGCGCCGTCTGTGGGGACATAGAAGTTTTTTACACTTAAAAACCACCGTCTAGCGGATCCGAAGATATGGCCTCCAATGGAGACAGAACAAATCATCCAGTAGCGATCAACGCTGAAGAAGACGCAGCCGTATCACATGACACCATGAAGGATAACGCTGCGACAGACGCAGCCGCAACTGATGCAACGACAGCCGACGTAGCGCTATCCGATTTAAAGAAGACGACATCCGTACCGATGCAAAAACTCAATATTAGGAGAAGGAAAATACCACGCTCACCGAGAAAGTGGAGAGGCTCGGAACAAAAACCATGGAGAACTCGGCCAGTGAAGTTCGGACGAAATAATCATAGGCGACTCAACCTCTCAACACCTAGCGGCTCAACGAGAAACCATACGCTACGTTGACCGCGATTTGCAAACAAGCAAACCCCTCCTGCGGACAGGTCTAACACGACAGATCTACCAACATTAATCTGACCAAGAAGGATTGTGACGACTATCGACGTCGATGGAGAAGAATGCATGGACGCAACCTCAACCAAAAAAGAATCGTAACAATGATACCAACATCAGAACGGAATTCGCCGAAGCTGAAGAGAACAATTTGTGGTGTTCAAAGATTGTCTTCATCGAAACTCACCCTACGATCTGTCCGATTGTCAAGATAAGTACATAAATTCGTATTCACCTTATCATCATCAATTGTTTTACATATTGCTTCAATTTATTCAACTTATTAAAAACTTATCGATTTTAGCCTTGTTACAAGTTTTCCGCTTTCAATGCTTTACAATTTTAGGAATTACTAATATCTCTAACTTATATAGAAATTAACATGATAAACTCTTGATCGAAATCGTAAATATATCGTCAAACCTTTTCGTATGTTCAACGTACAATCTAATGCTCTTTGATTTCGTTTCAAATAATGAGCACCTTTGTTTCAGACTTTGCGGTTAAGTGTCATGATCAGAGCCTAACCAATTTTTATCATCGAGCGAGTCTCCGACTTTGCTTCGTTTGCAGATCTATCCGCGACACAAGAAGCCAAAAAACCGATGATCGTACCGGAATCGAACGGCTTGAAAAATCTGTTTTAATATGTTGCTGCACCTTCGCACCACAGCCGAGTTGAACTATCTCTAACCAATCGTCATCGATGCCCCGCCGTCACACCATCAGGAGTTCCAAGCCATCTTGCTCCTCGGCCGTATATATCCGAGCACATAAAACCAGCTCGGAAATCCGAGCTGAACAAGCTCGGGTTTTCCGAGCTAAACCAGCTCAGCAATTTCGAGCAATACCAGAGCACGCAAACGCTTGTAGAACGCCCGGCAACTCGCAAGCGTGCTCGGCAACTCGCAAGCATGCTCGGCAACTCGCAAGCATGCTCGGTAACTCGCAAGCATGCTCGGCAACTCGCAAAGCATGCTCGACAACTCGCAAAGCATGCTCGGCAACTCGCAGGCGCGCTCGGCATCTCACAAAGCATGCTCGGCAACTCGCAGGCGCGCTCGGCAACTCACAAAGCATGCTCGGCAACTCGCGCAGCTTGCTCGACAAATCACGATGCATGCTCGGCAATTCGCATAGTTTTCGAAAATCTGAGCTGAACCAGTTCAAATCCGAGCTGAACCAGTTCAAATCCGAGCTGAACCAGCTCGGAAGTTCCGAGCTAAAAAAAAAATCAGCTCGGCAAAACGTGAACAATCAGCTCGAAAAAAAAAAAGTTGAAGCGAGAATAGCAGCTCGGATTCCGAGCTAAACGTGACCTCACTCGTAGGTATATATTTATATATATACATATGTGTATATATGCATGTATATATATATATATATATGGATATTTAAAAAAAAAAGAGGAAGCGAGAATAGCAGCTCGGATTCCGAGCTAAACGTGATCTCACGTGTAGGTATATATTTATATATATATACATATATGTATATATGCATATATATGTATATATATAAAAAAAAGAGAGAGCAAAGGAGAAAACAGATCCGAACTTCCCATATACTCGGGAACAAGTCTTCCGACCATCATCTCGACGATCATTCCTAGCTCGACAAAGTTACTTTCCACGACCGTCTCACCACTCGCACAGAACCTGCTCGTATGCATCATCCCCATGGTCAGTACGTGATTACCTCAGTTTGCGACGATCACATTATTGAACTTGACACACATAAGATATTTTGCTGGGAGGATTGATCATGCGACAAAGTAATCTTCTCGGAACACTTTCTCTGTGTGCGGTGATCAAACTAACGATACGAACGACGCGATCATGCACTTGTCCGCATCCAAAATTGCCAACAAGAAATTACAGAATACTACACGTCCAATGTCCGCAGTTAAAGGCTCCTCAACAACCTAGTCCTATGGAAAGGTTTCCTGAACGCGGCTGAACGAAGGACATGCAAACTAGGAGTAAACCGAGAAGGAACGCGCATAGTTAGTTACCAAAGTAGTTTACCATGGAGCATACGAACTTGCCAACATGGACGATGACAAGATTCTAAGAAGTTGGAATGCAACAAATTTCGAAGAAGTACTATCACTAAGACGATATTTTTGAACATCTCAAGAAACAATTCGAACTACGGGACGGCTTGATCCTCGAAAGGGGTACGTAGGCAGCCGATATCTCGATCGGTTCAGCTGTCCCTCCTTCTAAAAAAAAAAGTGGGGGAGTGGGTCCGTATATATCTATACTTCCGCATCAGAATTCGAAAAAAATTTTAAACAATTTTCGAACTCGAAAACTTTTCGGACAGTGTTGCTCGGAACATTTAGACACACAAATCCCACCGTATAACACCTCGGAACTTCCGAGCAAGCCATATAGGAAAGTCCGAGCTACTCTAACAAGTCAGCTAGGAACTTCCGAGCTTCCAAACAAGTCATCTAGGAACTTCCGAGCTTCCTAGAAAGTCAGCTAGAAAAGTCCAAGCTATTCAAACAAGTCAGCTAGGAAAGTCCGAGCTACTCTAACAAGTCAGCTAGGAACTTCCGAGCAAGTCAGCTAGGAAATTCCGAACTGACCATTCTTCTCAGAAATTCTGAGCTAACCAGCTAAGAAATTCTGAGCTGACCAATCTTCTCGGAAATTCCGAGCTGACCTGTCTTTTCAGAAATTCCAAACTAACCAGCTAGGAAATTCCGAACTAACCATTCTCCTCGGAAATTCTGAGCTAACCAGCTAGGAAATTCCAACCTAACAAATCTTCTCGGAAATTCTGAGCTGACCTCTCTTTTCGGAGATTCCAAGCTAACCAGCTAGGAAATTCCGAGCTAATCAGCTAGGAAATTCAGAGCTGACCACTTTAGGCGAAAATTCCAAGCTAACCACTCTTCTCGAAAAATTCCAAAATAACCAGCTAGGAAATTCCGAACTAAGCAGCTAGGAAATCCCGAACTGACCTCTATCCTCGGAAATTCCGAGTTGACCTTTCTTCTCGGAAATTCTGAGCTGACCACTCTTTTCCAGCTAGGAAATTCAGAGCTGACCACTCTTCTCGGAAATTCCGAGCGAGACGCTCCTCTCAACCAAAGACAAAACTTTTCCAACCGATTTTAAGGCATATTTGGACTACTCTCAAGGCACTTGGCTCATACAGCCAATTCACTCAAACAACTTGGGAAAACATATATTAACTAGAAGCACGGCGCGTCCGCAAAAGTTCAACTCCCCCGACCACACTCTTGAAGTCCTCCGGTAATGAAAACAAACTCCCTTTTCTCATTTTCATTTTAAATTCATTTCTCTTAGATCGAAATTAGGATACGAACTTTGGAACTTAGAATCCGCCTATTATTACATCGCATGCATAGTCGTTAGGGATAGCTTATCTTGTCCGTTGACGGCCGCAGCGGACAAACACATACATCCTTTATGGATATAAGCCAACCCGTCCAATATGGATTGAGGCTCTATTACATCCAACGACGGATAAAAGCGCGCTATATATGTTTATTATCGGCAAAGGGAACATAAGTCGAGAGATCGACGAAATATCCTGAATACGGGTTGTTGACAGGTCTTCAAATCCGCCGCACCAGTACTGGAGACGATAATAGACCCCAAAAGATCCAGTATGACGCTACTCAGCACACTGGTGAAATGACGTTTTAACCAATTATATCTTGGTTCGGTATTTTTGAAAGGTGGTCCTGCGGATACCGGCTTATTTTCAGTGAACGGAAGACGCGAGGCGAGAGTTTCGCGGAAAACTAGGATCGAAAATCTAAACCCAGTGAAATACAATACACTGGTCTCGACAACATCATTATTGAGTACACTACACGACCGACTTGGGAATGTAAGACGGGAGACCCCCGCACTAGTACTAAAGTCAACCGAAAAACTCCTCAAAACCCAGCAAGACGCTTCCGAGCACGCTGGTCTGATCATTATAAGTCCACAAGAGAAACACGTTTTGTTATTTCTCGGACTCGAAACCCAGTAAGACGCTTCCGATCACACTGGTCTAAATCGTTATAGGTCCGCAAGAGAAGTATGTTTTGTTATTTCTCGGACTCGATGTCAAAACCCAGTAAGATGCTTCCGAGCACACTGGTCTAAACATTACAAGTCTGCAAGAGGAGTACGTCTTGCTACTCCCCATAATCAATTTCGAAACCCAGTAAGACGCTTCCGAGCACACTGGTCTAATTATTACTTGTCCACGAAAGGAGTACATCTTACTATTCCTCGGATTCAATTTCGAAACCCAGTAAGACGCTTCTGAGCACACTGGTCTCAATCATCTCAGGTTCGTAAGTAAAGTATATGTCACTAACCTTCGAACTTAACTCGAAACCTAGTTAGGTGCTTTCAAGCATGCTGGTCTTAGTCATCACAAAGGCGAGTATATCTCGCCAACGTTCGAACTCGAAACTTGATTCGAAATACGGCGGAACGCTTCTACGCGCGCCAGAGTTAAACGATATCCCATAAACCTCAAGACTCGGAATACGCACCTGAGTGCAATGCTCCTAAAAGCACCAAGGGTCAAATGCTAAATCACACTTTCGTTCGGGAACTATACGAAGCTGTCCGGGAAAGCCTTCAAGCTATATGGAACTAACTCGTACCGTCAATACGGAGCCAATGAAGGAGATTTTCTCCCAATAAAATTTACTCAAATTTTTGCATTAACCGACCTAACGTCAACATGATAGTCCGGCCCCTCGGACATACAAATCGTCCTAGCAGGCTCGACAAACTAACCTGAAACCAAATCTTACACACAACTCTGAGTAGACTTACTCGGAAAATCCGAGCAGATTTGCTCGGAAAATCCAAGCATGTTCACAGGAAATCCGAGCAGATATTGTAGAGAAATTTCAAGAAGTCGTGCTCGGAAATCCGAGCAGATTTACTCAGAAAATTCCGAACCAAACGTGATTTCTCTCTCGGACTCATCGCATTCGTATACACGAGCGATTCACAATTCAACGCACCTTCTCCACTGCTTTGAATACGTGAGCGTCGACGAAAGACCAATAAAGAGTTTCGAAACATCTTACGACATGACAAGAGAACTACGGATGGCTTGATCCCTTTCTTAAGGGTACTGATAGGTGTAAAGTTTTATCCCTATTCTAACTGCAAGTGAACAGTGATGTCAATGTAGTACTTAGGGTATCGAATCCACGAGGACTCTGGGCAACGATAGATTTAGAACGGTCAAGATTAAACTAGGAGAAAGCAATGAAGTGAGAAACTAAAAGCAATGCAAGAAAGTAAATCAGTAGCGAGTTTGTAAGCAAGGAGGCAAAGCGCTAAGTCTAGGGAGTTCTCAGGAGATCAAGAACATAAGCTAATCAATCAATCGGGATCTTATATCATAAATCTGTTCTAGAACTATAATCACGGAAGTATAAGAAACCAACTTTCGTAATCCTATCTATGTCTAACAACCTAGCAAGCCAACTTTCGTTGCGAAATCTAGAGTTCTAAACAAGCATTAATCTCAAGTTCTTTCGTTCACAATTCCTCTAAACCAAATTTCTTTGCGAGTAGATCAAATTGCTCATCTAGGTTCTTTCTAGTTAATAAACCAACTGTCGTTGTGGAAATCAACCTAACATCAATAATCTAAGTGGCCAATTCAGATCAAGCATTAAGAACAACCTAGATGAAGAACTAACAAGTATGAATCCCTACAGATTTATCAACCTATAATTCCATGAAATCCCTAATGAGAATCCCTAAACCTAACAGGTAATCTACTCAGACATGTTCATCGAAACAGGAGACATCTTGAATAGAAAACCAAATATCATAAAATCAAGTAAAGAACTGGGGTACAAAATCCTCTCTCTTTCAAGAGTAGGATCAGCCCCTAACTCTCTCTGAAAATAAAATAAAACTTAGAACTGAAAGCGTAGCCTAAAAAATGGCTTAAAAACCCTAATATAATGATCTAAAGTCGGCTGGGGCTTCTTTGTAATTATAAGAAATTTCTGGGCTTGTGCAATTTCCACATTCTTCATTAAACGCTCGCGAGATTAGCTGTGTCGACCTTGTGTCGATCGATGAACATGTTGTGTCGATCGACACAGGTCTGTGAAATGGGCAGTGAACTCTTCTTCTCGGGTCAATACTCCAAAATGCTCCAGAATGCGCCATAATGTCCAATTCCGCTCCAAACGTACCTAGACCTGTAAACATAGATAAAAGACTCCAAAACATAATAAAAGACTCGATAAATAAGATATATACCATGGTTAAAACCCCTAAAATACATGGTATATCAACTCCCCCACACTTAGCTCTTGCTTGCCCTCAAGCAAAACAGAGAACTAGAATGTAGTGAAGAGGTTTGAAAACTTTCAGAAACTCTTTTCATCCTAGAAGCAACAACACTCAGATTCCCCTTAGTGAGCCACTGAAAGAATCATCTGCAAGACATCAAGACCAACATATACTTCCCCCACACTTAGCAACTGTCCTAAGTAAACTCCATAATCAATCCAAGCAATTCAAATTCACCCTACTGACTTCTTAAGAATATTAAGTGCGGTCTCACCTAAGGATTATCGATCAAAAGGCACATGGATTCTTACTCTGTTAGCTCTAGACCACCATACTATCTTTTTCTGGTTCCTTTCTTCTCTTTTCCCTTCTCAGCAACTGATTTTTCCCCATTGGGTATCATTTTTTTTTTATCAGTGCTCTTTCCGTTAAGGGGTGTACTTTGGACACATTCCATGGATCGCACAGGAGGTAATAGTGTTTGCTACTACTCCCGTGACCACTTCGGAGCTACTAGCTCATCCTCAGTTTATTACTCTTTTTTTTATGGAAGGGGAGAAGGGAACCATACTCGGACAGGTTTACAAGCTGTGTCAGAACTAACAAAGGAGTCCGACTCAAGGTATACCAAGCCCTTAGGTGAGAAATTTAAGTCAAATTAAGGGTGAAGCCAGTAAAGGATCCTCTAAATACCTGAATTGATATGGGTGTCCTCAGTAGGTTGATCCGTGTTGGGTTTTCTAATAGTCATAGATTGAACTTGCAACTTCATCCCAATGGTCACTTAAGTTCCTGCAAGATGTTGTTAACTTCTCAAAAATTCACTGTTTCTTACTTAAACTAGTTTTGACTCAATAAAACAAAAAATTTTGGAAACAGGACTGACTCTAAGAAAACAGAAGCGTGCGTCAGTAGCTACCTCCCCCACACTTGAAACACACTGTCCCCAGTAGTGTCAAGCTTAGGATTGGCGAGAAATAGAAATCAAATTGAAACAACCGAAAGTTGCAGAATACTTACCTGTCGTCGCCCTGCGTCGATCGATGCCACAAGGGTGTCGATCGATGCAAGGCGATTATGCCCGCGGTTATTAAATAACCGATGTCTGAACCGCAATCAAATCGGATAACCATAAATTGCAACTGTGTCGACCGATGCACAATGTGTATCGATCGATGCAGTGTGATTTTGCATGTTTCTCTCGGCTCTGAACACACTTAAGCAGAAAAATCAAAATATCAAAACCAAAACAAAAAATGAAAACAAAAACGAACCTAACAGTGGGTTGCCTCCCACTCAGCGCTTGTTTTTAGTCATTAGCTTGACTATGGTGGTGTATATGCTTTCGGATCATGAGATTTTCCAAGGAACGAAGGAGTAGAACTAGGGCGGGAGCGAAGCTTGGGTGGGTATCTGCGTTTTCCTGCAGTCACAGCTGATGGATTAGGAGATTTAAGTTTAGAAGCTTTATACCTTTGCTTTGGTGGAAGTGAGATGTCTGGAGCTTTCTGCTTAATAGCAGTTGCAGGCTCTGAAGATGTTAGAGTGATGTCAATGTAGTACTTAGGGTATCGAATCCACGAGGACTCTGGGCAACGATAGATTTAGAACGGTCAAGATTAAACTAGGAGAAAGCAATGAAGTGAGAAACTAAAAGCAATGCAAGAAAGTAAATCAGTAGCGAGTTTGTAAGCAAGGAGGCAAAGCGCTAAGTCTAGGGAGTTCTAAGGAGATCAAGAACATAAGCTAATCAATCAATCGGGATCTTATATCATATATCTGTTCTAGAACTGGAATCACGGAAGTATAAGAAACCAACTTTCGTTGTGAATCCTATCTATGTCTAACAACCTAGCAAGCCAACTTTCGTTGCGAATTCTAGAGTTCTAAACAAGCATTAATCTCAAGTTCTTTCGTTCACAATTCCTCTAAACCAAATTTGTTTGCGAGTAGATCAAATTGCTCATCTAGATTCTTTCTAGTTAATCAACCAACTGTCGTTGTGGAAATCAACCTAACATCAATAATCTAAGTAGCCAATTCAGATCAAGCATTAAGAACAACCTAGATGAAGAGCTAACAAGTATGAATCCCTACAGATTTATCAACCTATAATTCCATGAAATCCCTAATGAGAATCCCTAAACCTAACAGGTAATCTACTCAGACATGTTCATCGAAACAGAAGACATCTTGAATAGAAAACCAAATATCATAAAATCAAGTAAAGTACTGGGGTTCAAAATCCTCTCTCTTTCAAGAGTAGGATCAGCCCCTAACTCTCTCTGAAAATAAAATAAAACTTAGAACTGAAAGCGTAGCCTAAACAATGGCTTACAAACCCTAATATAATGATCTAAAGTCGGCTGGGGCTTCTTTGTAATTATAAGAAACTTCTGGGCTTTTGTGCAATTTCAACATTCTTCATTAAACGCTCGCGAGATTAGCTGTGTCGACCTTGTGTCGATCGATGCACATGTTGTGTCGATCGACACAGGTCTGTGAAATGGGCAGTGAACTCTTCTTCTTGGGTCAATACTCCAAAATGCTCCAGAATGCGCCATAATGTCCAATTCCGCTCCAAACGTACCTAGACCTGTAAACATAGATAAAAGACTCCAAAACATAATAAAAGACTCGATAAATAAGATATATACCATGGTTAAAAACCCTAAAATACATGGTATATCAGGTACGTAGGCAGCCTTTCATAAGGTTCAGCTGTAAACGAAAATTCTTCGCTTGATGTAAAGAAGCATCAAGGTCATACACCAGGAACGACCAATGGTTCCGAAGAAAATTTCAATAACATATGGAATTGCTCGGAAGACTCTGCACAAAAAAATCAACTACGGCCGAAAGATCCAAAAGGGTCACCATATACACGCCAATGGATGTGAATCGACTTACCGGAACAAATCCAATTCGAAAATACAATTTCAAAAAATTCGTCTAACTTGATGTACAAGACGAAGGCCCAAATGCGACAAACGATTCAGAAAATCCTTCGTCGCAAATGGAAGAGCAACAAAACAGAAAGGACCGAACCAAGTCTTTCAGATAATTGCTTTCGCCTCGAATACAAAATAACCTCGCCATCATCGCACTCGAGTCTGACGAGCTGGGGGGCTAACTGTTGGGGTCAAAACACCCTCGACGAAAAAAATAGCCGAGAACAAGATCGGACAATCGGACACAGACAACTATCCGTTTCGGATAAACAGAGTTCCGTATGAGTGACAAGTTATACGAAGTGTCGATAACTTCATACGGGTAACTTTATACGAAAAGAATCAACAGACAAACGAATGTCCGCATCGGATGTTCGAAGTCTCGTATGAATAACCAAGTTATACGAAGTACCGACAATTTCACCTAAACAATTTGTCGGAAAAGTGGTTTCGACAAATACATTTCATACGAAACGGACGACACTTTAATCGGACAAACGCATCTTCCGACATGAACTACGGATCGACGAAACATCCAAACAAGCAAAGGACGAGCTGAACCAGCTCGGAAGATCCGAGCTGAACCAGCTCGGATTTTTGAGCTGAACTTTCCAAACGGATAACCAAACATTTGCCGATACGTACAACTTGTCGCGGCCCACCTTCGGAAACATCGGCCCATACCTTCTTGGCCTATGGTTTGGACTGATGTATCAAGATTGAGATAAATGATAACTTAGGCCCAAACATACGACGACATTGAACCAAGTAAGTAAAGTCTGTACACTAACGGGCTCGGATCATCCATTCTCGGCCCATCCCGCAAACAAGTCAAGCCTTGGAAAGACGAAAGAAGATAAAGATAAAGAAGTAAAGGAAGAGATATCGATGAGCTGAAAAGGAAATCCGAGATAGAAATGTAAATCTTAACGGAAAAAGGAAAGAGATGACAACAGGAAGATTTCCGCAAATCTTGCGGAAATATTCTTGAAGCCGACCTGTCGCGGTTATATAAAGAGATTTAGCGATACGAGAAAGGCAGAGCGAAAAACCCTAGATGTAGACTTAAGAACTTAGTAGTTTCTCTTAGCCGTTTTGAGAGTTCTTTTGTACTTTATTTGCGATTCCTTTACTCTCTTTTCCGTTCTTTGTACTCTTTTTGAGATCTAATCAATAAAATGTCCTCCGGGTTTGCTAGTTTCGTGGTTGGTCCTGAAAGTTTCTGTTCCCTAAAATTTTTGCTCTACAAGTTTTGACCGTGTGAGTTTCGACTCTCACACTTCCCTTAACCTGATACTCTCGTTAAATGATACAAAACTCATTTATTTCACATTTCTATTACTTCTCAAAATATTATGCTTAGCTAAATTCGATAGAAAAAGTCTATCGTGTGAAACTAGAGTCTCTGTGGATTTGACCCCTATATAATACGATTGTATTATGTGCACTTGTGGAGTAGCTCTATGGAAAGTAAAACTTTGAGCACATCAATAGGCGCTGACAAATCCTTACTAAGATAGCTTGGCGGCTGCTGCAAAACAAGCTTTGGCCCTCTGACAACCTTCCTCAATACAGAAAAGCCAGCAAATTCTGATGATAAGCCCAACCAATATGCCAATTCCCTAATCTACTCAACAATTGGGTATGATCACATGGTCCTCGACTTAAGCTTCTTTAGTTTTTGAGTCTTAACAACTACCTAAGTATCCTCATTTTCAGGTATACTATGTCGTCCACCTCAAACTCCAAATCTCTCATGCGCATATATGTATAACCTTTATGACAGTCATGGGGTTCCTTTAGCCGCCTCTTAAGTATTTCAACTTGTTCTATGTTACTGCTCTTTCCCACCTCTGACCAACACCGAGGTGTTGTTGCCGAGGAGAGAAGAACCGGAAGGTTGTAAGTCGGAAAGAGGTCCGATGAAGGAAGAGATGAGAACAACGTGTATCAAGAGGCAGTAACGAGATGGTAGATAGAGCTACTACGGCTTAGAACCTTGGAAAGTACCGAACTAGACCAAGAAATGAAAAGAAGATGAGACGTAAGGACTAGTGTTAATGAAGATGGTGATATTAGCTCAGCGGGAGTGTGGTATTTTCTTCAAGTATTATAATTCGGGGACGAATTCTAGTAAGGGGGGGGGGGGGGGGGGGGGGGTAGAATGTAATAACCCTACCGAAAAAGTAGTACGGCCGACGAGGGATACGACCGGCCGAGAGGGAACAGACGAAGAATGGCCAAAAAATTCAAAGTTATCAGAATCGTCTAAAACTTTCAGCATTGGTTAGAAACAACATCTTAAGAGTGTTAGTCGAAGCGGAATGTGAAAAGACTGCACGGATTGAAGGATATCCAAGTTTGGCCAAAAGACGGGTTAAAGTCGTGATAAGGAACTTTCCGAAATTGATAAATTGTTGGGAATGGATGTAGATCATCATTTTGGAGGATTTTGGGAACAAAGGACGATTTAGAATTGGTTTGGGTTGAGAAAAATGGTCATCGGGTCGAGAATGGTCGAGGATGGACGTATCGGGTCGTGTGGTCGGGTGTCTATGCGATCGTTCGAACGAACAGACGGGTGGTCGGGTGCATGCGCGGACGACCTGTCACCACGCATGGGCAACCCAGCTGTCGCCCTACATAAAAGGAACAGTTGTTGCCGTGCATGGCGGGTCGACCACACATGGCCCAACGCATGCATAGACTGTCCGCATGGACGCCACTTGTCGCCATCTAACCTGTTGGGATAGTGTCCTGAAATCACACTTGTACTCACTCCTGATGATAGTTGTGTGTCGAGATCAGACATTCGTATAATACTGGGCGGTTGCAATGTTTTGCTAGAAGCCTCTTGCAATCTGTAAGTTGTAGACTTACTGCCAGTATTATATGATCCTATAGGGTCACACACCTAAGCAAACTGGAAGCTACGACATGGGAATGATCATTATGGTAATGATCATATTAATGCGTATTGGATACACATTATTATCGACAAAATGGTGTTGTGTCGATCGACACAGCTTGTGTGTCGGTCGACACAGTTCGGGTTTCGAAAGGGCTTTTCGAAATTAAGACTTAATCAAGTCTGGCCCGTTAAGTGTGTTTTATGTCGAATAAAACATGAGTGTCTCGACCAAAAACGTGAGCCGTCGAGTTTTTCTCAGTGAGAAGAGCATAAACACCAGAAACAGAGGATTCCCATTGATCCGGCACTAGCATCCCGTTTCCAGCTTGTGTGCGTGTGTATCTGGTAGAGGCAAGGCACTTGCGTTGCTCCACTGATCTCGTTCACCATTTCATTCCGCTGCCAGTTCAAGGTAAGAACGAGGTTGGTTAAATTTCAATATATCAAACCCTAGATCCTAGGAGATCCAGCATAACCTTCCCTTGCCCATCTATAAATAGGAGACTCCCATAAGCCATTTTTACACTTTTCAAATCTGAGAATTTCTAGAGAGAGAAAACGTGGGTATAGAGAGAAGTGAGAAAATAGAGCGGTTTAAGTGCGGGATGGAGCGGACGTTCAAAGCGGTTCGAGGCGTTTGGGTTAAGCATTGTGGTGTCGGTTAGCCGTAGATATCAATATTTCCGTCCTCCTCTAGCTCATTTTCTTTAAACTTATACTTATTTAGATCTTTGTTCTAGATCTAGCAGACAGAGTCTCGGAGTTATGGATCAGGCTGCAGAACAAGTGAGTCCCGGTAGCTAGGACTAACGGATTTGTGTGCAGGTCGTGTCTTAAGGATTGGAATACGCGGGCTATTCATCCTTCAACACGTTTTGTGTGTTTTAGCTGTGTTTTTTTTGAGGTTTAATCCATGTGGATTGTGTTGATTGATGCGTGCTTGTTTGTGATGGTTAAGATTGTTAGTCTCTTTGATTCTCGGTGGTGGTTTCATTAAGAGTTATTGCATGCATAATCATTTTGTTGATTTTCTATTGTGATGCATGTTTCTCTTTGAATACAAGTTCGATTCATCGAGATAGTGATTGCATGCATGGTTGTTGTGATAAGTACGAGGATGGATTGTGATCCACTCGGAAATGGTTGATGTGGAAAAGAGGTGTTTTCCCGTATGGGTGAGGATGCGGTAGCTCCATGAGATCATTGATCCATGCGAGTCTCCCTTTCCATTTTGAAAGACGGTTGTAGTGTCTGCCGTGATCTTCGGATCCTTTGCAGGACCATACACCGTGTAATGTGTGTGTAAGTAATTAGATGCATATGTGGTTATCATGCAGTCTAAGTTACTTGCATTGTATGATGCATGTGGCCGTATGTGATCTTTGGATACTACGGGCCAGGTTGTGTTTTTGTGCTAACCACATGTTGAGTGATGCATGCAGGTTAGACGGGAGTTTGTTCTAGAACATGCGTAATATTGTCCTAGGACGTGCATCCTACAATATGTGTAGATACTCTAGGTAAATGTTATCGGTACCACCCAATTTGAAGTCTCAGTGGATTTGGAGCAGGCTCGGAGGGTTGCATGGGTCGCTCCCATGGCCAAGCATCGTGTGACGACACGAACCCGAGGTATAGGTCCCATTAGTGGGTGTGATGCTCGAACCATGATATTTTGTGGTGAAGGGTTGTGAGTAGTCACGAGAGAGAAGGGTGGTGGTGCCGGTACATTTAGGGCCCATGCATGAGTGAGTCTAGAGAGTCTAGACGAGTGTTGGCATTCACGCTAGGGATCGTGTTATGCATTGTGATTGATTTGATAAAGTCCAGAGAGACTGGACTAGCGTATTGCATTCATGTCGTTGACCATGTTTGCATTCACGTTTACATGCTTCCGCATTGTGCATATCTTTGATACTATTGTCCTTGTCTATGCATGTGAGAGGGTTGTTTTGTTTATTGCATTGTGCTTCGGCTATTGGGACGAGTTGGGCACTAATGCATGTTAGAGGGTCGTGGACTCACTGGGTAACCCATATGGTTGCTCATTAAACGAATTTTGTCTCGCAGGAAACCATAGACGGGCTAGAGGGCAAGTTCGCACGTTAAGCCGCCGGCGTATTCTCGGGTTGTGAGTGTGAAGATCGTGAGGATTTTTGCTTGGTGCACCGTAAACTGTATGTTTTGGGTAACATTTTTAATAAACCCTACTTTTTTTTTGGACAAATAATAAATAAACCCTACTTAGTATTAATAAAAAAGTGTTTTATTTAACTCCACAGTTCCATGATATGAGTTTAGTCTGAACTAACACAACTCGAGGTTGTAGTACGGGTTGTCAAGCCTTAGGCTATGACCAAGAGGTAGGTCGGATATCACAGATGGGCCGGTCTGACCTCGGGGACGGCTGGACCGTTCGCGGTGTTCGACCATTGTGACATCTCCGACCGTCTATTGTCCGTAAAACGGGTCGGGGGTGTTACTGTGTGTGTGTTGGATTGGGAAGGAAACTGGATTAAGTTCCTACCATTGGTTAAGTTTGCCTACAACAACAGGTACCACTCGAGCATAAGGACGTCGCCATACGAGGTTCTATATGGTCGGCCCCAAGGACTCCCCTATGTTGGACCGAGGTGGGGGAGACATGATCAAGTCTTCAACTTGATGGCCTATAATATGACATAAACTTATTTTGGGACCATTATTTAATTATCCAATAGTCAAATAATGTTGATGTCAGTTTTTCATAAACATGACCATATCATATCTATCTAAACATCATAACTAAACTAACTCCCACTAGAATCAAGACCAAGTCTTCAGATATCTAGTACCTACAGCAACAGTATACAACTCGTGCTTAGGTTGTGAGAGATGCTGCGGTGTTCTTGCTTGGAACCATTCCAACAAACCACACCGCTATTCTTTAATAAGCACTATTCTACGGTCCTCTGCTTGGAAACCTTTCCAACAGACAGCACCGCTACAAAGGCAAAAAGACATAACCAGGTGGGAACCGGGAATCATCTTTGTCCGTCTAACTACTCATAACTGATTCGTCTTTTTCTCAGTTGTACAAGAACCTATCCTTAGTCTTTCTCAAACACTTGGGGATATTCCTTACAACTGTCCAGTGACTCTTACCGGAACAAGTTGGTATCTTCTCGTCATGCTTTATGCGTCAGCTGCATTTAGACGAGCGCAAACTATGGCATTCATGATGGATTCTATTGCATAAGAAAAAGGAATCACATTCATAGACACTAGCTCAGCCAGTGTACAAGACACTTCATCTTGCTAAAATCATTGCCATAAGATCTTTGGTGTGAAGCCATTCTTGGAATCATGCATATTGGAACTGTCCAGTACCTTATAATCATAAGGATTCTGACACGATCCAATTAGCTCTTCTGATCCATCTCAATGGAACCATATTCCAAGGGCTTACGCGGCTTCTCCCATGTCCATTGTTAAATTTGACTTCCGACCCAAATCTTGACAAGACTTTAGCGTCGGAACGTCGTTTATGAGATTATGTACGTTCTAAACATACAGTTTGAGAATTGCAACTACGCTCCCACTAGTTTACTTGTAAACGCACGGTTTCTATTCGTTCCTGATCGAATCAAAACCTTTGACCGTTTTAACAGAACATAGATTCCAACTCCAAGATGCTTGCTTCAATCGGCGAAGCTAACATGCATAACTAGCCAATTTTCGGAGTTGGGGCTCACCTTCGCTTCTTTGAATTTCGCAGGTCCGTCACTTTCCAATGATCAACAGATCACGACAATTGGCTACGATAAATCACTCTCGAGTTAGTGACGGATCCTTTCGGATCTGCGAATTTCAGGCTCCACAGGTGTAGATCCTACAGCCCTCTGTAGATCCAACCGCTGCTCTCCCTCAACAGGTTGAACAGCCTCCTGTGTTTCTCGAATTTCTTCGAGTTGTACTTTTACTCCCACTGTTCTTCTTGGAAAAACAGAGTTCCGAACAACAAAACTTTGTTCTCGGAATGGTTGCAAAAGTACTAAGCATGGGTTTCCCTAGGACAACCAGCGAAGCAGCACTTATCAGTTTTGGGTTCAAGTTTGTTTGATGACAACTGCCTTACACAAACCTTGCAATCCCAATTAATCAGAAAAACATATTTGGAAATTCCCCAGTCCACATCCAATGTGATGTTTTTCACTGATTCTGATAGAAAACTTATTTAGCGTAAACATGTTCATTTTAGAGCGTATTTTAAAAGAATAATGGAAGATTCATGTGACTCATCATTAATCGGAGCATATCCAATAAGATCCGATTCATTCTCTCAGAAACACCATTCAAGGTTTTCAGGAGAGATGAGCTGTGAAATGACTTCACACTCACTTAGATGATCACCTAATTCTTGACTCAAGTATTTTCCTCCACGATCTAATCGAGGATCTCAATACTTCTGTCAAATCGGTTATATACTTCATTCTGAAACTCCTTTGATCATTCCAAAGGATTCTGACTCGTGTCTCATCAAATGAACACAGTCATATTCACTGAAGCCATCAATAAGTTAATTAAGTATTGAAGTTTTCCTTTGGCACTAATGCTCATCGGGCCGCATACATCAGTATGTGTAAGGCCCAATGAGCCTCTGGTCCGTTTCTTCAGCTCTGCTAAAGAAGCCTTAGTCATCTGGCCCAGCAAGCAGAATTCATGTCTCAATTGATTTACAATCAAATGAACCTGAAGCCCATAACTATGGAACTTCTGAAGCCGCTTCACTCTCTTTGGTCAATATGGCTATGCTAATGAAAATCGAGTTCAAGTCATCAGACTTAAACCGTTTGGTATTTATGTTATATCCAAGTGTATATTGGTTTAAAATATAAAACCCATTTATCAAAAGGGGTGCTACCATATAATATTTCATTAAGATCAAAAGAGCAACACTTGTCTTTTATCAGAATGAAAAACATCCAAATTCTTTATAAGAAAATGAAAGACATCTCTGCACGAAGCAGGTACATAGTAGCAATTACTTAATTCAAAACCAAGCTTGAAAGGCTCCTACAAGTGGAGAATCTCTACGGCTTATGTAGCAACCATTGCTCCATACCATACACGCAGTTCCACTTGTCCTTTCTTCAACGTTCTACTGTTGCTTAGGCCCTGCATATTTCCAAAATATCAGTACCACAACTAGTATCCAATACATATGTGGAACTTGAAATAATAACACGATACCTGAAGAAGAAGTACCATACATCTTCTCCATTTCTTGTGAATCTTCCAAGAATTTAATGCAATTTCTCTTCCAATGCCCAAAGTCTTTACAGTAGCAGCATCTATCAACATCAGATGGGCCTGACTTGGGCTTATAAGATGACACAGGCTTATCCTGATTCCAAATCTGGACGGCCCTGCCTCTACCCTTGTCAACACAAGATTTCTAAAATCTTTTACCCTTTATGATGTCTTGCTCTGCTGTTTTGAGCATCCCATGCAGCTCAGTCAACGTCTTCGTCAAGTTATTCTTGATATAGCTTTTGATAAACTTATCATAACTAGACGGCAGTGACTGCAAAATGATGTCAGTGGCCAACTCTAAGCTGACAGGACATTCCAGTTACCCCAGGTTATCAATGTAACCCATCATTTTAATGACATGAGGACTCACTGGAGAATCCTTTGGTAGCTTGCACCCAGTGAGAGACTTCACCATCTGGAATCTCTCAACTCGTGCCAGATCCTGAAACTTCAGTTTCAGGCTGGTGATCATCTCTATTGGCGACTCCATGTTCTTGTATTGACTCTTTAAGTCTGATACCATGGTAGCCAACATCAGACCACGCACATCTACCACATCAATATAATGCTTATTCCAAGCATTATACGCTGCATTCGAGCGATTGGCCCCAAGCCTTTCTTGGAGAGATTTCTCAAGGCCATAGTCCTTACTCTCCTGCTTGAGTATTAATCTCAAATTTCGATACCAATCCAGGAAATTTGATCCATTTAACTTGTCCTTCTCAAGGACGGATCGCATCGAGAAGGTAGTTTTAGACATAGGCTGAAAATTTTAATCAAAGAAAATTCTAGTTATGATTTCAGGAAATGAGGAATCTTTGTTGGAATTGTGTCCAGTAATCTCGGTACTGTCTCTAGAAAGTAAGAGTATGTCAAGATCAGACATAAGTCATATAATACTGGGGATCATGATGGCTTGCTAGAGTCCGCTCATGATCTATAAGTCTTGGACTTATTGCCTTTATTATATGATCCCATATGGGTCACACGCCTAAGCTAACAGGAAAATGTGTTGGAACGGCTTAGCAGAAGTATGACAAAAGTGCCAGGCATTTGTCGTACTAGGAGAGAAAGATTAATGGGTCTGATTAAATGGGATTTAATCAGATTGGTGTTTTGGGCCCATAAGCCCAAAAGGGAAAGAGAAGGCTTTTAATGATAAAAAGCCAAATCTCTTTCTCCCCAACCCGAACCCTAGCCGCGTCTCTCTCTCTCCCTGCGCGCCTCTCTCCTCGTGGTCTAGCAGCCATTTCCTTGTGAAGCGTGTGTGAACCTTTGGAGGATTCATCCCTCGGTGCATCTATCTGATCTCTGACCTGTTCTATTCCTTCCGCTGCAACAAACAGGTAAAAGGTGAGATCATCTAATGTTTCTATTCAAGAGAACCTAGATCTGTATGTTTAGGTTGAGATGAATCTGTGAATTACATCAGGATCAACCAAACGAATTCCCACAGTGGTATCAGAGCCATTGGTTCTTAGGATTTCTTGTTTAGATTCATTGTTTAGGTTGTTTAATCTGTTTAGAAGTGTTTTGAATCCATTACTGATAAGAAAAACACTTAAGAAACTGAATTAAATCCTGAACAAACATTCGAAATCACAAAACCGAGCTATATGACTCGGGTTTTGGTGATCGGCCATGGGTCGGACGGTCGGGATGGCCGGTTGGGTCGATCGGCCGAGTGATCGCACGGCGATCGCGTCCGGATCGATGGGCCGAGTGGATCGCACGGCAATCGCGTCTCGGCTGTGCGTCGTCCCAATCGCGTCTCGGCTCCGTCTCGGCTGTGCGTCGCGTCCCGATCGCTCGGCGATCGTGGAGCGTCCGTCCGAGCATCCCGTCCGGCGATCGTCCCGGCTGTCGCGTCCCGTCCGAAGCTGCGCATCGTCTCGATCTCGGATCGTTGACGGCTTGCGGCTGGACGATGGTCGCGAAGCTAGGGCTGACGTGATCGTCACGGTTCAGCAATTCGATCGGTTCGGTTCGTATTGGCGGTTCGGTTTAAAACTTGGTTAAAATCAATCGTTCTGGTTTAATAAACAGATTTTAATAATTTTATTAAATCTGGTTAAACCGGAATAAGAAATCCAATGTCGAAAGAAATATTGGATTTAGTGCCTAAACCAGGAATTTCTAATTTGATTTGGTTGGACCAAATAAATTGAGAAATTCCGGTTTAGTAAATAACCGGTTGACAATTGTGGTCATCGTAGTAATTAAAATTTGGTTAGACCAATTTTAATGAACCAGACCGGTTATGTCAAATAATTGGACAATTGGGTCATGTCTTGGACATGGACCAATTCTTGGGCCTCGGGCCGAGAAGTTAAAACAATTGGGCCAATTATTTGAGTCTTTCTTCAGATTAATTTAAAATTTATTTTATAATATTATAAAGTCGATTTTAAATTAAAGTTTCCGAAATTTTGAAATTAGAAAGTTTCTTAAAATAGAAGTTTCTGAATTTGCGGGTTTTGGATTTTAAAGAAATTTCTAAAGTTAGAAAGTTTCCTTTTTTAGAAAGTTTCCAATTTTAGAAAGTTTCCAAAAATAGTAGGTTTCCAAAAATGGAAAGTTTCCCGAAATAGTAATCTTCTATTTTGGGAATGATTTTTTTAAATAAACCTACGAACCTCAAATAATATCAAGCGTTGGATGTCTTGTCCAGGCTATGTCAGCTGTCAAAGCCCATTCAATTGCATTCATGGCCTTACAGTGTGAGGATGTCTGCTTTTGCGTGAGTAAGACGGTTTGTGATTCATAAATGTCATTGGGAGTCCCAGACATTAATGATTACATGACTGTATAGTTTGGTTTTCTTGACTAGGCCATCGGGAGTCCCGGGCCTTGAGACATCAGAGTGGATTGGGCCTCGGGCCCAGATTCACAACCAAGAGTTATATCACGGATATAATTAGCCGATATAGGGCTTACCGATATAAGCTAAGGTTGGGTGACGGCCAGTGGCCCACTTTAATTTTAGTTATATGTGGATCTTGGAATCATTATATTCTATTGAGGGTAACTTAGGTTATTGAATATAATGCGTGATTAATCATATTATACTTTAATACGAGATTAGTCATTTTGAATATAATAACTAATAACCTTTTTATTTATATATTTCAGATATGACTACTACAAGCACACAAAACACATTCTCGATCCGGTCTGTTCTCGAGAAGGAGAAGCTGACTGGAACGAACTTCCTGACATGGTCAAGGAACTTGAGGCTGGTCCTCAAGCAGGAGAAGAAGGATTATGTCCTTCGAGATCCCCTCCCCGAGAGGCCTCTTGCCAATGCTGCCAGGACTCTGCACAATGCTTGGGAAAAGCATTCGTCAGATGAAAATGATGTCTATTGCCTGATGTTGGTGACAATGACTCCAGAGCTGCAAAAACAGTTCGAAAGTGTATTGTCTCCCATCGAGATAATGGCAAGCCTGAAATCGCTTTTTCAGGAGCAGGCTAGGACTGAGAGGTTCCAGACAGTTAAGAACCTCTTGGACTGTAAGTTGGCTGCGAATGCGGCAGTGAGTCCTCATGTCTTGAAGATGATGGGTTATCTCGATCATCTTCAGAAACTCGACTGCCCAATCAGCCAGGAACATGCCTGCGACATCATTCTGCAGTCTTTACCTGCAAGCTATGATCAGTTCATTCTGAACTTTAACATGCATGGCTTGAGTAAGACACTACCTGAGCTTCACGGAATGCTCAAGACTGCAGAGCCCAACTTGAGGAAAACCGCCAAGGACCCCAATGTGCTTATAGTGCAAAAGGGCAAGGGGTTTAAGAAATCCTCTGCTAAGGATAAGGGAGCGGCCAAGGCTGTCCATGTCGCGGACAAGGACACGCCAAAGCCCAAGCCCAAGTCCAAGGCTGGGCCTACTGACATGTGCAGGTTCTGCAAAGAACTGGGGCATTGGAGAAGAGATTGTAAGAAATTCCAGGAAGGTCTAAAGGAATTAAAGAAGAAGACTTTCGAGACTTCTTCATCAGGTATTTTTGTTATAGAAGTTAATACAACTACTTCTGATAATACCTCATGGGTCATGGATACTGGTTGTGGGGCTCATATTTGTACTAATATGCAGGCACTCAGCAACAGTAGAAGGCTGAAGCAAGGACAAGTGGAGCTACGAGTTGGGAATGGAGCGAAAGTTTCAGCACTAGCTGTAGGCACATACTTGTTGTCTTTACCTTCGGGATTGATTTTAGAACTGAATAATTGTTATTTTGTACCTGCTATAAGCAGAAATATTATTTCAATTTCTTTGTTGGATTTGGAAGGTTATGATTTTTCAGTTAAGAATAAATTATGTTCCTTCAATCGCAACAATTTGTTCTATGGTTCTGCCCCTCTTACGAATGGGCTTTACATACTCGATCAATCCGCGCCAATTTATAACATTAATACAAAACGGTTTAAACCTAATGAGGAAAACCGAACGTTTCTATGGCATTGTCGTTTAGGGCACATCAGCGAGAAACGCATCAAGAGGCTCCATTCGAATGGACTTCTTGGCTCATTTGACTTTGAGTCATGTGAGAAATGCGAATCCTGCATGATGGGCAAAATGACACGGGCCCCCTTTAATAAACCTAACGAGAGGGCCAATGACTTATTGGGCCTGATACACACTGATGTGTGTGGCCCAATGTCCACAAATGCAAGAGGAAACTATCAGTACTTCATTACCTTCACTAATGATTTCAGTAGGTATGGATATGTTTATTTAATGAAACATAAGTCTGAATCTTTTGAGAAGTTCAGAGAATTCCAAAATGAAGTACAGAACCAACTTGGCAAAAGCATTAAGGCTCTTCGGTCCGACCGAGGAGGAGAATACTTAAGTCAGGAATTCAGTGATCATCTGAGAGAGTGTGGGATCGTATCCCAACTCACTCCTCCTGGAACACCTCAATGGAATTGTGTGTCCGAGAGGAGAAATCGGACCTTATTGGATATGGTTCGGTCAATGATGAGTCACACAGACCTTCCAATATCCCTTTGGGGATATGCTCTGCTAACAGCAGTGTTCACTCTAAATAGAGCGCCATCAAAAGCAGTAGCAAAGACACCATATGAATTATGGACTGGAGAAGCTCCAGTGCTGTCTTATCTCAGAATTTGGGGTTGTGAAGCCTATGTAAAGAGATTAATCTCAGATAAGCTTACACCAAAATCTGATAAATGCTACTTCATTGGTTATCCACGGGAAACCAAGGCTTATTACTTCTATCTACGTTCCGAGAACAAGATCTTTGTTGCCCGGGATTGTAACTTTCTTGAGAGAGAGTTTCTCTCTAAGAAAGACAGTGGGAGTAAGGTACTGCTTGAAGAAATTCAAGATGAACAGGATACTGCTCAACCTAATGAGGAAGAGCAGCAGGAGGACCTACAAGAAATTGTAGAGCCTGAACCTGTAGTACCTGAAGTTCGAAGATCCGGGAGGATCCGTCACGAACCCGAGAGATATCAAGGATTCCTCGTGACTAACTGTCATGATCTTTTGATCATTGATGGTGATGAACCATCGAACTTCAATCAAGCCATGATGGGCCCAGATTCCTCTAAGTGGCGCAAGGCCACTGATTCCGAAATGGACTCCATGTCGGTCAACCAAGTATTTTCGTTGGTTGACTTACCCGCTGGTGTAAAAGCCATCGAGTGCAAATGGATCTTCAAGAAGAAGATTGACGTGGATGGAAATGTCCAGATTTATAAAGCCAGGTTGGTGGCAAAAGGTTTCAGACAAGTTCACGGTGTGGACTACGATGAAACCTATTCACCAGTGGCTATGATGAAATCTATTCGGATTCTACTAGCAACTGCAGCTTTTCATGATTATGAAATTTGGCAGATGGACGTGAAAACCGCCTTCCTGAATGGTATTCTGGAAGAGGATGTGTATATGACACAACCTGACGGTTACATAGATCCGAAGAATGCTGGGAAAGTATGCAAGCTTCATAAATCCATTTATGGATTGAAGCAAGCATCGAGGAGCTGGAATCTTCGTTTTGATGAAGCGATCAAACAATTTGACTTCATCAGAAACGAAGAAGAACAATGCGTGTATAAGAAATCTAGTGGGAGCAAGATTGTATTTCTTATTCTGTATGTCGATGACATACTGCTTCTCGGAAACGACGTTCCAATGCTAAAGTCCGTAAAGGACTGGCTTGGAAGTTGTTTTTCCATGAAAGACATGGGTGAAGCCGCATACGTTCTTGGAATTAGGATCTATCGGGATAGACCTAAGAGGCTGATAGGCTTGTGTCAAGACTCATACATTGACAAAGTCCTACAAAGATTCAGCATGAAAGATTCCAAGAAGGGCTTCACGCCAATGGTACATGGCACAACGCTAAGCAAGAAGCAGAGCCCTACGTCGGCTGCTGAGCTTGAGCGCATGAAGAATATTCCTTATGCATCTACAATAGGATCTGTCATGTATGCCATGATCTGTACTCGTCCTGATGTTGCTTATGCATTGAGCATGACGAGTAGATACCAGTCAAATCCAGGTGAAAACCATTGGATTGCCGTAAAGAATATCTTGAAGTATCTAAGACATACTAAGGATAAATTCTTGGTGTACGGTGGAAGTGATGTGCTTAAAGTCAGTGGATTCACGGACGCAAGTTTCCAGACAGACACAGATGATTTCCGGTCACAGTCCGGTTATGTCTTTTGTCTGAATGGCGGTGCAGTAAGCTGGAGAAGCTCCAAGCAGGACACTGTTGCTGATTCCACTACAGAAGCTGAATATATCGCCGCCTCAGAAGCAGCGAAGGAAGCTGTTTGGATACGAAAGTTCATTATGGAACTAGGTGTGATACCAGATGCGGCTGAGCCTCTGGCGCTATTTTGTGACAACAATGGTGCTATAGCTCAGGCAAAGGAACCAAGATCACACCAGAAATCCAAGCATGTTCAAAGAAGATATCACTTAATACGTGACATCATTAATAGAAAGGAAGTCAAGATCAGCCGAGTTCCGACAGATGATAATGTCGCTGATCCGTTGACAAAGCCACTCCCAAGGCCTAAGCTCGAGTTCCTGACTGAAGCTGTAGGCATTAGAAACATTGAAATGTAATCTAAATTTGAGTGGGAGTTTTGTGAGCTTTATTTTAGTTATTTGATATGTTCTTGTAAAACATTATTTTATGTTTTAATGAAATTATTATTTCAAGATTATTTTAACTGTGATGAAATAATCGTTCCAAAATGATATGAAGCATTTTATAGGTCATCGAAGTAAGTGACTTGATCTTGAGTCATCAAAGTCATTTAGCTTGATCATGAGGCCCTATATTTGATAAATGTTTTATATCATCCTGTCCCTAGTCGAAGGTTGTTGAAATTGGAACACCAACAACCGTGTGAGACTGGATTGGTACGTGACTTATGACAAAGTCTCAGTGTGTCATAGATGCGCGGCATCAAAGTCAGTACATAGGTGTATGTTGGGAACATACGACCGGACAAGACCCGCCTATAAGAACTCTTCAGGATATTTATATCTGTGTCATAAGAGATTCTTACTACGACTATAGAGTATAGTCCTTAGACCTGAGTTCACATGCATGTGACTGCACATGGACTGATGTACTTTGATCATTGTCTAACGCTATCGTTCTGTGATAGCTATAAGGACCTTGTTTGGGTGCATTATGAAATGAGTAGTTTACAGTGATGGAACAAGACGGAATTTGTCCCTCCAATATAAGTGGAGTGAATATCTCTAGGCCAATCGGAGATTTGAATACTGGAAAACGCATGGCCATGCTCAAACGGACTTTCCCGAGTCGTTTGGATTGTCAGTATCAAATCAGAGTCCGATGAACAAGATTAGGCTTTATAAGGATGACACCAATCTTGCCTTATGACTAATCGAGATATTGAGACAAAAGGATTATGAATACAGAGATTCCAGTACAAGTGGGAGATTGTTGGAATTGTGTCCAGTAATCTCGGTACTGTCTCTAGAAAGTAAGAGTATGTCAAGATCAGACATAAGTCATATAATACTGGGGATCATGATGGCTTGCTAGAGTCCGCTCATGATCTATAAGTCTTGGACTTATTGCCTTTATTATATGATCCCATATGGGTCACACGCCTAAGCTAACAGGAAAATGTGTTGGAACGGCTTAGCAGAAGTATGACAAAAGTGCCAGGCATTTGTCGTACTAGGAGAGAAAGATTAATGGGTCTGATTAAATGGGATTTAATCAGATTGGTGTTTTGGGCCCATAAGCCCAAAAGGGAAAGAGAAGGCTTTTAATGATAAAAAGCCAAATCTCTTTCTCCCCAACCCGAACCCTAGCCGCGTCTCTCTCTCTCCCTGCGCGCCTCTCTCCTCGTGGTCTAGCAGCCATTTCCTTGTGAAGCGTGTGTGAACCTTTGGAGGATTCATCCCTCGGTGCATCTATCTGATCTCTGACCTGTTCTATTCCTTCCGCTGCAACAAACAGGTAAAAGGTGAGATCATCTAATGTTTCTATTCAAGAGAACCTAGATCTGTATGTTTAGGTTGAGATGAATCTGTGAATTACATCAGGATCAACCAAACGAATTCCCACAATCTTATCCAATAAGAAAACTCGCATTATATTCAAACAACGTTTCCTCTATGAATATAATAATCCAAGATCCATACATCACTAAAATCTGAGTGGACGACTCGTCATCACCCAGAGTTTAGTAATCTAGGTAAGCAAACCATTGCTAATTGTACTCAGTACAACTCTTGGTCGTAGATGAGACAATCCATGTCTCATCCACTCTGACGTCTCTGGGCCCAGAACTTCTGATAGCCCAGTTAAGTGAACCAATCTCTTCTGTCTTGTGATCACTGACAGTCGCACTGCAAGTCTGTCAATGACCACCTGCCTTACTCATGTTGTAGTGGATACCAAGGCGACACGAGTCTTGACAGTAGAAAAGATTGGGCAAGGCATCAAGATCACTTGATATTTTGTTGAGGAAATGGAACTCTAAAAGTTTAGTAATTCAATCTCTTAGGTAATGCAATAGTTGATGTCAAGCACTGCAAGACCATCAACACTACTACCTGCCTTACTCATGTAATTGTGAACACCAAGCTCTTGGCAAGACTATCCAACAACGAAATGAGTCTTGACAGTTGACCTTATTGAAACTAAGCTTTGATCTAACACACATACAATGTGTATTAGACAGATTTAGAACATTTTACTTCTAATTTTAATTAAGTTTTAATCGTTCTAATTTCAGTGGGTTAGGTCATTCGGTTCGGTTTCTTAATCATTTGGTTCAAAACCAAACAATTATGGTTCGCATCGTCACCATATGTGTCGACTGACACACTTGGTCGACTCTTGATATGCAACCTACAGATCATTCGAGATAACCGGTCAAATCTAATTTAACCAGTTCATCTAATTGAACCGATTCAACCAGTTTTAACCGGTCCAGTCCAATTGAACCGACTTATCCAATCAAACTGATCTTAACCAATTAAATCGGTTTATTCTAATTGAGATAACCAGTTCAATTCAATTGAACCAATTCATCCAATTTAAACCGATCTTATCTGCCTTAACCAAGCATGATAACCAGTTCAATCCAATTGAACCGATACAACCAATCGTAAGGCTTGTGTCGACCGACATTAAACTTGTGTCGATCGACACAGTAGAGTATTAGGGATTTTGAATTAAACCGACATAACCATGCGGGATAACCAGTTTAATCCAATTGAACCGATCTAACCATTCGTATAGTCTGTGTCGACCGATGCACCCAGTGTGTCGATCGACACAGTGCGATTTCAAATCTTTCGCATCTTCGCGGTGTATCGACCGACACACCCAGTGCGTCGATCGATGCTGTGCGAAAACCCTAATATCTTTTACGAGTTTTCGCGATGTGTCGACCGACACAAGCTTAGTGTCGATCGACACCATGCGACAAACTCTAAAGTTATTTACGCGTTTTCGCTCTGTGTCGATCGACACACGCTTTGTGTCGATCGACACGTTGCGAAAACCCTAAATTATATTTATGTGTTTTCTCTTTGTGTCGACCGACACACGCTTTGTGTCGATTGACACGCTGCGAAAACGCAGACATCGTATTTTCAACAGAGGTTCTAATCTGAGATTAACAACATGAAAACGCGATTTTGCAAGCAACAATCAATTCAATAACATCAGTATTCGAATTAAGTGCTTCAGATTCAATAGACTAAACCCTAAACAGCTCTGATACCACTGTCGGATCTCCTAGGATCTAGGGTTCGTTATATTGAAATGACCAACCTCGTTCTTACCTAGAACTAGCAGCGGAATGAAATGGTGAACGAGATCAGTTGAGCAACGCAGGTGCCTTGCCTCTACCAGATACACACGCACACAAGCTGGAAAACGGGATGCTAGTGCCGGATCTATGGGATCTGTGAGTTTTGGTGTTTCTGCCTCTTCTATCAAGAAAGAGACGACGGCTCCTGTTCTAGGTCGAAACATTCATGTTTTTATTCGACCTAGACTCACACTTAACGGGCCAGACTCTTTTGAGTCATAAAATCGAAAAGCCTGTTTCGATACCCGAACTGTGTCGACCGACACACATACTGTGTCGATCGACACAACACCATTTGCTCGATATTAATGTGTATCCAATACACATTAACATGATCATTACCATAATGATCATTCTCATATTTTAGCTTCCAGTTTGCTTAGGTGTGTGACCCTATAGGATCATATAATACTGGTAGTAAGTCTACAACTTACAGATTTCAAGAGGCTTCTAGCAAAACATTTCAACCGCCCAGTATTATACGAATGTCTGATCTCGACACACAACTATCATCAGGAGTGAGTACAAGTGTGATTTCAGGACACTATCCCAACACGTTAAGCCGCCGGCATATTCTCGGGTTGTGAGTGTGAAGATCGTGGAGTTTATACTATGTAGGATTTTTGCTTGGTGCACCGTAAACTGTATGTTTTGGGTAACATTTTTAATAAACCCTACTTTTTTTTGGACAAATAATAAATAAACCCTACTTAGTATTAATAAAAAAGTGTTTTATTTAACTCCACAGTTCCATGATATGAGTTTAGTCTTAACTAACACAACTCGAGGTTGTAGTACGGGTTGTCAAGCCTTAGACTATGACCAAGAGGTAGGTCGGATATCACAGATGGGCCGGCCTGACCTCGGGGACGGCTGGACCGTTCGCGGTGTTCGACCATTGTGACATCTCCGACCGTCTATTGTCCGTAAAACGGGTCGGGGGTGTTACTGTGTGTGTGTTGGATTGGGAAGGAAACTGGATTAAGTTCCTACCATTGGTTAAGTTTTCCTACAACAACAGGTACCACTTGAGCATAAGGACGTCGCCATACGAGGTTCTATATGGTCGGCCCCAAGGACTCCCCTATGTTGGACCGAGGTGGGGGAGAGGCGTGATTTAGAGCCGGAGATGATTCAGAAAACGGTCGAGCAAGTGAAGTTGCTCAAGGAAAGGCTAAAGCAAGACCACTACCGTCAGAAAAGTAATGCTGATAGGCGTCGCAAAGACTTAGAGTTCGATGTGGGCGATTCAGTGTATCTAAGATGAGGACATTCCAGGGAAACAATCCCAACCGCAAGCTAAAAAAGTTGAGGGCGAGGTATATGAGACCGTCTTTGATTGTCGAGATGGTTGGTGTAATGCCCCGTCTAAAGAAGTAAAATACGGACGAGGAAGGACTAAGAAATATGGGATTTATCCGAGACGCAATATGGACCAGAATGTAGGCGATATCTGACAATGTCCAGAAAATGTCGGTAAGATCGAAACAAAGAAAGAAGGACGATCGGAGCATTAAACCCAAAACCGTCAAGAACCATGCGGAGAATTATTTACGTAACTTAGTACCGTCAAGCTAAGTTAGCATCCGGAGTAAGATCATTTGTTGGCCCAACGTTTTACGAGCATTGGAGGAAAACGAGCGGTTTGGACGATTAACGGGCAATCGGAAAATCTAATTCAAAAACGACCTGGCCACCAAGCACGAGGTGTAAACAAGAAACCAGTCATCTAGGTGAACCAAGTAGTCAGCCAGGGAGGTATTTCCATGCATGCACGTCGACGACATGTTACGACCGGACGCCGCCATGATTCGCCGCGCATGTAGCCGACGGAATGGCATCACCGGAGGCCGCCACTTGTTGTTGTTCATGCAGGCTGGCTGGTTGGTGCCACAGAACTCCCTGAGGTGTCTTCTTGCATGCTGACCAGGAGGTGTCGCCGCCGGGACGCAGATCGGTGTCGCCGAGATGTCGCGACGCATGATCGCCACCGGAACCGCCCAATCAGATGCCGGCATGTGAACCGCCACCACCAGCTTGTTTTTCTTATAAATAGGACCTCTCCCTCAGTTCAGAAATTCACACAAAACACTCAGAAACCGAAATCCTAGAGAGATAAAGGGGAGAAAATGGGTTAGAGAGAGAAAGATGCCGGTAAGGAAAAATTGTACCCTGATCGATCGTGAGACGAAGGGTGAGCGTTCCGGAAGTGGGGGAAGCGGATGAGGAGACCTCAGATTGTAGGAAAGGCGGACCAGGAGGTGTAGAACGTGGTGCTTTTGGAACCGAACCTCGACCGCACCGAAAACCCGAGTGAGTCCCGATAGCTAGGACTATTATTTTTGTATCGCAGGGACGGGTTAGGAGTTAAGTCTCGGGATTGACTGAACTCTATGATGTGTTTATATTATGCATATGTTGATGGTTAAACATGATGTTGATTGATTCTTATTCATGTGTGATGTTGATAGCGATTTTGTAAGCATGTCGGGATTTGTGTGCATGCATGTTGGGAACTGTTCCGCAAGCATGTTGGGAATCGTTCCACAAGCAGGTCGGGAACTGTTCCGCAAGCAGGACGGGAAGTGTTCCACAAGTAGGATGGGAAACCGTTAAGCGGGCAGATAACCATTCGCTGGCCGGACGGGTAACCGCTTGCTAGCTCGACGGGATCCATTTGCATGCATGACTGGTAACCGCTTACGATCATGACGTGTTATCACCTTGCATGATTGATTTGTTGTGACATGCTTAATGTGGTATCATGCTTTGATTTTTGCATGATGATCGATTGATCGTGAACCCGGTCGCATGCAGTGCTAACGATTGTGATGTAGGATCAGATAGGATAAGCATGTTGGTGCCGTCCTATTCCGTATTGTATTTGTTCATGGACGGAGGTTCGCGATGTTTGTATGCACGATGTTTATATGCATGATGTTTATATGCATGATGAGATAATAACGGGAACGTTTAGGTAACCGCCCCGGAAATGGAATGTGATAAGTTTGAGTCGGAAGTGAGATCCGCTCGGAAATGGTTGTTGTGTAAACGGTTTTTTCCCGTATGGGTGAGGATGTGATAGCCTCGTGTGATGGTTGATCCATGTGAGTCTCCCATCCGTTTATCGATACGGTTGTAGTGGCTTCCATGATCGTTGGATCCTTTGCAAGACCCTACACAGTAAGAGGTTTTGTGATGCATCCTAGGACATGTGTGCCATTGTCTAGGATGATGTATTCGGTACCACCCGACTTCGTGGATTCGGAGGTCCTCCGTGGATTCGGAGAAGGCTCGGAGGGTTACTTGGGTCGCACCCATGGCCGAGCATCGTGTGACGACGCGATCCCGTAGATTTGGGGGTGATGCTCGGGCCAGGAACCTTTGTGGTGATTGGTCAGGAGTAGTCACGACAGAGATGTGGTGTGGTGGTGTTGGTGCATCGAGGCCTCTTCATATGGTTATCTAGAAAGGTCTAGATGGGTTATGCATTTATGTTATGCATGGTGGTTTAATCGCTTTTGCATGCGTTTATCTTTGATATTGCATATTGATGCTGCTTGCGAGATGTTTATTGTGTTATGCTTCGGCTATGGGTATGGGTCAGGAAATAACGCTCGTAGTGGCTCTGGACTCACTATTTAACCCATACGGTTGCTCATTAAACAACTTTTGTGAAGGTTGTTGTTCAACAAATCTAAGTACGTATTTCATATTATTACGTTTCCGTTTTTTCGATAAGGTTGTCCGGACTTGTTAATGATATACGTACTATTATTTGCGAGGTACACGAATTTTGAGAGACATAAAACCTTTGGTGCCTAATGATACTTGATTTTTTCCAAGTCAACACAACTCTCGGATCGGGTACGGGTTGGCAAGCCTTAGGCCTTAGTCGAGAGGGTCGGATATCGACAATGGACCGGCCAGACTATGTGCACGGTTGGGCCAATGGCGGTATTTGACAACTTGTGACCCTTACGGCTCGGTGATAGGTTGTATATAGTTTTCCCTATTCTACTGCAAGTGCACAGTTAATGCAATCGTAGTATATAAGGTATCGAATCCCACGAGGACTCTCAGTCACACAATAGATTAATAGCAGTTCAGATTAAATTAAGCGAAGCAGATTTGAAAACAGTAAACTAAATAGCAAAGTAAATCAAGTGAGTTTGTAAGAAAGAAGGCGAGGCGTTAGGTTTCAGGAGTTCTCATGAAATCAGGAACGCAAGCAATCAATCTATCTAAATCCAATCAATAACTATTCTAGAACTCAAACACTGATATAGAATTAACCAAATTCCTTTGCGATAATTCTCTAAGTCTAAGTGCAGCAAACCAAACTTCCGTTTGCGAGAACTAACAGATTAAACTAGCATTAATTCCAAGTTTGATATGTTCACAATTAACCTGAACCAAACTTCCGTTTGCGAACAGTTTAATTGCTTATCTAAGTTCTCTCTAGTTAAATTAACCAACTTCCGCTGCATTAATCAACCTAACATCATCATTCTGATTAGCTACTTCAGATTAGGCATTAAGAACAACTTAGATAAAGAACTAGCAGATATGAATCTCTACAGATCAATTAAACTATAATTCTCTGAAATCCTTAATGAGAATCCTTCAACCTAACAGGTGATCTACTCAGACATGTTCATCGAGACAGAAGATATCATAAGTAGAAAACCAAATATCATAAAACAAATAAGAACTGGGGTTCAAAATCAAGTCTCTTTCGAGATCAGGATCAGCCCCCTCAACTCTCTCTGGGTAAAATTTAACGTAAGAAAAGCTTAGCCTAACAAGTGGCTGTAAAACCTAATTATAATCCTAAAACACGTTTTGGGGCTTCTTTGTAAATATCATGAACTTCTCGGCAGAATTGCAATGTCATCATTCTTCATCAAACCGTCGTTTGGCCCAGCTCGCTGGTGCATCGATCGATGCTAGGAATGCAACGATCGACACCTTTCTCTGTTTCGGACAGTGAACTCTATCTCTCGGCCAAATACTCCAATTAGCTCCAAAAAGTGTCTAAATCACCAAATATGCTCCAAATGTGCTTGTACCTAATAAACACCTGAAAAGACTCTAAAACATAGTAAAAGACTCGATAAATAACACATATACCATGGTTAAAAGCCATAAAATCCATGGTATATCAACTCCCCCACACTTAGCCCTTGCTTGTCCTCAAGCAAGACAAAGAACTAAATGCAGATAAGAGGTTTGAAAACTCTTCAGAAACTCATTTCATCCTAGAAGCTACAATACTCAGATTCCCCTTAGTAAACCACTGCAAGAATCAATCATAGGATATCAAGACCACAATGTACTTCCCCCACACTTAGCAACTGTCCTAGGTAAACTCCACAATCACATTCAAGCATTCAAATTCTCCCTACTGACTTCTGCAAGTATTTAAGTGCGGTCTCACCTAAGGAGTATCGATCAAAGGGCACATGGATTCTTACCTTATCGGCTCTAGACCACCATACTATCTTTCTCTAGTCCCTTTCATCTCTTTCCCTTCTTTAACAACTGATTTTTCCCCACTGGGTATCATTTTATTTTTTTTATCAGTGTTCTTCCCGTTATGGGGTATACTTTGGACACATTCCATGGTACACAGGATATGAGAGTTTCAGCTACCATTCCCATGACCACTTCGGAGTTACTAACTCATCCTCAGTTTATTATTATTATTATTTTTTTTTACTTTACAGAAGGGGAGAAGGGAACTAAATGGGACAGGTTTACAGGCTGTGTCAGAACTAACAAGGGAATCCGACACAAAGTATACCAAGCCCTTAGGTGAGAAATCTAAGTCAGTATTAAGGTTGAAGTCAGTAAAAGGATCCTCTGATACCTGAAGTGATGTGGGTGTTCCCAGTAGGTTGATCTGTGATGGGGTTTTCTAATAGTCATAGATAGATCCTGCAACTTCATCCCAATGGTTACTTAAGTTCCTGCAAGTCTTGTAAATATTCTCAGAAAATCATAGTTTCTTACTTAAACAATTTTGACTCAATAAAAAAAAAAATTTTGGAAAACGGACTGACTCTTAACAAAACAGAAAAACAAAAGTCAGTAGCACCTCCCCCACACTTAAGACACACTGTCCCCAGTAGTGTCCAGAGAAGGATCGGTAAAAAGAAAGAAAAATTGTTAATGGATGTTTCAGTTCTGTCGGGTTTTACCTCTGTCGCACAAGCACCGATCGTTGCACTAAGTGCACCGACCGTTGCTGTGCGATTCTTTCGTATTGTAACGATCGACACAATGGTGTAGCGATCGATGCACTGCGCTTTCACGAACAGTTAGCAAGTTAGCAGGTTAGTCCGTCTGTTTTTGTCAATTTTGATCCCTGCAAGCTGAGAACACTAGAAACAGAGTAAAACCGAAGCAAAAGATGTATCGAATAGAGTACACATCATCCAAACAAAGTAGAATCCTAAAAATCAAAAGAAGAAAAGTGCAAAAGATAAGAAAAAGTCAGAATACAGAACCGAAAGTATGGAGACTACTCTCACTCGCTCACATCGTCTATCCCACCATACAATGCATCGTCATCGGCTGCCTCGGGTGCGGGATCAGTATCAGTCGGAGATCGCTGTCGACGACGGTCAGGTACGGGCTGATGGATCTGTGGTGGCCTCCTGCAGCTGCAAGTACGCATGAAGTTCCAAGGAACTCGAAACATACCATCGGATCTCTCTCTCCACTCTGCCTCAGAATATGCACCGTAAGCCATTGCAGGCTCAGGAAAGGGACCCACAATGTCGACCGGGGCAGGCGCGGGCGCAGGAGCAGGGGCAGAGGATGTCGAAGCTCGTGAGGAAGGCTCTCCCAGCGGATGAGCCATGGTCGGAATCCCACGCTGCGCAGACTCAGGAGGCTGAAATCTCAGTGCCTCTAATGTGTCAATCTGTGTCCATCTGGCAGCGGGAAGCTCGATACCAGTCCTCCCAGTGGTCGGATCAGTGTAAACCCAAATGCGCCCCTCCTTGAGCCAGGTAGCGCTCTGCAGATGACTGAGATCCAGGAACTCGCGAGCCGTATCACGCTCTGTGCCATGCAGAGGAATCCCACAATACTCAAAAATGGGAGTAAGTAAACTCCCTACCGTCTCTGTACCAGCTCCATCAAACGGCTTCAGCTGCAAATCAACCAAATGCTGTGCGAAAATAGCTCCCAAGTTGAGACCCGCAGTCGGATCTCTCACGCCACTCTGCCTAAACTGATCTCTCAGCCCCATAAACAGCAACTCCATCTCAAGTTTGCGCATCTTGTTGGCCTCAAACTTGCAAAGCAAGCTCCAGCACAAGATACGCGAGACATATCGCAGCACCGGATGTCTCATCTGCACTACTGGCGTGGTCCTGGAGTTGTATCGACCGCTGCCAATACTCTCCCAGAATGTGCGAGCCTCCAGCGGATCCCACTCGAGTGGCATGGCTATGCGCCTCGGCGCAGTACTGAACCCGTAGATCCTGCAGAGATCAAGTAGAGGAATCCGATACCTGACTCCCCAACTCATGAAGGTGAAAGCACCCCCTGTAGCGCTCCTGTGGTCGGGATCCGAGTAAACCACTCTGCAAGTGGCCAATAGCTGCCTGACCAGCTCAGGATAGAGGTCATAGTGTCGCATCGGCATTGTCCCTAGACCAATGCCTCTGCACACAGCCATCACCTGCTCATCGATCCCCAGAATCCTGCAGGTGGAGTAGTCCGTGAACTTGGTCGGCTTGATGATCATCCCACACCAACCACTGTAGAGTAGCGAGTCATACTCGTCCCATGAAGAGAGCAATGGCCGCTCTGTGAACTCAGCGGACCTTAAGAAACGTGTGAGGTCCTCCGGCCACTGTCTGGTCGTCGGAAATGGTGTGGCGTCCTCCCTGGGCCAAGGTAAAGCTACTGGTGGCCCATGTCTGTTGTATGGCGCGGGTGACTCTGATTCCCTGTTAAACCACTGAGGCGGTGGGGTGTAGTGTCTTGTTGTTGTGGACGCTGTGGCTCGCTTCTTGCGGGGTTGCCTTTGAGACGCCATCTTGATTTCGTGAGAATTGGGTATGAGAAACAGATTGGGGATGTAAAAATAAGTGAAATAGTGCTTAGAATCAAAGAAATCGATGAAGAAATGGTGATTTTTGGTTCGGGTTCTCGGTGTGTCGACCGAAAGGAATGGGGAAGAAGAAAAGAAAATAGGGTTTAAGGTGACTTACCTGGTCGTGGGTGCAACGATCGTTGCTTTAGGGGCAACGATCGATGCTGGTTGAACCAGATTGATTCCGGTTTGGCTCTACGTACCTTAATTTCGATTTAAACCAAGTGCAACGACCGTTGCACATGTGAGAAACGATCGACACACATCTCCAGACTTGTGTTCTGTATCTAATAACTAACAAAAACAACTAAAAACGTGAAATCCTAAGAAAAACACCAAAAATGAGAAAGAAAAATAATTAAATCTAACAGTGGGTTGCCTCCCACTCAGCGCTTGTTTTAAGTCATTAGCTTGACTTTTGGAAAGGGGTCAGACTCATGGAGGTTTCAACAGAGACTTTGAGTGTCTCTGTGAATGCCTTATCATCCATGGTGGTGTGTAAGCAGTAGCAGCATGATGTCGTCCAAGAAACGTCGGGATGAATGTAGGGTGAAATTGACACTTGGGTGTTTTAACGCTCTTTCCTGCATTCAAAATAGTGGAGTCAGAAGGTTTAAACTTAGAGGATTTATGCTTTACCTTTGGCAAAGTTTTGATGTTCGGGGCCTTTTGTTTATGAGTAGCTTTAGGCCTTGAAGATGCTAGAATAGGCTCTTGTGGAACCACCATCTTCTTGTCAACCACTATTGTGCACTGAACCTCATTTTTAGATTTAACAGGAGCTTTCTGGAATGGCAGTGGAGGTTTATAGGTTCTTTCTTTAGCAGGTCCTTGAGACATGAGTGAAACTGGTTCCCTTCGGGGTGCAACGATCGGTGCGTGTGATGCATCGATCGATGCTATCGTTTCCTCTCGTGTTTCAACTATGGTCTCGGGTTTATCCGCCTCTTGATCCATCCCAGCCATCTCAGACTCAAATTTCTCTTCTTGGCTTGGTCCCACTTTGATCTGAACTATCCAAGTCAAGAGATCCATGTCAATCTCTGTTGAGTCGGGTGCATTGAAGCTTTCTAACTCAGGTATTTCAACATCAAATTCCCCACTGTCTTCCACAAATTCAACAGCCTTAACTGCTAGACATGATCCATGATCCATCTGTATGTCATCCTGAATGGGAATGTTGCTGGCATGAGCTTCTTGAGAATCCTTCCTTGGAGTAGAACTTGAACCTTGATCCATCTGTGTGTCCAGCTGCTTCATGCGAGTGCTCAAGGATTCAAATTTCTCATTCATATTAGTGTACAGGTTCTCCAGCTTCGAGCTGAAAGAAGTTGTGTTCTGCTGTTGCTTTTCAATTGATTGCTCTATCATCATCTCTAGTTTGCTCCTTTGTGTAGGAGGTGCTAGATAGGAAGTATAGTTAGGGTCTCTTGATCCTTGAGCATGCCTAGAACCTTGTCTGTGCTGATGTCCCAATGTATATCCATAAGAGTCGGCTCCAGCCATATAATGTACCTTTGCAAATTTATCAGTTTTTGCCTCTGCTCGGAACTGTCTCTCCCTAAGTAAGATGTCGTGGATGTCATCTATCTTACTCTGCATCTCAGCTACTTGCCCAACCAATACATGGTAATCTGGTAAGATGGGATTTCCTTCCCCATCTATTTTCTGACCTTTTGCGTTGCATATGTGACCCTCTTGGTCTCGTAGAACGCCGTTTTCACCGCGAATTAAAATAACAGGTTCCATGGTGCGGAACCTATTGAACGTCTCAGACCTCAGCATCGCTGTTCTCGCCTTGCGTCGATCGATGCAATGTGAGCAACGATCGATGCAGTGCGAATCCCTGCGAATCCAAAAATCAAAAACGTGAGTAAACAAGAAAATTAAAAAGAATGCTTACTATAAATCCTAGTACTAAATCTATAGGTGAACTCAAAGAGTCCCCGGCAACGGCGCCAAAAACTTGATAGGTTGTATATAGTTTTCCCTATTCTACTGCAAGTGCACAGTTAATGCAATCGTAGTATATAAGGTATCGAATCCCACGAGGACTCTCAGTCACACAATAGATTAATAGCAGTTCAGATTAAATTAAGCGAAGCAGATTTGAAAACAGTAAACTAAATAGCAAAGTAAATCAAGTGAGTTTGTAAGAAAGAAGGCGAGGCGTTAGGTTTCAGGAGTTCTCAGGAAATCAGGAACGCAAGCAATCAATCTATCTAAATCCAATCAATAACTATTCTAGAACTCAAACACTGATATAGAATTAACCAAATTCCTTTGCGATAATTCTCTAAGTCTAAGTGCAGCAAACCAAACTTCCGTTTGCGAGAACTAACAGATTAAACTAGCATTAATTCCAAGTTTGATATGTTCACAATTAACCTGAACCAAACTTCTGTTTGCGAACAGTTTAATTGCTTATCTAAGTTCTCTCTAGTTAAATTAACCAACTTCCGCTGCATTAATCAACCTAACATCATAATTCTGATTAGCTACTTCAGATTAGGCATTAAGAACAACTTAGATAAAGAACTAGCAGATATGAATCTCTACAGATCAATTAAACTATAATTCTCTGAAATCCTTAATGAGAATCCTTCAACCTAACAGGTGATCTACTCAGACATGTTCATCGAGACAGAAGATATCATAAGTAGAAAACCAAATATCATAAAACAAATAAGAACTGGGGTTCAAAATCAAGTCTCTTTCGAGATCAGGATCAGCCCCCTCAACTCTCTCTGGGTAAAACTTAACGTAAGAAAAGCTTAGCCTAACAAGTGGCTGTAAAACCTAATTATAATCCTAAAACACGTTTTGGGGCTTCTTTGTAAATATCAGGAACTTCTGGGCAGAATTGCAATGTCATCATTCTTCATCAAACCATCGTTTGGCCCATCTCGCTGGTGCATCGATCGATGCTAGGAATGCAACGATCGACACCTTTCTCTGTTTCGGACAGTGAACTCTATCTCTCGGCCAAATACTCCAATTAGCTCCAGAAAGTGTCTAAATCACCAAATATGCTCCAAATGTGCCTGTACCTAATAAACACCTGAAAAGACTCTAAAACATAGTAAAAGACTCGATAAATAACACATATACCATGGTTAAAAGCCATAAAATACATGGTATATCACTCGGCTATTGTCTGTAGTCCCCATTGGGGGTGTTACAAATGGTGGTATCAGAGCATGGTTTCTGATCATGCTCAAGGAACAGAGTTTTCAAATCGTTTTATCGAGTCAAATGTGTCGCAACCGAACTTTTTAGGAATCCGGATGTCCGAATGCCGATAGAATGATGTTGGTACGGGATTTCCCTCTTCGAAAATCCGGAGGACGAGCTTTGGCCATATGGATCAATAGGCAGGGCTTCTTCTGGTCAAACATGGCTGCTGAATGCTAATCCTTTTCAAAAAAATGTGAAAAATGCCAAAGACACGCCCCGATCATTCACCAACCATCGGAGAAACTTCCTTCGATCTCATCGATGAGGAATGGATATCGTGGGACCCTTAGTCGCATCGTCCAAAAAGAAAGCTATGCACTTGCTGGTCTTGACAGACTACTTCACCAAGTGGAACGAAGCAAAGTCATACCAAAAAGTCAAAGACGTTCACGTAAAGGAGTTTGTCTAGCGTAATATGCCGCCATGGACTGCCCCATGAGATCATCACCGATAACGGATCCCAGTTCATATCGAATACCTTTCAAAAGTTCTGTAGAACTTGGAACATCAAGCTGACTTACTCAACTCTCATTACCCCCAAGGGAACGGTCTGGCAGAAGCAGCCGGTAAGTCAATCATGAAAAATCTCAAGAAAAGACACGACGAGTGCAAATCGAGATGGAGTGATGAACTCCCACCTGTACTCTGGGCCTACCGGACTACTCCTCGCAAATCAACCGGCGAGACTCCTTTCACACTGGCTTATGGAATCAAGGCGATAGTACCTGCAGAGATCCTCGTGTCCAGCATTCGCCAAAAAGAATGCCCAAAAGATGAGGAACTGAATAATCAGATGATAAATGACAAGCTCGATCTCGTCGACGAAAAGAGAAACCTCGCATTAGGCCGAATCCAGAATTACCAACATGACGCAGCTTGCTACTATGATTCCAGGATTAAAATCCGAAGGTTTCAAGTAGGAGAGCTCTTCTTACGGAAAGTGTTCGACCATAAAAAGGAAAAGCATGCCGGAAAGTTAGGGGTGAAGTGGGAAGGTCCTTACCAGTTCACCGACGTCGTTAAGGTTGGAGGCTACTGACTCAAGTTGGTGGAAACCCAGAAACCCGAGCTGCGACCTTGGAACATCATCAAGCTCAAAAAGTATTTTCACTGAAGATACGT
Organism: Orychophragmus violaceus; assembly: GCA_030180135.1. Classification (NCBI taxonomy): domain Eukaryota; kingdom Viridiplantae; phylum Streptophyta; class Magnoliopsida; order Brassicales; family Brassicaceae; genus Orychophragmus; species Orychophragmus violaceus. The sequence goes on from CM058240.1 coordinate 33,841,635, forward strand.
CCCATAATCGAACTACGAAATGGCTTGATCCCCCTCAAAAGGGTACGTTAGCAGCTCGACCCCGAGCGCAGATGATATATCATGGTTTTTACCGGTTTTATGCCATGATATAGTTGTGTTTTTAGTGTCTTTTGTATTCTTTTAGAGTCTTTTACAGGTATAATCAGGTTTGGAGTTGAATTGGAGATAATGGAGCATTTTGGAGATTTTTGGAGTATTTGGCCGAGAGATAGAGTTCACGGTCCGAAACAGAGAAAGGTGTCGATCGTTGCACTCTAGCATTGATCGTTGCACCAGCGAGATGAGCCAAAAACTCGGCGGTTTAGAAGAATCAAGATATTGCACTTTGATCCAGAAGTTCCTGATATTTACAAAGAAGCCCCTAGCCGAGATTATACCTATATAATCAAGTTTTAGTTGTTTTTATTAGATACGTTTTCATAATTAAGAGCAGAGGATTTTTAGAGCTTTTGGGGCTGATCTGAACCTGTTACATCATCTGTATTTGGAGAAGATTTCAAACCCCTTTTACTCTTATTCTTTTATGCAATCTATTATTTATATGATTATGTTTTCATCAATCATGTCTGAGTAGATTCCTAGTTAGGTTTAGGGTTTCTCACATAGGATTTCATGACTTGCTAGACTTGTTCAATTTCAGTTAAGGATTCAAACTATATATGTTCTTCAATTTAATTGTGCTTAAAGCTAGTTCTAACCTGATCAATTAGAATCTAGATCTTAGGTTGCTAAATACGTCACGGAAGTGGGGTTTAGGAATCTGAACTAATTAAATTGGGCAATTAAACTTTGCGCAAACGGAAGTTTGGTTTAGGATAATTGTGAACATATCAAACTTGGGATTAATGCTAGTTTAATCTGTTAGTTCTCGCAAACGAAAGTTTGGTTTGCTGCACTTAGACTTAGAGAATTATCGCAAAGGAATTTGGTTAATTCTATATCTGTGTTTTGAGTTCTAGAACTGTGCTTAATTAAATCATTGTTGAATGAACTGTCTGCTTGTCTGATTTCCTGAGAATACCCTAGGCTTGACGCTTTTAGTTTATTGTTTTCACAACTGTTAATCTCTGCTACTGATTTACTTTCTCGCACCGCTTTTAATTCAATTACATTGCTTTCTTTCTAGTATTAGTCTCTACTGTTCTGATCTATTGAGACCAAGTGTCCCTGTGGATTCGATAACCCTATATACTACTTTGACATTGCTGTTCACTTGCAGTTTAGAATAGGGATTAAAACTCTGACCCTATCAAGTTTTTGGCGATGTTGCCGGGGACTCTTAGAGTCTTCGATAGGACCGAACTTAGGGTTTTTACTAGAAATTTTTCTTTTTGTTTTTTCTTTTTCGTTTTGTTTTTATATTTTGCTAACTTTTTCTCTGTTTCTTTCTGTCGCAGGTACCAATTTCGCACTGCGTCGATCGTTGCATCCCTTGCATCGTTCGACACTAGGCGATTTAAGATTGAACCGATCGTTGCACTGATAGAATCGATCGTTGCTGGACGATTACAGACAGTTTATGCCAACGCAGAAAACTAGAAGTAATCCGAACTCGAGCTTGGTTAATCTCGATCTTGAGGAGCTTGGACGTTTAGAGAGAGCTAACAGAAGAGAAAGAAGAGAAAGAATGATGCGAGAGCGTTTGATTCTGGAACGCGATGCTGAAGGTGTCCTGAGGGACCGAGATAACAACCGCTACAATGCCGACTGGCAGAGGGTTGATGCTGAAGGAAATGTCATTCTTGAGCAACTGCAACAGGAGCAGAACCAAAACCAGGGTCAGGAACGGGCCCAAGGTAGAGAGATGGTGGTTCATGAGAGGAAACTAGCTGATTACAACAGACCTGATGAGTTTCATGCAAACCGAGCAGCTCTAGTGCTTCCTGCTTTTGAGAGGAATGATTTTGAGGTAAAGACCATCTACTACCAGCTGATGAGGCAGATTGCTTTTCATGGTCTTCAAGCAGAGCAGCCTATGGATCACATTGACAAGTTTGAGGACATAGTCACTGGCATGAAGTATGAAGGAGTATGCCCGGACTATCTGTTCCTTAAGCTATTTCCGCACAGTCTTGCTGGAGACGCTAGTGCATGGCTGAGACAACTGGCACCTGGTCAGTATACTACCTGGGCAGCCTTAAAGAGTGAGTTCCTGCGTCACTTTTATGATGATGCGCGCTCAGATCAGTCCAGACAGGACATACTCACTTTTTCCCAAGGAGCTGTGGAGCCCTTGAAGACTGCCTGGATGAGATTTAAGCAGTATCAGCGTGACTGTCCACACCATGGATTCACAGAAGTACAGCTGATTGGTATCTTCTTCAGAGGCATAGATCTCCCTTATCAGACTGCGCTGGATAATTCCAGTAATGCTAATTTCAACACCAGAACTCCTACACAAGCTAAGCAGTTGATTGAGAACCTGATTGGCAGCAACAGTTGCAAGACAATGGATGAAAGGAGGAAGAAATCTGGTGGAACTGTAGAGAATTCTGATATAGCTAATATAAGATCCAGATTGGACACAGTTTACAATCTCCTGACAAGTAAGAAAGCTGTCCACTTTGCCCAAGATGTAGAGGTGATTAAGACTGAGGAGGACACTCAGGAAGAAGATGTGAATTTCATAGGAGGTTCTGGTTTCCAAGGTAATAGATTTAGTAATCAACAGGGGAACATATTCTCTAATGGAGGACAGACTGGTGGTTTTCAGAAGGCCTATGGACAAGGTACTCAGAGAACCTATGGATCTACATCCTATCAGACTCCTCCTGCACCTACAGCCCATGAGAGCAAAATGGAGGCTATGATGGAACAACTGATTGAGAGTCAGACCAAGATTTCTGTGGACTGCAACAAGAAGTTGGACGCTGTCTATGAAGACCTCAATGGGAAGTTTGAGTCTATGAGCACTCACTTGAAGCAGTTAGACACTCAGGTGAACCAGATGTCCAACTCACTGAAGGGAAAAGGAGTGGCAGATACTCATGTTAAGGCCTGGTCTGTGTACATTAATGATGGATCTCACCTAGGTGAAAGATTTGAGCTAAGTACAGCTGAGTTGGTGACAGAACAAGAATTTTCGGATATTTGTGAAAAACTCTCGGGTGAAATCTGCTGCAGTGCGTCGATCGATGCAACATCTGTGCCGATCGATACACCAGTCGGGATGGCAACGATCGACACACCTTTAGTGTCGGTCGTTGCAGGGCGTAAACAGACAGATCTGTCGGATGATAATGGCGTAGATGCTGACTTGGAGCTTGATCGCCTATTCAATGGAGCCTCTGAGATTACTCAACAGGAGATCTACGAACAGATTTTTAGACAACACTCCTCTGTGTCTGAAGTGATTAGGCAAGAGATTGAAGAACTGAAGAAACTAGAGGAGATTGGTGAAGAATTGGAAGAAATTCCAACTTCTGATGATCCACCTTATCATCCTTGTGTGCAGAGGTACTTAAACAAGATGTTGCCTCTGGATGATGATCTGAAAGACTGGGTGATAATAGTTCCTCAGCATATTAGTGATGTTCTGCTAACTAAGGTCCCGAAGAAGCTGCCTGATCCTGGAGTTTTTGTGCTGGATTGCTCTATCTTTGAGGATAGCTTTAGGCGTTCTCTGTGTGATTTAGGAGCTGCTGGAAGTTTAATGCCATACTCTGTGGCAGAGAAGCTGGGTATGTTGGATTTTACTCCTACTAGGACTTCTCTTGTCCTAGATGATCAGTCCATACGAGTTCCTGAAGGACTCCTTATGGACATTCCGGTGAGAGTTGGAAACTACTTAGTTCCAACAGACTTCCTTGTGCTGAGATATGACTGTGATCCGGATGAAGCATTATTGCTTGGGAGACCCTTTTTGGCTACAGCAGGAGCATTGATTGATGTTAGGAACAGCTTGATAGACCTCCATCTGGGAGATGAACCACTGCACTATGAGATGGATAAGCTGCGAAAGCCACTGATAGATGGGCAGACATTCACCATAAGGGATGCAGATTTTGAGCAGCCGGATAATACTATGGTTATAGATCCTGGAGCACATTTCACTCCATCTTTTCTTGGACATGAGCATTCCGCAACAGCCTACTCACCACCTTGGATGAGGAGACTTGAACAGAGACAGAAAAAGTCTCTGTCAGGACCTCCTGGTACTTGAAAATTCCCATCCGTCCGGTCAAGCTATTGACCTTAAACAAGCGCTGGGTGGGAGGCAACCCACCATTAGGTACTGGTGTTTTTCTACTTAATTTTTGGTGTTTTTGTTAGGATTTTACGTTTGTTTTTGTTTCTGGTGAGTTTATGTTTGCAGGTCTCGGACAAAATCGCAGTGCAGCGATCGACGCATTTCTGTGTCGATCGTCACAACACGAAAGGAATCGCATTGCAGCGATCGTTGCGGTCCTGAGCAACGATCGACCATACACGAAAATCGCCAAGTAACGGTCGATGCACTTAGTGCAACGATCGATGCATGAGCGACAGAGGTAAACCCGACAGACATAATTTCACCTTTTCATTTTTTATTTTCTTTTTACCGATCCTTCGCTGGACACTACTGGGGACAGTGTGTCTTAAGTGTGGGGGAGGTGCTACTGACTTTTGTTTTCTGTTTTCTTAAGAGTCAGTCCGTTTTTCAAAAAAAATTTGTTTTATTGAGTCAAAATTGTTTAAGTAAGAAACTATGATTTTCTGAGAAGATTTACAAGACTTGCAGGAACTTAAGTAACCATTGGGATGAAGTTGCAGGATCTATCTCTGACTATTAGAATACCCCATCACAGATCAACCTACTGGGAACACCCACATCACTTCAGGTATCAGAGGATCCTTTTACTGACTTCAATTTAATAATGACTTAGATTTCTCACCTAAGGGCTTGGTATACTTTGTGTCGGATTCCCTTGTTAGTTCTGACACAGCCTGTCAACCTATCCTATTTAGTTCCCTTCTCCCCTTCTATAAAGTAAAAAAAAAAAAAGATAATAAACTGAGGATGAGTTAGTAACTCCGAAGTGGTCATGGGAATGGTAGCAAACACTATTTTCTCTCATGTGATCCATGGAATGTGTCCAAAGTACACCCCATAACGGGAAGAACACTGATAAAAAAAATAAAATGATACCCAGTGGGGAAAAATCAGTTGTTAAAGAAGGGAAAGAGAAGAAAGGGACTAGAGAAAGATAGTATGGTGGTCTAGAGCTGATAAGGTAAGAATCCATGTGCCCTTTGATCGATACTCCTTAGGTGAGACCGCACTTAAATACTTGCAGAAGTCAGTAGGGAGAATTTGAATGCTTGAATGTGATTGTGGAGTTTACCTAGGACAGTTGCTAAGTGTAGGGGAAGTACATGTTGGTCTTGATATCCTGTGATAGATTCTTTAAGTGGTTTACTAAGGGGAATCTGAGTATTGTAGCTTCTAGGATGAAATGAGTTTCTGAAGAGTTTTCAAACCTCTTCACCATGTTTTAGTTCTCTGTTTTGCTTGAGGGCAAGCAAAGGCTAAGTGTGGGGGAGTTGATATATCATGGTTTTTACCGGTTTTATGCCATGATATAGTTGTGTTTTTAGTGTCTTTTGTGTTCTTTTAGAGTCTTTTACAGGTATAATCAGGTTTGGAGTTGAATTGGAGATAATGGAGCATTTTGGAGATTTTTGGAGTATTTGGCCGAGAGATAGAGTTCACTGTCCGAAACAGAGAAAGGTGTCGATCGTTGCACTCTAGCATCGATCGTTGCACTAGCGAGATGGGTCAAAAACTCGGCGGTTTAGAAGAATCAAGATATTGCACTTTGATCCAGAAGTTCCTGATATTTACAAAGAAGCCCCTGGCCGAGATTATACCTATATAATCAAGTTTTAGTTGTTTTTATTAGATACGTTTTCATAATTAAGAGCAGAGGATTTTTAGAGCTTTTGGGGCTGATCTGAACCTGTTACATCATCTGTATTTGGAGAAGATTTCGAACCCCTTTTACTCTTATTCTTTTATGCAATCTATTATTTATATGATTATGTTTTCATCAATCATGTCTGAGTAGATTCCTAGTTAGGTTTAGGGTTTCTCACATAGGATTTCATGACTTGCTAGACTTGTTCAATTTCAGTTAAGGATTCAAACTATATATGTTCTTCAATTTAATTGTGCTTAAAGCTAGTTCTAACCTGATCAATTAGAATCTAGATCTTAGGTTGCTAAATACGTCACGGAAGTGGGGTTTAGGAATCTGAACTAATTAAATTGGGCAATTAAACTTTGCGCAAACGGAAGTTTGGTTTAGGATAATTGTGAACATATCAAACTTGGGATTAATGTTAGTTTAATCTGTTAGTTCTCGCAAACGAAAGTTTGGTTTGCTGCACTTAGACTTAGAGAATTATCGCAAAGGAATTTGGTTAATTCTATATCTGTGTTTTGAGTTCTAGAACTGTGCTTAATTAAATCCTTGCTGAATGAACTGTCTGCTTGTCTAATTTCCGGAGAATACACTAGGCTTGACGCTTTTAGTTTATTTCTTTCACAACCGTTAATCTCTGCTACTGATTTACTTTCTCGCACCGCTTTTAATTCAATTACATTGCTTTCTTTCTAGTATTAGTCTCTACTGTTCTGATCTATTGAGACCAAGTGTCCCTGTGGATTCGATAACCCTATATACTACTTTGACATTGCTGTTCACTTGCAGTTTAGAATAGGGATTAAAACTCTGACCCTATCAGCAGACGCCCCTCTAAACAAAACTCTTATCAAGTTTTATAATCTCGAGCGAAGCCAAACAAGATTACCTTAAGTTTTCCCTCGAGATCGACTGTCATTACCATTGTAAAGTCAAAATTATTTTAATAAATTTTTACCTTCTTTCTCTTCGAAACAAACGATCTGAAATGATCTCTTCAAAACAAGCAATTTAAAATGATCTCTTCAAAACAAGCGATCTGAAATGATCTCTTCAAAACAAGCAATCTGAGATGATCTCTTCAAAATAAGCGACCTGAAATGGCCTCTTCAAAAATAAGTTATCTAAAACGATCTCTTCAAAATAAGCGATCTGAAATGATCTCTTCAAAATAAGCGATCTGAAACGATCTTTTCCAGCAAGCGACCTGAATGGTCCAACGATAGTATTTGATCTCAAAATAAAAACTGGGGGGCACCTCCACTTTGTATGCAAAAGAACCGAGACAGCTCGAGCTAAGTTGTCTGAGATACGGCACTTACGCCTCGAGTTAGATTTGTCTTGGACTCAGGCCTTTCTTTTCCAAAAAGCTGAGGCACGACTCAAACAAGTTAGACGGTTCGAGTTTGATAGCTGCACACTTAGAAAGTTTTATCTAAATTTTCTAAGGCAATCCAAGCTAACAGATTCGACCGAGCTAAGCTGTTAATATCAATCTTCATAAAGAATAATGATCGATCATTAAAGTAGCTTGATCGTTTGAGCTCTCCTAAACTGTTTCGTGTTAAAACGACTAAGGCATGAAAGACAAAAACCATTCGATTAATAAAAAAGAAAGGACATGATGTCCTCGAAATCATAAAAAGCCGTTTCGAGCAACACCAGTTCAACAAAAGATAAAAAAGCCCCCTTGGGTACCATGAGTCCGAAAACAAATTTGAAAGCCTTTTCACGCTACAGCGAAACACTTAGAAATTTCTTAGGAGGAGGCATCAAATCGATCCTCCATCAGCTCATCCACCATGGTCGCATCCTCGGCAGCCTGACCCTCGACCTTGTCGTTCACTCGTGAGCTAATTCCAATCTCCCTCGAGATATTCATTTCATACTGTTCTAGACGGGGAGCGGTCCGATCCGAAGAATTCACCAGAACAACCGAGTCCTCAGACATCGCCGGCAAGTTGAGCTTGTTGATGCTGAAGTCAGAGACGGCTGCAGAGTTCATCTCCTCGGTCGTAATCCGCTTCTTCTCAGCCAGCTTCAAGACCTCTTCGGTCATGTTCACCTCTCCGGCGGCGATATCAGCAATAAGCTCAATATTAGTCAAGGCTTGCTGATGACGGATCTCGGCACTGGTGTCTACTTTCCTCTTTTTGATTTTCTCCTTCATCTCGGCCATATGGACTGTGAATTTATGTCATACTCCTTTTCCGCAAGAGTCTTTTCCAAGGCAACTCAATCCTGGGACGCCTGCGCACCCGCAACTCGACTTGATTCTTCAGCAGCCAGAGTCCGAGTCACAGCCACGTTGAGCTCCTGCGTGAGATCCTCCTCCTGGTTCTCAAGCAGCATCACTTGAGCTTCCATGTCGTCGAACTCGGCCACCTTCTTCCTTAGCGCCTCCTCTCTCGTCTTAGCCTCTTGAAGCCCAGCGTTCAGATCGCTCACCGCCTTCCTAGCGGCCTCGAGCTCGCTAGCTTGTGGGAAGTTGCGCAGTTCGCGCTCTGACCTGGCTACAAACATGTTCGTAGCATCCTAGGTCTGCATATGACATAATATGTTAAGTTAAAAGATAAGAAGAACCAAAAAGTGAGCATAACGCCTCGGGTAAGAAAAGTTATTGAACCTTTACCTTCTCGATGGTAGCCATCATCTCGGTATAGGCTTCTCCAAGAGCCATATCCCCGACATCCAGGAGCTGAACACCAGCAAGCTTGAAGTGCCTGAGCAGATAGGCCACACCCTTCGGGTCGTCAGCGATCATGCACTCCTTTTGGTGCCTAAAGCGCCACTTGAAAGTCCCAGTCGACCCCGAGGAAACAGGCATCGCCTCGACATCCTGATCTTACCTCCGCGAGGTTGCCTCCACGTCAGTCCTCTGAATTTTCGGAGTATGTGGGAGGGATCCGCCTAGGCTTTTACCATTCAACCCCCTGGAACCGTTTGAATGAGAATCACGCAGAGCGAGCTCTCGAGAGCGAGCTGGAACGATTTCATGTCCAGTTGGGGGAGGAGGCGGGACCTAAACTTCCAAAACCACTTCCTCGGGCCTAGAAGCCGGAGGAAGAGAAACCTGAGCCAAAGGAGAGGTGATGATCCGATGGGTCAAAGGGACCCCGATCTCATTGTGCACCAACTGATGAGGCGAGGGTCAAGTGAGTGGAACGAACCCATGATACGAGATCTTTTTTATCCCGAAGATGTTCCTCTAATTCTTGGGCTGAGACCTAGTCGCAGTCTCACATTAGATGGATATGTATGGAAAAATACCACTTCTGGTGCTTACACAGTTAAATCGGGCTACGAGCTTTTACGGAAAACTAACTTTGCACAAGCAAATAAGGAGGTGCTATAACCAAGCATTACCCCTTTGAAGAGTCATGTTTGGACGATTAAAACTCCCGGTAAGCTTCGACACTTCATGTGGCAAGCCTTATCGGGATGTGTAGCGACGTGCCAACGTCTTGCTTACCGACATATTGGAACAGACAAGAGTTTCCCTAGATGTGGCGCACCAGAGGAAACAATTAATCATCTATTATTTGAGTGCCCCCCAGCTTTGTAGGTGTGGGCTTTATCGGACATTCTGTCCCTTCCGGGTTGCTTCCCGAGTACATCTTTATACCGAAACATGGATTTCCTGTTTTGGAGAACAAAAGAAATGGGCCTACATGTGCCACAAAGAGATAACTATCCTTGGATCATATGGTATATATGGAAAGCAAGGAATGAAAAGGTTTTCAATGGCATCGAGAGATCTCCAAGAGACACCCTTCAACACGCCACTCTCGAAGCAGAAAGTTGGAGGATAGCAAACAAGAAGGAATGTGAGGTGGATGTGGATACTTCTCCACAACAGATCTTGACGGAACACCACCCCCCCCCCCCCCCCCGAGACTCGTTCTATCCCTACATGCCAGATTGATGCTTCATGGGTTAATCATGGTATTGTTAGTGGACTGGGATCGTGTCTACAGGATAATATAGGTTGGGTCCTAGCAGGCAAGAAGGGGTGCAGGAGAAGCCTATCACCGCTTCATGCGAAATTAGACAGACTCATTTGGGCAATAGAGAGTCTTTGTGACAGGGGTATTCTCAGTGTTCGAATCGAAACCGACTGTGAGAACCTCCTAAGGATGATTGAAGATCCGATGGACTAGCCGAGCTTTACTTCAGATTTGGATATCATCACTAATATTAGAGAGAAATATTCGTATTTTAGTTTGATTCACATTAGCCGTAGTGATAATGTAATTGCCGACACCCTTGCTAAAAGGGCTAGGGCACATGGTAGAGAGTTTTCGCTTGTAAGTCATAACCTGTCAAATTTTGGAATTCCACAAGAAAACCGAAATGTCCGGCCTACTTTGAATTAAACTAAAAGCTTTGGTGACAAAAAAACACGTCTTGGGTCTCTTTTGTAAATACTTAAACTTCTGGGCAAATTATGCAGTTCTTCAAATATTCATTAAACGCCTTCGAATTGTGGATTTGGGAGCTGTGTCGATCGATGCATGAGTGCATCAGTCGATGCTCATGTCATTCAGACACTTGATCTTCTTATCACGGCTTTAGCTCCAATCCTTACCGAAAAAGCTCCAAAATCTTCCAAAATCCTCCAAATGTGTGTAATCCTAATAAACACCTGAAAAACCTGAAAGACTACAAAATACTCGAATATAAACGTATATCATGGCTTAAAATAGGTAAAATCCATGATATATCAGAGGACCGCTAGAAGAAATATATGCTTTCCCACTGGTCAACCTTGCTATGATTTCTGAAATAACTCTCATACCCGGCTTGAAAGATGCGTAGAAGGTCCCCTCTGTTGGTCTTGTGGTAGCTAAGATCATCAAAAACACGAAAATCCACCCACTTCCCGAACTTCGATCCTAACAGCAACAACACAACCATGTTATGGACCGTGGTTGGACAGATCTGCAAAAAGGCCAATTAACGCCTTTCGATGTAGGTCATGAACAGCTCGGGAATGGGAATCGCAACCGGCAGTGTGTGAAGAAGCCCTCGTAATGGCAGATGAACCCCTAAGGAGGACTCTAGGGGCGATCGTACAGCTTGAGAACTCTAACCTCAACTCTTGGAGGAAACCCTAACTTAGGTTTTTATCGTATCCACAGATTTGTGGTTAATCTAAGTTGAAGAGGCCCCGTCCGCATACTGAACCTTCGGAGGTCGGGGATGACGAACTCTTCTGGCCCGAGTACTTCTACCAACTTGGCTTCTACAGCGACCTGGGTCTCCTCGGCCCTTCCGACCAGACAAGGGATAATCAGCTTGGAATCAATCTGAGGGGGAGGTCCATGTTTTAGACCTATTTTCTGATTCCTCCTAATCAACGGAATAAAGTGTTCCTCATCATGTCGGGTAGAAGATGTCGTAAGACATTAAATGAATTCGATGAACTCTCCAAGTCTTTCTTCACCAAATTAGGGGGCTTATAGTTGGAGGTGTGATTAGCACTCCCAATTAGCTATGTCCATCTTAACAAACAAAGTCTATTTACCCAAAAGTCAAGCCAAAGTCAGTCCATATCCAGTCAGCGTAGGCCCACCGAACTGTCAACATTATGGCGTCGATATAAAGTCTCAAAGTCGAGTAGAAGGCGACGCATGGCAAAGTAGATCAATAAACAATACCCTATATGAATTGTAGTACGGTGTCGTACAATGATCATTCTTCTGTGCGCCCAGAGGAGTTTGAGCATAATGCTTGAGGAACCATATCCCTGAAAGATGCAAAAGCTGACACATTACCTTGAGTTGGTGAAGATCTAACACTACAATTACCTAAATAAATACTACTCTAAAATCATTAGTGAGGAGATCTTGAATCCATTGCACTTGACTTCTAATAACTTTTATATCACTATTTTGATCTGTTCTTTGAAAACTTGTTTAGAAGACCGAGCTGATTTTCTTTCGTAATTAGTTCGAAAATCTAAACATTTCAATTTTTTCTCAATCCATTAATATACACTTCAAATCACTCATGACATGTTTTTATAGTCGAAACTGTTTCGTTAAAGTCCATATTTTTGTTTAAACGAAAATTTCAATCTAATTCGCATTAAAACATATTTAATAATCTTCTGGCTCAATATACCACACTATATTTAGTAATCGTCTATAATTGTAGTGTTTTAATTTACAAATTCGTATATGAAAAAAGAAAACACGACTGAAATTACAAAGGGAGTAAGCAGCATGCAGCCGTACACTCGTCACTCCGGTAGTCCGGTGGAACATAATGAAAGCACGGCACATTCGTCCCGTCCGCCACATCATCACGTGTCTCGGCTGTTTCTTGTCGCCACGTTTTCTCTCTATTGTCTTCTTATAGTTACCAATTTTTTTTTTTTTTAGTATCATTTGCATGTCCATAATTGATCAGTCTTACAAAACTTGAAAACATTTCTCCAATTCGAGACCGTTATATTACGATCTAATCACAAAATATTGCCTAGCATCAAACTTTCTTTTTCTCTATATTTTTTTCTAACAATATTACTAGAATGAATTCTTTGTAGATACTAACATTAGTAAAATTTCGTCTTAACCAAGTTGGAGCAGTTCGTTTCAAACGTAATTGGTATAGTGATGTCATCGTTAATTTTGTATATTGATCAAAAGGAAAAAAATATGATAGAAAACAAATTATTTATATGATTTTGTCCTATTACATGTGCCTATCTCAAAGCTGATGTGTAAGAGCCATGCAGATCAGTGAGCCATGCGAATTGAAATGTGTCAACTCCATTCATTAATATGTTTTCTTTACAATGTGAAGCCAACTTAAATTTCAGATGAAGACATAAATATATCAATTCAAATGAAGTGTAGATTGTACATAGTCGACTCTATATACTTGATTCTTTTCTCAATCAATTTATCCTCAAAAAAAAAAAAAATTAAACATTTATAAAATGTAAATTCCCTATAAATAGCTTCATCTAACGCAAGTGTAAGACCAGAAAACCCACAGAAAATAAGTAAAGAGAAAATGGCTCGACTCTCTTCTCTTCTCTCGTTTTCCTTAACACTTTTGATCTTTCTCCATGGCTACACAGCTCAAAAGTTTCCAAACGAGTGCCAGCTAGACCAGCTCAATGCGCTCGAGCCTTCACACGTACTTAAGTCCGAGGCTGGTCGCATTGAGGTGTGGAACCACCACGCTCCCCAGCTACGTTGCTCCGGTGTCTCCTTCGTACGTTACATCATCGAGTCTAAGGGTCTCTACTTGCCCACTTTCATTAACACCGCGGAGCTCTCCTTCGTGGCTAAAGGTACGTGAATTGGTAAATTTTTAATTTGGATTCCAGACCATTTTAGAATCGAGATTTAAACTCGTGATCTTTAAGGTTCAGTCTTTTCAGAAAGTGTTATAGTACATCACTTTACACGTGCTAAGGCATTGATCAAATATATATTCTTATTCTTCTCTTCAGAGTTTAATTTAATTATAATCAAATATATGCTTAATTTTTTATTAGACCTATGCATGTAATTTTTTGTTTTGTTATTGTTGCATTATATATAGGACGAGGTCTTATGGGCAGAGTGGTCCCGGGATGCGCCGAGACATTCCAGGACTCACCAGTTTTCCAACCAGGCGGTGGCACCCCCTTCGGCGAAGGTCAGGGCCAACAGGGTCAGGGTCAGGGTCAGGGTCAAGGCCAGGGCTTCCGTGATATGCACCAGAAAGTGGAGCACATAAGGACCGGCGACACCATTGCTAGTCATCCCGGTGTAGCCAGATGGTTCTACAACGATGGAAACCAACCACTTGTCATCGTTTCCGTCCTTGATTTAGCCAGCCACCATAACCAGCTCGACCGCAACCCAAGGGTATATATACCAAACCCTTAAAACAAATTATATTGTTTTTTCCTTTTCAGAAATATTATATTAAAATATATTATATCACAAAAAATAAAAAATAAAATAATAAAAAATATGGTTTTCTGATTGTGTTTTGTAGCCATTTTACTTAGCCGGAAATAACCCACAAGGCCAAGCATGGCTTCAAGGACGAGAGCAACAGCCACAAAAAAACATCTTTAATGGTTTCCCAGCAGAGGTTATTGCTAAAGCTTTCAAGATCAGTGTTAGGATCGCACAACAACTTAAGAACCCGCAAGGCAACCGTGGAAACATTGTCCGAGTCCAAGGCCCGTTCGGTGTCATTAGGCCACCTTTGAGAGGCCAGAGACCACAGGAGGAAGAAGAAGGTAACGGTTTAGAAGAGACCATATGCAGCGCGAGGTACACCGATAACCTCGATGACCCGTCTAACGTTGACGTATACAAGCCACAGCTCGGTTACATCAGCATTCTTAACAGCTACGATCTCCCCATCCTTCGCTTCCTTCGTCTCTCAGCCCTCCGTGGATCTATCCGTCAAGTATGTACAACAAAAATTACTCTATTTAAAATCATTGCATACGTATGCATTAAATAGGGATTGACATTGAAAGTTTGGTTCGGTTTATCTTTGGTTATTCCGTTTAGTTAGCTGGGTTAGTAAATATATCAATTCTCCATTTCTACATTTAAACATGACTATTGAAACGTGTCTGGGTATAGAACGCAATGGTGCTTCCACAGTGGAATGCAAACGCAAACGCGGTTCTCTACGTGACAAACGGTGAAGCCCAAATACAGGTGGTTAACGACAACGGTGAGAGAGTGTTTGACGGACAGCTCTCTGAAGGACAGCTACTTACCATACCACAAGGTTTCTCCGTGGTGAAACGCGCAACAAGCGATCTGTTCCAGTGGATCGAGTTCAAGACAAACGCAAACGCACAAATTAACACTCTTGCTGGACGAACCTCAGTCATGGCAGGTTTACCATTGGAGGTCATATCCAATGGGTACAAAATCTCACTCGAAGAAGCAAGGAAGGTTAAGTTCAACACACTGGAGACCACTTTAACACACAGCAGTGGCCCAGCTAGTCACGAGAGGCCATGGAAGGCTGATGCTTGAGAGCTTTAATAATGAAGGCGTTTTAACTGTGCGCCTCTACTGTAAAATGAAGTTAAATAGTAACAATAATAATAATAAATGTACGAAAATGTGACCGGTTTTGTTGAGGTTTTCCTGTAAAATGTGACTCCGTTTCTGAATAAAATCTCGCTTTTCTATCCAGTTCATAAAAATCTATGTCTAGTTAGCAATTACGTTACTCATGTTCTTATGGAAACCATCGTTAATGTTATATCTCTTAATTAAGGTCTTTTGTTTGGCCACACTGAAATTCTTTTACAAAAATCCTCTAATGATGTACAATATGAATCTCTACCGGTAGCGGTAGCTCTATCAATTAATCTTTTGGGAAAAACGTTTGGGGAGAAGCATTAATAGATTTTAGGTTCGAATAGCAGGGACGGGATAGTACCGACTACTAGCCATATAACTCCCCCGTTAACAATCATTACAAGAAAACTGAGTCATAACTACGAATTTTTTTGTAGCTATGTTCCAATTTCCATAGTTATTTTTTAATTAGTTGCGGATAGTTACGACTCTAATCCCCGCCTAAATGCTCGTAGCTAATGATAATTCGTAGCTATCCATAGCAACGTCTTTGTCGAATAGCCTAGAACGTATCCGTAGCTACGAATAGCTACGAATATCTATGAAATAATTTGTAGCTATATATCTCCATAGTTACAAATTGCTACGGTTTTTGCCATAGCTATTATTTGAATTATTTTAAATAAAATTAAAAATATAGAAAAATAAAATTATTTAATTAAATTTAAAATTTATAATAAAATTAAATTACAATAAATAATTAAACATTATTTTAACAAAATAACTAATCCTTACAATAAACAATTATATTAAACTTAAAAAAAGAAAGAAAAAGCTCCGATCGACCATTGCCGTCTTCAATCGTGGTAGCTCCGGTGTCGAGGCCGACGTGTAACGCCCCTTCCCCATTCTCCGCTGACCGCCTAGCTGACCGGTCAACAATCAAACAAGAACATGACCAATCGAACCCGAGCAAGTCGAACGGGAAAAGTTCGCTACAGGACGAAGCCAAAGATAGTTCGGTTTGAGACAAAAGGCTCGCACCGATCTATTTCCGACTCCGCTATCCTCGTATCCGTAGCGCAAGCAGTACTACTTGCACGACTTCAACGAGTTGTGTCGGTTCGGACCAAACCTCATAACAGGGAAACAATTTCATTTCTAAGGAGTTAAACATCGAATACAATGTTTAACAAGTTTACAAACAATCGTCAATAACAAAATATACATATCAAATCCAATCAAATACAATCATAAAGAAAATAGCGCAGCTGCCGAACCGAAAATAAAACATCCAAAAATAACGAATCACAATCACGTCACAAGCAACCCGAAGCTACACCGAGGACCTCCCACGTCCGTCGCTGAACCTGAAAACACAAAAAGAGTCTAATGAGCAATCTAAGATTACCCAGTGAATCGGCTCCCCACTAACGGCTTCTATTCTATCTAACTCTACCATCCCCGCCCCGAAACCCAAAATAACAGTCAACAAGAAATAAACGGTCCATCACGCGCTACCACGGCGTAATCAACCCACACACAAGCAATAGCCAAAATAAGTGAGAGAGTGAAAGAAATCGAAGGCACTGCGGCACATGTCCTCGATTGGACTCGATCTATCTATGCGCAACAAAAGGAAGATAAAAACAACACTGGGCCCTACGAACTCGGTAACTTCCATGGGTTCACATCGTCGCCTATATGGCAACTAACCCTCGACTCCTATACGTGCTCAAGAGGACTCACGCATAGGACACCGTTCTCTGTCCATCGATACGCGGTGACTCTGACTACCCCTAGATAGCCCGAGTTTCCATGCAATCCGGCCCTAGGACATGACCCCGTATTCTCCGGACCGCACACCTACCGGCGTCACCCGATAGGTTAACACCATAACCAGAACCACTATGGCCCGGTTAGGTCAAACCCGAGGATCCAATCGGGTCGGAAGTACCGGAACGTAAACAAAAACCTAGGCTTGCGGAATCTAACGCACCCTAGAGTCCTAGTGCAGAAATGTAAACACGCAGACTCACTGGGACTCTAACACAGATCACGCAATCAATAATCCCAATCATTCCGCAAGCCACTACACTACCCAACTCACCGCTCTGACTAGGTAAGATACCTAGTCAGCACCACTAACTTACCCGGTCTCATGACCGAAGTAAGTGTCCGCAATGACTACCCGGCCCAACACCGGACAGTCTAATAAACCTGCACACCAAACTCACCACAACAATAATACAACACGCAATAACAACTAATCACACAATCACACTGGTCATCACACAAGCAGGCCTATTTAGGGTTTCTAAGTCTTTTAATCCAATTCACGCCCGCTACCTTGGGTTAACCGCTTGTTAACCCGTAGACGGTTCACCAATTGTAACACTTCTCATTTCTTAACCAAACCTAATCATCATTCATTAACTCCCCGAGCTGTCGGTTTAGAGTTAGTAAACTTACTCACTCCCCGAAGTCTCATTATTAACTTAATTTGATTCCTTACCCAATCCCGCTATTAAATCTAAACCCTAAACTCGTTACTGAGTCCAATACCCATTCCCGTTATTATACTCTATACATTGGTTTAGGTTTCACTCATATTTTACTATCGTCTTAATTTCCCGTATATAGTTCATTAATACTCGTTCTTTACTTATAAATATAAATATAAATACATATACGTCAACCACACTGTACTAACGACCTAGCGGCACGAAACTGTTAACTCTTTTATTCTAAACCCTATTCAAGTATATTTGGTTTTCCTTTGGTTAATTATCAAATGTCCAGTTAATTAATTACTTGATTCATTTAGTCAATGGGTAACGTCCTAGCGACTATGGTTTCGTGATTTCCCGGTTTAACTTGTTCCTACGAGTTTTCGAGCCGACTCACAGAATAGTTACGGAATGACGGTTTTGCCGCAGATAAGGATTCCCGAACTATCAAACACTCCTGAAACACAAAACCACAAAACCACAAAACCGGTCAATCTCGGATTCAATGTAAACCGGCCCAACACCTTAACCAACCGGTTTAGGGTTAAACCGTTGACCCGGTTTAACATCCTTTGACCCGGTTCTACCTCACCACAAACCAACTCAATTAAGCAAACCAACTGTACCAATGGGTTCCTTGGAGAACCGGCTTTACTCGGCGGTGGAAGAGGCTCGCCGGCGACGTGACACCGGCGTTGACTCCGGCGGCGGAGGCGTTGACCGGCGGCGGAGGGGCTTTTTCCGGCGGTTTCTTCTGCAAATCACTACACCAAACTGATCCCAATCAACAGATCTACTCATTTCTAAGCTCAAAACATCACAAAACACAAGGTAAAAGGTGGGATCTACAAACCCTAAGGGCGGCTTCTTCACGGCGGTTTTCCGGCGATCTCCGGTGGCTACAGGGGCAGCGGTTCACTGGACAAGACAGAGGAGATCAATACAAAGCTCTAGCAATTTATAGATCTAAAATCAAGCTTATAGAAAGAAAGTTACAAGCTTTTCTTGCCTAGGAAGCAAAAGGAGGAGGAGGAGCTCCGGCGGTTGATTCCGGCGACTATAGCGGCGGCGACCAGCTGGAAAAGGTAGAGGAGCTCAATAGGAAGCCATGGGGCTTTGTAGATCTGAATTTGAGTTTATAAATTGAAAGTTATGGAATTTCTTGCAAAACAAGGTGTAATGGTAAATCTAGGGTTCTTGAGCTTTTCTTGGAGATTCAAGAACATGCAAGAGATTTGGACAAGGACTTGCCTGATCTTGAGTGACAGAGAGAGGCAAGAGTGGCCGAGAGTGAGAGAGAGGATTTGGTGAGAATTTGAGCCTTTACTTGCTCAAGAAACAAGAAGAACATACAAAGGATTTTTGATGGATTTCTCAAGAACTTCCAAGAACTATCAAGAACACTCAACAAAGATTATTGTTTCTGGAAAAAGAGAGTGTGAGAGCTGCAGAGAGTGTTCGAGGGAGAGAGAGATTAGAGAGAGGAGGAGTTAGATTAAATGAACTTGATTAGATGGATACTTGCACAAGAAAGGGATTCAATGCATTTGCTTATGCATGCATGCAAGGGAGAGAGGTGGAGGCGTGGGGAAGGGACAGGTGTCTCTCTGGCACCATTATGCTGTCTAATATCATCATTAACCCACACACAAAAGCCACTAATCACACAAACTCCCGAGGCTCGGTTTTACGGTTTATCGGATTTAATATTTTAGAACAGCTTCGGATGATTCCATAAATTCCAAAACCTCCAAAATAAGATTCTCCATGCTTTTAGATGAATTTAGCATTTTGAATCACTCCGTTCGGGCTTACGTAGCTCAAGATATGAATTTCCGAAGTTTCTTCGGTTTAGTCGGTTTCCATTCCCGATAAGCCTAAAAACTCGTTTCCGCTCCGATTCTTCCAATTTCGATCTTGTAAACATTCTTTATGTTAAAACATAAGAATATTTGGCCCGTCTCGGTTTCCGTCTCGAATTTTGGTAAAATTACCATTTTACCCCTGACTTAGGTAAAATGACGGTTTTACCCTCGGTTGACTTTCTGCTGCCCGTTGACCGTATTTTTGATACGGGGCATCACACGACGTCACCACCACTGTCTTCCTCTTCGATCTCTCTCCCGTCGTCTTCGTCTTCTCTCTATCAGCTTTGTCAGTTCCTATGGTGAAGCGTCCCGAAGAGGTGCGCGAGATCTGACGGACGAGGATGAGGCTCCGGTGACCACAACGATGGAGCTTTCCTTGTCTTCGTCTTCTTCCGGCGACGAGAGCAGTGGAGGAGACAACTAGGGCGGTAGTTCGAGCATGGTCGGAATCGTCCAGAATCAATGGCGGACTGGTGAAAGAGAAGACGAAGGACGAACACCGGATTTGATGTCGGGATGCGTCTTCGTCATTTACATATTTGACGACGAAGCGACGGCAAATACGCAAAGGAAGATGATGAGATGAGATTTGATGATGGATTTGATGTCGGCATGGTCTTCGTCATTGGATTGTTAGACGATCTGATGCAAAAAAAGGAAGAGAAGGTTGACAGCGTAAGGTTCGATGGTCCAGATTTAATTAGGTTAAGAATTTTTTTTACAACATGTTAAAAGATTAATGGTTCAGATTTAATATGAGATAGATTTAACGGTTAAGAAGCTGATCCGCGTGTATGCTGAAAAGAGATCTGAACCGTTGATATGTTTTAATCAACGGTTCAGATTAGTGATCCGTGTGGTGCATCTTTTAGCCAATAAAAGTTTTTAGGTATATTTAATATATAAAAAGCAAAAAATGATTTAAAAATAAAACAAATTGTTAAAATTAAAATTTTAAAAATCTTAAATTTAAAAATTTAATAGATAAAATTTGAAATGTTTTAAATTTTATAAATGATATACAAATAATAATAAAAAAGTATATATAATAAATAAAAATGATTAAATTGGATTTTAAATTCTATTTACATAATTTTTTATTTTGAAAGTGTTAGATTTTATTTATGAGTATATAATAATTATATTTGGAAATATGTTTCTTTTATAAGTGTTAAATATTAGTTTTGGAGATGTCATACTAATTAAATGTTATTAATTAGAGTTTTAGGGTTTGTTTAGGGTGTAGGGTATATATTTAAATGGTTTAAATATTAGATTTATGTGTTTACAAAAAAGTATTATATTTATGTATATATCATTAGTTTTATATTTTGATTTATAGATTATAATTGAGATTAATGTTTAGAGTATGATTATGATTTAATGTATAGGGTTTGAAGGATTGTGTTTAAGGTTATAAGTTAATATTTGAAAATAATAGATTTCTTTTTTAAAAAAAAATCGTGTAAGTGATCTTAGGTTTGGATATATTATAGTAGTTGAAGTTTCGTTAATTATAATTTTATTTATACTATTCTGGGGTTGGGGTTTGTTTAGGGTTTAGGGTTAGGGTTTAGACTTTTAATTAGTTTTATGTAAACTCTATATATATGTAAATATTTAAATATTAGTTTTATGAATATATAATTAGTTTTTATATTTTGATTTATAGTTTATGGTTAAGATTATGGTTTAGGGTATAGGGTTTTAGTGTTGTGTTTAGGGTTTTAATTTAATTTTTAAAAATAATAAATTTAGAAAATATTTTTAATTTATATTTGTTAAAACTTAATTTTGGATATGTTATAGTAATTATAATTTTATAAGTTAGAGTTTTAGGATTTGTTTAGGATTTAGGGTTTAAATAGCTATGGATATATTTGTAGCTATCCGTAGCTATGTCATAAAGCTATGAATAGCTACGAACAAAACTGTAGCTATCTGTTTCTACGACCGGATAGTAGCTATTCGTAGCCGTTTCGCTGCGAATAGCCACAATCTGTTTCCGTGGCTAATTAGCTACGAATTATTTTGTAGCTAATCACATTTATAGTTTTCTACGACTTCGTCGTAGTTATCCGTAGTTAATTCTGTAGCTATATAGCTACGGATAGCTACGAAATAGCTACAGTTTGTAGTCGTAGCTAATCCGTAGCTATCCGTAGCTGGAAAAAAATTAGCAATGGAAAATCTGTACCTAATTCGCATTTTTGTTGTAGTGAATGTATATTATATCATTAAGGTATGATCATAATTATGTAATTGGTTTGTTGAAGTTCACATGTCAAATATAAATATTTTAGTGAATAAAACAATCCTTTATATCAGGTTTTGATGGAAAATGATTCTTCTGCTTTCAAGCTTGAGGATGATTGTCCGAGGCGGTTTCTTTGACCGCCCATTGTGGCTCTCATGCCGCCGGAAGATGTGTGGTCTGTTGATTTTTTTCTTTTTTCTGTTAGTCGTTGGAGAAGCTATATGTGTTTTCCCTTTGAGGTTTAAGGGATGATTATCTAGGGAAGTGCTCTAATAGAAGTCTTAATGACTTCTTTCTATCAAACTTTTTGTAGAAATCGACAATATAATAAATTAGTAAAATTAAATTTCAATATTATATAAAAAATATTTTATTAAAATTTTTATAGACAAAAATTAAATATAGATAATCTCTTAAAATTTAAATTAAAATATCGTAAAATTGAGTCAAATTAAATAATGTTAGTTAAATTATGTATAAACCCCAAAAACTTCAGGCTTCTCGAAGAAGTCTCGAGAAGTCTGTAACAAATTAAATTAGTAAATTTAAATTTAAAAACCGTAAAAAAATATTTTGTTAAAAAATTTATAAATAAATTAAATATAGATGATTGTGAAGTGTATAATTTATTTCGTAAAATTTAATCAAATTAAAAATATGTAATGTAGAGTAGGTTCTAAACCTCAAAAAATGCTTTGTAATGGAACATTTACATATAACTTGTGGATTAGATTCATGATTTACCAAATTTACATTTGAAATTTTTAATTTGTATATATGTGTTATAATGTGCCTATATTTAAAGAATTTGATGTTTCTAAAAATTTTTGTTTAAATATTTTCACTTCTAAGTGATAAATATTCACTACAAGAAAATCATATAGCCTAGATCAGTGTTAGGTTCGAATAGCAGGGACGGGATAGTAGCGACTACTAGCCATATAAGAGCAAACACAACCATGAAACCGACTAAGGGGTTTCATAAAAAAAAATTTTAATATTTTTTTTTATTTTTTTTTACAGACGAAAAAAAAAAAAATTGGCCAATCACGTAGCGCCACGTAGGCGCTACAGTGAAGAAACGGTATCTTAGCTAAGGATTCATGCGCTGGGTTTGTTAACTCCACCGAGAACTTGATTGTACATGCTCTAACTCCCCGGTTAACAAAATCGATCAACAATGTATCATGTTTGTTATATCCACTGGCGAAGCCAATGAAGGAGCAGGGGAGTCAACTGACCCCCAATCAATTTTAAAATTTTATTTAATGTAAGTATATAATTTTAATATATATTGATCAATTGGTTTATTTTGAATGTTTTGACCCTCTTGTTGATTGTGAATTTATGGTTTCACCCCTTATTAATCGTGAAGTTCTCCAATACTTTTTTTCCTAGCATAGTAATTAACAGCATTAATCATATCATATAGGGTTTTCAGTTTTCCTTTTAATATATTCCGTTGTTATTTTTGTAAGTGTCTGGTTGCTAATTAATTTATTTTCCCCCAATAATTTTTTTTTTCTATTTGCCTCTTAACTCTCTGTTTTTACATAAAATATTATGTATCAAAATGTTTATTTCATATATTTTGTATTTTTAGAAATACCATTAACTGCAGTTGTAAAACTATAATATATAGTACGAAATAGAGTTTATAATTTACATTTTTTATTATAAAAAAAATTTGACCCCGGTGAATTTTTTTTTTAGTTCCGCCACTGGTTATATCATTAATATATGATCATATTATGCCATTGGTTTCTTGAAGTTCACATCATCACATGTCAAATGTAACTCTTTTAGAATAAAACTATCCTTTATATCAGGTTTTGATGGAAACTGATTCTTCTACTTTCAAGCTTGAGGATGGTGGTCGGAGGCGGTGTCTCTGTATTGGAAGTGGGTTTAGCACCCTTTTTAAGTCCGACCGAATAGCTGAATAACCTATCAAAGATCCAGCCCAAGCGAGTTGAAGTCGAACCAACATGAAGGAGCACCGCATCAACCAAGCAGCTCGGTACAATATCTCTGCCGACCTGCATAACAAAATATAAATATGTTAAAATTACATTTTATAAAATGGAAGCAGATAAATGCAAATCTCGAAAAAGGAAACAAAATCTAAGTTAGTTCAGATTTTGTAAATAATATCACAGAGAATCTAGGAAAAAACTAGATCATCTGCTATAAATATATTTCCCCTGCGCGGAAAAAAAAACTAAGCTAAAATATTCATACTTTTTACTCAGAAACCCTAAAGCTAGCGAGGCTACTCAATTTTCGTTATACCTTTGGTATTGCCTTTCAATCCTTTAATCTTTATTATCCAAGTCCCTTATTTTTTTTATCAGTTCATTGAATTGATCTTCCTGGATTCTCTGAATTAACAATTGGCGCCGTCTGTGCGGACTTTGAATACTTTTGATTAACCAAAGGAAAGATCGGCATGACAGAACCACAACTCTCATCGCATGAGACAGGAGGAACCAACAACGCAGGCGACGTCACCACCATCAACAACGTAGCAGGGGAAGAGTGTCCCCAGTCAAACTCTGGAACACAGGATCGCACGCCGCCTGCAGGAAACCTGAGCGCCCTAACCGCACTTGTGGCGAGATTAATCCAAGCAGCAGCAGAAACTACCATTAGGTGTATAAGCGATATGGCACCGCCAGTGAGACCAGCACGCACCATGAACCCCGCAACACCGACCAACATAATCGAGAGTTAAAATACAATGGATATGCTTCACCCGCTCTTAGAACGAATGGAAAGTATGGACAGGAAGGGAAACGAGCGCATCACCACTATCGCTAACCAACAAGCCTTGCTCCAAGATAACTTGCTTGAACACCGAAGTGCACCCGCAGCGGAGAAAACCCCGGAATAGATACCGTCTATTAACTGGCACCTCTTTCCCGAAGCACCTCAGATAACCATTGGGTTGGCATTAAACCCGACAAGTAGCGTGTCGACCCTGGCTAACCCGACACCGATATCCAATGATCAGCTAGTGACCATACTGAGCCAAATCCAGGAGCTTAACTCTAAAGTCCATCGTCTGGCCAGCTCGGTACCCAAACTCGATCGTGTGTTGGAACGGTCCCAACAG
This sequence comes from Orychophragmus violaceus, assembly GCA_030180135.1. NCBI lineage: Eukaryota > Viridiplantae > Streptophyta > Magnoliopsida > Brassicales > Brassicaceae > Orychophragmus > Orychophragmus violaceus. Next base: position 33,866,371 of record CM058240.1, read on the forward strand.
ACACCCTTCACAGCCCGAATCATGAACTGATAAGCAAAAATCAGTTCCTCTTCACTCAATTCAGTTGCAAGTATACAACCTAGTCCTTGTAGTTTTGAGGTGTCAATCCACTTGGGGTAATCAAACACACTAAGAATGCAAGTGTTCTCTTAATCTAAGTGCATCCAAATTAGTTTGTGGGTTTTGTTTCTAAAAACTATTAATGAAACCAAGCTCCAAACATGATTAAACAAGAATGTGAACAATAATGAGTTTAAAACAGAATAGAAACAGAGCATAAACAGAGCAATAAAATGTTTAAAGACAACTGATTAAAAGCTAAGTTCCTTGGGTTGAGCTTCGGTTTGGGTGATCATTTATCAGTTCAGAGACATTTAACAAACATGGGATGATTTCTTAGGCTAAGAACAACAATTCAAGTTACTCCACTCTCATGATAATAACCATATATCTATCAAGCATTAACATCAACTCTCGTTGGCAATTTCAAGATAGATATGCATTAGAAACAAGTTCTTATTACCACTAAACACCTTAAACATCAATTCTCATTGGCTAAGTATGTAAAGCACTTGATTAGAGATTCAAACATTAACTACACTTCTCAGTGCTAGCAACATTCAAGTTCAAGGAATTGATTAGCTACTTCAATCCTAGCATTAAGACCTTCTAACAAGTAAGAGATCAATATTCCCAAGTTCTAAACAACCTAAACCATTTCTAGATCACCCTTACCTTAACTCAAACCCAGAAACTTAAAGAGAACTACTCACTAGCCATAGTAATAACAAAGCAAAACATGTTTAAAGAAAGCAAGAATGAAAGAAATAGAAGAACAAGAAGATGAACTCAAGAACAAACTAGAATTGCATAAAAAGATCTCAATAAAACTCAAATGTTTAAAGTAGATGTTTACAAGAGGTGATATGGCTCTCTAAACACACCAAGAGCCCTTAAATAGAAGAAAATAGAGTGTAATGGTCGACAATACTCATGTGGAGGGGCTAAAAGCCGAAAGCAAAAAGAAAAAGAGCATGTGGGAAAAAGTTGGTCGCACAGCTACGTCAGGACCCAGCTGTGGGACGTCGCTGTGGAGTTTCTTGATCCACAGCTACGCCAGGACCCAGATGTGGGACGTCGCTGTGGAGATTCTTGATCCACAGCTACGTCAGGACCCAGCTGTGGGACGTCGCTGTGGCTCCCGCATATTAAGTCACATTTGTACAGCAACGTGCAGACCCAGCTGTACGATGTCGCTGTGCATCTCCTGCGTCCACAGCTACGTTGGAACTTCGCTGTAGCACCCAGCTGTAGCTTCTTGGTCCGATCCTTAGCTGTTTTTCCACTTTGTTTGAGTGTTCTTTTGGTCCCTTTGTCCTACTTTGTCCCTTGGTGCATCATCATGTCATCCACCACCTACAAAAGAGAAAAACAATGCATATGCACTCCTAATAATGCCTAAATGCTTTTCCTAAAGCTAAAACACACTCTAAAACATGATTAAATCCACTCAAATTTACAACACATCAACTCCCCCAAACTTGTTTCTTTGCTTGTCCTCAAGCAATCAACAATGAGAACAAAGGGGAGAGATTTGAAATTGGAGACTCATAACCAAAGAAATTTAGCAAGCTCTCAACATGATGTCCTTAGAAAATGATAGCATGTTGCATGAACAAACAATCTAATCCACTCTAATTTCTCTAGGCTTATCAACACACCAAATCTTATTCTCTTAAGCACATTGTCAAGAATCTACCAACTCAACATCTAACCAACTCTTAAATTCATTTATTCATCAAAGTGCAGTCTCACAAATGGGGATTTGATCTCAATCAATTGGCTTGGTATAAAAAAGCTTCAAATGGTGTTTAGAGGAGGGTCTTGTTTTCTTTTTTTTGGTGGCTAACTCTCAAGGAAAAGGAATGCTAGACATTATGTAAAATGTGGCAAGACAAGAACAATTTATGCATACAATTCTTAACTCCCATTGTCTTACCCAATTGTGATTCCAAATTCTATCACTAACCAATCTCCCTTTCTTTCCCAAACTCAACCATTTGAATTTTTTTCATTTTTGGGTCTTGAGAAGTTATTCTTTTCATAAGACTCTTTTTCTTTTGATCTCTTTTTATTTTAAACTTAGAGTTTTCCAATTTTTATCTCAACTTCCCAAGTTTTTCCCTTCACAAGCCCTTTGGTTCTTTCTTTTTCTTTTACTCCCCATTTCACTCTTTCTTTTATTTCACTCCCATTCCCATTTTCAAGTGCTTATACCCCAAATGCCAATCAACAAAATGAACTCCTAGACTAGCCTATGAGAGCTAATCATTGTTGTTCTCATACTTTTAACCTTTTACATATGTTTGCATTATCAAGAAAAGCCTCACTCAATCAAATGAATGTTTAAAAGAAAAGGGAAGGGTTCTATGGTGTGAAAACCATCCTAAGAGTGAGAATGACCACTTGGATTAACAAAGAGTGGTAGAAAAGTGGTGAAAGATAATCCAAATGTGTATATGGTGACCATGATCAAGCATCAAAAACCCATAAGTGAGAAATTTAAGTTCATTTAAGCCCATATAGGTGAGTTGGTTTCAATGTTGAGGGTATCAAACAAGACAAATAGATTCGAGTGGTGTGATCAAAGCTCGAAATGTACAAGTGTTTCAATACTTGTTTAAGCAACATAGTATGATTATCAAGGGCATCATGTTGAGTTCTAAAATCTAGATTTCTTACAAGGCAATTATATCATTGTCTCCTATGATAATGCTACTAGACTCAATCCTAAAATATAAACAAATATGAAGCTACATGTTCTTTTTTTATGTTTCAAATTCTTCATTTTTTTTGGTTTTTTCAAAATCATAACTATTCACAATGCAATGACTCAATCATAAGAATAAAACATCAAACGTGGTTAATGATCACCAACTCCCCCAAACTTACTTCGCACCATCTCGGTGTGAGAGCAAATAAATGAGGATTGAAGATGGTAAAATAAAAATAAAAATAACTAAAATCACTGTTGAAGGTGGTGGTAATGTTACCTGAAGCGGAAGGTAATAGTGTAATCCCCCAAACTTAGGTCTTGTTAGCTCATGTTTGCTCTTCGGTGGAATCCCCCAAACTTAGCTCTTTCTCTCTTGTCCACATTCTGAAAACACACACACAAAACTAAAACAAACATAAAATTCACACAAACACACATCAGACAAATCAAACATAGAAAATCAAAGTATATGTACAAAGGATACCATGAGACTTCCTCCCAAGTTAGCTTGTTTAAAGTCTCTAGCTTGACTATCCCTTCACTTTTTCTGGTTAGGAATGTGACATGACTTTGGATCATCAGGGTTATATTCATCATAGAACCATCCCCTAAACTCATTCATCCTAATCTCCTCAAAAGAGATCTTCTTTGGACCATCAGTGCTCATTTTTGTGGAGGAATTTATACCAAGATGCTTGTCAAAGGGTTGTGCCATTTCAAATTCTTTTTCTTCACCATCCATGGAGATTTCTTCAATGAGACTCTCTTGTTTTTCCTTAGGCATTTCACTCCATATCTCTTGCTTGAATTGGTTTGTATATGCCTTTCCTCCTTGGTTGAGAATTCATCATCCATTGAGCTCTCCTTTATGCTCTCTATGCATCCAAAAACTAATCCATCTTCATGAGGTACTTCAGTAGTCCTTACCACTATGTCTACTTCTTCTTTGGTGCTCCTTGTTGGATGACTCACGAGTGTTCCAACATAAACATATCTTATCTCAAGGGCTTCATCAGAATTGCAATCAAGAAGTGCTTCAAATTCTCCTTCATGCATTTTATCTTCTTGTAAGAACTCATCTTTGATTGGAGAATCCTCATCATATGTTGTTTCAGCATCCCTCTCAAGTTGAGACATTTCTTGGGTGAAGGGTGGCAAGCTAGAGGCTGAGTTTTCAAAATGTGCATTCATCATAGTGCACATCTCCTCGATAAACTCCAAAGCTTGTTTCAGAAGTTGTTGTGTTGTTTCCTCCTTGGATTGTTGGTTTGAATAACTCCACTGACCTTGGAGTTGTTGGTCTCTTTGGTTTTGATAAAAACCTTGATTGTTGAGAATCTCTTCTTCATTAATGTTTGAGGAGTAATAATCCATTCCATGCTCGTTCTCCATGTCCCAAGATTGATAAACCTCATCATGTCCATATTGATGCTCTTGAGAATAATTTCCATATGAGATGTCTTCTTGATAGGCGGGTGAGCTTTCAAAACCGTTGTGGCTTGTAGGATCCCAAGATTGACATCCTTCACCATATCCATAGTGGTACTCTTGAACAAAGTTTTCATATGGAGGATCTTCTTGATAAGTGAGTGAGCCTTCAAAGCTTTGGTAGCTTGTGGGGTCCCAAGATTGGTATCTCTCAGCATCTCCATATTGGTGCTCTTGAGCAAAGTTTCCATATGAAAGATCTTCTTGATAAGTGGATGGGCATTCAAAACTTTGGTAGCTTGTAGGGTTCCAAGCCATCCCTCTCTCTTGAACTTTTTCCCTTGTGATTATGCCCTGCAAAAAGAGCAAACACTTGAAAGAAAATCAGTAACCAGACAAACAAAAACAAAGAAAGCTTAGTCTCAAGGAAATTTGAAATCCTAATGATAAATCGCCTAGCTCCCCGGCAACGGCGCCAAACTTGATAAGCAAAAAATCAGTTCCTCTTCACTCAATTCAGTTGCAAGTATACAACCTAGTCCTTGTAGTTTTGAGGTGTCAATCCACTTGGGGTAATCAAAGACACTAAGAATGCAAGTGTTCTCTTAATCTAAGTACAGCCAAATTAGTTTGTGGGTTTTGTTTCTAAAAACTATTAATGAAACCAAGCTCCAAACATGATTAAACAAGAATGTGAACAATAATGAGTTTAAAACAGAATAGAAACAGAGCATAAACAGAGCAATAAAATGTTTAAAGACAATTGATTAAAAGCTAAGTTCCTTGGGTTGAGCTTCGGTTTGGGTGATCATTTATCAGTTCAGAGACATTTAACAAACATGGGATGATTTCTTAGGCTAAGAACAACAATTCAAGTTACTCCACTCTCATGATAATAACCCTATATCTATCAAGCATTAACGTCAACTCTCGTTGGCAATTTCAAGATAGATATGCATTCGAAACAAGTTCTTATTACCACTAAACACCTTAAACATCAATTCTCATTGGTTAAGTATGTAAAGCACTTGATTAGAGATTCAAACATTAACTACACTTCTCAGTGCTAGCAACATTCAAGTTCAAGGAATTGATTAGCTACTTCAATCCTAGCATTAAGAACTTCTAACAAGTAAGATATCAATATTCCCAAGTTCTAAACAACCTAAACCATTTCTAGATCACCCTTACCTTAACTCAAACCCAGAAACTTAAAGAGAACTACTCACTAGCCATAGTAATAACAAAGCAAAACATGTTTAAAGAAAGCAAGGATGAAAGAAATAGAAGAACAAGAAGATGAACTCAAGAACAAACAAGAATTGCATAAAAAGATCTCAATAAAACTCAAATGTTTGAAGTAGATGTTTACAAGAGGTGATATGGCTCTCTAAACACACCAAGAGCCCTTAAATAGAAAAAAATAGAGTGTAATGGTCGACAATACTCATGTGGAGGGGCTACAAGACGAAAGCAAAAAGAAAAAGAGCATGTGGGAAAAAGTTGGTCGCACAGCTACGTCAGGACCCAGCTGTGGGACGTCGCTGTGGAGATTCTTGATCCACAGCTACGTCAGGACCCAGCTGTGGGACGTCGCTATGGAGATTCTTGATCCATAGCTACGTCAGGACCCAGCTGTGGGACGTCGATGTGGCTCCCGCATATTAAGTCACATTTGCACAGCGACGTGTAGACCCAGCTGTACGATGATGCTGTGCATCTCCTGCGTCCACAGCTACGTTGGGACCCCGCTGTAGCACCCAACTGTAGCTTCTTGTTCCGATCCTTAGCTGTTTTTCCACTTTGTTTGAGTGTTCTTTTGGTCCCATTCTCCTCCTTTGTCCCTTGGTGCATCATCATGTCTCCACCACCTGCAAAAGAGAAAAACAATGCATATGCACTCCTAATAATGCCTAAATGCTTTTCCTAAAGCTAAAACACACTCTAAAACATGATTAAATCCATTCAAATTTACAACACATCATGAACGCAAGAGTCCCGCGCATCGAGAAGGTTAAGTTTCTATTCTACGAAGGAAAGACCGACCCTAGCCAGTTCATGACAGCTTTCATGATAGCAACGTGTCAGAACCGATTGACGAACGAGGAAAGAGATTGCGGGTACTGCCAACACTTCGTGGAGAACCTCAGAGGAACGGCCCTTACCTGGTTTTTGCGACTAAAGCTTGGAACGATTGACAGCTTTACCAACTCTCAAAGATGTTCCTAAAGCACTACTCTCTATACATAACCCCGAGTCATCGGATGTCGATCTATGGGATCTCTAGCAAAAGCATGATGAGCCCTGACGAGAGTTCATCGACCGATTGAAGGAGGTAGCATGCAAGATAAATGTGGACGACAGTTCAACTAGAGTACTTTTGAAAGGTTTATGCTCTAACTCAGACTTCAGAAAGAACCTGAAGCTTAACAAGCCGAAGTCCTTAGAAGACGCGCTACACAGAGTGGTAGCATTCATCGATTTGGAAGAAGAAGATGATGTGATCTCCACAAAGCATGCCAGATTAGTCAAGAAGACCTCTATTATAAAGGAAAAATCAAAATTCGATCCTCAGGACAATAAAAATGGAAAGACGCCTCCGACCTTTGTCGTTGGCAGTACGTCACAAGGATGGAACACATACGTTTGTAACCATCCAAGATCAAAAGATGGCAACAATGACCGACCATACCGCGAGTATCATAAAAAGCACTCTCACGACACCGCGTCGTGTTGAAACTTGGCCGAGTACTTGTTGGATCAGTACCTTAAAGGGAAGATAGTCAACCCCGAACGAGGTGGTCGGCGACCTAAAAATAATGAAAATGGTCAAGAGGATCAAAGGGAAGCCCCCGCCCGAGAAGCAGAACCGGAAGAGCATCCCCCGGAAAACAGAGTCCAACAGGCGCCCTCAGCACGGGGATGATGAAGGCCGAGCTGCACCGCAACCGCGCCACAGAATTAACATGATAATGAGCGGTTTGCAACTGTGCTCTGATTCGGTGCGATCGATTAAGGAATACAGCCGAAAGTCTTTAGAGACAAAACATAACCCGCTTTCCATATAAAAAGGTATACCCCTTTCTTTCACTGAAGCCGACACACTCGGAGTAGAAGTACCGCATAACTACCCCCCTTGTGATCGATATCCTAATCATTGACAGTGAGATATCTCGTGTTCTAGTCGATACAGGAGGCTCGGTCGATGTGATCTTCAAGAAGTGCTTGAGAAATCAGAATTCAAAAATTTGCGATTCAAGCCAAAGGTGCAACCACTAACTGGATTTGATGGCGACCAGACTATGACGATAGGCATGGAAAAACTCCCATTCTACGTCGGCAGAATGGCAAATATGAAAAACTTCGTCATCTCAGGTTTGCAAGTAGAGTACATCTTGCTAATCTTCGAACCTAACTCCGAAACCCAGTTAGACGTTTCCGAGCACACTGGTCTCAATCATCTCATGTTCATAACTATATTATATCTCGCTAACCTTCGAACTTAACTCGAAACCCAGTTAGACACTTCCGAGCACGCTGGTCTTGGTCATCACAGATATATAAGGAGAGTATATCTCGCCGACCATCAAACTCAAAACTTGATTCGAAATATGGCGGAGCGCTTCTACGCTCGCAAGATTTAAACGCTATCTCATTAACCTTAAGACTCGGAATGAAACCCAATATGCATCCGAGTGCAATGCTCCTAAAGCACCAAGGATCAAACTCTAAATCACACTTTCCTCCGAGAATTATATGAAGCTGTTCGAAAAAGCCTTCAAGCTATATGAAACCCACTCATACAGTCTATACAGAGCCTATGAGGGAGATTTCTCCCAATAAAATATGCTTGACTTTTTTTTGCATTAGTCGACGTAACGTCAACACGACAATTTGGCTTCTCGGACGTACATGTCGTCCAAATATGTCACCACAGAGCAACAAAAACATTTTGACAACTTCTCGATAAAATTTCGTCGGAAAAGCTCGAAAACAAGAACACCTTTGTCGATGAGAAATTAGCCTGACTATTCTCCGAGAGGAATCCAACTTAACATCTAGTCTACGAAAACTTTCTCCGAAGCAATTCAATGGCTTACAAAAAATAAGCCGAGTATGTATAAGCCTCGCGACCATTCCTTTGCTTTCGTGGGAAAAGCCAATCACCTCACCTCCCTTGATTTGTGAAACTTAGTCATCAATCTCTAGGCATCTATGCATCAAAGTGTTCATCTCACACTCATACACTTGTCAGTAAGAACGCCTAAACAGCTTCTCAAAGCTAAACGGCTCGGCAACAACGGTAACCTCACCTAAATAGCTTATACAGCTAGATGGAATTAGGAATTCATCAAAAAAACAGCCTTTCATGGCTAAAACGATCCACTAATATCGCAAGAAATGTTCGACAATTTTACATGCGAGATTTCCTCTCGGAAAACAAACTCCTAAAGCTAAGACGATCATTTTGTCACAGCTAGACAATCAGATTTTTGTACAAAACACTAAAATCTAAACTCCGAGCAGAATGCATGCTCATCCCGCAAACTGATATTTGTCGTGTACGTCGTGCTAGCATATGTTCTGCTCGGATGACCTAAGCATTTTCTGATCAGCGAGAGAGCTTCTTCACACTTGATGACCGACTAGATTCGTCTTGTTTGGAAACCGTGAAAAATCCAGCTCGGAACATTTTCATCTCCTGTCGGTTCGTCTTGCTCATCATGGCTGCGATCGATCTTGTTTGGCATGCTGACCCTCTATGATCTACGATGAAGATATGCAAACAATCTTCTGCTGCGACTAAAACGATCATAAAGAAGAAAAGCGGCCAGACCTTTCGAACAATTGTTTTCACCTCGACTACTTGAAAACCTCGCCATCATCGTACTCGAGTCTGACGAGCTGGTGCTAAGTATTGGGGTCAAAATTCCCCTCGACGAAAACAATAGCCGAAAGCGTGATCAAGTAATCGGATACGGACTTTCACCACATTTTGTATAACGTTTCATCAGAAACACTTCGTATCAATGACTTTTCATATGAATGACAGCTTGTACGAAACGCTTCGTACAGATAACATCAAGGCGGATCAATCGGACAAACACATAACTCGACAGAATCTGTGGATTGGCAAAACATTCAAACGAGGTACTTTGACTCGAGCTGAAATAACTTGGATTTTCTGAGCTAAACAAGCTCGGACCCGAGCTGAACCAGCTCGGATTTTCCAGGCTAAACCAGCTTGGACCAGAGCTGAACCAGCTCAGATTTTCCGAGCTAAACCAGCTTGGACACGAGCTTAACCAGCTCGGATTTTCCGAGCTAAACCAGCTTGGACCCGATTTGGACCAGCTCGGAAGTTCCTAGCTCATCCTTCTTGTTTTTTGGGCAAAACCCATTCCTTCGTAAGTTCCAAGCTGAACACATTCTTTAGGACTTCCGAGCTGAACATACTCCTCAAACCTTCCTAACGGATACCCCGCTTAGACCAAATGCTCGGACATTTGCCGAAGTATCTCTCTCCGGACGCGCAACTAGCCGAAACCCATCTTCGAAACGATAACTTATGTGTTCCTAGCTGTTAACCGGATTGCCGGAGAAAGTTATACGAAATGCGATCTTCGCCTAACCCACAAGACTCATATTTCTGAGACTTTGGGCTGGATCATGATATTCTACGCTTAAACGGACTCAGATCTTCTCTTTTCATCCCATTCGGAAAATAGGTTAAGCCACAGAAATATAATCATAAAAAATGGAAAGATAAATTCAAAGAAGAAAAAGATGAAGATAGCTCTAAGAAAAAGAGGAAAATCCGAGCTGAAAAGATAAATCCCAATGGAAATGGAATATACGATAACATGAAGATTTCCGGAAATCTTGCAGGCGAAGATCCTCGAAGCCGACTTGCCGCGACAATATAAGAAGAAGGACTTCCTACGATTTAGGCATCTCGAAAAACCCAAACATCTAGACTTAGAACTTAGAACTTTTTAAAGCTTTTTTACTCTTTGTAATTTGTTTCCGATTAGATCTATCAATAAAATATTTCGCGGGTCTCTAGTCTGTGTGTTTACTCTTAGAATATATATTCTCTAAAAAGGGACCTCTACAAATATCAACAATATGAGTTTTGACTCTCACAGGGGGATGTGCAAGTCAAAGACCAATGTGGTGAGCTTCATAATGGCTGAAACGATATCTTTACCGGTGTCACTTAGTTTGGGTCCACACATAACCATTACAGTTAGTGACCACATAGACAAAATAACTTGATCGTTTACTTAAACGAAAGAATTGGTTATTGTACATTTTTTTTACTTATAAGACAATCTTCGATACAAACCAACGTAGTTTTAGAGAAAGACGGATTTTATGATAGATGTTGTTGTTACGGAAATTCGACATAGTCAATATTACGGGCTACGATCTGAATATCTGAACTACGAGGTGAGAAAATAACTTTAAGTGAGGTCGAAACTGTTCTTTATTGATCTTAAGGCCAAAGCCGAGCTGTGAACAAGATGGTACGAGGTGGGAGTCCGTCTAATGACGTGCTCCCTAAAGATTGCTTGAGGGCGGAGCTTTATAGAAGTAGCTCGGCACTCTCGCAAGTTACAATATATCTCAAGTGAAGAGTGAAGAGTCCTATTTATAGTGCTTGTGTGTTGACTTCTCTTTGGGCTATTGACTCCTTAGCGGGCTTGTCTTCGTGGGCCGGTATGAAGTGTAATTGATTTAGGAAGATTTCCAATGGGCTTTGGATGGGTGCTAAACCCATATCCAACAATTAGTCCCCCCCCCCAGTTCGTCGAGGTGCGATGCTGAGTTCGGCGAATTTCTTCGAGCTTTTAAGTCAGGCGGAAATCTTGTTGAGTCGTTCCGCATTGGCTCATGAGTGCTTTCCTCTTGGCTTCTTCCGTGATTTCTAAGAGAATGAAAAGACACGAACCGCTCGTATCGCGATTTTTATATTTGTGAAAAACTGCTTCTTCCTTCTTACGAGGCTTTGTCCTTTCAGATTCCGTCTTCTTTATCAGGTAATCATCTTTCTCTTCGCGGTTTTTGCTTTGCGCTCATTTTTTCTTTTTACTGGTGATTGCACTTTGGTCGTCTCGCCTCTAGTTTTGTAATTATGCGGGTAGATTCAAGTGAGCATTCTTCTACTGGTAGCGACGATTCTGGTTTTTCCGAGTCGTCCGGAGATAATCCTGTTGAATCTGGTCCGATTGAGGTTGACGAAGAGTTTTTGATGCCTCGATCTTGCCAAAAACCTTGTCAATTTCGTGGTGGTCGTGTCGCGACGGAATTTCCTGAGTGTCGAACCCTTGCTGACGCGGGGGGGGGGGGAATCTTGGTGATGGTGATGAGACGAGTCGCCGTCGAGGTGGCGACAGAATTGCTATCACGGAAGGTCGTGTGGCTGCCCTTGATCATCTTTCTCAAGCAACTTCCTCAAGGGGAGGAAGAGGGAGAGTGAAGGGGGTGATAGGCGTAAAGTCTGTTGTTCCCAAGGCGATTCGTTCATCGGTTTGTGAGCCTGATCTGTCGGCGGTGATCTCGTGTTCCTGATCTCTAACTTTGGTTGCTGGCTTTGTGTGAGCGACCTTGGGATGTTCCCTCCAGTTGGGTTTGTCTATACGAGTGCTGGTTCACTGAATATCACTTTCTTTTTCCCCTTCCTAGAATTTTGATTGAGTATTGCGAGGCTAGGGAGATGGCCTTTTCTCAGCTTTGTCCGTCCGCCATCCGTAACGTGTTAGCTATTTTGACCATGGAGGCTGATAGCGGGGTGTAGTTGTCTACTCGTTTCTTTGAGGAGTTGACCTCGATTTCTGTTAACCAAGGGACGTCTGGGACCTTTTATGTGCGGTTCAGGCCTGATTGTCATCCGAGCTACGAGGTGAGAAAATAACTTTAAGTGAGGTCGAAACTGTTCTTTATTGATCTTAAAGCCGAAGCCGAGCTGTGAACAGGATGGTACGAGGTGGGAGTCCGTCTAATGACGTGCTCCCTAAAGATTGCTTGAGGTCGGAGCTTTATAGAAGTAGCTCGTCACTCTCGCAAGATACAATATATCTCAAATGAAGAGTGAAGAGTCCTATTTATAGTGCTTGTGTGCTGACTTCTCTTTGGGCTGTTGACTCCTTAGCGGGCTTGTCTTCGTGGGACGGTATGAAGTGTAATTTATTTAGCAAGATTTCCAATAGGCTTTGGATGGATGCTAAACCCGTATCCAATAGATGCTTGCCTTTTTCTAGATCCCTACGTGGAGCTTCTATCAAAATGCTAGTCCTCAAGGATAATAAACATGAACAAAATTACATTACTTGGTTATTGCACTACTATCATGTTAAAGCTATTTTCTTATTTTCAGCGGCTCTTTTCTTTTGTCTTCAACGGCCAAAAGCTTTCTTGTCTGAAGTGTATAACCCTCTTAAGACACCAAAGTGTTGCTTATGCTGCCTGCTCAGCTGCGATTTTCTTCTTCTGTTATGGACCCCAAAGCACTCTAACTCCATTATCCGAGAGTCCTCCTTGATTGTAGCTTTGAATGTAAATCGATCTGAACAAAACAAAAAGTCATGTTTTGCTGAAAGATAAGATTTTAAAACCTGAAAATATTGCAAGAGAAGTGCAGAGTTTTGTAGGTCCACAATTTCTACAATAGGCAAAACTGAATAATTTATTTATATAATGATAGAAAAGAACAAAAATAATATTTTGTGAACAAGAAACGGATTGTATGGAGGCGAGACACTCTTTCCTTAATTTTTTAATTGCCCGTAGTGTGACTTTTTTACGCAATTAGAATCCTAGGATACAACCGCACTTCGACTATTCCAGCACTTTTTGCGACTTTACTCTTAGTTGCAGAATAGTCGTTAAACAAGGTTTTACGACTAAATAAAGACTAGCTGGTAGTTGTAAATATTTAGTCGGTATAATGCATAGTCGTAAAAATAATCGGCGGTATACGACTACTTTTTTGACTAACAAAGGTAATCATAAAATAGACGCGTTGTCGCAATATATAGGGACTAATTTGAAAATATTTGGCGACAATTGTGAGACTACAGACATAGTGCAGATACAGTCGGAGAAATGTAGTCACCAAATAGTCGTTAACCTAGGTTACCAATGGCCGACTATTTTGTGACTGTATAATATAATCACAATGGAGTAGCAAAAAATGGCGACTAATTGGCGACTTGGTAATGACTAGGTCAACGACTAATCAGATTCAGAAGCAATCACGCTTAAAAAGCAGAAACAAACTAGATGGTTTAACACACACCCTAACGTCCTATCTTACATGTAGTTGTATGCATCATATCATGGAGGGTTTCGTGATTGGGAGATTCAAAGAAGAGTTTGAGACGGTCGATATGGTTTCTTCCAAAGTTAGCGATGGAAATGAGGGCCTCTAATAAGAGATTCAAAGATGAGATATCAATTTGATATGGTTGGGCATAGAAGAGGATTTAGATAGAGATTAGAGAGATGATTCGAAGGAGATTTAGGAAAAAAGGGAAGAACAAAATAAAATCGGGGTTTGTCGTAACTGAGTTTCTAGACACAATCGAAAATTATTAGGTTTAGACGATTAAATGAAATTTTTGGGCTATAAGATTGGGTTTTGGTTTCCCAGATTAATTTGGCAATTGTTTTGAGTTTTTACCCACTTGTAGGCGTAACTTAATCAAATTTGAGGTTTCAAGGTGTTTTTCTTCAAAAGAAAACCTCAAATGTACAGATTTATAGTTTTGCATTAAAGTCCTTACTATTAATAATAAAGTGAAGTTTTGAGGATTTGAGAGGGTTGGTTGGAATGGCAAAAACCTCAAAATTTGAAAATTTATGAGCTGGTTGGAGATGCTCTAAGGTTTCTTTTGCAGTGGGCAAAACCTCAAATTTGAGGTTTCTTTTGGAGAACATACATAAAACATGACATTTTGGTTAATGTCCCCATATATGTTTCATACCGAAAAAGCAATTGCATGGTGGTAAAGAAAGGCAAATATGTGTGTTGTTTTGATGTTTAACGTTACTATATATACAACAACTAAAATCTGTAAGATATATCTCATAAAGGATTATCCTAGGATATTCTCTAACTACCGTAACAAGAGAATATACATATCCTACACAATCTATTATATTGAGTATATAACAAAAGAAAAACATAAAGAAAATCAAACATAGCATTTCCGAATGATCTTAATCAAACATATATAACGAGATGAAGTGGTTGGTGTGAAATATTATTATCGGTTTAATGATCGTACGAAAAGTTAAATTTTGATTTTGTGAATTTTTCTACATACCTAATTTATTTATTGCATATATATATATATATATATATATATATATATATATATATATATATATATATATGTACTTATCATGTTAAGGAAATTTAATAATATCGGTTGAGAGGAACATTGAATATTCTTCTTGTTTTTGATTTAATGTGTCAACAATAAGCATAAACCTACAAAATGAAACACAAAACAAGATTGAGGGTGGCTGCAGCATAAATATCATGGCGAAACTGAGGAACTCTACAAAACCTTCATGAGAACAAAAGACAAAACCAGTATACGGTTAAAGGGCTCAGAGGCTACAACAGAATAAAAGACAAAATAGTATACAGTTCAAGAGCTTACAGGTTACAACATAACAAAAGACAAACCATTGTACGATTTGCATGATATTTAACCATGATATTTAACCATGATTAGTCTTGATTTTCTTGGGGTCTCAAAGTGAACACTCCACGTAATAGTACGTCTCTCTCTCTCTCTCTCTCTCTCTCTCTCTCTCTCTCTCTCTATCTATCTATATCTCTCTCTCTCTCTCTCTCTATTTTGATGCGGCGTTCGAGGTAACTTATTAAAACCTTCATTTCTTGTAACCGTATTTAATTTAAGTTCATTGTTTGGTGAGAGGAAGTTTTTTCGTGTAATAATCATCCCTCTCACTGACTTTTCTCCCACTTTCATTTGCTCTGAAACATAACCAAAACACCATTGTCCATTACAAGTACATATCAGAAACACAACCTAACAGAGACGAAACCGCTTGGCTATATATCTTGAAGTTACATCTTAGCCGACCAGAGAGTAAGTGAAAAACACACAGTTTTCGACATGCAAGACTACACTGATTCTGACTATAGCTTGATGTTTTTACTTATGCAGGGAAGAAAGATAGAAATGGCCAGTTATCCAGGACAAGTAAATGACTTCTCTGGAGTCAAAAATCATTAAGGCAAGTGGATTGAGATCTCTGGAGTTAGGGTGGTCCAAGCGGATGCATGTTTATGTCCAACAGTCTCGCCACCGACTTGAAGCTACTTAAGACATTGGGATCAAACTTATTGAACCTTTGGACACCAAGCACTACATGGAATTTTTTTAGTTTCCTCTAAATCTGTGACATCAATTTCAATAGAGACGTTCATATAGGTAAAAACTATCGAAAGATTTTCATCTTTTCTTACCGTGAAACTCTAAATTACCAAAATATGCACACATATCTTGTGTAAACACCATGGACGTAGTCTCGATCATCTGCTCCCTTGAAGTTGATTCCCTAAACCCTGCAAGAGAAAGATAGTGTTCCACCATAGAGACGCCATTTAAGTTTTTTCGGTAATATATAGTAGTTAACACCATAAAAAGAATCACATTAGGGTAGTTCTCATTAATATTTTATTCATAATAAGAAAAATTGATTAACGTATGTGGCATTCGATAATATAATAATTAAGGCCATGACAAGAATCATATTAGGATAGTTCTCATTAACTTTTTTTATTTATAACAGGAACAATAAGTTAAAGTGTGTGGCTTATGGCAAATACGCTTATGACTTCTGAGATGGATTTGAAAAGACTAAGCCTCCAGATGTGATTGTGGTGCTCAAGATGTAGAAGAGCTATTGGATTGGAAGTAACTGTTTTTAATAATTTTTATTAGTTTAAATAAAATAATTTAGAATAGTTCGATAAAGTACTTATTTTATATATGTGAGCCTGATGAGAAATGGGTTGAGATTGTCGAAGGCTTATCGCACTACATGTTTAATCAGAGAATTCATAAGGTTCAAAATATCACGTTCGAGTTAGAGTCCCATGACCCTGATGTTGCCGGAAACATGGTTGTTGTCCCTATCTAAATCTCATGTTTTATTTAATGTATGTTACTTAAGAACCTTACTTTCTATTATTCTTTCAGTTTTTTTAATAGTTTTTGACCCATCTAAATAATAGTTTATAAACCAATATAAATTATATAACTGAGTATATTAACCATATATATTTTAAAGTATTTCTATTTAATAACAGTAATATATAATCATCTTTTAGTAAGATAGTGATTAATATTAACATATATTGTAGATATCATTTTTCTACAAAAAAAATGTTTCTAATATATGATTAGAAGAATACCATATCTAATATGATTAGAACAAAATAAAAAATTTAATTTGTTATTGATTTTGTAATTCTATCAAAATCTTATGTTATTGGGATATGGCTACTCTACATTTTTACAAATTACAATTTTGGTCGGAATTTACTCATTATACTTTAAAAACATATATACTCACACAAACTTTCAAAATACCTTGTATATACATGAGAATAAAACACAATTTCATCATTTCATTTAAAAATAAAATATCAATCTTATAAGACCCTCAAAACGAAAAAAATTATTGCGCCTCAGCCAAATATTTTGGTAATTAATCATATTCTGAAATACCCTAATCATCCTAGTTATAAAATCAGACAGTCTCCTCTTTTCGTCGTCGTGTTATTCATCAACTGCGACAAGGAATCTGTCTGAGGTATTTATTTTCATTTTATACCTTATTTCTATCTATAAGTTTTCAGTAGTTAGATTCGAATTGTCGGTGGATTTACTATTGAGTGCATGTATGTGTTATCAGCTCTAGCTGATTCCATGGTCATTTTATGAAGTTTCCTTTATTTTTAATATATGTTCTGATTTTTGGATGATTCATGTTTGTAGATTAACTTCACACTACTAAAGACGTCACAAATGGGAAACCCTCATTTCTTCAAGTCTCTCCTTCCTGAATTCTTTTCTGGTGTGGTATGTAATACTAGTGATTCCTCTCTCTTTCTCTCTACATATAATGCTTACTTCTTCTTAGTTGTTTTTATTGGCGTTGCAGAATATCCCTATAAAGTTCTACAGAAACCACATAGATGGAAAAACTAATCTCACAACTGGTGAGCCCACTTTAGATGCGTGTAACCTAAAAATTTCTGTGAAACGTGTTGGTGACAGAATAACTAAAGTCTGGAAAGTGTTAGCCGAGGGACACGATTTCCGAGTCGGATACGTTTTAATATTCGAGTACTTTGAAGATTTAAATTTCCATGTACATGCATTTCGACCCAGTTGCTTGAACTCCAACGGAAAATCAGCAGGAGGATATGAGTAAGTTATCATATACTGTATTCCAAGACTTTTTTTTTTTCTTTTGATGTTGGTACTATCTAATGTTTGTATGTTTTGTTGCAGGAATTGAAGAGAATTTTGTAACACTAATTGTCACAATAGAAAGTATCAAGAGTAGCAGAATTGTAATAAACTTTATTTCGTTTATGGTTTCTGAATTTTTAGAAATTGTCTTTGGTTAGTAATGGTTTCTTATTTTTTTGTATTGTATAACACCATATTTTGTTTGTGCAATTTCTTCCCCAGTCGTTCTACAAGGCCAATGAATTAGAAATGGCTGCAGGCAAGACCATATTTATGGTGAATGAGGATGAAGTGAAATGGTTCTGTCAAACTAGGGATGATTGTTGAAAGTAGGATGCGGCGATTGCGTTTAACTTGTGTCTTGAGAGAATTCATCAAGGCTAACAACACTCTTGTGTTAAAGCTACTTTGGAAAAACGTCACAACTTCAGTCTTCAAGCTCTGCTCAAATAAACCTTGAGTTTCTTTTGCTACTTAGTCTAATACTATGCCTTTTTGTAAAACATGAATGTTTGAAATGAAATAAAAATGTTGGCGGCTTCTGAAAGGTGTAATGTTGGGTTTGGAGGGTCTAATTGATGTAATATAGAAGATCATTAGAGTTTTGCAATTGAGAAGACGATAAATTACACTGACAAATATAATAACAATACTAAGGTTCTTCATCTTTATCATCATCCTCATCATCAGAAGAGGATCATCTTCGGGTTCCGCATCTCTGACCTCGTAATCTAGATGTATTGGGTTTCCTCCTCATACCAAATTATCGATAACTAGATCTTCGATTCTAGTCATCATCGCATGATCATCATTTTATTGTTGCAAAATAATCGGTTTCATGTTACCATGCTCCTGAAATATTTCACCTCGGGTTGACTTGAACAACATTTAGCCACAACAGCTTTGGTTTCTTCGTGTATGGATAAGGGATATAACAAACTTGATCCACTTGTGAGGCTGTGCAATATGTATGTACCGAATGAAGTTAGATATACATGCATAGAACTAAAGGCAATAAGATTTGTAAGGAACATACATACCTAGAACAAATGGTTCGTCTTTATTGTATTTTCTTGATGAAAAATGGTTTACAATGCGATCATCACTCCTCCGAGTGACTCTACCGAGAATAGGGCCGTGCCAGTTATACTTAAAAAGTGTGATTCTGAAATATAATATTCCCTCATATTCGAGCAATATGATATCAGTTAAGATCCCGTGAAAATCAGCCTCATCAGCAAAATTCTCTCCTTTAACACGTAAACCATAGTTACATGTCTTCCGTCCCTCGCCGTGATTCTTTGTATGAAACAAATATCCTCTTGTAAAATAGATGGGCCAAGTTTTAGTCTTACTCACGGGTCCATGCAGTATCTTTTATACCCAAAAGAGGAAAAGGATATGTGTCTTTCCAACAAGTAACATGTATATATAAAAGAAAATATAAAATATATAGAAATGCAGATAAATTCATATAAATATATAATATGTATATACGTACGACTGAATTTTACACATACATAATCTTTCACCTAGATAGGATATTTTTTTGGGTCTTTTCGCAGAGACTTCTTTTTCGGAGAGTTCTAGATATTTGTAGAAATATAATCTTCGAACATGCTCTGGACCAAAACTTATATGAAAAATCATATATAGTGGATTATATTAAAACATAAGATATGACAAGCAAAATTATATATATCTCTCAAGTGGATAAAAATATTCATAGTATCGCAGAACATACACATGTGAGCATTTATAGTCTTCTTCTAAAAGCAAGATTTCTTACATTCTCCCACTTGGACGGCCTACTTGAGTAAATATATTAGGTACAGGGAGATGATATACAACGAGTTCACCTTCAGTGAATCTGGTTAACATGACTAAATTAATTAGTTGCAAAAATTATAATTAATTAATAGTTACTATTGTCGGATTATATGTGTGTTCATGGTTCAATTAACAGATTGCAACCTAGCACATATAACTCAGATCTAGGTTCTTGCAGAACGAATCACAAAACCAAACCTGATCATTACCTTTCAGATTGCAGCGGATTGATGGATGGTAATGATGAGATCAGCTAGAACAGATCAGATGCCTGTTCCTCCTTCAGTATCCACACTCTTACAAGCCGGGATGGTTGCTAGACCAAAGCAATGGATTGATCAGAGAGAGAAGAGAGACGGCTCAGGTTTTAGGTCGCAGACTGTTCAAGTCGAAATTATAAGATGACTCATATAAATATCGACTCTGTCATAAACCTAAACCGATGTCTCGGTTTCGCAACTGTGTCGACCGACACATACACTTGTGTCGATCGACACAAGTCATTTGTCTCGATATGGGCCCAAGTGATTAAACTATCGGCCCAACTCTCTGCACAAATACAGTAAATGCCTTGCATCTTACTGTATTCATTCCATGTTAACTTTCCCGTTAGCTATGGTGTGTGACCCTTTGGGATCATACAATACTGGTAATAAGTCCTAAACTTATAGATCAAGAGCGGACTCTAGCAAGTCATCATGATCACCCAGTATTTATGACTTATGTCTGATCTCGACATTTATCATACTTTCTAGAGATAGTACGGTAGATTTCAGGACATTCCCAACAATCTCCCATTTGTACTGGAATCCTACAAAGGACATTCCCAACAATCTTCCGATTGTACTGGAATCCTACATTCCCTAGTCCTTTTGTCTTAATATCTCGATCTGGCATAAGGCAAGATGCGTGTCATCCTTATATAGCCAGACCATGTTTATCGGACCAGATTTGATACTGACAATGCAAACGACTTGGGCAAGTTCGTTTGGGAATGGCCATTCTCTTACCAGCTATCAAATCTCCGATTGGCCTAGAGATATTACCTCCGTTAAACGGCAGGGACAAATCCCATCTTGTTCCATCACTATGAACTACATACTTCATAATACACCCAACCAAGGTCCTTATAGCTCCCAGTTACGAAACAGCGTTAGACAATGATCAAAGCGCATTACTCCATGTGCAGCCACATGCCTGCGAACTCAGGTCTAAGGACTATACTCTATAGTCGTATATGAGAACCTCTCATGACACAGATATTAATATCTTGTAGAGTTCTCATCAGCGGGCCATGTCCGGTCATATGCTCCCCTACATATACCTATGTGTCGACTTTGATGCCGCGCATCTATGACCCCTCGAAACTTGGTCATAAGTCTCAACACAATCTAGTCTCAAGTGGTTGTTGGTGTTCCAATTTCAACAACCATCGACTATGGACACTATGATTTATGTCATTTCGTTAAATATGGGGTTTCAGGATCAAGTCTACTCATGTACTTCGATGGCCCATATATAATGACATGAATCATTTTGGAACGATTATTTATATCACAGTTAAAATAATCCAGAAATCATTAGATTTCATAAACATAAAATATTATGTTTACATGAACCTTTCAAAACAACTAAGTAAAGCCCTTTACAAACTCCCACTGAAATTAAGACTACATCTTAATTTCACTCATCCTACAGCTACAGTCCGCGACTCGTGCTTAGGCATAAGGAGTGGCTTCGTTAATAGATTAGCAACGTTCTCATTCGATGAAACTTGCTTATCTACTTAACACCTCTGTCATTTATCTCAAGGAATAGGTTATACCTATCCTCAAGGTGTTTGGACCTCTGATGTGCAGTTAGCCTCATCTATGCTGTGAATCACATCAAGTTCAGTGATGAACTCTTCTATCCAAACAACCTCTTTCGCCGCTTCTCAAGCTGCGAAATGTTCAGCTTAAGTCATGGAGTCAGCAACAGTGCCTTGCACCGCCAGTTAGACACAAGATATAGCCGGACTGTGACCAGGAATTATCTTTGTCTATTGGAAACTTGCCTTTCAGACTCTATCGACTTGTAGCACCTCACTTTCTCCGTAAATCAAGAACTTATCCTAAGTATTCCTCAAATACTTCAGAATATTCTTTACGGCAATCCAGTGATTCTTTGCTGGATTTGACTGGTCTTTACTTGTCTTGCTTAGCATTAAAGCAACATCAAAACAAGTATGTATCATGGCATACATGATAGATCCAATTGCCGTCGCATATGGAATCCTATCCATGCATTCAAGCTCAGCAGATATCGCAGGACACTGTATCTTGCTTAATGAATTGCCATGTGACATTGGCATAAAACCCTTCTTGGATTGCTGATTACGTGTAGGACTTTGTCAATTTAAGAATCCTGACTTTGTCCTACCAGCTCTTTTGGATCTCTATCTTTAGATCCAAAATCCAAGAACTACGTGGCTTTACCCATGTCAACCATAAAACCAACTCCCAAGCCAGTCCTTTACCGACTGCAACATTGGAACGTTATTTCCGAGAATCAGTATGTCATCGACATACACTATGAGAAATGCAACATCGCTCCCACTTATCTATTAGTAAACGCACAGTTCCACTTCGTTCCTGTTCAAGTCAAAACCTTGACTACTTCAACAGAACGAAGATTCCAACTCCGATATGTTTGCTTCCATCCATGAATGGATCGATGAAGCTAACTTACACACAGTGTAATTTTTCGGAGTCCGGGCTCACTTTCGCTTCTGTGAATTTCGCAGGTTCGTCACTTTCAATGATCATCAGATCATGGCAATTAATCACGAGAAATCACTCTCGGATTAGTGACGGATTCATTCAGATCTGCGAACTTCAGGCTATACAGGTGTAGATTCTACAGAAATCTGTAAATCCATCCGCTGCTCTCCCTCAACAAGTTGAGCAGTCTCCTGTATTTCTCGAATTTCTTCGAGTTATACTTTTACTCCCACTGTTCTTCTTGGAAAGCAATTTTCCTTTTAGAAAACAGAATTCCGAACAACCTAACTTCGTTTTCGGAATGGACGTAAAAAGTAACAAGCCTTGGTTTCCCTAGGACAACCAGCGAAGTAGCACAACTACAAATACTCAGTAAAGACGAATTTGGATCATTTCCAGTCCACATTTATGTGGTGTCTTTCAACTGATATTGGTGGAACTATTTCAGCGTAAACTTAGATATTTCTAGAGCGTTATTCTTAAAGAATATCATGGAAGATTCGTGTGACTCGTCTTTAATCATTTCTAATAAGATCTGATTCTTTCTCACAGAAACACCTCAAGGTTTTCAAGAGAAATGAGCTGTGAAACGACTTCACACTCATTCAGATGATCACACCATCAATGACTTAAGTATTCTCACTCGTGATCTAATCCAGAGTCTCAATA
Organism: Orychophragmus violaceus; assembly: GCA_030180135.1. Taxonomy (NCBI): domain Eukaryota; kingdom Viridiplantae; phylum Streptophyta; class Magnoliopsida; order Brassicales; family Brassicaceae; genus Orychophragmus; species Orychophragmus violaceus. The sequence continues at coordinate 33,889,362 of CM058240.1, forward strand.
CTTTTGTCATTCAGATTCTATACCTAATTCTGGAACTCTTTCGACCATTTCAAAGAATTCCAACTCGTGTCTCATCAAATGAACACAGTCATACTCACTGAAGTAATCAGTAAAGATAATGAAGTACAGGAAATTTTCTCTGGCATTACTGCTCATCAGGCCACATACATGAGTACGTTCGAGGTCCAATAAGCCTTTGGGCCTTTCTCTAGCTCGGCTAAGATGGGCCCTTTGTCTTTTGGTCCAGTAAGCAGAATTCAAGTCTCATAAGATATCCAATCAAATGAGCCCAAAAGTCCATAACTATGGGGTTTCTGAATCCGACTTACTCTATGTGACCAAAACATTTACGCCAAGAAAAATCAGGTTTAATTCATCAGATTTAAACCAATTCGGTATTTATGTTACATTTAGGCACTCTTTGGTTTAAGATATAAAACCCATTCCTTGAATAGGGTGCTACAATTAACATTTCATTAAGATCAAAAGAACAAAACTTGTCTTTATCAAAATGAAAAACATTCAAATTCTTCACAAGAAAATGAAAAACAACTCTGCTTAAAGCAGGTACATTGTAGCAATTACTTAATACAAAATCAAGCCTCAAAGGCATCTACAAGTGAAAATCCTACGGCTGAGGCAGCATCAATAGCTTCTTCCAGACACGCAGTTCCACTTGCCCTTCCTTCAACGTTTTACTGTTGCTCAGGCTCTGAATATTATAACAAATATCAGTGCCACAACCAGTATTCAATACCTATAAGGTATAACTTGAAGTAATAACATGAATACCTGAGGAAGTAGTCTCATACATCGACTTCAACTCCTCATAATCTTCCATGAATTTAATGCAATCTCTCTTCCAATGCCTAGTCTCTTTACAGTAGCAGCACTTATCAACGTAAGAGGTATCTGACTCGGGCTCAGAAGACACGCGCTTGCCATGATTCAAAATCTGGACAACTTTGTCTTCACCCTTGTCAGCATTAGGTTTAGTAAACCTACCCTTCTCATTCATGAGATTGTACAGGGTACTCTTCACGTTTGGCTCAACTGTCTTGAGCATATCATGCAGTTCAGTCAACGTCTTCGTTAAGCCTTTCTTGATATAGTTCCTTACGAACTTATCATAGCTTGACGGCAGTGACTGCAGAATGATCTCAGTTGCCAATTCTTGGCTAACTGGATAATCCAGTTTCCTCAGGTTATCAATGTAACCCATCATTTTACTGACATGAGGACTTACTGGATGATCATTTGGTAGCTTGCAGCTAGTGAGAGATTTAACCAACTGGTATCTCTCCACCCTTATCTGCTCCTGAAATTTCAATTTCAGGCTGCTGATCATCTCTATTGGCGACTCCATGTTCTCATATTGCTGCAGCAAATCTGAGTCCATGGTAGCCAATATCAGATCACGCACATCTACCGCATCATTATAATGCTTATTCCAAGCATTATATACTGCATGAGAGGCATTGGACCCGATCCTCACGGGGAGAGCTCTTTCAAGGACATAGTCCTTTCTCTCCTGCCTGAGGACTAGCCTCAGGTTCCGCGACCAAGTCAAGAAATTTGATCCGTTCAGTTTGTCCATCTCAAGGACAGACCGGATCGAGAAAGTGTTTTGATTGTTTGTGCTAGTCATAACTGAAATTTAGAGATAAATAGAGTTTTAGTTATTCAGTTCATAAAAGAGTAATCTTAATTACTTATAAGAAAACTCGCATTGCATTCAAAATTTCTTTGTTCAACCTCATAAGAATGCAATGATTCCGAGACCCATGTTCAGCTAAATCCAAAGTGGGCCACTGGCCGTCACCCAGAATTAGCTTCACTTGGTAAGCATACACACAGCTAGTTATAACCATATAACTCTCGGTTGTGGATTGGGCCCAAGGCCCAATACACCAGATGTCTCAAGGCCCGGGACTCCCGATGGCCCAGTCAAGGAAACCAATCTCTTACAGCCAAATAATCACTAAAGTCTGGGACTCCCAATGAAATTAGTGACTATATACTACTTTACTTACGCAAAAACAGACACCTCACACTGTAAGCCATATCTGTAATTGAATAAGTGTTAAGTAGCTGACAAGATTGGGCAAGACATCCAAGCTTGATATTGGTTTTGAGGATTTTAGGTTTTCTTTCCAAAAATAGAAGATTACTATTTTGGGAAACTTACTTATTTTAGAAACTTTCTAAATTTAGAAACATGCTAAAAATAGAAATTTCTAATTTAATATTTTATTAAAGTTTTCGGTTGGGTCACAAATTATAGGCCCAATTCCTGGCCCAAGACCACAGAATTCCAATTGGCCCAATAATTTGACATAACCGAGTCGGTTCATTAATTCTGGTCCGAGACCAAATTAACTACTAAATCCAACTGGTTATTGACTAAACCAGACCAGCTCTAAATTATTTGGTCCAACCAAATCAAACTTAGACCAGCATTCGGTTTAGGTTAAAATTCAATTTTGAATTTAAATCCGGTTTAACCAGAAATTAAATAATACCAATTGCATTAAATAATTTCCAGCAAACCGCGATTTGGGTTAACCGCTTGAACCATACATTAATTAAATAATTAATTGATTCATACAAAGTAATCCTTATTCCAATAATTGAATTTAAAAAAAAAAAAAAAATTCTCAATCATAACAACCTTATGAATCGATTGATTCTCAATCATAACACGATTTTTTTTTTTTTGACTATTCCTGATCGTAACATGGCTTGTGCAAGAAGACAAAAACGAAAAAAAAAACGATTTGTCTCTATTCCAATTCAACTCATAATCAATTCTCACGATCATGAACAAAGTTAAAATCAAAGTCAACAATCGATTTGACATTCAGATAAGGACAAAAAAACGATTTGATTATGGATTCCAATTCGAAATTCCATTAATTCGCTCACGTTTACATTAATTCAACAAGCCTTATGATAATTAAGTGAAGTCAAAATCGATTCAAACAAGAATCCAAGTTTATTAAAATCGATTATGATCACAATAATCAATTAACAAGCGATTCTCAATTAGGGTTTTACAAGTTCTAATCAAATTTCTTAAGCCAAACTTGATTCTTAACATTAAAACAACCTAAATATGATCCAAACAGCAAAAACCTAACGACCTGGGCTCTGATACCACTGTCGGATTATATGTGTGTTCATGGTTCAATTAACAGATTGCAACCTAGCACATATAACTCAGATCTAGGTTCTTGCAGAACGAATCACAAAACCAAACCTGATCATTACCTTTCAGATTGCAGCGGATTGATGGATGGTAATGATGAGATCAGCTAGAACAGATCAGATGCCTGTTCCTCCTTCAGTATCCACACTCTTACAAGCCGGGATGGTTGCTAGACCAAAGCAATGGATTGATCAGAGAGAGAAGAGAGACGGCTCAGGTTTTAGGTCGCAGACTGTTCAAGTCGAAATTATAAGACGACTCATATAAATATCGACTCTGTCATAAACCTAAACCGATGTCTCGGTTTCGCAACTGTGTCGACCGACACATACACTTGTGTCGATCGACACAAGTCATTTGTCTCGATATGGGCCCAAGTGATTAAACTATCGGCCCAACTCTCTGCACAAATACAGTAAATGCCTTGCATCTTACCGTATTCATTCCATGTTAACTTTCCCGTTAGCTATGGTGTGTGACCCTTTGGGATCATACAATACTGGTAATAAGTCCTAAACTTATAGATCAAGAGCGGACTCTAGCAAGTCATCATGATCACCCAGTATTTATGACTTATGTCTGATCTCGACATTTATCATACTTTCTAGAGATAGTACGGTAGATTTCAGGACATTCCCAACAACTATGTGTGCCTGACAAATGGCAAAGTGACCATGTGATAATTATTGCGTTTACCTGGATTTCATTTTTATATTCACATCAAAGTAGTGCTCTGAGAAATAAGTTACCTCATCATTGATATATGCTTCAAGAATCGATCATGCCACATATCTTTTATTCTTTTCTTTCCCTTTCAACTTTTGAAAAACCTTTCAAAACGGTTCATCCACATATATATATAGGGCCTCCTAATTCAGCTTCACATGAAAGATGTATCGGCAAGTGCTCCATCACGTCAAAAATTGATGGTGAAAAGATCTTTTCCAAAACACATATGATTAAAACTATGTTTTCTTTTAGAATTTGGACGCGACTTTTAGTAAGGTTCTCGAGCATAAGTCATGGAAAAAACCTCCAACCCCTACAATATATATTGAAACCGTCATTGGTAAATAGAAAATACTATACTCATATTTACTTATCAAATATTCGTATTACCATAAGTACAATTAATTAGCACCTGAAAACACAAGGTGGTTGTTCTAGTCTAAGAGTTCGGCAAAGATAAATGGAAGTAGCCGCTCCATAAAACCATGGAAGTCATGACACTTCATACCTGAAAACTTATATTCTCCATATCAACACAACTAGCTAAGTCGGCCGCATAACCATCTGGGAATTTGTTGGGAATCTCCTGAAATCTATTTGTACTTACTCTGAGAGAAAGTCGTGTTGTCGAGATGAGACAATCATATGACACTAGGTAGTCATAACGCTTTGCTAGAAGCCACTTATGATCAATGAGTTGAGAACTCATTGCTAGTGTTATATGATCCTACAGGGTCACACACCTAAGCAAACTGGACATTGCATGAGAGGATGATCATTAATGTAATGATCGGGTGAATGCATATTTGATATGCATTCAATATCGACATTTCTGGGCGATGTCGATCGACACACTAAGAGTGTCGGTCGACATAGATTGGCCGTGTCGATCGACACATAGCGTGTGTCGGTCGACACGACTCGCGGATTGACGGATTAAATTGGTTTAATCATTAGTTAATCCCGGGGCGGTTTAAGTCGACATATATAAGATATATGGTCGACCTAAACTCGTTTCTAACCTAATTCACAGCCACCAGAAACTAGAGAGAAACCTCTTGAGAGATCTGATCTCTATAGGCACTAGCATCCCTTCTGTTCAGCTTGTGTGCGTGTTGATACCAATAGAGGCGCAGCATTTGAGGCGCTCTAGATCTCGATTATCTGCAAATAACTTCCGCTGCTAATCACCAGGTAATCTCCAGATCTGATAGATTCAATTACATGAACCTGTAGATCCTAGGCTCGGAATTCAGACTAGGATTGCCTAATTGGATTAGGAATCTGCTAGAAATTCCTTCAGTGGTATCAGAGCTTTAGGGTTCCATTGAATCTGTGGCATGTTGATTAGATTAGTTGAATCTGGATCTCTGTATAGATGATACAAGCATGCTGAAATTCATTTTTTGATTAAAACTAGTTTAGGGTTTTAATTTGAAAATCGATTAGGGTTTATCGCCCTGTGTCGATCGACACCAAGCGGGTATCGGTCGACACAGAAGGATAACCCGAATAAAACTTTTCGCCTAGTGTCGATCGACACAAGAGTTATATCGGTCGACACAAACCTCGCGAGATTGATGAACCGGTTCAATTGGATTGGACCGGTTATCGAGCTTGGTTAAATGGTTTGAATTGCGATTGGTTTGATTAGGTTGGTATCGACCGATGCTAGTGTAGCATCGGTCGACACCGACCGGTATTCGAAACCGGATCAATTGGATTGATCGGTTATCGCGGATTGCTTTTGGTTATTCTGTATCGATCGACACTATAGTAGTGTCGGTCGACATCAGATTCGATGATTGGGTTTTGGAGCCTGCAATCACAGAACCAAAGCATGATAAATCAATTAATTATAAGAATTAAAACATAGTAAAACTGAACGTTTTAAATGGTTCCGTTCCTCAACCAAATATCAAGTGATACTTGATTTCTTTCCAATCTTGTAAACTGTCAAGACCCATTTAGTTGTGTGATAGACTTGCAGTGCAAGATGTCCACAATTTCATGAGTAAGGCAGAGGTAATCGTGTTGATGGACTTGCAGTGCAAGACATCAACAATTACGTGACTGAAGAGATTGGTTTACTTGATTGGGCCATCAAAATCGTTTTGGGCTCAGAGACATCAGGTGGATTGGACATAAGATGTCGATCCACAACCAAGAGTTATATTGGATATAACTAGCAAGGTTGTTGCTTACCTAAATAGCTAAAGTTGAGTGATAGCCAGTGGCTCACTTGAATTTAGTAAAATATGGATCTTGGATCATTATATTCATCTGAGGAAGCATTGATTGAATATAATGCGAGTTTTCTTAAAAGTTAAGATTTCTCATTTCTTGAACATCATAACTAAACCTTTTCTTTTCTATGTTCTCAGCTATGACTACTACTCATAATAATTCTTTCTCCCTGCGATCCGTCCTTGAGAAGGACAAGTTAAATGGATCGAATTTTCTCGAATGGTATCGGAACTTGAGAATTGTTCTCAAGCAGGAGAAGCGGGACTATGTCCTTGAAAATGTTCTCCCTGAAAAACCGAGAGCCAATGCTCCACATGCAGAAAGGAATGCTTGGGATAAGCATTCTAATGATGTGGTCGATGTGAATTGTCTCATGTTGGCTACCATGAACTCGGATTTGCAGAAGCAATACGAGAACGTGGAGTCGCCCGTGGAGATGATCACTAGCCTGAAAAGTATGTTTCAGGAGCAAGCACGAACTGAGAGATACCAGACGGTTAAATCTCTCATTGAATGCAAGCTACCAAAGGACAGTCCAGTCAGTCCTCATGTCATTAAGATGATGGGTTATATTGATAACCTGGGGAAGCTGGATTGTCCCATTAGCCAAGAGTTGGCTACTGACATCATTCTGCAGTCACTGCCGTAAAGTTATGATCAGTTTGTTATGAACTATAACATGAATAACCTGACAAAGACATTGACTGAGCTGCATGGAATGCTCAAGACAGCTGAGCCAAATATCAAGAAGGGCACTCCTAATGTACTTATGGTACAAGGGGGTAAGAAGTTTAAGAAACTTGGCAAAGGTAAGGGAAAGGGCAAGGCAGTCCCGGTTGAGAACCAGGACACGCCGGCGCCAGCCCCAAAGCCCAAGCCGGGCCCATCTGAGACTGATAAGTGCCATTACTGTAAAGAGCCTGGGCATTGGAAGAGAAATTGCAATAAATTCTTGGAAGAGAAGAAGAAGAAGAAGAAGACTTTCGAGACTTCATCTTCAGGTATTTATGTTATAGAAGTAAATGTTACTACTTCTGGTTCTACTTCTTGGGTATTGGATATCGGCTGTGGTGCTCATATTTGTACAAATATGCAGGGCCTAAGCAACAGTAGGAAGTTGGAAAGGGGACAAGTGGACCTGCGCGTGGGGAATGGAGCAAGAGTTGCTGCATTAGCCGTAGGAACATATAACTTGTCTTTACCTTCTGGTTTGGTTTTAAAGCTTAATAATTGCTACTATGTACCTGCTATAAGCAGAAATATTATTTCCATTCCTGTTTTGGATGTGGAAGGATATCAGTTTTCAATTAAGAATAAATGTTGTTCTTTTGATTACAATGATATATTTTATGGTAGCAGCCCATTAGAGAATGGGCTTTATGTTTTAAACCAAACTACACCAATCTATAACATTAACACCAAGAGATTCAAATCAAATGACACGAATCAGACTTTTCTTTGGCATTGTCGTTTGGGCCACATAAACGAGAAACGGATTCAAAAGCTCCATAGTGATGGGCTTTTGGGCTCATTTGATTATGAATCATGTGAGAAATGTGAGTCTTGTTTACTAGGCAAAATGGCAAAGGCGCCTTTCAACAAATCAAATGAAAGGGCCAGTGACCTATTGGGCCTTATACATACAGATGTATGCGGCCCAATGAGCACAAGTGCCAGAGGAAATTTTCGATACTTCATTACCTTCACTGATGATTTCAGCAGGTATGGCTATGTCTATTTAATGAGACACAAGTCGGAATCTTTTGAAAAGTTCAAAGAGTTCCAAAATGAAGTACAGAATCAACTTGGTAAAAGTATTAAGGCTCTTCGATCAGATCGTGGAGGAGAATACTTAAGTCAAGAATTCAGTGATCATTTGAGAGATTGTGGAATTGTTTCACAACTCACTCCTCCTGGAACACCACAATGGAATGGGGTGTCCGAGAGGAGAAATCGAACTCTATTAGATATGGTTCGATCAATGATGAGTCTCTCAACTCTTCCATTATCCTTTTGGGGATACGCTCTAGAAACGTCTGCGTTTACACTTAATAGGGTTCCGTCAAAATCAGTTGCAAAGACACCACATGAGATGTGGACTGGAAATGTTCCAAGTGTGTCTTTCCTGAAGATTTGGGGTTGTGAAGCTTATGTAAAGCGATTGATTACAGATAAGCTCGAACCCAAATCTGATAAATGCTACTTCGTTGGTTATCCTAAGGAAACCAAGGCATACTACTTTTACAACCAATCCGAGAACAAAGTGTTTGTTGCTCGGAACTGCGTTTTTCTTGAGAGAGAATTTCTTTCCAAGAGAAACAGTGGGAGTAAAGTACAAATCGAAGAAGTTCGAGAACCGCAGGAAAATGTTCAACCCATAGAGGAAGAGCAACAGTTGGATCTACAAAGAGTTGTAGACCCAACGCCTGTGGAGCCTGAAATTCGCCGATCCGAAAGGATCCGTCACGAACCCGAGAGATATGGATTTCTCGTAACCAATTGTCATGATTTATTGATCATTGACAGTGACGAGCCCGCGAATTACGAAGAAGCGATGATGAGCCCTGACTCCGAAAAGTGGCTGAAAGCCGCTGAATCCGAAATGGGATCCATGTCACAGAACCAAGTATGGACTTTGGTTGATTTACCCGATGGTGCAAGACCCATTGAGTGTAAATGGATTTTCAAGAAGAAAATTGATGTGGATGGAAATATTCAGATATATAAAGCAAGGCTAGTGGCAAAAGGTTTCAAACAAATTCATGGTATTGACTATGAAGAAACCTATTCACCTGTCGCCATGCTTAAATCCATTCGGATTCTCCTAGCAACAGCTGCTCATTATGATTATGAGATCTGGCAAATGGACGTGAAAACAGCTTTCCTTAATGGGATTCTGGAAGAGGATGTGTACATGACACAACCCGAAGGTTTCATCGATCCAAATGCAGCTAGGAAAGTATGCAAACTTCATCGATCCATTTATGGATTGAAGCAAGCATCTCGGAGTTGGAATCTTCGTTTTGATGAAGCAGTCAAAGAGTTTGATTTCATCAGAAGCGAAGAAGAATCATGTGTTTACAAGAAGACTAGTGGGAGCGCAGTTGCATTTCTCGTGTTGTATGTAGATGACATACTTCTTCTCGGAAATGACGTTCCGTTGTTGCAGTCTGTTAAGACTTGGCTCGGAAGTTGTTTTTCAATGAAAGACATGGGAGAAGCCGCGTATATTCTTGGAATAAGAATCTATAGAGATAGATCAAACAAGTTGATTGGACTGTGTCAAGACACTTATATCGATAAGGTCTTACACAGGTTCAGAATGCAAGATTCCAAGAAGGGCTTCATACCAATGTCTTATGGCATAAGTCTCAGCAAGAAGCAGTGTCCTGAGACACCTGCTGAGCGAGATCGCATGAGTCGGATTCCCTATGCCTCGGCGTTGGGATCCATCATGTATGCCATGCTCTGTACTCGTCCAGATGTTGCTTGTGTTTTAAGCATGACGAGTAAATACCAATCGGATCCAGGTGAAAGTCACTGAACAGCAGTCAAGAATATTCAGAAGTATTTGAGAAATACTAAGGATAAATTCTTGGTGTATGGAGGAAGTGATGAGCTGGTAGTAAGTGGTTACACAGACGCAAGTTTTCAGACAGACCAAGATGATTTCCGATCGCAATCTGGTTACATCTTCTGCCTGAATGGCGGTGCAGTAAGCTGGAAGAGTTCCAAGCAGGACACTGTAGCAGATTCCACAACTGAAGCTGAGTACCTCGCTGCTTCTGAAGCGGCAAAGGAGGCTGTTTGGATCAAGAAGTTCATCACTGAACTTGGTGTGATTCCTAGCATTTCTGAGCCAGTGGCTCTGTATTGTGACAACAATGGAGCCATTGCGCAAGCAAAGGAACCTAGATCACACCAGAAATCCAAACACATAGAAAGGCGATATCACCTTATCCGTGATATTGTGAATAGAGGAGATGTGAAGATCAGCAGAGTCCCGACGGATGAGAATGTTGCTGATCCACTGACCAAGCCTCTCCCAAGGCCTAAGCATGAGTTTCATACAACTGCTGTAGGCATTAGATATCTTAAGATATGATCTTGATTTCAGTGGGAGTTGTATTTGTTTTAGTTATGACATGATGTTCACAAAGACATAATAGTTATGTTATTTTAATGAAATTGTTTCAGCATTATTTAATTGTGTTAATTAAATATATATATATATATATAATGTCCCAAAGTAATTTATGACATTTTTATAGGCCATCAAGTATGTGACTTGATCATGAAACCCTATAAGCAATAAATGACATAAATTAGAATAGTCCCTGGTCGAGGTTGTTAACGTGGGACATTAACAACCACGTGAGACTAGTATGTGAGGTGACTGATGACCATGTTTCATGGAGTCATTAATAAGTGTATTAAAGTCAATCACATAGATATGTGTTAGAGAACACATGATCGGACTTGACCCGTTAATGAGAACTCTACAAGATGTTATATGAGTGTCATAAGAGTTTCTCATTACGACTAAAGAGTAAAGTCCTTAGACCTGAGTTCATCATGTCCTCTCTTATATGGATTGGTTCGTCTTGACTTTGTCAAACGTCAGCCGTAACTGGTGATCATAAAGACACTGATTAGGCGTATCATGAAGTATAAAAGAGACATGGATGGAACAAGATGGAATTTGTACCTCCTATATAACAGGAGTTAAATATCTCTGGGCCTATCGAAGATTTGATACTGGAAATGCGTGGCCGCGCTCAAACGAACTGATTGTCAGTTGTTTGTCTTTCATCAGTATAAATCGGGATTCGATAAACGTGATCTAGCTTAATAAGGATGACACAGTTCTTGCCTTATGCTAGATTGAGATATGGATACGAAGGGATTAAAAGGAATAGACGATTCCAGTACAAGTGGGAGATTGTTGGGAATGTCCTGAAATCTATTTGTACTTACTCTGAGAGAAAGTCGTGTTGTCGAGATGAGACAATCATATGACACTAGGTAGTCATAACGCTTTGCTAGAAGCCACTTATGATCAATGAGTTGAGAACTCATTGCTAGTGTTATATGATCCTACAGGGTCACACACCTAAGCAAACTGGACATTGCATGAGAGGATGATCATTAATGTAATGATCGGGTGAATGCATATTTGATATGCATTCAATATCGACATTTCTGGGCGATGTCGATCGACACACTAAGAGTGTCGGTCGACATAGATTGGCCGTGTCGATCGACACATAGCGTGTGTCGGTCGACACGACTCGCGGATTGACGGATTAAATTGGTTTAATCATTAGTTAATCCCGGGGCGGTTTAAGTCGACATATATAAGATATATGGTCGACCTAAACTCGTTTCTAACCTAATTCACAGCCACCAGAAACTAGAGAGAAACCTCTTGAGAGATCTGATCTCTATAGGCACTAGCATCCCTTCTGTTCAGCTTGTGTGCGTGTGGATACCAGTAGAGGCGCAGCATTTGAGGCGCTCTAGATCTCGATTATCTGCAAATAACTTCCGCTGCTAATCACCAGGTAATCTCCAGATCTGATAGATTCAATTACATGAACCTGTAGATCCTAGGCTCGGAATTCAGACTAGGATTGCCTAATTGGATTAGGAATCTGCTAGAAATTCCTTCAGAATTCAACTGCATGTTTCACACATTCCAGTAAACTTGTTATGGCATCGTTTGTTAATCTAAATGCGGGGAAGGAGTTTTACCCTCACTATCAATATGTAAGTGTGACCGAGAACATAATCGTTCTATATCATATATTTACATGATGGTGTCTTTGGATTTACCCTTTACACTCATAAGAGTATTCATGACGTTGTCCAAAAATTCTTCTCTACATGCATCAAATCAAGATTATGACGAAGATTGAGGTCCCTCCAGTATGGAAGCTCCCTGAATATGCTTTTCTTGTGCCAGTTATGCCACTTCCCATAGCCACGCTCCTTCTTTCATGACCACTTCCACCGCAATCCTTTGTTTTCATTGTATTTACACCTTGCAACCGCTCGCAATAAACTTGCTCACCAGTCAAAGACTAAGGTGGATGCACTTTTGAGGCGTCTTTTCCCTTCTGGAACTCTTTTTTTATTCTTCCTCAGTGGATCACCATGTGGAAGAAATCTTCAGTGACAATCAAACCAACATGTCTTCCTTCCGTTAGGGAGTTTGTTTCTTCCATTTAAATTAGACAAGACAATTTACCATTGATCGTCCATCCTGAAAAGATCCCATACACCGGGAAGTCGCTTATCGTTCATAGCAGCACTGCTTTTAGACTTAATTTTCATTCAACAACTCATTGTATGCATCGACTCCAGAAGACCACAATTCTTTTAACTCGTCATTAAGAGGTCGGAGGAAGATATCAAGACTAGGCCGCAGATGATTTGGTCCATGGTTTAGAATGTAAGAAATAAGTATTGTGTATTAATGGACATATTAGGGTGTAATTATATGGAGTCAAAATCACGGGCCACAATGAATGATTACGAGACATGCCAAATGGATTGAACCCATCTGTACATTATCCAAGATAAATGGGCAAACATAGGATGTTGAGCTTGAAAAGATTTTCACCCTGCCGCATCTGACGGATGCCACATATCTCCTTCCTTTGCTTGGTGCTCGGCATGCATCTCATTGCCGCTGCAGTCTTCTCGCTTTCATACATTCTTTTCAGTCTTTCAACAATTGGTAGATACCACATACGACTGTAAGGTACACTCGTTATACGTTGTCTCTCGTTTGGTTTCCTTCTTGGTGCCTCACAAAACCGACACTTATCTTCCTTTCCGTCTTCTTTCCAGAAGATTATACAATTGTTCATGAAAACATCAATTGTATAATTGGGGAGGCCTATATTGTGCATCAATTTCTTTATCTTGTAATGTGAACATGTTTCCTGGTTCCCTTCTGGTAATTACTAAGTCAACATTTCACATATCAAATCCACTAACTCGTATTATGATATGCCTTATATTGCAAGACCCAAGTAGCCAAGGATAACTGGGAGTGACCTTCACGACAACCATCATATAATGGATTTTTGGCTCTTTGTAAAAGGTCATAAATTTTTTTTTGAATGATTATATACATGTTCTTCAATATTACTCACATTATCAAGAAATGCATCATTCACCATATCCACATATCTATCTTCTACTACATTACGAACATCATGCGTATAAACATAAATCGTTCTTATATCCAAACCGATTTCTTCTCCATGCTTATACCAAACATAATAATCAGGCGTAAATCGTCTACTATACAGATGACTCCAAATTTCTTTTTTGAAGGTTACCGGCTTTTTGTTCTTGCAAACAATACAAGGGCAGTGAAACTTGCCGCTATTGCTCTGCGCTAAAGGTTGGTATTTTGCAAATCCCATGAATTGTTCCACTACCTTTTTGAAGGCTGTCGAGAAATTATATGTGGTTCCATCGAACCTCATATACATCCACTCCCGATGGTAGCTATAATTGTAAATTTCCGCCATGTGGCTAAGTTTCCAAATTCTTTGTGTTTTTACAAGTGAAAAAGAAGATAGGGCTGAATTTTGATTGTATTAACATAATTGGCAAACTACCATGTGTGGTCATAAATGCATGTCGCATGAAAACGGTACAACTACCACAAACATGTAATATATGACTGATATCCGACTACTTGCGACGCGCCAATAGAGTCGCGAATCAGTCGCTATCATTGAGACTAATTTGAGACTTCTAAGAGATTCTACATATTGGTCCCAAAGTAGTCACAAATTTAGCGACTAATGTTTCCAAACTCGACAATAGTCTTTAATCTATCGTGCATCAGCGACTAAATTGGCGACAACCATTTTTGGTCGTAAAGTAGCGATTAATAGACAACCATATATCCGTCTTCGCAAACCAGTTGCAATCTTATCTCTAAATAGTCTCAAAATGTTACGACTACAATTATAGTCGCAAGTTGCAGTCGCAAAAACGTTGTTTTCTTGTAGTGTTAGAATAGAAGCTAATGAACCTAGAAATCCATGTTGTACTCTCATAAAGAAGAACAAAGGAACGTGAAAATAAGTTGAGAATAAGTCTCAATAAAATACAACCTAGGAAAATTTGTAAAATCACCGTGACATATGGAGAATTGTAGGACTGCTACAATATATATATCAAAAACTTTTATAAGCAATTATAAAAAATAAATAAAGAAACAATAATTAACGGAAAATAATTAAGAACGAAACTTTGAAAATAATTTTCAAAAATAAATAGTGAAGGTGAGACTTTATATCTTTTCTGTTAATTATTGTTTCTTTATCAATCATTTATAACTGCTTATAAAAGTTTTTTTATCGCATTTTTCATATATATATCGTAGAGGTCCTACAATCTTAATTCAATAAATCCGCTTCTAGCCTATCGCTACAATCTGATTGAGAATTTCAGTTTTATAAATGATTTATAAAAAACTTATAAGGTTATATAAACATGTTTATAATAACAATTTGTTTTTTAAATGTTACAAGGGTTAAAGGGAAAAAGGTTAATAAAATTATATATTTTTAATAAACATGTTTATAAAGGTATTTTCTATTAATAGGTTTATAAACGCCGTCCTTTATAAAGATTCATAATTTGTTTTTTAAACATATAAAACCTGATTTGTAACGTTTTAGTTTTATAAACGTTATCAGATTGGCCTTCACTTATAAAAGTGTTTTCCGCGAATCGTTTTCGAAATGATACAACGGTTTTTTGAACGCCATGTAGCGATTTTGAAAAACACAGTTTCAATACTGATCTCCGGATCTAAAATAACGTCTATGAACGCCTTTAGGTAATTTTCGTAAACGTTTATAACGATTTCTAGGAATACCATATGGTGATATCCATAGGAACTCTAAGAAAATTCTAGGAAACTCTTTAGCGATTTTCCTAGACTGCATAATGAACTTTTTTGTTTAATTCAAATATGTTTATGTGATTTAAAACTAGAATTGAAAAATGAAATAAAATTGTGAATTTCATAATGATAATACAAAATATTCTTGTATCCCTTTTTATACAATTCAAAGATGAAGCTTTGAATAATAAAAATAAAAATAATTAATGAGTCAAGGTTGATAAGAATAAAATGCATTTCTTAGAAACTGGCAATATTCTTCAAAAAATTATCCTTATTCATTTATATTGAATGGAGTTAGAGAGAAAAAGTTATCTACTCTTAATACAATAATGATTATAAATATGCATGATTTTAAATTACCTCAGAAAATGTGGAGGGACGTGTTGCTTACCACATAAAGTCATTGACACGACATCATATGAACTTTGAGATGGTAAATTACATTAATACAAATACCTAAAAGTGTTGGGGGTGCATAGCAGAAGTTTGTGCATATACTAAGTTGTCACACGAGTAATCTAGTTTGTAAACACTATAAATCTATAACTAGAGTATTGGGTTATATGCGATACATATAAGGTTATGAGCTACATTCGAACAATTGATCACAGTTGGATTAATCTTAATAGATTATATTCACTCGAATGATAACCTAGGATCCATTTATTAAAGGTGTATCACAAAATCAAATTGTAAATCATCGTAATGAATGGGTTTAAAGCATAAGACTTAATAGGAAGTTTGGGGATAACCATACCTAAAGGATTGGAGATCCCAAGAAATAGGTTCAAGGGAAAACTAAGTCAAACTGAATCTACCAAAAAACACTGTGACACTATTGTCTCTACCCAATTCACATAATGATAAACAGTGCTACCTGTAAGGTCTAGAAGATCAACATTTTATTTTAATGATTGAGTCCATAGCTTTGATATACACATGGAGTATTACGTGATACTTCTCAAAACAAAGTTAGTGAAAATCACCTAGTGAGTGTGAAGATTAGACTATATTCTCTAAGTTCACTCATGATACCATACATGTTTACGGCCAAAATGAATAAGACATAGAACCTAGTTCTATGAGAAAATGAAGTTGTATTATACCTATTTTCTCGGCTTACATCAAATTTCGATAGTTATTAACAATGGCTGGTTCAAGGCTGAAAAATACTACCAACTCATCATGCAATGTTTTTTCGCTTGTACTCTCAAAAGTATTTTTTATCGAGTCTTGTCTAGGACGTCAATTCTGTCAAGTTTATCAAGTTTATTGAGTCGTACAGGGTCAAGAGTAATTTCTATTCATGTGGGAGATTTTTGGAACCCCATTTAGACAATGGCATTGGCCAATGTTGTGGTAGATTTTTTGAGCAATTTAGTTTTCGTAATCACCAGATTCATTTGTCAAAAACATAATTAGTTTGAATAAGAAATGTCGGTTGAAAGTCACTGACTTAGAAATTTTTTGAAGCCTAGTAATTTAGCTGTTTTGAAAAACAAAACTAGCAAATACCCAGCATTGAAAACAAAAGGTGAAAATCCTTTTGTTTATATATGGAAAAGTATTATATGGTTTAAAAACTTTTTGAATATACTATGATTAAAATGATGAGAAGATATGCCCAACTAAATGCGTGCGCACGTCAAACTAAGTCAAACCTAACCGAATTTAAAATCGGATTGGGGTACAGAAATTGGGCTAGATTTGATATTTGGTAAATAAATTGTTAAGGTAATACCATAATATTTTTTAGGCTAAATTCATACTAAATTGATAATTAATTTTAATTATTAAATAATTAAAATTAATAATTTAAATATCTTTTTATCGATAACAAAGAAACGTTTTTAGTTGACTCTTGTCATAATTGTGATTCAACATAAATTATAGAATCAAAATGGTAATAAAGGATTGAATAGCGGATTGAGCGGTGCGGATTAAGCGGATTGACTGGTGCGGTATGATTTAAGTGCGGTTTTATAGATAAAACGCATATTGCGGAACATGAACGGTTTAAAAAAAAATCGGTGCGTCGTAAAGTCTGAATGGTGACAAAAATAACATGTAGTGCGTATCATATTTGATTATTATTTTAGAATTTTTAAGATTATAACCAAGTTTATTTTTCTTTGTAGAAATTTATTTTAATTAATGATATTAATTTACACAATTTAAAAAAATATTTTTAATAAAAAAATAAAACTAAGAACCGCACCTTAGACACATCTATTTTGATGTGCATGTGTTTATATGGCGTATCTGTAAAATGCCTAGGTCCCATTGCATTTATTAATTTTTTAATCATCAATTTTATACACTAAATGAACTGTTGTTAGTGCTGAATGGTAACAACTATAATATGCGTTTTGTTGTTACGGAATTTCGATTTAGTCCAAAAATCGGGTTACGATAAGAGAAGTCCGAACTACGAGGTGTGAAATAAACTTAAGTGAGGTCGAAACTGTTTTTTATTAATCTTAAGGCCGTGGCCGAACAATGAACAAGATGGTAAGAGGTGTGAGTCCGTCGAATTATGTGCTCCCTATATATTGCTTGAGCTCGGAGCTTTATAAGAGTAGCTCGGGCCCTTCGCAAGTTACAATCTCTCTAAAATGAAGAGTGAAGGGTCCTATTTATAGCGCTGGGAAGCTGACTTCCTGTTGGGCTGTTGACTCCTTAACGGGCTTGTCTTCTAGGGCCGAGATTATTTTTCAAAGTAGCAAGATTTCCAATGGGCTTATGGATGGGTGCTAAACCCATATCCAACAATTAGCCCCCCCCCCCCCAGTTGGTCGATCTACAGTTTGATCGAGATCAGCAAAAATTTCGAGTAATTAAGTCAGGAGGAAATCTTGTTAGGTCGTTTTGCTTCGATCGTCGATACTTTGAACCGTCAGATTTTTTCCCGGTTTCTAAAAAAGTGTAGGGACGCGAACCGCTCCAGTACAATTTTTCGTGTTTGTAAAAACCATCCCCTCTTTTTGCGAGGCTTCACTCTTTCAATTCTCATCAGTTTTCTGAGGTAATCGCTTTTTGCTTTGTATTTCTTTTCTCTAGTTGTTGGGCTTTTGTTGCTTTATCTTTGGATTCGTTAGCATTCAAGTAGATTCTAGTTGCCATTCTTCTACTAGTAGTGGCGATTTTGATTTCTACGAGTCCTCCGGGGAAAGTCCTGTTGAATCTAGGCCGATCGAGGGAGACAAATGATTCTTCAGGTCTCGGGCTGGGCGAAGACCTCGTCGATCTCGCGGTGGTTCCGTCACGATTGATTCTTCTAATTGTCAACCATTTGCCGAGGTATGGGAGCGGAATCCTAGTGATGGCGATGAGACTGGCCGTCAAGGAGATAGTGTTAGGGTTCCTCACTCGGGAGGTCATTCAAAATTTAGTACGACTGCTCCTGGTAATTGCTCTCGGGGGACTTCCTCGAAGGGAGAAAAAAGGAGATCGAAGGAAGTGGTGGAGGGGGAAAGTGTAGCTGAAGTGAAGACTAATGTTCCTAGAGCAATTCGTCCGTCCGTCTGTGAACAGCCTATCCTGGATGACATCCGTCAAAGGTGTTCCCATGTTTCCGGTCCCGAGCTTTGATTGCCAACCTTGTGCGAGCGACCCTGGGATGCTCCTCCTGGCTGGGTTTGTCTGTACGCGTGTTGGTTTACTGAATGTCACTTTCTCTTTCCCCTTCCAAGAATTCTGATTGAGTATTGCGAGGCCAGAGAGATGGCCCTTTCTCAGCTTTGCCATGCTGCCATTCGTAATGTCTTGGGCATTGTGATTATGGCAGCTGATAGTGGGTTCGCGGTGTCCAATCATTTTTCGAGGAGCTGATGTCTATTTCGATTAATCAAGGGACGTCCGTGACCTTTTACGTGCGGTTCAGGCCTGGTCGTCGTTTGAAGGTTGTGTCGTTCAGATTTTTTGGCGCTGGATTCTTCTCTGGATCCGGAGAGTGAGTCATCGTCTCCTCGGTTGTTTAGGAAGAGGCGTATCATGTCTTGTGGTGTTAACGAGGTGTCTTTGGCTGCGGTAAGCTCTCCGGTGATCGTCCTTGATGATAGCCTGTCTGCTGTCCAAGATAGGGAACCTATGGATGAGGGAGAGGAAGCCGCTCGAAAGGAGGAGGCTGATTGAGGTCAGGATGCGGTCTCCGGGCGGGATGTCGCGAACCGAGACGTTATGCCTTCTGAAGCTTCTTGTGACGTGTGTCATCGGCGGCGTCAAAAGGCGTAGATCGGACTCTGAGGGCGAGGTCAAGCGTTCTGAAGGTTTGCCTCCTGCTCCTTTTTCTGCTCGTGATGATGACCCGGACGGTGTCGATCCGACTTTGGGGAACTCTGTTTGGTCATTTCTTAATAAAGGAATGGTCCCCTTGGTGAGCGAAAAGTTGTCATGTGCCAATCTTATTCAGAAGATTGCGATTGGTTCTCCCAAGAAGCTGGTTTCTGTTTCGGAGATGCACGAGCCTCATCTTTAGGAAGAGCTAAGCCATCACCTTGTCATTTGTATGCGTTCTACTCTCTCGTGTATAATTTGGGTGGGAGAACGGGTATGTGGGCTGATTATTATTTGTTGTTCAGTTCGTTGCTATTCTGAACCAGATCATGGATTCGTATGAGTCGGAGAGAAGGCAAGCCAAGATGACAGAGGGCGTCCTCCGGGAGCAAGTCGACGCACTGCGACGCTCTACTCGTGAGATAAAAGCAGGTCCGTAAGTAGCTTAATGAGGCAAAGGGGGTTTTCGCTGCTCTGTCTTTGGAGAAGCAAAAGGCTTTGGATCTCGAGAAGCAGTTAATTGATCTTGAGGGCGAGAAAAGTGATCTTCTTTGCAAGGCCAATCGCAAGGCTGGTTCTCTCAGGTCAGAGATTGATTGCCTGGTATATCAACGCAACGAGCTCCAGGCTTCCTTTGATGAGCGCCTTCGTTATGAGAGAGAGGTGTTACAAAAAAGGCTTTTGATTGTTTGGATAAGTTAAGGTTGGAGAGAGAACAAGGAGATCGTTATTCTGCTAAACTCTTAGAGTTAAACCAGGTGGTTGGCATCCTTGGTGCGTATCGGCTACTTGTGGAGAGTGGCGTGCGTGTCCCCCCTGCGCTGATCGCTCAGCTTGAGAAGGATAAACCTCTCTTGGAGCGGAACGTCAACGAGCTGCGACCCGATGTCATGGATCCCGACGTTCTTTGTATGTCGCCACTGAAGGGTTCGTCGAGTGGCGCTGCTGCCCCTGAAAGATCGGTGGAGGGAGGAGGGGGGTTGAATGTGGCATCCTTGCCTGTGGAAGGCGTAGCCGCTCCTCGTATGTCCGGCCTCCCGACATAGTTTCCTTGTTGAAATAATTAGCTTGTGTTTTTTTTTTGGTCTTGTGACTGCTTTATGGATAGTGTTCCTGTTCGCGGATATTATATGCATTTTTTGTTGGACCCCCACTCCCCCCCCCTTTTTTTTGAGGTGTTCGGTGCCTGGCTTCTGCTCGTCAGTGTGGCCTTGTATTTCCGTCTGCAATCACACAAAAATATCTTGATGTATTTTGGGGGATGTGCCCTTTTCATTTTCGAGGCTTGGTCCACACATCATTACTGCTTCTTAAGAGCTGTTTTACGTGTTTATGCGAAAGTGGACAACCGTTTTCGCATTGAAGGTTGCGTTGGTAACCGTCGCATTGCTTTGAATGCGTCGATTTGGTAACCGTTGCCTTTATTGGTTATAAATATTCCGCAGTGGATCGTGGTAGCAAGTTTGCTCTGCCGATGGGTTTCTTGTTTTTCTTTGTTGTTGGCCGTCGCCGTTCTCTGGAGTTTCTATGTTTGTCGTTGTCGAGCGGGCTCGTATTTTTTTCTGCGAAATTGGGGCTTGTCGATGTATGGAAATATAACATTAGCCGCCCTTGTTTGTCGCCTTTACGAACTTAAGGGCGACGCACATCGCTTCCGTTCGGGTGGATCTGATGCGTCACTGATTTTAGTAACGTGCCGGGGGCTGTCCAATTTTGAACTTGTCGCTTTTGACGTAGCCGTGTTGTCTGTTCGTTGGGCGCTTGTGCCCTTCCCCTCTCCCTTTTTTTTATTTTGCTTTGGTGTTGGTGTTTTGCCTTGACGTTTTTTTGTGTTTGCAGGGCGCCGGGCGGGGTGTCGGACTGGCTCTTCTTCCTCCATGTAAGGGGATGATTCCTTTGGAGGGGGCCGTCGGCATCAGAGTGTCCAGGGGAACCATGGGGTCCAACTTCGAGATCGGTCGTCCTTTTTTGGTGTGCTGAGGTCAACTTTTCCGGTTTTTCTTACCCCATGACGATCCTCCTCGGCTCGCTTCTTCGTTGTTCACTGCTGGGCTTCTGCCTTTCGAGGGTAGCCATGCCGGGAACAGACGTCGAAATCGTCTTTCATGAAATGAGCTCGGCTCCTTGTTGGATGAAATCTTGCTCAGCACACGAGCTCTGGTTTGCGCAAAATCGTGTTTCAAGAAATTATATTTCCCTTTGTTGTTGTTTGTTTGTTTTCATTTATTTTTTTTGTACGTTTCCTTGTACTTTTGACAAGAATGGAATAAAACAGAAGAAAGATTTGTGCTTGATTTGTGATCGTCTCCCCCCCATTTTTTAGTGGATGCGAGTCGTTTATCGGCTTTGGGCGAGATCAAATTTTATGTGCGAGTAAGTACCCGGATTATCCTGTTTTTTATTTTGTTGGATTGAAACAATGCTCGCCCATTTATGTACATATTTTTATGAGTGCGAGCTTTGGCTCGGCTTATCTCGTCATCTGTTTAGTTATCTAGGTGTGAGTACGTGCTCGGCTTATCATGTGGAATCCTTGAACATAGTTATGCGAAGGAGGTTTGGCTTACAAAACCTTTTCTAGGGACTCGTGCGGGTCTGGCCCCGGCTTGAGGTCGCTAAAATCGACGATGTGATGCAATGTCATTGTGCATGGGATACATGTTTATTTGATCGATTATTTGGCCAAAATGTCTATGGTTAAATGTTAGGGAGTGTGGATATATAAAAAGGAAAGGACTTTTTTGAATTAAAATGTGAAGGTGGATGCCCCCTGTATAAGTTGCCTACTTACTCTCCGAGGAGAGATCAAGCTGAGAGTAGTTCTTTCTTTTACAAACTTTGAGCCGCAGCTCGATTACTTGTATTTATATATTTTTGGGCAGAGCTTTAGAGTTTACTTGGTGACTGTGATGCTTGCTGGGACGATCTCTTGACAGAGAGAAGAGTCCTGCCCGATTTTTTCCGAATTCGAAGTGGTAGTCGTCTGCTCGGATATGAGGCATGATATATGTCTTCCTTGTGCTCCACTGTGAATCAGTATCTCGAGACTTTCTGGCTGCCTCGGAGCGTGAAGATTCCTCCTGGGGTCGGGAACTTTATGCATTGGTCATATGTTGAGGGTACTACTTTCATGGTGTGGATCCAGGAAGTTCCCAAGCTCAGGTTGTAGATTGTGGGTCAGTCAATGATGACGAATTTGACGACCTTAGTCATGCGTCCTACGTGTACCGGTAGCTTGATTGTCCCGATCGTGGTAGTCGTATCCCCGGCGAACCCGGTGAGAGGCTTTTCCGAACGTTTCATCATGTAGTCGCGCAGTTTCATCCTCTGTAGGGTTTCTTCGAATATGAGGTCGACCGAGCTTCCTGTATCAATCAGGATTTTGGTGACTTGGCAGTCGCCAATTTGGAGTTCAATGACGAGCGGGTCGTTATGCGGCTTATCAAGGCCTTTTTCGTCTTCTGAAGTGAAGGTGATCATAGTGCCTTGTTTCAGATCTTCGGGAATGTTCCTATTCCACTGCTGTCTTGTGTCAGCTTTCTGACTAAGCTGTTAATGACCGTACTGAATCGTTACAGGTGCGGAGTGCTCCCATGGTCACATTGATCCATTTTCTAGGTGTGGGCGTCTCCTCCTCATCGTCGTTGCGGGTTTTCTTTGGTGATTATGTGTCGATGTCTCGCCGCTCCCCTCGATGTTGGCCCGCTTGCCTTGCTTTTACTTCTGGGCGATCTTGAATCTTTCTCCCTTGTTTTTGGGTTGTCGCCTTGCCGCTCGATTTCCGGGGGGTGCTGTTGGAGCGTTTCGGTTTGTTATGTTTGTTACCCCTTTCT
The DNA here is from genome assembly GCA_030180135.1 of Orychophragmus violaceus. NCBI lineage: Eukaryota > Viridiplantae > Streptophyta > Magnoliopsida > Brassicales > Brassicaceae > Orychophragmus > Orychophragmus violaceus. Next base: position 33,912,595 of record CM058240.1, read on the forward strand.
GGTACTCGCCAAACAGGAGGCTCTCAAGATGTTGGCATTCCGCGGTGCTATGTCCTGAGCGCTTGTGGAAAGTGCAGAAGGCCTTTTCCTGATCGTCGGTTCGTACATACTTGTTCCACGGTCGTCTTTGTTGGTTACTTGGGTGGTTGCGCACCGATTTCTGGGCCACTAATTGGCTTGTTTGTTGCTCGCTGACGTAGCATGTTGTTGCTTTATTCCCCTTGTCGTCGAGGCAATAGGATGTCGGATCCTTTCCCTTCTTAGCTGGGCGAATTTCTTGGCCAGTAGGTCCTTCTCCTCCTCTATTTTGACGAATACGGCTGCTCGGTGAAGGGCGTCTTCAAGGGTTTGTGGTTTATTTATGGCCAGCTCTTCGCGGAATGGCGATTCATACCAAAGCCCGTTTCGAAGTGCAAGGAGCTCCTCGTTATCGGTTACCGTGTTTTTGAGACAATTACTTTGAACCTGTTGATATACGACCTGAGAGGTTCTTTTGGTCCCTGGCCCACGACCCAAAGGTCGGCGCTTGAGGCGCCCTCCTGGATGAACATGGAGTAATCACTACAAGAAAAATCAACATTCATAGCACATGATACAAGCTATGGTATGTAACAGATAGTGTTTCCACAAATGATCTGACAGCGGGAGCTAAAATAGAACCCCCTACCATAGCATTTCTTTCGTGCTATGTTATTATTGCAATTTAATAACGTTAATTTTAGCTTGCTATGTTTGATGCAATCTATTATAACATTATATGTGTGGTGCTATTATTATTTGCATCTATAATAGCTTTTCGTATTAAATTATTATTATTATTTTATATATATATTGTATTAATTGGATTTATATAACAAAATTTTATTTCAAATGATTTTATTATTGAACCAAAACATGTTTACAAAAAAATTATTAAGAAAACTATATAAGTTAACATAAAAATAAGTCTTTCTTCATTGCTTCTTCCTTTCTCCTCTCTTATTCTTCCATCTTCTGCAGGTAATCTCCATGTTGTTCTTTGCCATCATTTTAGTCTTGTATTTTGCAAACCAAAGTCATAATTTTAATGATTCACAAGCTACATCACTTGTGTTTGATTACAACTACAAATGGCGGAAGATCAAACCAACTTGCAATTCTTCAGCTACAAGACCAGTACAAACATTCCCAAAATTCACACAGAACTCGCAAATATGCCCCGCTCGGTTCACGGATATTGACACAGTTGAGCTCATCTGAGACTCCTCTTCCTCTGTTGCATCAACTATGTAATGCATTCCCACCTGTAAAACCAAAGACGAGCATTAATATGGATATTACCAGCTGCGTAAACTTTACCTAAGAAGATGTCGATGTGATTCAAGAGAATTAAGATAATGCTTACTTTAGTTAACGTGACTATGACTGGAAGTGTCAAACTGTTGATACTTTGTGGCTGATATCAATCTCTGGTTGCTCATCATCCGTCACTTCAGCTGAAACTTGGACTTTCGGTATATCGGTGTTGGTTAAATCAGCCTGTAGGAAGCAGAGTCAACAAGCGATCAAATCATGCTATTAACTTTGAGGAAAGATGACATTTTGGTTTCTTAAACTATCAATTTGCAACACATCGTTAAAGCTCTGAAACCAAACAAGACAAATAGATGGAGCTGATCTACAATCACTTAAAGGAAGACCCATTCTCACGAGAAATTACCTTAACGGCAGCACTTAAGGCATCCAATAGATTTCCATCCAAACTATTGACAAGCCCATCTATATAAAGGTCCCAGCAGACTTTTCCTTCTTTGATCAAAAGCGAAGATAAATTTATCCCAGCCCCTGTTACCAAAATTGAGTTGCTATACACATTACAAGAAGAAAGAGAAACAATGTGCAGGTTAAAAAAGAGACTGCATAAACATGATTGCAAACCTGCTCCGCTTTTGCCACCTAGAAGACACCTTTGAAGAGCCAAAGCAAGCTCAGAAGACAATTCATCACCAACTCTCCCCTGAGTAACAACAAGTCACAAAGTAAGAGATTTAAGACCATAAAGCTTAAGACTTTGAAGCCAAAGTTATGAAAATGATAACCAAAATCCCAGTTTAAAGAAAGCTATGATTCCAATTGAAAGATATAGACCACGAGAACCAGGGAAAAGGTGTGACAAAAGCTCACCCCGAATGTTGGTTATGCTGTTGGACTGCAATCAATGAAAACCGCAACCTTTCCTGAAGCGAACTTGGACTCCCAATCTCCGCCTGAAATCACACAAGATCATTGAGTTAATATTAAGCACTACTCATTCACAAACATTTAAACAATATAGACCACGAGAACCAGGGAACAGGTGTGACAAAAGCTCACCCCGAATGTTGGTTATGCTGTTGGACTGCAATCAATGAAAACCGCAACCTTTCCTGAAGCGAACTTGGACTCCCAATCTCCGCCTGCAATTACACAAGATCATTGAGTTAACATATTAGCACTACTCATTCACAAGCATTTAAACAATATCGATTGTGTCAAGCAAACAATTACGCACATTCCCAAATTCACACAGAACTCGCAAAGCCGTTGTTTTGAAGCTTACTACAATGTACTAAATGAGATCAGATTCATAAGTTATAGGCTATATATATATATGTATATCCTCTATATCCACAACATAAAGCATTCATTAGAATCTTAATAAATCTTATAGACTATAACCAGAAGACAGAGATTTGATTACACAACTCACCTTCTTCGATGAAAACAGACAATCCAAAGTAAGTACAGAACAACATCCCTCACTCGTATCTGCATCGAATATGGAATATGAAGCTCGTCACACAACCAATGGACCCCTATTTTATCTTCAACAATCGACTCAAACAATTTTGCAATGAAACTAGAGCAGCAACTCGATCTTCAAACATAGATCTAACATCAAGACATCCAACGACACTTTAAACCATCTTATAAAAACATAATGTAATGAAACAACTGATCATCGAACTTTATGAGAGCATTTCCGAAGAAGGGCAGTGATGATTTGGCGAATTGAATCATCAGATTCGAGAAGCAAAACCTTATGCACCACTTTCGGAAGATACTTCTCCCACCAGACAACTACCGATGACTTGCCTTTGTTCATCATCGTCTCTTCATACGTTTCCATGCTAGCGTCGCTACTTAAAACCACAATCTTCGCCATCGATAGTGTAATACCCTGTATCAAGAATTGGTCAACGGGCAGTCAAGAAGTCAACGAGGGGCATTTCTGTAATTTCCAAGAGTTAAGGGGTATTTTGGTAAAATTACCAAAATACGAGCCGGAACCTAAGACGGGCCAAATGTTATTCTTTTAAAATAAAGAAAACATTTAGAAGACCAAGAATGGTGAAAATGGACCGTAGATGAGTTTTTCGGATTATCGGGAAAGGAAACGATAAAACCGAAGAAACTTGTAAAATTCATAACCAGAGATACGAGTGTCCGTTTGAGGTGATTCAAATTTCTAAATTCATCTAAGATCAACTAGAATCTGAAAATGAGGCTTGGTGGATTTATAGAAGCATATAAAGAGCTTTTTTAAATATTAAACATAAAACCGGATAAACCAAAGCATCAGAAGGAATCGGGAATATGAGCTTCTACGGAGTGATTGGAGCAATATAATTGGTCATAAAACACTTATCAGTGACATGTGGTATTTACATGATGGCGCCACCTATCTCTTCTAGAAGGTTCATGAACTTTTGACTTGGAGAAGAAGTAACATAGAGAAGAATTGGGCTTGGACTTACAACAAAAACATCAAAGAATCAACAAAAAGGTTTTGGCCCAAATTGCATGAAAATACCTTCATCTAGAAGCCCATTCACGTGGCTACTAAGGAGGGAGTAAGAAGAGTTCATGGGTTTTAATCTTGATGGGTTTTTAGCCCATTAAGTAAAGAAAAAGAAACGAAAAAAAAGAGAGAAGAAGAGACTTGCTCACCAAGTCTTGGCTGATGGTGTGGCAGCAGTAGGAGAAAGGAGAGACAGGTGTAATGGTTTGGCAGCATTCAGGGGAAGGAAGAGACATGTGTCATGGACATGTGTCAAGAGGAGAAGGATCTCAAGTTGCTATATAAAGAAGCTTAAGTCACACATTTTACTCACACCAACAAGAAAAACAAGAAAGAAAGAAAGAAAGAGAGAGGGAGAGGAAGAGAGAAGAATGTGGGAGAGGAGAAGAAGAAGAATAAGAATGAGGAGGAGGAGAAGAAGGAGAAGAAGGAGGAGGAGAAGAAGAAGCCAGAGCAAGAGGAGAAGAAGAAGAAGAAGAAGAAGAAGAAGAAGAAGAAGAAGAAGAAGAAGAAGAAGAAGAAGAAGAAGAAGGAGGAGGAGAATAAGATCGGAGGAGAAGACCGGAGGATGAAAAAGAAGAGAGAGGAGAGGAAGAAGAAGAGAGATAGAGAGGCGTGAAGAAGAAGAAGAAGAAGAAAGAGAGAAGAACAAGAAGAGAGGGGATATGAAGCTTGAAGAGAGAGATAGAACCGGAAGAGAAAGAGAGAGAGAGAGAAAAGGAGGAGAGAGAATATGAGGATGGTCCGGAGGCTCGATCGGAATCATTAAGTTCAACGTTACGGTCAAGTGCGGGTCAAGGTCGGGTCAAAGCAACGGAGGTTCGGGGAAGGTTCAGGAGGTTCGGGTTAGCGTCGGGTTCGTGCCAGGTCTCGTTGTTCCGCTAGTCTGTCAATCCATTCGTCCGTCGTCATAATAACACTGTGAGTCTGCTAATTGTGTGTTGCATTTAGTTAAGATCATATAGATCCGTAATTGATAAACCATAGTTTAGATTGCATACCTGATTGATTGAATTTGTTAGAACGGCTAGGTTGATTTAATAACTCGATGGTTAGGGTAAGGGATGCGTGCTAGTTCGCTTATATCTGTAATCGTTGATAGTTCGTTGTTGCTTGATTGGGTGGTTCATTAATTGATTGATAGTTCGTTGATTGCTTGATTGGGTGATGCATACATATAGAACGGCATGCTAGGATGTATATGCATATATAAGTATTTAAGAACGTATATAAAGGAATCTATATACGGGAAATTATGAGTTGACTAAAATACGGTTAAGAGACATAACACACTTAGAATATAATAACGGGTGAGTTATTTAGTCGGGTTAAAGGTAGTGAATGGAAGTTGATGAATAATGAGATGTCGGGGAGTTAGTTTTCTTACTAACTCTAAACCGACAGATCAAGGACTTATTAAAAGATACTTAGGAAGGGATATGTAAGAGAAGTGGTGTGATTGATGGGCCCTCTACGGGATTAGTAATCCACTAATCCCAAAGTAGCGGATTGAATGAGTAAAGGTTAAGGATTGAATGAGTAAAGGTTAGGACATATTAAAGACTAATAAACCTAAATAACTGTTTGTGTGGTGTTTTTATTGTGTGGTTGTGTATCTACTTCGGTGTTGGGCCAAGTATACTGTTGATTGTGTGATTGTGTATCTACTTTGGTGTTGGGCCGAGTAGACTGTTGATTATTTGTATGATTGTGTATCTACTTCGGTGTTGGGCTAAGTAGAGTGTTGATTGCTTGATTGTGTATCTACTTCGGTGTTGGGCCGAGTTGAGTGTACTGGTAGATATTTACTCTGGTGCGGGACCGAGTAAGTTTGGGTGATGTGGAGGTTGGGGATAGAACTTTCAGGATGGATTGGGGATTAAGATAGCGTTTCTATTTGACCTTGTAGGTCTTGTGTGATAGAGTCCCAGTGAGTCTGAGTGTTTACATTGCTGTTATAGGACTCTATAAGGCGCGTAAGATCCCGCAAGTCTAGAGATGGCGTTCTGGTACTTCCTACCTGATAGGATCCTCGGGAGTTGAGAACCTGGTCAGTTCACGTACCTTCGGTAGCGTTTTTGGCAGGTGTTAACCTATGGAGTGACGTCTGTAGGTGTGTGGTCCGGAGAATATGGGGTCGCGTCCTAGGGCCGGACTGCATGGAAGCTCGGGTTGCCGGGGGTAACTGGAGTCACCGCATATCGATGGACAGAGAACAGTGTCCTAGTCGAGGACTACGTGTTTCGTCTAGGAGGCGTGGGAGGTTTTAGTTACCGTGAGGTAGCTAAGTGTTCCCGTGGAAGTTACCGAGTTCGCATAGTGGGCCCAGATGGTGTGGAGTTGTGTAGTGCCGCGATAGATAGATCGAGTCTAATCAAGAACATGTGCCGGAGTGTTCTCGATTCCCTTCGTTGATGATTGTGTTGTTATTTGAATGCTTGTGTGTTGTGGAGCTCATCACGTCTTGGTAGCACATAATCGGCTATTATACTTGATTGTTATTTTGGGTTTGGGCGGAATTATTAGATCATTAGCAGCCTTTAGTTGGGAGCCGTCTCACTGGGTAATCTTAGATTGCTCATTAGACTCTTTTGTGTTTTTCAGGTTTGGTGTAGCTCGGCGGACGCGTAGGACACTCGGAGTAGTCTCGGGTTGGCATTGGGTATTGGTTGTTAAGCATTTTGACTTTATTTTTGGTTGCGGATTTTGTTGGGTACCCGCTAAAGTTTTGTATTAGACCGGTTATTGTTATGAATAAGATTTATATTTTTAAAGTAATAAAAACGGAATAATTCCTTGACATACGGTTTAGTCCGAACCGAACACAACTCGTGGAAACGGTGAAAGTTGAAAAGCTTTGTATCGTGGAAACGAGGTAAACGGAGTCAAGGATGGTTTGGTTCGAGCCATTTACTCAAACCCGACTGTCTCTGGCTTTCGTATTGTGACAAACTCTTCTTGTATGACTGCTCGGGATCGGTCATGTTCTTGTTTGTTTGTTGGCTGGTCAGCTCGTTGGTCAGCGGAAAACGGGAAGGCGGCGTTACAGATAGAAGCTCAAAACATACAATTTACAAATAAAAACAGAACTCGGTAACAACAATAATGTCAAAAAAAACACAGCAAACGAAACAAAGGATTTTTAGGGATTTGAGATTTGGGGAATTTAGGGTTTTCAAAGAATTTTGACTAGCAGTGTCAGGGGGAATGAATGTGGGACCAGAATAAGAAGCAGAGAGGAGGAAAGCGGTGGAGGCCGGTGTAGAAACGGAGGAGGAGAGAGTTCTCCGGTGTAAAACAAAACCAGAGACGATAAAAGAGAGGAAGTGTTTTTTTTTTAACAATGAATGGGTTTTCTTAGAGAAGAAGAGAGGGGGGGGGGGGAATTTAGGGAAAATTTTCACCAAAACCAAAAAAATATCTAAGTGTTAGTGGTTTAGCGCTCAGTCGCGAATATTTAGGCTCCAAAAGTCATTTTTAGTTCCCGCTTAATAAAATTTCGCCTTAGCATTTTAAAATTTCTATAATAAAGTATCTCAATCGAGAATATCATCTTTCATAGCACTTGTGAAAACCGTGCTATCTGAATGTGTCAATGCCCCTTTTGTAGTGAATGCTTCAGAAAAGTGGTTGTCAACTGGTGGTAATTGTCGATTGAATGCGCCTCTAGTCGTGAGAACCAGTTGAGGGCGGCGCCGCTGAGGTTCTCGACGAATAGCTGGCAGAAACCAGCTTCGCGCTCCTCAGGCGAGAAATGAGCCCGCTCCATTGCAATGCTGAAAGCCGTCAGGTACTATCGGGGGGTCTGAGTTTCCTTCGTAGGTCGGCAATTTGATATTTTCGGGGTGCCTGATCGGCGTTCCTGTTATTCTGTCCGTGAATGGGGTGTTCTGCGTCTCTTTCAGGACCCGATCAATTTCAGGGGATGAGCTGGTGGCTTTATGAATTTTCGATTTCATGTAATCCAACTGAATCTTGATTGACTCGAGCTCGCTGTTTCTGCTGGCTTTGGCCTGACTTTGGATGAACCCGGTCGACGACGGACCCGCCGGGGGTATAAGTGGTCGCCTGCTTGATTCGGTATTCAGGGGTGGTGTTTCACCGAATAGGACCCTTTGGAACCACAAAGTAGGGTTACCGGTTGCTTGAGACGCTTGATTCCCGGTAGTTTGTTGGTCGTTAATCCGTTCCCTGCATGTGTTTTGATTGCTCGCGATTAGGTCAAAGCGGACATTGTTGTCCTAAGTCAGCTCGTCGATTTGCGTCATAAGATTCTTTATGAGGGAGGAGACGCCATGTTCTTGAGTATCCGAACGCGCTCCGTCTTGGTGGGTTTTGGTTACCCTAGCTTGGTTAGTTCGAGCATTGGTTGGTGAAATAAGTGAATGTGCCTCATTCGATGGGCTAGGTGAGGTCGAGCTTGGAGCAAGCAGGCTCGGAGTTTGCTCGGGAGATTTCAGATTGGAACTCGTTGAAAGGCCTCATGTCGTCTTGGCTTTTTCTGAGAGTGTAGAAAATTTTCGCGCTCTCCACAGCCGGCGGGAGGTGAAAAATAAACTTAAGTGAAGTCGAAACTATTATTTATTAATTTTAAGGCCGAAGCCGAGCAATGAACATTATTGTACGAGGTGGGAGTCCGTCGAATGATGTGCTCCCTAAATATTGCTTGAGCTCGGAGCTTTATAAGAATAGCTCGGGCCCTTCGCAAGTTACAATCTCTCTAAAATGAAGAGTGAAAGATCCTATTTATAGTGCTGGGAAGCTGACTTCCTGCTGAGGTGTTGACTCCTTAACAGGCTTGTCTTCTTCGGCCGCGATAATTTATCAAAATAACAGGTGCTGAATCCATATCCAATACTTTTTTGTTGTGCGTGTGTTACGCCTGAAACACTAATCAATGCAGCAAATGTGTTTTCATCATTAAGCCTTTTTCTAAAAGCTTATAAACCGTGCCCCATATCATAAAATGATAATACATTCATACGAGTAATTGTTGGGGTCAAAAACCGTTCGACGAAAACAATAGCCGAAAACAAGATCGGACAATCGGACACAGACAACTATCCGTTTTGGATAAACAAAGTTCTGTATGAGTGACAAGTTGTACGAAGTGTCGATTGTTGGGAATGTCCTGAAATCAATTTTACCTACTCTTGGTTTAGTCGTAACGTCGAGGTTCGGCAATCGTATAATATTAGACGGTTATAATGTTTTGCTAGAAACCGCTTATAATCTATAGATTGAGAATCGATTACTAATATTATATGATCCCACAGGGTCACACACTTAAGCAAATTAGATCAATATTGTTTTGGGCTCTAAGAATAATATGAATATATATATATATATATTTGTTATATATGAAGTAACATATTATTCATATACATATAAGATGTTAATGAATAATAATAATAATATATATATATTATATGACAACACACGCAAGCATGGAAGAATATACAATTAATAGTAATCGTATTATTCTTCATGATTGGGCTCAGCCCACTTAGCATGTGTTAACCGACTTAGTGTTATATATAAGATATAACCTAATGCAATGATTATAATTTATTCATGCGAGCCGCAAAATAAACCCCTAAAATACGAGAGAGACAAATAGTTTGTCAGATCTGAGATTTGATCTCGACGGCACTAGCATCCCGTTTCGATCCAGTTTGTGTACGTGTGGATATCGGTAGAGGCACGACATTTGGAGTGCTAAAGTAATCTCGAATCGCTTTGTTTTATTCCGCTGCAAAATATCCAGGTATATTCGAAATACTAGGTCTAGATTTATTTCAGTATTTGCATGAGTTCCTGACTAGCAAATTCATAGGTTGATTTATAAAATCGTTTTATAAATCGGTACGAATTTCCAACAGTGGTATCAGAACCTACTTGCTTAATACTGAAATTAAATTAAATTTGGTCTATATTGGATATAGAAAATTATTTTGATTTACTTGATTGATTTCGTTGACGATTGAATTTTTTGATGATCGTGTTGTTATAAATAATTTGATTATGGCATCAATCGCTTTCTGAAAACGTTCATGAATACTGGATTTTAAAATTAATAGTTTGTGTTAGTAATCGTGTATTGATATACACATGCTTTATTAACATGATTTGGAAAGTCACATATTGTATATAGAGATATACGTTTGTAAACATATATATACATATTAAATTCTTCGTACATGATTTGGAAATTCGGGACTTGATTGCATGGCTATTTAATTTAATATCTAAAGTATATAAGATTGATTCGGTCAATAAGATTGACTTGGTCAGTTTACATATCTTATATATAAATAATTAATAATTTTAATAAGATTAAAATTTATTTAATTATTTATATTCCAATTAAAATACATATAAAATATGTATTATATATTTAATTGTTTATATAAGATATAAAATTTTAAATATAAATTAAAATTGGATTAAAACCCGTTCCTCAATTAATATCAAGTATTTTGATGTCTTCCCAATCTTATCAACTATCAAGGCTTGTTTCGTTGTGTGATGGGCTTGCCAAAGCAAGGTATCCGCAATTACATAAGTGAGGTAGATGGTAATGGTTACCATATGAAACAAGATTGGTTTACTTGACTAAGCTATCAAAACGGTTTTGGGCTTAGAGGCATATGTTGGATTTGACATAAGATGTCATCTAACAACCAAGAGTTATATTTGATATAATTAACAAGACGTTGTTTACCTAAATAACTAGACATTCGGGGGTTGAGCCAAAGCTCACTCGAATTCTAGTGAAATATGGATCTTGGATCATTATATTCAATTTGAGGATATTGTTATTTAAATATAATGTGAGTTTTCTTAAATGTTGAGATTTCTCTTATTCCCGAACATCATATTAACATTTGCTATTCTTTATCTCCAGCAATGTCTACTCCCCACAACTCGTTTTCATTGAGATCTGTCCTTGAGAAGGATAAACTTAATGGATCGAATTTCCTCGAATGGTATCAAAAATTGAGAATTGTTCTCAAACAGGAGAAAATGACCATGTCCTTGAAAAGGTTCTTCCTGGAAAACCTAAGACCAATGCCCCTAAGTTTAAACCTAGCGAGTCTAACCATGCCCCTAAGTTTAAACCTGGTCCTTCTAAAGAAGATACGTGCCATTATTGTAATGATTATGGGCATTGGAAAAGAAACTGTAATAAATTATTGGAAGATCTGGAAAAGAAGAAGAAGAAGTATTTTGAGACTTCATCTTCAGATATTTATGTTATAGAAGTAAATATTACTACTTCTAGTTCTATTTCTTGGGTATTGGATACCGGTTGTGGTGCTCATATTTGTACAAATATGCAGGGCCTAAGCAACAGTAGAATTTCGGAGAAAGGACAAGTGGACCTACGTGTTGGAAATGGACCAAGAGTTGCTGCATTAGCCGTAGGAACATTTCATTTGTCTTTGCCTTCTGGCATGGTTTTAGAACTTAAGAATTGCTACTATGTACCTGCTATAAGCAGAAATATTATTTATATTCCTTGTTTGGATTTAGAAGGATATCAGTTTTCAATTAAGAACAAGTGTTGTTCATTTGATTACAATGATATATTTTATGGTAGCGGTTCATTAGAGAATGGACTTTATGTTATAAACCAAAGCGTGCCTATCTATAACATTAGTACCAAGAGATTCAAGTCAAATGACACGAATCAAACTTTTCTTTGGCATTGTCGTTTAGGCCACATAAATGAGAAGCGCATTCAAAAGCTTCATAGTAATGGACTTTTGAGCTCATTTGATTTTGAATCATATGAGAAATGTGAATCTTGTTTATTGGGTAAAATGACTCAGGCTCCTTTTACTGGACACAGAGAAAGAGCTAAAGACTTATTGGAACTCATACATACTGATGTATGTGGACCGATAAGCATAAATGCTAGAGGAAACTACCAGTACTTCATCACATTTACTGACGACTTCAGTAGATATGGTTATGTTTATCTAATGAAACATAAGTCTGAATCTTTTGAAAAGTTCAAAGAATTTCAGAATGAAGTACAAAACCAGCTTGGCAAGACAATCAAAGCACTTCGATCAGATCGAGGTGGTGAATATTTGAGTCAAAGTTTTGATGACCATCTGAAAGAGTGTGGAATTGTTTCACAACTCACTCCTCCAGGAACGCCACAGTTGAATGGTGTTTCCGAAAGGAGAAATCGAACTTTATTAGATATGGTTCGATCAATGATGAGTCATGCAGATCTTCCATTTTCCTTTTGGGGATACGCCCTAGAAACGTCTGCGTTTACGCTAAACAGATGTCCATCAAAATCAGTTGAGAAGACACCATATGAGATATGGACTGGAAGAGTTCCAAATTTGTCGTTTCTAAAAATTTGGGGTTGTGATGCTTATGTTAAACGTATGTTTACCGATAAGCTCGGACCCAAATCTGATAAATGATACTTCGTTGGTTATCCCAAAGAAACCAAAGGTTATTACTTTTACATCCCTACCGAGAACAAAGTGTTTGTTGCTCGTAATGGTGCTTTTCTAGAAAGAGAATTTCTTTCCAAGAAAAACAGTGGGAGTAAAGTACATCTCGAAGAAGTTCGAGAAACACAGGAGATTGTTCCGGATTCTCATGAAGAGGATCAATTAGATTTATGAAGAGTCGTAGAATCTACACCTGTGGAATCTGAGATACGTATATCGAGAGGATACGTCACGAACCTTTTAGATATGGGTTTTTGGTGACTGATCATCATGAACTATTGATAATAGAAAGTGATGAACCTAAGTCCTTTGAGGAATCAATGATGGGCCTTGACTCCGAAAAGTGGCTAGAAGCCGCAAAATCCGAAATGGAATCCATGTCAGTAAACAAAGTATGGACTTTGGTTGATTTACCTGATGGTGTCAAAACCATTGAGTGTAAATGGGTTATCAAGAAGAAAACAGACATGGATGGTAATATACAGATATACAAAGCTAGATTGGTGGCTAAAGTTTACAAGAAAATTCATGGTATAGACTACGATGAAACCTATTCCCCAGTCGCAATGCTTAAGTCCATTCGGATTCTCCTAGCAATTGCCGCTCATTATGATTATGAGATATGGCAGATGGATGTGAAAACAGCTTTCCTTAATGGAAATCTCGAAGAGGATGTGTACATGACACAACCTGAGGGTTTCACAGTTCATGGGAGTGCTAGGAAGGTATGCAAGCTTCAACGTTCCATTTATGGTTTGAAGCAAGCATCTCGGAGTTGGAATCTTCGTTTTAATGAGGCAATCAAAGAGTTTGATTTCATTAGAAATGAAGAAGAACCTTGCGTTTATAAGAAGACTAGTGGGAGTGCAGTTGTTTTCTTAGTATTGTATGTGGATGACATACTTTTGATTGGAAATGACATTCCTATGCTTGATTCTGTAAAGACCTGGCTAGGAAGTTGTTACTCAATGAAATACATGGGAGAAGCCGCCTATATTCTTGGAATAAGAATCTATAGAGATAGATTAAACAAGATCATTGGATTGTGCCAAGACACTTATATAGATAAGGTCTTACACAGATTCCAAATGCATGGTTCAAAGAAAGGTTTTCTACCAATGTCTCATGGCATAACTCTCAGCAAGAATATGTGTCCTTCGACACATGATGAGCGAGAACGGATGAATAGAATCCCATATGCTTCTGCTATAGGATCTATCATGTATGACATGTTCTGTACTCGTCCAGATATTGCATGCGCTTTGAGCATGACGAGTAGATACCAATCTGATCCAGGTGAGAGTCACTGGACAGCAGTCAAGAACATCCTTAAATATTTGAGAAATACTAAGGATAAGTTATTGGTCTATGGAGGAAATGATGAGCTTGTTGTGAGTGGTTACACCGATGCGAGTTTCCAGACAGACAAAGATGATTACCGATCACAATCCGGTTTTATCTTTTGTCTTAATGGAGGAGCTGTAAGTTGGAAGAGTTCCAAGCAGAGCACCGTAGCAGACTCTACAACCGAAGCTGGGTACATTGCTGCTTCAGAAGCAGCAAAGGAAGCTGTTTGGATTCAGAATTTTATTATTGAACTAGGTGTGGTTCCTAGTATTTCTAGCCCAGTGGATCTCTATTGTGACAACAATGGAGCTATCGCACAAGCAAAAGAACCTAGATCCCATCAGAAATCCAAACATATTATGAGGAGATATCATCTCATTCGTGATATTAATGATAGAGGAGATGTGAAGATTAGCAGAGTCTCGACGGATGCAAATGTTGCTGATCCATTGACTAAGCCTCTTCCACGGCCTAAGCATGAGATTCATACTGCTGCTATAGGCATTAAGTTTCTTAAGATGTGATCTTGATTCTAGTGGGAGGATTTTTTCTTTTATGATATGATGTTCATGTATACATACATTTGGTTATGTTTTCAAATTTATGAAATTTGTTTCAGATTTATTTGGTTATTGGATAACAAATAAAGTCCCAAAATAATTTATTGCATTCTGTAGGTCATCAAGTACGTGACTTGATCATGAAACCCTATAACTGAAAGATGACATAAATTATTGTGGTCCCTAGTCAAGGTTATTAAAATGGGACGTTAATAACTGAATATGACTAGTATGTGAGGTGGCTGATGACTAAGTTTCATGGAGTCATTTAATATGTTGTATTAAAGCCAATCGCATAGACATGTGTTCGGGAACATAGTGTTGGACTGACCCGCTATGAGAACTCTACAAGATTGTTATATGAATGTCATAAGAGTTTCTCATCACGACTAAAGAGTGTAATCCTTTAACTTGAGTTCGTCATGATTTCTTACTTATGGATTAGTTCACTTTGACCTTGTCAAACGTCAGCCGTAACAGGTGACTATAAAGACATTGATTGGGTGTGCTATGAAATTTTTAAGGAACAGGGATGGAACAAGATGGAATTTGTCCCTCCTATATAACGGGAGATAAATATCTCAGGGCCTATCGGAGATTTGATACTGAGAAATGCATGGTCGTGCTCAAACGAGGTGAATTTCAGTCGTTTGTTTAATCAGTATAAATCGGAGTTCGATAAACGTGATCTAGCTTAATAAGGATGACACCGTTTCTTGCCTTATGCTGAGATCGAGATATAGAGACAAAGGGATTATTGGAATAGATGATTCCATTACAAGTGGGAGATTTTTGGGAATGTCCTGAAATCAATTGTACCTACTCTTGGTTAAGTTGTAACGTCGAGGTTCGGCAATCGTATAATATTAGACGGTTATAATGTTTTGCTAGAAACCGCTTATAATCTATAGATTGAGAATCGATTACTAATATTATATGATCCTACGTGGTCACACACTTAAGCAAATTGGATCAATAATGTTTTGGGCTCTAAGAATAATATAAACATATATATATATATATGTGTTATATATGATGTAACATAATATTCATATACATATAAGATGTTAATGAATAATAATTAATAGTAATGACAACACACGCACGCATGGAAGAATATACAATTAATAGTAATCGTATTATTCTTCATGATTGGGCTCAGCCCACTTAGCATGTGTTAACCGACTTAGTGTTATATATAAGATATAACCTAATGCAATGATTATAATTCATTCATGCCAGCCGCAAAATAAACCTAAAATACGAGAGAGCCAAATAGTTTGTCAGATCTGAGATTTGATCTTGACGGCACTAGCATCCGGTTTCGATCCAGTTTACCGGTAGAGGCACGACATTTGGAGTGCTAAAGTAATCTGGAATCGCTTTGTTTTATTCCGCTGCAAAATATCCAGGTATATTCGAAATACTAGGTCTAGATTTTTTCCAGTATTTGCATGAGTTCCTGACTAGCAAATTCATAGGTTGATTTATAAAATCGTTTTATAAATCGATACGAATTTCCAACATCGATAACTTCATACGGGTAACTTTATACAAAAAGAATCAACGGACAAACGAATGTCCGCATCGGACGTTCGAAGTCTCGTATGAATAACCAAGTTATACGAAGTACCGACAATTTCACCTAAACAATTTGTCGGAAAAGTGGTTTCGACAAATACATTTCATACGAAACGGACGACACTTTAATCGGACAAATGCATCTTCCGACAGGAACTACGGATCGACGAAACATCCAAACAGGCAAAGGACGGACCGGGCTGAACCAGCTCAGAAGTTCCGAGCTAAACCAGCTCGGATTTCCGAGCTGAACCAATTCGGATTTCCGAGCTAAACCAGCTTGAAAGTTCCGAGCTGAACCAGCTCGGATTTCCGAGATGAACTTTCCAAACGGATAACCAAACATTTGCCGATACGTACAACTTGTCGCGAACCACCTTCGGAAACATCGGCCCATACCTTCTTGGCCGATGGTTTGGACTGATGAATCAAGATTGAGAGAAATGAGAACTTAGGCTCAAACATACGACGGCATTGAACCAAGTAAGTAAAGTCTATACACTAACGGGCTCTGATCATCCGTTCTCGGCCCATCCGGCAAACAAGTCAAGCCTCGGAAAGACGAAAGAAGATAAAGACAAAGAAGTAAAGCAAGAGATATCGACGAGCTGAAAAGGAAATCCGAGATAGAAATGTAAATCTTAACGGAAAAAGGAAAGAGATGACAACAGGAAGATTTCCGCAAATCTTGCGGAAATATTCTCGAAGCCGACCTTCCGCGGTTATATAAAGAGATTGAAGCCATACGAGAAAGGCAGAGCGAAAAACCCTAGCATCTAGACTTAGAAATACGAATGGCTTGATCCCTTTCTTAAGGGTACGTATGCAGCCTTTCATAAGGTCCAGCTGTAAACATCTTAATCTTTCATTCTTTGTACTCTTTTCCTATCTCTTATCAATAAAATATCTTTCGGATCTCTCTTTTCGTGTTGTTTTACATTGAAACTTCTGTTCCCCAAAAGTTTAGATCTACAAGTTTTGACAGTGCGAGTTCCGACTCTCACAGTTTGGCGCCCACCGTGGGGCCATAGAAGTTTCTTACACTTAAAAACCACCGACCAGCAGATCCGTAGGAATGTCCACCGACGGAGACAGAACGAATCATCTAGTGGCGATCAACGCTGCAGCAGCCGCAGCCGCATCACACGACACTATGACGGATAAAGCGGCAACAGACGCAGCCGCAACTAATGCAACGACAGCCGACATAGCGCTATCCGATTTTAAGGAGACGATAGCCGTATTGATGCAAAAACTCAGTATCGGGCAAAGGCGAATATCACGCTCACCGAGCAAGTGGAGAGGCTCGGTACAAAAACCTGGAGCACTCATGCAGTGAAGTTCATACCATCTAAAAGACCACAACTTGCAAACAAGCGAACATCTCCTTCAGACAGATCTACCACCACCGATCTAACGAAGAAGGATCACGACGACTATCGATGTCAACGGAGAAGACTGCATGGACGCAACCTCAAACAAAAATAATCGTAACAAGGATACCAAACATCGGATCGGAATTCGCCGAAACCGAAAAGAACATTTTTTGGTGTGCTAAGATCATCTTCGTCGTAAATCGTTTTACGATCTCTCCGATTATCAAGATAAGTACCTGAAATCTAATTTTCCTTCTCATCATCAGTTGCTTACAAATTTTGCCGATCTACTCAACTTCTTTGTGACTTATCGATTTTAGCCTTGTTACAAGTTTTCCGCTTCCAATGCTTTACGATTGTAGGAATTACTAATGTCTCTAACTTGCGTAGAAATTATTATGATGAACTCTTGATCGAAATCGTAAATATCTTGTCAAATCTTTCCGTTTGTTCAACATACAATCTATTTCTCTTTGATTTCGTTTTACATGTTGAGCATCTTGGTTAGAGACTTTGCGGTTATACCTTATGATAAGATTCTAACTTATTCTCATTATCGAACGAGTGTCGGAACTTCGCTTCGTTTGCATATCTATCCGCGACGCCAAGGAACCAAACAGCCGACGATCGTACCGGAATTGAACGGCTTGAAAAATCTGTTTTAATACGTTGCTGCAGCCGAGTCGAACTATCTCTAACCAATCGTCATCGATTCCCTGCCGTCACACCATCAGGAGTTACGAGCCATCTTGCTCATTGACCGTATATATCCGAGCACATAAGACTACTCGGAAATTCCGAGCAAACCAGCTCGGGTTTTCCGAGCTGAACCAACTCAGAATATTCGAGCAAACCAGAGCACGCAAACGCTTGCAGTTGAAGGGTTATGAGTTTGTTCAAGGTTTAATTCCCATATTTCAACCTAACACATAATCTTAACAGATCTAGGTTCTTGCAAAACGAATCATAAAATCAAACCTGTGACATTACCTTTTGCAGCGGATTATTGATGGTAATGACAAGATCAACTTAGAACAGATGAACAACCTGCTCCTCCTTTGGTATCCACACTCTTACAAGCCGGGATGGCTGCTAGACCAAAGAGATGGATCAGAGAGAGAGTTAGAGAGAGAGATGGTCGACAGCCACAAAAGAAAATCGCAAGCCTTTGTTACAAAACCCTAGGGTTGGCGATTTTTAGCTCTCTCATTAATGGGCCCAAGTCATTAGACTAATGGCTCATTAATCTTTTGGGCCCAAGACACAAATCAGACAAAAGCCTGTATTTTGTCTGGCCCAATTCTCTGATCTAATACAGTAAATGCCATTGCATCTTACCGTATTAATTCCATTTAACTTTCCCGTTAGCTATGGTGTGTGACCCTTTGGGATCATACAATACTGGTAATAAGTCCTAAACTTATAGATCATGAGCGGGCTCTAGCAAGTCATCATGATCACCCAGTATTTATGACTTATATCTGATCTCGACATTTATCATACTTTCTAGAGATAGTACAGTAGATTTCAGGACATTCCCAACAGCAGTATGCTCGCCAACTCGCAAAGCGTGCTCGCCAACTCGCAAATCATGCTAGGCAACTCGCAAAGCATGCTCGGCAACTCGCAAAGCATGCTCGGCAACTCGCAAGCGTGCTCGACAACTCGCAAGCGTGTTCGGCAACTCGCAAAGCATGCTAGGCAACTCGCAAAGCATGCTCGGGAACTCGCAAAGCATGCTCGGCAACTCGCAAAGCATGCTCGGAAACTCGCAAGCGTGTTCGGCAACTCGCAAAGCATGCTAGGCAACTTGCAAAGCATGCTCGGCAACTCGAAAAGCATGCTCGGCAAAACGCAAAGCATGCTCGGCAACTCGGAAGCATATCCGGCAACTCGCAAAGCATGCAAAGCAACTCGCAAGCATGCTCGGCAACTCGCAAAGCATGCTCGACAACTCGCAAAGCATGCTCGGCAACTCGCAAGCGTGCTCGGGAACTCGCAAAGCGTGCTCGGCAACTCGCAAAGCGTGCTCGGCAACTCGCAAAGCATGCTCGGCAACTCGCAAAGCATTCTCGGCAACTCGCAAGCATGTCCGGCAACTCGCAAAACATGCTAGGAAACTCGCAAGCATGCTCGGTAACTCGCAAAGCATGCTCGGGAACACGCAAGCGTGCTTGGGAACTCACAAAGCGTGCTCGGCAACTCGCAAAGCGTGCTCGGCAACTCGCAAAGCGTGCTCGGCAACTCGCAAGCATGTTCGACAACTCGCAAAGCATGCTAGGAAACTCGCAAAGCATGCTCGGCCACTCGTAAAGCATGCTCGGCAACTCGTAAAGCATGCTCGGCAACTCGCATATTTTTTGGAAAATCCGAGCTGATCCAGCTCAGAAATCCGAGCTGAACCAGCTCGGGTTTCCGAGCTTAAAAAAAGAAAAAAAAAATCAGCTATCCTAAAGCGTGAAGCAAACCAGCTCGGTGAAAAAGAAACAGAAAAAACCAGCTCGGCAGAAGAAGGAGCAAACCAGCTCGGAAAAAAAGGGTTGGTTGAAATCAGCTCGGACAATCGAGCTGGAAGGAAAAAATAAAAAAATAAAAGAAAAGGGGAAAGAAGAAAAGCAGCTCGCTTCTCCGAGCTGATCCTTACGTGTGTATTTACGTATATACACATATGTATATATACATATACACATGTATATATATATGTATATATATAAAAAAGGGTTTTGCGAAGCAAAGAGTTTCCGAACACAAAACAAGATTTGCGGAGGACAAAAATTACCGAAAAAAATGAGCTCAACAATACTTGATCAAGCATGCCCGAACATGTCAGCTTGGGGAAATATCTACCCGCGACGTACTAGCCTATCATCAAACGTCTTGCTCAACATTTTTGCGATTATGCCCGGCGTCTCCGCAATCATACTACTCACATATCTCAGAGTTTCGGCTCGTCAGCAGTCTAAGCAAAGCAAGCCAATCTCCCAGCACGAACCGCTGAGCAGTCCCACAAGAAATCTGTGCCGACGACCAAAGCACATTCTGCCCAAACGCGCACCCATATCCGAGTTGAATCTTTGTCGAGAAAAAGCATGGCCGAGTGAAGACTAAATCCCTTTAAGCACCAATTCTTCCGAGCGGACATACGTCCGCGACGCCTCGACTAATCGGAGACAATTCTATCTCAACTTGCGATCGGGATCCCTCAACTCTACCTAAGCCGACTAGGCTCCAGCTCGTCGTATCAAATCAAGGAAGGCAGCAGAGTTGAGCTTACAATCATAGATCCTACCATCTCGGTTGGTCGAAGAAACAAACCAAAGCTCCAACAAAGATTTACTAACTTCATGCTCAACGGACTCGTAAACTCTGAATCCTGCACGAGCTCATCCGTAAAGCTACATCAAGATCGCAAATGGTTGGCTACACCACACTTAACGAGAAACATTCGAAAGGGGTAGTAGCCAGCCGGCATCTCGATCGTTTCAGCTGTCCCTCCCTTTTTTAAAAAAAAAGGGGAGTAGGTCCGTATATATCTATACTTCCGCATCATAATACGGAAATTTTTAAAACAATTTTTGAATTTGAAAGCTTTTAGGACAAAGTTGCTCGGAACATCCAAGAAAATCAGCTAGGAAGATCTGAGCTAATCAAACAAGTCAGCTCGACACTTCCAAGCAAATCAGCTAGGAAAGTCCGAGCTGATCCAACAAGTCATCTCGGCACTTCCGAGAAAATTAGCTAGAAAGGTCCGAGCTAATCAAACAAGTCGGCTCGACACTTCCAAGCAAATCAGCTAGGAAATTTCGAGCTGATCAAGCAAGTCATCTCGGAACTTCCGAGCAAACCAGCTAGGAAACTCCGAGCTGACCTCTCTTCTAGGAAATTCCAAGCTAAACACTCTTTTCGGAAATCCCGTGCAAGACGCTCCTCTCAACCAAATACAAAACTTGTCCGACAGAACTACTTGGAAACCTAAAAAGAACGATCTCGGAAATTCCAAGCAAAGCAGCTAGAAAAATACGAGCTATCGAGCGAATCAGCTAGGAACTTTCTAGCAAATCGGCTAGGAAAAGTCCGAGCGAATCAGCGAGGAACTTTCCAGCGGATCAGCTAGGAGAGACCGAGCTAGTCACATCGAACCAGCTCGGAAATCCCGAGCTAAACCAGTTCGGAGATCCTGAGCTGAATCATTCTCCGAGTAAATCGTGAGCTGGCTACTTTCCGCAGAAACTCCAAGCTGACCACCCCCGCGGAAATTCCGCAGAACTTTCCAGCAAATCAGCTAGGAAAATCCGAGATGATCAAACAATTCAGCTCGGCAAATCCGAGCTAAACACTCTCAACGGAAATTCCAAGCTGACCATTCTCCACGGAAATTCCGAGTTGACCATTCTCCGCGAAAATTCCAAGCTGATCGCTTCACACAGAAATTCTGAGCTGACTGCTCTCCACGGAAATTCTGAGCTGACCATTCTCCGCCGAAATTCCGAGCTGACCATTCTCCGTGGAAAATCCGAGCTTGCCACTCTCAGCGGAAATTCCGAACCGACCGTTCTCCACAGAAATTTCGAGCTGACCACTCTCCTCGAAGATTCCGAGCAAAATATTTATCTCAAACGGCCAGTTTACTCAAACAACTCCGGACAACAGATCTTGGCTGGGAGCGCGGCGTGTCCGTAAAAGTTTGGCTCCCCAACCATTTTCATGAAGACATCCGGTAACAAAAACAAACTCCCTTTTCTCACTTCCATTATAATTTATTTCTCTTAGATCGAAATTAGGATATGAACATTGTAACTTAGAATCCGCCTACTATTACATCGCATGCATAGTCGTTACGAATAGCTTATCTTGCCCGCTGACGGCTGCAGCGGACAAACGCATACATCCTTTACGGATATAAGCCAACACGTCCAATATGGATTGAGGCTCTATTACATCCAACAACGGATAAAAGTGCGCTATATATGTTTATTATCGGCGAAGGGAACATAAGTTGAGAGGTCGACGTAAGATCCCGAAAACGGGTTGTTGACAGGTCTTCAAATCCGCCGCACCAGTACTGGAGACGATAATAAACCCCAAAAAATCTAGTATGACGCTACTCAGCACACTTGTGAAATAACGTTTTAACCAAGTATATCTTGGTTCGGTATTTTTGAAAGGTAGTCCTGCGGATACCAGCTTATTTTCAGTGAACGGAAGACGCGAGGCGAGAGTTTCGCGGAAAACCGGGATCGAAAATCTAAACCCAGTAAAATGCAACACACTGGTCTCGACAACGTCATTATTGAGTACACGACCGACTTTGGAATGTAAGACGGCAGACCCCCGCACTAGTACTAAAGTCAACCGTAAAACTCCTCGAAACCCAGCAAGACGCTTCCGAGCACGCTGGTCTAATCATTATAAGTCCATAAGAGAAAAACGATTTGTTATTTCTTGGACTCGAAACCTAGTAAACACTTCCGAGTACACTGGTCTGATCATTATAAGTCCACAAGAGAAAAACGTTTTGTTATTTCTCGGACTCGAAACCCAGTAAAACGCTTCAGAGCACACTGGTCTAAATCATTATAGGTCCGCAAGAGAAGTACGTTTTGTTATTTCTCGGACTCGATGTCAAAACCCAGTAAGACGCTTCCGAGCATACTGGTCAAAACATTACAAGTCCGCAAGAGGAGTACATCTTTCTACTCCTCGGAATCAATTTCGAAACCCAGTAAGACGCTTCCGAGCACACTGGTCTAATCATTACATGTCCGCGGAAGGAATACGTCTTACTATTCCTCGGACTCAATTTCGAAACCCAGTAAGACGCTTCCGAGAACATTGGTCTCAATCATCTCAGGTTTGTAGGTAGAGTATATCTTGCTGACCTTCAAACTTAACTCAAAACTCAGTTAGGCGCTTCCGAGCACGTTGGTCTTAGTCATCACAAATGCGAGTATATTTAGCCGACCTCCGAACCCAAAACTTGATTCAAAATATGGCAGAACGCTTCTACGCGCGCCAGATTTAAATGCTGTCCCATTAACCTCAAGACTCGGAATACGCATCTGAGTATAATGCTCCTAAAAACGCAAAGGGTCAAAATCTAAATCACACTTTCCTTCGGGAATTATACGAAGCTTTCTGGAAAAGCCTTCAAGCTCTACGAAACCGACTCATACAATCTATACGGAGCCAACGAAGGAGATTTTCTCCCGATTAAATATGCTCGACTTTTCTGCATTAATCAACCTAACGTCAACACGACAGCTGAACTTCTCGGACGTACAAATCGTCCTAGCAGGCTCGACAAACTAACCTGAAAACAAATCATACTCAAAAATCCGAGCATCCTTACTTAGAAAACCTGAGTAGACCTACTCGGAAAACCCGAGCAGATTTGCTCAGAAAATCCGAGCATGTTTTCACAGGAAATCCAATCAGACTTACTCGGAGAATTCCGAAGACCAACATGATTTCCCTCTCGGACTCATCACATTTGTAAGCACGACCGGTACACAATTCAATACGGAAGCGTCGACAAAAGACCAATAATGGATTCCCAAACATCCAACGACATGGCAAAAGAACTATGGATGGCTTGATCCCTTTCTTAAGGGTACGTAGGCAGCCTTTCATAAGGTTCAGCTGTAAACAAAAATTCGTCTAACTTGATGTACAAGATGAAGGCCCAAATGCGACAAACGATTCGGACAATGCTTCGTCGCAAACGGAAGAGCAATAAGACAGAAAGGACCGAACCAAGTCTTTCGGATAATTGCTTTCGCCTCGAATACAAAATAACCTCGCCATCATCGCACTCGAGTTTGACAAGCTGGGGGGGGCTAACTGTTGGGGTCATAAACCCCACGACGAAAACAATAGCCGAAAACAAGATCGGACAATCGGACACAGACAACTATCCGTTTCGGATAATTAGAGTTCCGTATGAGTGACAAGTTATACGAAGTGTCGATAACTTCATACGGGTAACTTTATACGAAAAGAATCAACGGACAAACGAATGTCCGCATCGGACGTTCGAAGTCTCGTATGAATAACCAAGTTATACGAAGTACCGACAATTTCACCTAAACAATTTGTCAGAAAAGTGCTTTCGACAAATACATTTCATACGAAACGGACGACACTTTAATCGGACAAATGCATCTTCCGACAGGAACTACGGATCGACGAAACATCCAAACAGGCAAAGGACTGGCCAGGCTGAACCAGCTCAGAAGTTCCGAGCTGAACCAGCTCGGATTTTCGAGCTGAACCAGTTCGGATTTCCGAGCTGAACCAGCTCGGAAGTTCCGAGTTAAACCAGCTCGGAAGTTTCGAGCTAAACCAGCTCGGATTTCCGAGCTGAACTTTCCAAATGGATAACCAAACATTTGCCGATACGTACAACTTGTCGCGAACCACCTTCGGAAACATCGGCCCATACTTTCTTGGCCGATGGTTTGGACTGATGAATCAAGATTGAGAGAAATGAGAACTTAGGCCCAAACATACGACGACATTGAACCAAGTAAGTAAAGTCTGTACACTAACGGGCTCGGATCATCCGTTCTCGGCCCATCCGGCAAACAAGTCAAGCCTCGGAAAGACGAAAGAAGATAAAGACAAAGAAGTAAAGGAAGAGATATCGACGAGCTGAAAAGGAAATCCGAGATAGAAATGTAAATCTTAACAGAAAAAGGAAAGAGATGACAATAGGAAGATTTCCGCAAATCTTGCGGAAATGTTCTCGAAGCCGACCTGCCGCGGTTATATAAAGAGATTGAAGCCATATGAGAAAGGCAGAGCGAAAAACCCTAGCATCTAGACTTAGATACGAATGGCTTGATCCTTCTTAAGGGTACGTAGGCAGCCTTTTATAAGGTCCAGCTGTAAACATCTTAATCTTTCATTCTTTGTACTCTTTCCGATCTCTTATCAATAAAATATCTTTCGGATCTCTCTTTTCGTGTTGTTTTACATTGAAACTTCTGTTCCATAAAAGTTTAGCACTACAAGTTTTGACAGTGCGAGTTCCGACTCTCACAGTAATAAGAAAACAAAGGCAACAATTTTTCACATTTAATTTTTTTTTATTTTTTATTTTTTGCTTTGTGTATGAATGGTTCAAGGTTGAAAATGCTATCAATTCATAGTAAAATGAATTTTCGTTTATATTCTTGAAAAGTACGTTTGTTAGTCATTAATATAAGTCTAATCAATAAAATCTGTGGAGTCTTTATTTACCTAAAAATTTTTTATTCAAGTGGGGGATCATTAGATCAATTTTTGAAATTAAATAATTATGAATAAAAATTAGTCATTGGACTCATGATTGAAAGAAATTATGCCTAGCTAAATAATTTTAAATGAGTTTTGAGATATGGATTTTGAATTTGGTAATTTGATCATAGATTTAATGGGCCAAAATAAATTTTTGTTTGTGTTTAAATAAACACAAACAAAATATATCCTAACTAATTTCAAATGGAAAAAATAGAAAAAAGGAACGTATGAATAAGTTGAGAATTAAGTCTCAATGACATTCATTGTCTAACTCAATGCAATAACGTTTGTGCAACGTTCACAAATCAATATTAATCTATTATATAATGAGAGCTTTTCTGAGAGAACGCCACGTCAGTAGTGTTTAAAAAAATATTAATTTGGCTTCCGCTTTACACTAATGGTTTGTGCCATTTTTTTACTGTCTTTCTATTTCTAATTTCAGGCTTGCTATTTTCTCTTTAATTGTTACAGCCCAATAAAAATGACGGTAATTCTTCAGCCTCTTCTTCGTCTGCAAACCAGTGTTCAAGAAAGCGCTAAGCGCTAGTCGAGCGGTGACCCAACGCTTAGCGCCTAAAATGCCTAATCGGAAGCCTAGATTATAACTAGGTGGACTAAGCGTTTATAAGAATAAACAATATATTGAATATATACAACAAAATATATGAAATATCATGATTTATAAATAATAAAATTTATATTAATTTATTATCATAATATTTTATAATGTAATATATGAACATATTTTATAAATAATAAATATTATATTAATTTATTATTGTAATATTATAATTTTTTAGGCGGATTAAAAGGTAATCGCCACGGTTCATGGGAATCTAGCGCCTAGGCGGGGGCGTAAGCGGCCGCCTAGAACGCTTTTTAGAACAGTGCTGCAAACCTCAACCGCAACCAAACTAACGACGGCTATGGAGACCCAAAAGTAACCATCGCCATTTAATTCTTCCTCTCTTCGGCTCCCTTGCAGACTTAAACCCTCGCTTTTAGCCTCTTTCAATTTCTTAGACTCTCGATTTCTAATCTCTTTCAGGTTTTCAGATTCTCCCCAGTATAAATGCCCATTCACCCTGATGAGCCATCCGCGGTTACTCTTCAAACCCTAATTCGGTGGAACGGCGATCAAAGAATGGGTGCGTGGTAGCCACTTGCAAGAGATTTAAGAGGGCGGGGGACAACAGTAAATGCAGCGTAGAGATCAAGGCGGTGAGAGAGTGACGTGCTGGACATCCACGACGCCGAGATCTACGTGAGCAATATGGACCATCTGATTAAGAACCTCCGTCATGATCTCAACCTTCTCTTCCCATTATTCAGGTCTCTCTCCATCTGTTTCTAAGATTTATATTCCTTTTTCGTAGTGTGAAATTCAGTCTTATGCACAAATACCTACGTGCATCAGAAACCTCTCTTTTGTTTTGTCTAATTTTAACAACTAAGATGGAGTGGATCACAAATTCCCAATTTTGATATGTGGGTTTTGAGCTCTTAATGATTCTGAAACTGAGTTTTGAATTTGTTTTTTTTTCTGTTTGCAGGAGCTTGGCACTTTGATCAGTGAATATCTGCTTCGTAATCTGTTTTATGCTGAAGTTATTGTGTTGCTTTTGTAAGTCCTAAGTTTAGGTGATCAATGAATATCTGTTTTTCCAATTGGTCCCAAAAGAAGAACTACGAATCTAATTCTATTACTGAAATCTTAATTTGCAGAAGGTACCTTTTATGTTGAGAACATGTGGTTGCTAGATTCATCAGTCTCCTTGCTTCCTCCGATGTGAAAAACAGATCTGAAACTGAGATACAGGTATGGCGAGATCACTGTTAATGCAATATTATTGAAGTTAATCCAGTGCTAAATAACACGGTAAGTCGGGATAGATTTGTCAAATATCCAACTGATAAACTTGAGAAGTTACTAGCAGATGATATGTACTTTGATTCCTATTTTTAATGCTTTGTTACTTAGTTTCTACAATATTTGATAATTCATGTGCAAAGAAGCTATGAAAAAATCATGATATATGAAAAACTTCTCATGCATGTCCCCTTTCTTTATGTCTTATCTTATAAATAAGATTTATAGACTACTTCACACAAGATGTCATGGAAGATATTTGACAAAGTCAATCCGTTGATTCCACTAAAAAGGAGTATGCATTGTATTCCACTCATTTCTCAAGATAATTCCGGAAAATTGCCCGGATTAGACTGAAACTAAAATTGCATGAAATTGGAAATTGAAAGGGAGAAAGAAGAAATGACCACCTTTCGTGAGACAAGCTTTTACAATGTTCATCCATACTCCATGGATTGCGCTCTAGATATGGCTATTTATATGTCTGAGATTATTCTCATGAGACAGGGACAACACAATCTCAACCTCCTTAGTGTGTCGACTCTCACTAAACAATGTGACAGAAAATTTGCAAACCCTAATAGGTTCAATGGTTCAGTGGAGCACGAAGCAGGCTCCATAGTTCAATGGAGATGCTAGGTAATATCAGCTGAAATGTATAGAAACTAAAACACTGTTAATCAGAAAAATCTGTTCCTTTGGAATTTGTACGCCCTAAATAGGCACTTTCATTGCATCAATCTGCACAAAAAGATTTATCAAGAAATTGGCAGTAGCAGATGCAACAAGAGCTGGAGATTTTGGATTTTACAGGTACACTGCACAAATAGAGTACCACTGAAACCTGGAATGGAAATATTCATAGATGATGATGATGATGATACTATTAACGAAGAAGCATAACCAAAATACAAAAGACCAAAGTAAGCAGGAAGGTTTAACATCTAAGGAACCGTAGATAGGTAAAGAGGTTTTGGTTGCTGATAGGTTCAGATTTTTATCCTATTATACTGCATGTGCACAGTTATGCAATGTAGTACTTAGGGTATCGAATCCACAAGGACTCACGGTCACACAATAGATTATATGTTGTCAAACTAAGCTAAATCAAATCTATAGAAAGCAATAAACAAAAGCAATAAAGGAGTTTTCAATAGGAAGAAAGGCGTCAGACTTACGAAGTTCTCGGGAGTTATGCTATGCTAGAAACTGAACTAACCGGATTCAGATTAAAAATAGGTTCAAGAACTAGAAACACAATGCTAAATAATCCAACTCTCGCTGAGATTATTTCTATATCTAGCAACCTAGAGATCTAAATCTCTTTGTGATCCTAGAGTTCTAAATAAGCATTAAGGACAAATTCTATCGGTTTACAATTCTCCTAAACCAAATCTCTTTGTATCTAGTCAAATTGCTCACTCTAAGTTTGTTCAGATTATAACTCACACTTTCGTGCTATTGTTAATTGTCTAAGATCTAAACCTTAGGTGATCAGTCTAGAATTCAGTATTAAGCACAACTTAGGTGATGAACAATAGATGGTGAATCCTAATCAATCAGTTATCAAGCAAGCATAAAACCTTTGTGAGAATACCTAAATCTAACTAGGTTACTACTCAGACATATTTGTAATAACACAACACATCATGAATAGAAAACCAAAAGATTTAATAGATAAAGAAAAAGGGTTCGAAATTCTTCTCTCAATGTTACAAGTAGCAAGAATCAGCCCTTCCCAATCTCTCAAGCAAGAACAAAGTTAAGAACAAGATAAAAGGTAGAATGAGTCTGAAAACCTAATTAAACTCTCTAAACACGTTTTGGGGTCAGTTTAGAATTAAGGAAAGCTTTTGGGCAATTCGGAAAATCTTCATAACTTGTCTCTAACTCGCGGATGTTGTTCTGTCGCACTCAGTGTCGACCGACATCCAAGTCAGTGTCGGTCGACACTCGATCGTGGTCGAGACACCAACTTCAGCTCGTTGCACAAATCACCAGAAACGTCCTATAATCCTATCATTTGCTCCAAACGCAAGTCTACCTGTAAAAGACTCAATAGACTCTAAAAACCAGGTTAAAGACTCAATATATACAACTATATCATGGTTGAAAACCTAGAAAAACCATGATATATCAACTCCCCCACACTTAGCTCTTGCTTCCCCTCAAGCAAGTAAAGAACCAAAGTATAAGAGAAGAGGTTTGAAAACACAGAAACTCATTTCGTCTTATGAACTTTCGCATTCACATTCACTTAGTAAACCACTGAAAACTTTCCTACAGAACTCAAGACCACAATATACTTCCCCCACACTTAGCAACTGTCCCAAGTAAACTCCACAATCAAGTTAGGACATTCAAGTTCACCACACTAGCCTCTGTATACAATTAGGTGCGGTCTCACAGAGGGAGTATCGAATCAAAGGACACATGGACTCAACCTGTTCAGTGTCTGACCACCAAACTGTCGGTTTCTGGTTTCTTTCTTTTCCCTTTCTCCCTTAGCACTGATTTTCCCCACTGGGTATCATTTTATTTTTTCTATCAGTGCTCTTCCCTTTTTATTGGGGTTTAAACTTTGGATCTTTCCATGGATACACATGAGGTAATATGGGTCTCTACCACTCCCGTGACCACTTCGAAGCTACTAGCTTATCCTCGGTTTTTATCTCTCTTTTTTTCTTTTTTTTTACTCTCAAAGGAGTAGAAAATCAGAAACCATACTTTAGAACAGGATCATAGGCTGTGCCAAACACATCAAAGGAATCCGACACAAAGATTACCAAACCCCTAAGTGATAAATTAAAGTCAAGATTAAGTATGAGACTAGTGGTGGATTCTCTGAATACCTGGTTAGATATGGGTGTCCTTGGTAAGTTGATCCATTTGGGTTTTTCTAATAGTCATAGAGGTCCTGCAAGTCTGTCCAATGGTCACTTAATTCCTGTTCAAGCGAAAAATTTCCTCGAAAAATTATAGTTTCATACAAGTTTTGACTAAATAAAACAATTTTGAAAACTAGTGAAAAACATGGGACTGACTCTAAGAAAATAAAACACAATGTCAGTAGCCACCTCCCCCACACTTAAACTGCACTGTCCCCAGTGCAATTGTAGCATGAGCTCGGTATAAATCAAATTGGAACCATAGAGATTTTGAGTTAAGAATCCGAACCTGAACACGGTCGATGTCGACCGACACTTTGCTTAGTGTCGACCGACATCGAGCTCGTGTGAGCATACGCAGGATGATAAATCTGTCTGTGGTTAAGATGATGAGTTAGCACTGAATTTTCTCACCTGTTAGCTGCGTTAGATCACTCAAAATCACATCAAAAACAACAATAAAGCTGCATAAACTCAAATAGTCATAGGTCCAAGCAAACATTACTGAAAAACTGACTCAAAAGAAACATAAAAATTGACTCAAGAAAAGGAAAAAGAAAAACAAAACCAGTAGCAGCTGCAAGTCTAGAACTCCTGGGAGTCCTCATCATCCATATCCTCATCGGAGTCAGCAGCTACCTCTACTTCCTCTTCCTCGGAGCTGATGTGCTCAGGAGCTGGCGCAGGTGCGTGACGTCGTGGCTGCGGGTGATGAACGCGTTGAGACTGCTGGCAGGACATGCGATGCATTGTCTTCCAGATGCCCTTAAGTACACCTGCTGCCCACTTCTGGAAATGTGCTGGTGGCATGTCCTCGGGTGGCACTGGTGGCTCTGGAAACCCAAAGGTTTCCTCTGTATCAGCAGCAGGAACATCCTCATGCTCAGCAGCAGAGGCAGCAGCTCCAGAAGAAGCTCCTCGAAGTACGGTGGAGCGACGCGGAACAGGCTGACATAAATCTACGCTGGGCTGGAAAGTGAGTGAGAGAGGTACGTTGGTGATGCTTGTAAGCTCGGTGCATGGGAGCGGGAAGAGGCGCTCAACGCCATGTATGTCAAGGAAGCTCCACAGGAACTGCCTTCCCTTGATATCTCCCTTAACCCAATGCATGCTCTTCAGATGAGTGAAATTCATGGTAGGCCTCGCAGTACAGATCTTCATCTGACTCCTTTCCAGCTGAAAGTGATCAAAAATTGGAGTTAAGAGACTCCCAATCGACTCCGTCTTCCTCGTCTTTCCAGCGAAAGGCTTCGTCACTCTCAAATGCTCCAAATGGTGAGCAAAGAGAGCTCCCATGTTGACGTCCAGCTCCAGGTGAGCATCTTCAAATTCAGCGACATCAATGCTGCCACCAATCCCAATATAGAGCAACAAAAGCTCAGCTATCCTCATCATACCAGGCTCAATCTTGCACAATATCGTGTTGGCGAACAGACGGGCAAGATATCTCAAAACTGGGTGATGCACCGCAGACTGTCGAGTGACCTGAGAGTCATAAACATCATTTCCAAAATGCTCGCAAAACACTTGTACATCGGTCCACTTCTCGGGCAAGTTGACGTGCTCCCTGTTCCGGTTAAATGATTAGATGTCATACAACTCAGGGATAGAAATCCTGTACCTCACCCCTTTGGCCATGAATGTCAACATCCCTTCAGAAGCCTTCTTTACCACTTCGTTAGTGTAGTATACTCGGATTGTCGCCATGAACTGTCTGACTAACTCCGGGTACATATGGTACCCAGGCCTATCACTCTCAGGATATGCAGGATGTCTTATCTGATCTTCAGCTTGTTCATTGTAGTTGTACAAGCGATGTGTGTGGGCAGAAGCTCTACGTCACACCAGGCGTTGTAAAACAGGGAGTCATAGTCATCCCACTGCTTCGAGATTGGCCTGTAGACACAAGCAGCAGCCTTAGACTCTGTTGCAGGATCATTGGCGAAGCGTGTGATCTCGAACTTAGTTTCTTCCGCTCTTGGCCAAGGTGATCTGATCTGCACGTTTGAACTTGTAGCTCAAGTGCATCTCCTGGGTCGTTTTCTGGGGTTCAGACAAGGTTCCATCTGCAAGACAATATGCGAACAGTCGAAAAGAATGAGATTCAAACACACCAAAATTTCAAAGTCATAATCTCATCAAATTGAGCATAGGCAATCATCCACAGTACTCATATCAATCATATTCTACTACCAATACATCCTAGATATCCGTAAATCAATCAAAAATCGAATCTTTTTACCATTGGATACGAACTGAAAAATGGAGATTCAGAGCCATACCTTCGCAGATCGATGAAATGGATGCTAGAAATAGATAGACCACGAAAAATCGAGTGGAATAGAGCTTTGAATCGATGAAAACGGTTAAGAATTGGGGTCTGTGGCGATTTTTGAAAATTTTCGGCGAGAGAGAGAATGAGGAAGAAGAAGAGAGCTCTCGGGTTTTTTTTTAAAAATCCGTACCTTGATTTCGTCGATGTCGGCCGACATCAAGATGGATGTCGGTGGACACTTACCTTTTTATAACAAATCGATCTATAAAATCGACCTCGGTAGATTATCGTCCGTGCTCGAAACTCCCTCGAATCGATGTCGACCGACATCCAAGTGGAAATCGACCGACACTGACTCTGCAGTGCTACGGGTTCTGCGAAACTTGACACAAAAACTCCAAAAACGAAAGAAATTAAAATGAAAAAACTCAAAATCCTAATATTCACAACTTACCAGTGGGTTGCCTCCCACTCAGCGCTTGTTTTAAGTCATTAGCTTGACTTTGATGGGAGCTTAGACTCCCGGTGGTTTCGACAGAGACTGCGAGTGTCTCTGCGAAAGTCTCCTCATCCAAGGTGGAGAGTAAGCGTTGTCAGCGTGAGCTCGTCCAAGGAACGAAGGTATATGATGTCCTCTTGCATTTAAAGTAGTGAAATCAGTAGAATCGAGTTGGGAAGACGCGTACCTTTGTTCTGGTGAGGTTCTGATGTTTGGAGCTTTTTGCTTAGAAGCAGTTGCAAGCTCTGAAGATGCTAGAGTGGAATCTTGAGAAACCACCATCTTCTCTTCTCCAGGATCAGAAATTGGAACCTCTCTAGTCTTAGTTTCATGTTCATCTTCAATGTTGAAGGTCTGACCATCGATCTTTGGCCTTCGCAGCATATTCATCTCAAAGTGTAGAGGCTTATCTCCCAGGTAGAGATCAATCAGACCATGCCTCACATCAATCTTCGCTCCAGCTGTGGCTAAGAAAGGTCTTCCCAGTATTAGGGATTCGTCCGGCTCACTATCGTACTTAAAAAACACAAAGTCTATTGGAACTAGATAGTCTCCAACTCGGACTGGGAAATCCTAAAGAACTCCTTCCGGAATCCTTCTTGACTGATCAGCTAAAACCAGAGAGATCTGAGTGTGTGAAAACTCTGTCATCCCCAGTCTCTCTGCCACAGAGTATGGCATGAGATTTCCAGCAGCTCCTAAATCACACAAGGAGCGCTTGAAGCTATTCTCGAAGATGGAACAACTCAGCACAAATATACCAGGATCTGGTAGCTTCTTGGGGACTTGATTAAGCATCACATCACTGATTTGCTTAGGAAGTACTACCACCCATTCCTTCAGTACCTCATCCATAGGCAGCATCATCTCTAAGTACCTCTGTACACAAGGATGATAGGGTGAAGTGTCAACTTGCGGATTCTCCTTCAACTTCTTATCCATCACTTCCAGCTGTTTAGCCTCATCAAGGTCTTGTTGAGACTTCATTGATACCTTAGGGAAAGGTACAGGAGGCTCATGGTCTGTTTCTTCAGCAATAGCACAAGATGTTGGCAAATCCCGCTCCTTACGCTCTTGATGTCGACCGACGTTGAACAGATGTCGGTCGACATTGGTCAACTCACTACTGATGTCGATTCCGAAATCGACCATGCTCGATTTCCATTCGTCATGAGAACTCGAAATCCCGTTTGAAAGTGGATGTCGACCGACACCAAAGTCCAAATCGATCGACACTGGGATTTCAGTCTCGGGTTTTCAGCATTTTCAACAAGTTCAGTAGGCTTAATCTCAAAATTGTCTCCTTGACTTGACCCATTAGGCATGGGCGTTCGGGTACCCGTTCGGGTTCGGTTCGGGTTTTTCGGGTTTTCGGGTTTAGAGATATAAACCCATTCTGGTATTTTAGAATTTCGGTTCGGGTTCGGTTCGGTTCCATTCGGGTTCGGTTCGGGTTCGGGTACCCAAAAAACATAAAACAAAAATAAAAATTAGTTATATTTAAATAAAAATTAGTTAAATTTTGATTAATATAACAAAACCCTTCATATATTTTGTTTATTTTTGATAATTTAGTTATTTTTGCCTAAAAATAACTAATATATTTAAGTTTGTAATTGTAATTTTAGATAATTTTGTTATATTAAGTATAAATATAATTAATATTTTAGGTATATAATTGTAAGTCAGATATTTCGGGTACCCTTTCGGTTCTCGGTTCGGGTCGGGTTCGGGTTCGGTTCTTCGGATATAGGAGTTTAGGATCCGTTCAGGTATTTTGACGGTTCGGGTTTGGATTCGGGTTCTACTTTTTCGGTTCGGGTTCGGTTCGGTATTTCGGGTCCGGGTATTATGCCCAGCCCTATGACCCATCATCAATCTGAAATGACCAAGCCTTAATGTGGGTGTCCATGACACTATTTCCCTTGACTAAGCTTGAAATTTGGTTCACTTGTGTGTCCAACTGCTTCATGTGAGTACTCAAAGACTCAAACTTACCATTCAGATATTCGTACACAGCATCTAGTTTCTTATTGAAGTCCACAGTGACCTTCGTCTGACCCTCCAGAAACCGCTCTAACATAGCTTCCATCTTGCTCTCTTGAGCATTAGCAGTCGGAGGTGTCTGATAGGAAGATGATCCATAAGTCCTCTGATAAGAATTACCTTGCTGAAAAGGCTTCTGATAACCAGCATTCTGACCATATCCAGAATAGTTTTGGTTGCTTGCGAAAGCACTCTTTTGTCCACCATTAAAGAACTTGTTACCTTGCTGATTTCCAAACCTGTTTCCTTGGAATCAGAGCCACTGATGTAGTTCACATCCTCTTCTTGGCAGTCTTCTTCAGCTTCAAACACTTCAACTTCTTAAGCAAAGTTGACAGTTTTCTTACTGGTCAACAAACTATCAACAGAGTTCAGCTTGTTCCTGATATCAGTCATCTCCAGATTATCAATCTTTCCACCAGACTCTTTCCTTCTCCTATCAGCAGTCTTGGTGCTGTTACTACTTACCAAGTTATCAATTAGCAATCTCGCCTGCTCAGGAGTCTTGGTGTTGAAATTGCCATTGGTGGCAGCATCCAATGCGGACTGGTAGTAGAGATCAATCTCTCTGAATAATATGCCTAGCATCGTCACTTCAGAGAATCAATGATGAGGACAGTCGTGTTGGTACATCTTAAACCTCATCCAAGCAGACTTAATAGGCTCTGTAGGACCTTGAACAAATGTCCGAATGTCCTGTCTGTGCTGATCTGAGCGAGCATCATCATAAAAGTGTCGCAGGAACTCTCTCTTCACAGTATCCCAAGTTCTTCAGCCAAGCAACAGCCTCTCCAGCAAGAGAGTATGGGAAAAGCTTCAGACACAAGAAGTTATAATCCATCCCATTGTACTTCATTCCAGTGATGAAGGCTTCAAAATCCTCAATGTCGTCCATGGGTTGCTCATGTGGGAGACCATGGAAGGGGTGCTGTCTCAGCATAAAGTAGTAGACAGTCTTGATCTCAAAGTCATTTCTCTCAAAAGAAGGAGGAACAATTGCTGACCGGTTAGCGAAAAACTCATCGGGACGGTTGTAGTCAGCAAGAGTCCTCTCAGCAATAACCATCTGCCCCTGACCTTGAGGTTGTTCAGGCGCAGGTTCAGGGATTACATTCCCTTGGGCATCAATCCTATGCCCGTCATCATTGTAGGCGTTGTTCTGTTGGTCTCTCAGAACACCCCCAGCATCAGGTCTCAAAATCAAACAATTGTTCATCATTCTTGTTCTTTGACCCTTTCTGTTCGTTCTCTCTAGTCTAGCAAGCTCCTCAAGTCTGAGGTTCAGAAGTTCTTCGCTCTGGTTGCTTCGAGTATGTTGACTTGGCATACACTGATCTCAAAACACTGTTCCGAGGTCGATGTCGAGCGACACTGGAGTAGAAATCGATTGACACTGAATGCGTCTGTCGAGTCCTGCAGCAACAAAAACAAGCCAAACAAGAGAAAAATCAGTAACAAAGAAAATAAAAACGACCTAGACTCAACTCTAAAACAAAATCTATCGGCAAACTCAGTTGAGTCTTCGGCAACGGCGCCAAAAACTTGATAGGCTCAGAGTTTTATCCTATTCTACTGCAAGTGCACAGTTATCCAATGTAGTACTTAGGGTATCGAATCCACAAGGACTCACGGTCACACGATAGATTAGATGTTGTCAAGCTAAGCTAAATCAAATCCAGAGAAAGCAGTAAACAAAAGCAATAAACTAGAAGAAGTTTTCAATAGGAAGAAAGGCGTCAGACTTAGGAAGTTCTCGGGAATTATGCTATGCTATAAACTTAACTAACCGAATTCAGATTAAAAATAGGTTCAAGAACTAGAAACACAATGCTAAATAATCCAACTCTCGCTTAGATTATTTCTATATCTAGCAACCTAGCGATCCAAATCTCTTTGTGATCCTAGAGTTCTAAATAAGCATTAAGGATTTTGACCCAAAAAAAAAAAAAAGCATTAAGGACATGTTCTATCGGTTCACAATTCTCCTAAACCAAATCTCTTTGTATCTAGTCAAATTGCTCACTCTAAGTTTGTTCAGATTATAACTCACACTCTCGTGCTATTGTTAATTGTCTAAGATCTAAACCCTAGGTGATCAGTCTAGAATTCAGTATTAAGCACAACTAAGGTGATGAACAATAGATGGTGAATCCTAATCAATCAGTTATCAAGCAAGCAAAAAACCTTTGTAAGAATTCCCAAATCTAACTAGGTTACTACTCAGACATATTATTAATCAAACAACACATCATGAATAGAAAACCAAAAGATTTAATAGATAAAGAAAAAGGGTTTGAAATTCTTCTTTCAATGTTACAAGTAGCAAGAATCAGCCCTTCCCAATCTCTCAAGCAAGAACAAAGTTAAGAACAAGATAAAAGGTAGAATGAGTCTGAAAACCTAATTAAACTCTCTAAACACGTTTTGGGGTCAGTTTAGAATTAAGAAAAACTTCTGGACAATTCTGCAAATCTTCAAAACTTGTCTCTGACTCGCGAATGTTGTTTTGTCGCGCTCAGTGTCGACAGACATCCAAGTCAGTGTCGGTCGACATTCGATCGTGGTCGAGACACCAACTTCAACTCGTTGCACAAATCACCAGAAACGTCTTATAATCTCATCCTTTGCTCCAAACGCAAGTCTACGTGTAAAAGGCTCAATAGACTCTAAAAACCAGGTTAAAGACTCATTATATACAACTATATCATGGTTGAAACCTAGAAAAACATGATATATCAGTTGCTAAGCTAAAACCAATACTGATCAGACATACCAAAATACAAAACGCCAAACCAATACTGTTAGCCACCAATGTTAGCCACCATTAATAGTAGCCAAATATGGATGTACAAATGAAAATGCAATTAACAATGCAGAACCATATTGACAAAACTTTAAATATATAATTCAAAAGCAAATCACAAATAAATTCAGCCATGATACCTCATCCGATTTCTAGCCTCTAACAGAAACATACGGCCAAAACAAGGCATTAACCTCCCCTTTAATTATAACCACTACATTGTAGTTACAACCACTAAACAAAGATACGAACACGACCGTTGAAAAAAACCTATACAAACGCTATCCACACAAATCACTCCCACATCAAAAGGATATTCCAAACCCTGTATATAACATTTACAAAAAACACTATGGATCCCAACAAAACAAAGGTCAACCGTCTTGAATCACTCCCTAAAGACATGATTGGTGTCATCATCACCAAAGTAGGTGCAGCCTCCACAACAGATTTCCATAACAGTATCACAACGTGCAAAGAGATGTTGCAACCTCCGACAGCAAATCAGTATACCAACAGCTCAACCTTTCTCCAAATTGAATTTACCTTAGCACAAACAATTCAACATTCGAACCCCCGGGGTGTTACAC
Organism: Orychophragmus violaceus; assembly: GCA_030180135.1. Classification (NCBI taxonomy): domain Eukaryota; kingdom Viridiplantae; phylum Streptophyta; class Magnoliopsida; order Brassicales; family Brassicaceae; genus Orychophragmus; species Orychophragmus violaceus. Next base: position 33,951,013 of record CM058240.1, read on the forward strand.
CACTAGTTGATTAAAATGACAACGCTCGTAACGTGTGAGTGGCATAATTTGATATTTATTAATATCATTTCTTGACAGTTTGGACATAAGAAAAATTTATAAAAATAACTTTTCTTGTTTCTCAAAAAATCTCTCACTCAATACTCTTGTATACATTCACAATTTACAAGAATTTTTTCAGCAATCTCTCTTTTTCTTATGATCATAAAAATAAGTTTTGTCTTTGAATGTATAGTGTAAATACTAAGTTCATAGATTCCGTTTTCGAGTATTGTGAATCAATTTCACGTGATTGTATCTTGGGATTCAAAAATCGTTGTTTTAACCGTCACACTACGGATGATTTATTAAGTTAAGAAAATAGATAAAATCTTTTTTTTTTTGATAATCCAGGGAGGATCCCAGACCGAGGTCCAGACTAATCTCCCTGGGCCCAGTCAGACCGCAGGCCAGCTTCACCTGGGAGGGTTTTCCCTGGGCCTTAGGCCCAGTGCCCGCGTTGTGAGCAGATGAGGCATTTTTGTTTCCGCCTGGAGTCGAACCCGGATGGTGTTTGCCACCTCGGACCCTTCTACCACTTGGACTACCTCAACCGCTCAAATAGATAAAATCTTGCCTTCACGTTTTATTTTCGAAATCGTTTTCAGTCTCGCTTTTAATTCTTTTCCGTTCAATATTATTTATTTATTTATTGCTTATAAAAGTTTTTGATAACATTTTTCATATCTATATTGTAGTGGTCTTACAAAATCATCATCTCCTTACAGTCTTATATGTTAGGGCCCTTAAGGTCGTTTCACCACTCATACACTGGTGCTTTCCAATGTCTTACGCCATTTAACTTATACAACTGGTCTTTGACTGACATTTTTTTAGCCTCTTCTAAACACATACCAGTGAACAACAGAACAAAATGTCAAACTATAAATATATTAGCTTGCAATGCATGACTACAATCCAAAACTTGACTGATAATTGACAATTTTTAGCTTATGATTCAATAATTTTCTAGTGAATACCTTTACCAATATCACTTAATTTGGATCCTCACATGACCATTAAATACAATTATATTCATAAATATATTCAGAAAACATCAGGTTCGAGATGAAAAATAACGCTTGCACAGATGCAATATATTCTGCCAAGTAACTATACCAATAAAAAGCAACCTGCATTGGTCCAATTGGTAAAAGAATGTATATTAGGCTTCCGTCAATTTGGATTCGATTTGGGTTAGTTATCGGGACTTTCATATGTATTTTCCAGCCCAAATATTAGTTGGCTAAACCGACTAATCCTTTTAAAATTTATACAAAAAAAAAACTATACTAGAAAAATAAGACATGAGAGTTTACTATTACAAGGGATTTTACATTATTGGATCTTTTGATGGTCGCTCAGCTGACATTTGAGACATGGTTTGTTTTACTCAATGATAGAGCCATCACATATAACAAAGAATCTACACTGGAGCTAAAATAAGAACGTGTTACGCTCTTGGAGGATTAGTGGAAAATGGAGACTAGTAGCGTTGGTATGGTCGGATATGTTAGTGTTAGCAAATCGAAGTTCCCTAAGAAGCTAAAAAAGAGAAAGCCGATCACTAGAGAAGGCGGCTCTAAAATCATCTCAAGTTTTAGATGCCCTATTGACCAAATCATTTCCAAATCCAACCGGAGAACCACCATCGTCTTTTTCATGGAGTTCTGTTCTAAACGGCTAGGTCATATTAATTATCAACATCATGGATTAAAGATTGTTTCAAAATTTTTTTGACAACAATCGTAGATGTTCCATAAATTAGGACTAACTAGTGCCTTCTTTGCCAAGAGATCCGCACACTGATTTGCCTCACGGTTTCGTTGCTCAAATTTGACTTCCTAGAAGATAGCTTTCTATTGGGTTATTATTCTATGATATCTTATGTTTGTAATTGGCAAGTTCAACAGATTGTTTTTGGTCGCATTATCTCCTTCGAAAATAACTTTCTTGTACCCCATCAATAAACAAGCTTGTATTTACCATATTAAAGATATAAGTTCCGCTTCTTCAACTGAATAACGACCTTCGAACTTTCCATTCCTCCATTCAGGAAACTGCCAAAGCTATCCAAACCAAGTCTGATGGCTGATTTCCTTGTAAATGTGATGCATCATAATTTCATTTAACCCAATCTCTACTTGGTTTCATCCATTTACCTATGTTCTATTGATGGATTGTTGGTTGCTATTGTTTAGTAGTAACTGACTTTCCACCCATTCCTCTACATATTTCAAAGCTTTATTGAAAGTTTCGTCCTCGGTGATGATTTGAGGATTGAATAATAGATCGTTTCGACTTTTCAAGAGGCGCACAAGTAATTCTTATCGGCAAACTCCCATATTCCTTGGTATCGAATCATTAGTGTTGATATGCTCAAAGTTTCAACTCTCTAGAGATACACCGCAAGTGCACATATATGCAATTATAGTATATAGGGGTATAATCCGCAGAGACTCAAGACTCTTACAATAGATCTTATAATTTCGAATTAAGCTATGCAGAACAGTGTATAAACCAATAAACAAGGCAGGAAAGTAAATAAAATGGGTTGTAAGCAAGCAGGAAAAGCATCAGGTCAAGGGAGTTCTCTTGAAATCAGGAATATAAGCTAATCAATCAATCGTGATTCTAGAATTAGAATCCTAGGAATATAACAGACCAACTTTCGTTGCAAATACTATATCTAACAACCTATAAAACCAAATTTCCTTGCGAATTTTAAAGTTCTAAATATGCATTAATCTCAGGTTCGTTCACAGTTTCCCTAAACCAAATTTCTCTGCGAATAGACAAATTGCTCACTTAGGTTCTTTCTTAGCTAATTAACCAACTTTCTTTGCGAGAATCAACCTAATATCAATAATCTAAGTGGCCAGTCCAGATTAAGCATTAAGATCAACCTATACAACAAACTAGAAAGTATGAATCCCAATTTATCAATTAACTTAACCTTCCGTGAAATCCCAAATGAGAATCCCAAAACCTAATTAGAGAAACACTCAGACATGGTTGCCAAAAAAAAACAATCAGACATGATTAATAAAACAGAAAGCATATTTGATTAAGAATGCATAAAAAATCAATAGAAGTAGCCTAAACAATGACTTAAAACCCCTAATAATAGCTAAAACACGTTTTGGGGCTTCTTTATAATTATGAGAAACTTCTGGACCAAGTTGCAAATCTCCAAAAGTCTTCATTAATCGCCAAAAAACTCCTGGTCGGTAGCTGTGCCGATCAATGCCAGTTGTGTATCGGTCGACACTGAATATTAATGTGAACATCGGGCTCCTCTGATCGATATTTGAGGTCGATAAGAATATGGTAAACTGAGCGTCTTCAGCATCAACCCTGCATCGACCGATGCAACAGCAGTGTCAATCGATGCTGAATTCATAAATTGCCACCGACTTCTTCTCTTCAACATGACTTCTCCCAATGGTTCCAGAATGCACCATAATATCCAAATATGCTTTAAACGTGCTAAAACCAGCATAAGACTCTAAAACACATAAAAGACTCGATAACAAAGACCTATATCATGGTTAAAAACCCATAAAAACCATGATGTATCAAGTATCAGGAATATGAACTTATCTTCCATTGACAAGTTCATATCAAAAAGTCTGGTCATTGATTTGAGCATTTGTTTCCAACATCTGGCACACAATGGATCTACATTGATCCTTCGTCTTCATAACTTTTCCTTAACCCCTAATGATCGAGAGAGAAACCTCTAAGTGAAATGCTTCAATTTATTTACCCTTTCCAGATTCCAGATTTCCTTTGGTACATCTAGATGCATTCTCAGAGGAGGTATCCTATCAACGTTATCTGCATTCCAATCACACCCAAGGTGATATCCGATTTTGATTGTATACCTCCCATCAGTTGTGTGATTCCGAATAACTGTATCCTTTTTAGGTCATGGGGGCAGGTAGATCTTACGTATGAGATGATGATCGTCTTGTTCAATCAACTATGTAAGTATATTATTATCACATTCATTAGTTGTAACATCAATCAGCGTCTTAACCTCAAGCAGTAGATTTGTAAATGGTAGCAGCCTTGGTGATCTGTGGATCCGTAGGAAGCCAATTTTCCAATAAAAGTATTGTTTCTCCATTCCCTATACACTTTTCTATTCTTTTTGAAGGAGTTATCTCCCAAACAAAAGGGATTGCTATCAGTGAGGTGCTTGGCTATCCTTTCCGGCAGTCCATATTGATGTCCTCTTGAAATATCTATGTTGTAACATTTTGAAAAACTAGACAGTTTGGTCGTTGTATGATTTTCAATACATGATTTTATTGGGGAGATTGATTAAACTTGTGAAAATTTCGGAAATCCAATATGTCTCTTTGCTTTAACACTGACATTCTTTTCCACGAGATCAAAACCATTTTCCTTTAGCCATTTGTCAATCCCCACCAAAAAGAAGACATAAAACTGTCTAGTTATGAACATATCTAGTTATGAACATATCTCTTGGGGTAGTTGGAACACATTCACAGAGAACAACATCATGGCATAACCACAAATTTAAGGAGTGTTTCCTTACATGCTGTAAATTGAAATATGTTTTTCCATCCATTCACCTTATTCTTCACATTTTGTTTAATGTAGTTAAACATTTCAGATTTTCTTCTTCCAAACTTTTCTGACATACCTAAATATTTTCCTCCACTACCAGTCTTTGTAATCCTAGCAACTGTTGAATGTGGTCCCGAATTTGTTGGTAGAATTTACTACCAAAAGTAATGGTTGACGTATCGATATTAATGAGTTGTCCTGAGGCCTTCTCAATTGTTTCAAAAGTCGTCTTAATGTTTACTATAAGAGAAGATCTGTCGGCGACGGTTGAAAGACATGGTTAGCAATGCGAGGACTAGTCGAGAGCGACCTATTATGTGGAACGGCGAGACTCTCTGGAAAATGATAAACGACTATTGGGATACTGAAGAAGCACGGGAAAAGAGTGCGACCTATTCCAGTTGTCGTCTGTCTGACCGTGAAAGTCTTGGTCATCACATCCACTTATATGTGCCCAAGTCGTACCAACAAATCCATCAAGAAATGGCAAGTAACTTTTATTATATATATATATATGTTATTTTTGTTTGTTACAACATTGCTTCTTAAAATTCTGTAATAATCCTTGTTTGTTTTTATATCACTGCAGGAAGATGAATTGGGAAGACCGATGAATATTTGTGGTATTCATCAAGACACATACAAAGCCATATGGTGCGCATGTTGATCGGAAGGCGGAGAAAATCACTAAATTTTTTATGAAGAACGTGGAAGACGTGTTGGCAGAGCTCGTTGCAGAGACTTCAGAAGTTTCAGACGGTGTTGCTTTGCGACCTCGGGACCTCTCATCAGATGAATATAACTTCATCTTTCTTTAGGTAAAGTAATGGGGATTTTTTACAATCCACATTTATAAAGTCATGTCATGTTCTTTATTTTTTTTCTTCTTCTCTTACTCTCTTTAATTATAGCGGACCACTGAGAAGGATTCAAGAGGAAATCTTATGGAGTAAGAAGCCTCAAACTGAAACTTTTAAGGGGCAAGAGCAAGCAGCCGGGAGACTTTTCAGCATTTGTGGCCCGGCAAGAGCAACTAAAGGAAGCTTAACGTAAAATCAAAGAGCAGACTGCCCGTGAAGCAGATCATGCCCGAGTTGCATCTGGGCAGCCGGCAAAAATGGAGCACTTTTCCTTGGTGGAAAAGTATATTTGAGAAAGTGATCCGTAGTTTATGGACTTCAAGGAGACTCAAAAGGCTGCAACAAACAAAGAGACTCATCCCCCAACAGGTACAACTTCAACTCCATTTCTTTCGTAGGTTACTTATCATTTTCCATGTCATACGCTGTCTCACCAAATGCTCAACAAGCAAGTCAAAAGTCAACCGAGGGCATTTTTGTAACTTCAAGAAGTTCAAGAGCATTTTGGTAATTTTATCAAAATGGAAGACGGAAGCATAGATGGGCAAAGTGTTTCTATTTTAATTAAATACATCACTTAGAAGACGGAGAATGGTGGAAACAGTTTTAAAAGGGTTTTACGAACAATCGGGATGGAAATCGAAAAAACCGATAAAACATATAAAGGACGGTACGGGAGCTATGGGAGGCCAATTTTGGTGAAACGAATTTCGGAATGTTTCTTATGAAGTCTACCAAAATAAAAAGGAGCTTTGAGGAGTTTTTAAGATGTTACATGGGTTTGTTTGGAGGATTTAACCGAGATAGCCAAATATTCACCGATTGGTTTAATCGAAGATTCAAAGAATCTAAGCTCATAGGTTCAATGAATAGGACAGCAGAATATTCTCTTGAGGGACAAGTTTCACCTCTTCCTTCTCTCTTGGCGCCACCTAGCCAAAAAGATTCAATGAATCTTATAATTCCTTGCACGAAAACATCTTATCATAATATCTCTCTCATTTCACCTCACTCTCACTCTCTCTCACTAAAAATTACACTCACAAACTCTCTCTCTCTCTCTCTCTCTCTCCATATTCAAGCAAATCTTCATCTTCACTCTCTAACTTCAAAGAGTCCTTGAAGATCTTCAAAGTGTTCTTCATCCTTCAAGTTACTCGGCTCCCAAATTAATCTCATAACTCTTGATCAAGGCTGAATCTCATCAAACCAGTTGAAGATTTGAGGTCCTCTCCCTCCCCTCATCAATCGCCGGTCAAGAAGCTCTGCCCCCGCTGGAGACTCGTCGGAGCCGTCGCCGGGAAACCGCCGCCGGTTGGCTCCGCCGCATTCTTTCAATCCTCAGCCGTGCTCTCTCTTCCACCGCCAGATCTCTTAGTTCTCTCTCGTCGGTCTCTTTTCTCACCAGAGTTTAGCCGCCACCGCCCGAGATTCTCGCTGGAGTCTTGTAGTCGCCGTCGGGAGAAGCTTGCCGTGAGCTCTCTCCCCACGCCGTGACCTTCCTCACGATTCTCTCTCCGTTAGTAAGCCTCTCGCCAGAGAAGCACCCTCCTCCACCGGTCATTGCCGCAGCTGACGCGGTCAACGCCAGAGAAGCTCCTCTTGCTGCGGTCAACGCCTCCTCCTCTCGCCGGTCAAAGTCTGTTGGTCAATGCTCGGTTTGGTCAAAGTTAACCCGGGTCAACGCTTTGAGTCAAAGCCGGTTTAGCTCGTTTGGTTCGGGAAGGGTTCAAGCTCAGTCACGGGTTTGGAGTGAAGGAATTTCTAGCAGATCCTAATCCAATTAAGCAATCCTGGTCTGAATTCTAAGCCTAGGATCTAGGGTTCATATAATTAAATCTATGGGATCTCAGATTTACCTGGTGATGAGCAGCGGAAGATTTGCAGATAATCGAGATCACGAAGCACCTCAAACGCTGTGCCTCTACTGGTATCCACACGCACACAAACTGGACATGAGGGATGCTAGTGCCTATAGAGATCCAATCTCTTTAGAGGTTTCTATTCAAGTTCTGGTGGCTGTGAATTAGGTTGGAAATCAGTTTAGGTCGACCATATATCTTATATATGTCGACTTAAACCATAACGGAATTAACCAGCGATTAAACCGAATTAATCTGGTAATCCGCGAGTTGCATCGATCGATGCACTCTTTGCATCGATCGACACTGCCCCAGAATATTGATATCGAATGCATATGAAATATGCATTCCCTAGATCATTACATTAATGATCAACCTCGTCTTTAACGTCCAGTTTTCTTAGGTGTGTGACCCTGTAGGATCATACAACACTAGCAATGAGTTCTCAACTCATTGGTCATAAGTGGCTTCTAGCAAAGCGTTATGACTACCTTGTGTCATATGATTGTCTCATCTCGACAATACGACTTTCACTTTGAGTAAATACAATAGATTTCAGGACATTCCCAACAATCTCCCACTTGTACTGGAATCATCTATTCCTTCAATCCCTTCGTCACTATATCTCGATCTAGCATAAGGCAAGAACCGTGTCATCCTTATTGAGCCAAGATCATGTTCATCGAACTCCGATTTATACTGACAAGACAAACGACTGACAATCACCTCGTTTGAGTGTGGCCACACATTTCTCAGTATCAAATCTTCGATGGGCCCTGAGATATTTATCTCCTGTTATATAGGAGGGACAAATCCCATCTTGTTCCATCCCTGTCTCTTCACACGCTTTATGATACGCCCAATCAATGCCTTTATAGTCACCAGTTACGGCTGACGTTTGACAAGGTTAAAGCGGACCAATTCACATGTAAGAAAACATGATGAACTCAGGTCTATGGACTATACTCTATAGTCGTAATAAAAACTCTCATGACACTTATATAACTATCCCGTAGAGTTCTCATCAGTGGGTCATGTCCGATCCTGTGTTCTCCAACACATATCTATGTGATTGACTTTAATACTCTTATTAATGACTCCATGAAACTTAGTCATCAGTCACATCACATACTAGTCTCACGCGGTTGTTAATGTCCCATTTTAACAACCTTGACCAGGGACCAATCATAATTTATGTCATTTATTATCTATAGGGTTTCATGATCAAGTCACATACTTGATGACCTATAAAATGTCATAAATTACTTTGGGACTATTATTTAATAACTATTATTAAATAATACAGATGTCAGATTTCAATAACATAATCAAATTATGTTTATACGAACATCATATCATAACTAAAATTAATAACAATGACTCCCACTAAAATTAAGATCACATCTTAAGACATCTAATGCCTTTAGCAGTAGCCTGACCCTCATTCGCCCTTGCTCAGCGTGTGTCGAAAGACACTGCGTCTTGCTAAGAGTAATACCAAGAGTCATCTGCACGAAGCCCTTCTTGGAATCCTGCATATTGGACATGTGCAAGGCCTTATTACTATAAGTATCTTGACACAATCCAATTAGCTTATCCAATCTATCTCTATAGATTCTTATTCCAAGAATGTATACGGTTTCTCCCATAATTTTATCGAAAAACAACTTTCGAATCAAGTCTTAACAGACTGAAACAATGGAACTTTATTTCCGAGAAGTGGTATTTTATCAACATATAATACTAGAAATGCAATTGTGCTCCCACTAGTCCTCTTGTAAACACACGGTTCCTCTTCGTTCTTGACGAAGTCAAACCTTTTGACTGCTTCATCAAAACGAAGATTCCAACTCCGAGATGCTTGCTTCAGTCCATAAATGGACCGATGAAGCTTGCATATCTTCCTAGCTTCATTAGGATCAATGAAAACTTCAGGTTGTGTCAGGTACACATCCTTTTTCAGAATTCCATTAAGGAAAACTGTTTTCACATCCACCTGCCAGATCTCATAACTATTATGAGTGGCGGTTGCTAGGAGAATCCGGATGGACATAAGCATGGTGTCTGGGATTAGGTTTCTTCACAGTCAATACCATGAATTTACTTGAAACCTTTTTCCACCAACCTAGCTTTGTACATTTGAATACTACTAACCATGTCAACTTTTCTTCTTGAAAATCCATTTACTCACAATGGTTTCTACACCATCGGGTAAATCAACCCAAGTAATACTTGGTTCTGTGACACGGATCCCATTTCGGATTCAGCGGCTTTCAGCCATTTTCGGAGTCAAGGCCCATCATTGCTTCTTCAAAATTCGCAGGCCCGTCACTTTCAATGATCAGTAGATCACGGCAATTAGTTA